>CM041516.1:51088327-52288327 GCA_023091065.1 Dianthus caryophyllus | reverse complement strand
TTGCAAGCATCCTTTTGTATTCTTGGAGAGATATAACATGAAGTTCAATCTTGTCAAGCACTCATTTGGCATTTCACCAAGACAGTTCCAAGGGCACATTGTTGGCATGAGTGGATCTGAAGTCAGTTCTGTGCAAATCAGAACTATTATTCAGTCCTGTGCAGATCATATTATCCGGTGTTGTGTAGATCATTCTGTCCAGTGCTGTGCAGATCATACTAATTATCCAGTTCTGATCGATGAGAAGGATAATCTACGATACCCCATATATTGTGCAAGTAAGAACCTCTTGGATGCCGGAATAAGGTACACTCTTCGAGAAATATACATTTTTACTTAATGAATGTATATTACAAAGTTTAATCTTATTTTAAGAATTATCATGTTATTGTCGGGACTAACTTTTCAGTCAAGCCAGTCTTGAGAAAGTCTGGGCTGTCCTGGAGAATGGTTATATGGTTTGTGCAGATCATTATGTATAACATCAGTTGCAGGCCCAAGACTGCCATCAAGTCAGAATCCTTGGCAGATTTTGTGGCGAGTTTCAGTCCTGCTCTGGAAGAAAACTTCGACCTTGAAGTTCTGGTCAAGAAAAAATATTAAAAGCTTGGACCATCTATACTGATAGAGTTGCTAATGTCAAAGGACCAGGATTGACGCGGTCCTGAAATCGCCACAAGGGGACAAAATAGCCAAGGTTGTAAGTTGTGAAACTTCTTACAGATCCGATTTTCAGCCTTGTCTTGATCTTGTGATCAGTTTTCTGATCCGATTTTCAGCCTTGTCTTGATCTTGTGATCAGTTTTCTCACGTGTTGTTGCTTTCTTTCGGTTATCTTTTTAAATTTTGTTAGTGATTAATTTTATTTTTTACAAATCTGAGTTTTTCTAACGTTTGAAGATGATTGATTTTACATGAGGTGTTTTTTTCAAATTTGCATGCTAACGGTTTTGAGCAAGAATCAGTCCTATAGTCTTCAGGACTCTATCGTTGGAAGAATTTCAAATTTTGCAGAGGTAAACCATTGTTACAATGATCAGCCAAGTCAGGTTTGAATTTTTATCAATTCTGGTCTGACGTCTATATATAAGTCTTGACGCTTATCTCTTGAATCTCGACCCTTTTCATTTCCTACCCCTTATATTTTCTGGTTGTTTCTCTTCTGCTCGTTGTGTTCTGAATTATCTTTTCAGAATTGTTTCCTTGAGTTTGCTAAACGTTTCCCTTGAGAAAATTAAGGGCATCTTTTGTGTCTTGGATTTTCATCTTTCAAGATCGACTCTGAAGTTTTAGCAAGTCACTAGTAATCGACAAAGTCAAGATTCGCAAGTCGTCACTGGTCAAAGCAAGTCAACCCAACAAGTAGTATGAGGGTGATGGATTCATTGGTACGTGGTCGGCATGACATTCACAGAAGTGATTGTCGTAACAGTTTGAATTTTCGATCGATTCGATCCCGAATTTTAATCCCGATGCAGTACGTGTCCGGCATAATTTTTATGTTGTCTTTGTAGCCGTTGCTTTTGAGTTTATTTTGCAGGAATGTTTTCAACCTTATACCAACGTGATCGAACTTCTGAGCGGTCTCATATTCTTGTTGCTCAAGGTTGTCGAGTTGTTTCAAGCGAGGTTAAAGGTTATAATTTTACGCGAGCTCACATGTTTTTTGAGAAGTATGTGGCAGGTGAAAATTCACGGTGTTAGAGATGACGAAAGAATATCAAGATAGAGCTTTATGTAGAAGATTGTTGTCCTTGTTTTCTAACTACAAAGTGGGGCACTGATGACACTAGAAAGTTTTCATTCGCTCCGGAGCAGGCGTTGTCGCTCGTTCTCCGAAAAAGAACAGACGTTGTCGCTTGCCTCAGAGCAAGCTTATCATTCGCCTAGAGCGAGAAGAAGTCATCTGCTCCAAGACGAGAAGATGTCGTTTGCTCGAGAATAGAAAATTTGTACATATTTGAAACAGTGAAAGAGGTAATTTCGTTATTAAGGAGAGCAAAATCTAAAGGTACGCAATTCATCTCTTGTTGTTATTAATAACAAGTTGGACGTTAAGTTAGTTGCATAAACCTTTATAGCTTTTTATAGCTTTTTATAAGACATATTTCTTTCTTTCTATCTTGTTTATGTTTGTGAAGAAGTTATCTTTCCAGAATTGGTTATTCAAACACCAAGGTATGTCCTATGTATTCTAGATTCTAAAATTATTCTTTGTTCACTAACCTTGAAAACTTTGAACGAGTGTGAAATGCAGTAAAGATTACGTCGACCTCGTATCAAGGTGTTATATATGGTGAGAAGATTCAACAAGAATGTCAAAGTGAGAGCCCTTGGAGAAGGAGAATTATTTTAGAGAAATATATTCAAGAATGCAAGAGATGTAACATCAAACAAGTTTGCTCAAGTTGGAAAGGTCCTTACCTCGTTGACTCCATCATCGGTCAAGGGGCACATGAATTGGTAACTCTTGAGGGAAAGTTGATTCCAAAGCTTTGAAATCAACCAAACTCAAACTCTATTTATTTAGTTTCAATTAATTTATTTTTCATAATCTCTTTACTTTATATTATTTTATCATGAAAAAACCATTGAATACATCAATGGCTAGTACTAACCAAGTTTTTACATTTTACAGCACTTTTCCAAAATCTCAAAGTGTTCTCAATCTTGTTTATTATATATCAAATGTTTCTTCATAATATTATACCAAGAGTCTTGGAGCATATTATCTCGTGTTTACAGTCCACGTTCTGCCGATCTTGGAGCATATACTATCTCGGAGCATATTATCTTATTTTTGCGGTCTTGCGCTACAAACCTTGAAGAATATTTTCTATTTATTACAGTCTTGCACTATGTGGCCAACCTTGGAGTTCATCATAATGCTCTTGCAACCTTATCTTGCTCCCCTTGAATTATATGAATACGGAGGCATCTTATTTCGATCCTAATTGCATCAAGTTCTACCATATATCTTATTCTACTATTTTCGGAGCTTATTCTATGCAATCTTAATATTGGAGTTTTACCCTTCAGTCGTGAGCGGATCTTCAGCACTCTTGGAGCTGGTTTTCTAATCTTGAGTATAGTTCTCAATCTTGAGCATATCTATAGTTTTGAGCTTGTCCTCAGCATCTTTGGAGCTTGCCCTCCAGTATTGAGCCTAGTCCTTGGTCTCGAGCATATCGTCAGTCTTGGAGCCTAGACCTCCAGTCTTGTAAAAGTAGAGCCAATGTCCAATGGTATAGTCTAATTTTTATTTCTTGTTTTGCGGATTACAGTTTAATTACGAGAGTAAATATTTTTATTATCACAAATAATCCACTAAAAATCTAGTATGCCACATATTACAAATAAAGGAGTCTATCCTCCACCCTAGTCGAGTCTATCTTCCACATCTAATCAAGAGTTTATCCTTCAATTCTACTCAGGAGTTTATCCTCGATTACGTGCGGAGCTTAACCTCCGATCGAGCTTCGTCCTCAACATCTTTGGAGTTACCCCTCCCGATTACGTAAGAATGGAACTTGTCTTCCAGATTTGAGCTTAGTCCTCGGCCTTGGCGGCCAGTCTGCGGTGGAGATCTTCCTCCAGACCACGGTGCGGCCTCTGCAGAGCGGCCGATCTATTTGTGGAGGATGCGTCCTCGGATTGACGGACCAGGCTTAGCGCCGTTAAAAGAGTCCTATAATATCCCTCAAGGTAAGCCATGATCATGCGTACATAAGTGCAGGGTGTACACTGCGAGGTTAGTACATTCACGCGAACAATAGAAAGCGATAAGCGATAAGCGACAATAGTGATTAAGTCCTTGGACCACCAAGGCTAATTACTTAGCAGCAAGAAAGCTGTCAGAGCAGACTAGAAAAATGTCTTGCTCTGCAGACTAAGCAAAAGGACCACAGTAGTAACAGAAGTTAAGCCCTTTGGAAAGACATAAGGCACACATACGATGAAGCCCTTTGGAAAGACATAAGGCACACATACGAAGAAGCCCTTTGAAAGATAAGGCATACACGCGTAAAGCCCTTTGAAAGACAAGGCACAAGGTGTTTAACCATCCTCGAGAAGGTTAAATAATAGTTCATACGACGCATTATCAAAAGTCAAACGAAGTATTCTCTGAGATCAAATCATCAGTAAGTTTTGCACAATCCAATGGGTCTCAACTATCCCCAGATTGCACAACATGTGGCTAGCCTTCCTTTTTTAAGGTTAAGGAAAGTCCAAAGCTCGTGTATACTAAGGGAATATCTCTTGTCCAACAAGCCATATCAAGGTTCAAACTCTAATGTTTCAAAGCAAGGTATAAGCCCTCGGTGTATAGAGTTGTTTCCTCAAGATTGCTGAACGCTGCTCTTGAGAAAACAAGGGGCATTTGTTATGACCAGATTTTACACTACCCAGAATTGGCAGTTCTGGATAGACGTTGCGAATATGGTACAGAGCAGGTCAGAAGAGGTATGGCAGTTATAGCCCAGAACAGGTCAGAAGAGGTATGGCAGTTATAGCCCAGAACAGGTCAGAAGAGGTATGGCAGTTATCGCCCAGAACAGGTCAGAAGAGGTATGGCAGTTATCGCCCAGAACAGGTCAGAAGAGGCATGGCAGTTGTGGTCAGCAGAGGTCAACTATAGCGGTTACAAAGATCATGGGATAATGGAAGATATCATAGCTGAGCAGAAGTGGAGTCAATGGAAGTTATTTAACCACCTAAGATCATGGGTAGTTATTGGCATGCAGTTCTGCGGATCAGAATAGAAGTCATAATGGGAAGTTACAAGTCATGCATAGTGGGTAGTTATCCAACTACCTAAGTTCATGAGATAGTGGCCCTAGATTTTAGGAGTTGTATTGTGAGCATTCTACCTATATATAGAGGCTCACTTAGTCAGTTTGGGAGGGCTTTTGGAGAGGTTTTTCCTTAGGTTTTCCTTATACTTTCACATAGAAGTACACATAATCGAGATATTAGCATTATTCGCTAGTCTCTTCTACGAAAGTCATCCTATTGTAATCAAAAGCCTTGTAATCATCATGAGATTAATAAAAGAAGTCCTGGCTTGGTAGCCCGCAGTTTTCCCCATCTTCTTCTCGGGGTTTCTGCGTCATCAATCTCGTTGTCCCTTCAATTCTGTTCGGAGAAGCCTATGTTCTGCTTGGTTTCGTTAATCTAGTTGTCATCAGTTCTGTTCGGAGTAGACTATGTTCTGTTCTGTTTCACAAACAGTACTAGTTGGCCCATCTTAGCTCCTTTTCACCCTTGTAGAGTTTTTACCAAAACAATAAGGTTGGCTGCATACCAACAGTCAGTGGCTAAAAGTTACAACAAAAACGTCAGGCTACGAATGTTCAGAACAGGAGACCTTGTCCTGAGGAAGGTTTTCCAGAACACACGGGATAGAGCTGCAGGAAAGTTAGCACCTACATGGGAAGGACCTTATCTCATCGACTCAGTGGTGGGCAAGGGATCGTACAGGCTGCAGACCCTGGACGGCGAAATGATTCCAAGAGCTTGGAACGCGTTACATCTTAGGCTATACCACATGTAAAGTCGCTTCATATAGCAAACCCAAACCCGGTAAGACACTCATGTTCTAACTTCAACTAATTTCTTATTTTTATCAAAACCATTACTGACTTGAGCGTCGGAGGGCCGTTGGCTAAACGCCAACGGTCGGCCGACCCGACTCTCATCTGTCTTGGCGACAAAGCTAAGCAGAGCAGACGTCCAGAACAGACCGGCAAAGCAGATCAACGCAAGCAATACAACCAACAAACTAACAAAGCAGATGCAAATAAAGGCTACAGCCCCTGAACGACTGCAAAAACGGGACAGGGATGTAATGTCCGAAAATAGAACTCCAAGGTGTGGTCGCTTAAACTTTCTAAACGCATGCATGCTACATAACAAAGTCATAACAAATTAGTGCGCACCAAAACAAACATCAAAACAAACACTAAAACAGACACAGATAAGCGTAAGACGTACATAGCATAACCAAAACGTAAACCCACCATGACCACCCATGGTGAATACTACGACATAAGTCTAAAACAAAACGAGAATTAAGTTGTTTACAAACCAGATTACGAGGGGCATACCCCCCGGCAAATTGTCCTTCAAAATGTACCCAGAATAAGTTCAGATTAACAAAACACAATTTTAGTTGTCAGCCCCAGAGGCTGTCTCACCTTTCTCTTCTTCTACTGTTGCATCCTCAGGTACCACTGCTGCTGTCCCCTGGACCTCCTGCACTGGCTGAGCCGAAGAAGCCTCTCCTTCCTCCATAAACTCCCCTGGAAACATCCCTTTGAAGATCTCCAACTCAGTCTCCAGATCCCACTTGGCTCGGTCTTCAGGAGAAGCGCTCATCATATCAATTCTCGTCCTGAGAGTCCAGTAAGCACTCAGGTCGTTCACCTCCTGGGCGTGCTTGACCTGCTGTTCCCTCAGTGACTTCACCTCTGAGGTCAGCTTTGTGTGGATGGCTGTAACAACCTGGTTTTTCGTGACTTTAATTAAACTAAGGCGGAATATTAATTAAGTCTATTTATTACAAAACCAGCTGTCATCGTAATACAACTCGTTATACATAATAAGAGTCATACATAAAACAGAGTTTAAATTGTTTACACTCTCTCAAAATACAAATTAAGGCCTTCAATCCCCTTGTATAGATCAACAGTCAAGCCTCGGGGTACCTGTTGATTCCCGTATTAGCTTTTTCAGCCCCGCACGTTCTAAACAACATATATATTCATACAAACATGCAGTTCATAAAGCATAACAAATAGCAGTCCGTCTAACATGGCGATTCTAAACATATGCAATATAGGTAATAAATAAATAAAACCGTTAGCAAGCAGGCAGGCCAAACACGTAAGGAATTTATGATGAAACAGCACAAGCATTAATCCAATCACACATTGTACATACTCATAACCATTCATTCCCAAAACGTAATATTCCAACACTCAGAAAGCCAACTCAATCAGACAGTAATCAATCAAACAAGGAAATGCATTCAACATGTGATAACAAATGAGTCTTCGTTAGTAAGGCGGAAGCATGCAGACATAATCCGCGCAGTAGCCGGTAGGGCCAACATCACTTGGACATGACTACCAGGCTTAAAGATATCTAAGGCAATAAGGACGATTCAATCCCTTGTCTAATGTATGCATACACTACCTATCGAGGATCATACGTATTCGCTATTCAAAAGGTATCACCGACGAAAAAGTTCGACTATCACCAGAGACGGGTACCCCCGGATGGGGCTGGAGTTTCCAATTACTGATATATGGGCCCACGGCGGTATCAAGGATGCCCCATCTACGAGGTTGTATAGCTTTGTGTCGAGTAGCAATCTTAGGATCGTTATTTCGCCTTGGGCAACTCGGTAGAGCCCAAGTCCCCATATCTGACTACCTCATTAACTTCGAATTTCAAGAGTCGCAACATGGCGAACAATCCTAATATTTTATTCAAGTAGTTCATTCATTCCAATTCTCATTCTCATTCTCCTCGTTCAAACTAAGCAATTCATAAATCTGAAACTTAAATATATCGTCGAACTTTGTATAATGAAATTTTAATGTGATGAGCTTTTGGGTAAAACAGAACACATAAGCAAGCTTAATTATTTATTTTGAGTCCGTTCGTAAATTTTAAATATTTTCACTATTCATTATTTTACTATTCATCGTATTTACTATTCATCGTATTTACTATTCATCGTATTTACTATTCATCGTATTTACTATTCCTCGTATTTTTATTCGTATTTGTATTTTAGTATTCCGTATTTGTACGTATTTTTATACGTATGCGTATTTTTATACCTTGTACTTTATTCGTATTTTATACGTATATGTATCTTATACTTAGTATTTATTAGTATGTTTTCTTTATACTTATACTTATTTATATATTTAGGATTTTTCCATAAAAGGTCTTTTATTTACTAAGTGTAAAATTCTAGTTTTAAAGTCGTTAAGTTCGTTTTGTATTTAGTGATTTTGAAATATATTTTAGTCAAAGTTGTTAAGTTCAAATTATACTTAGTGATTTAAAATAATCTTTAACTCAAGTTGTTAAGTTCGTTTTATACTTGGTGATTTAAATGATATTTCAAAAGTACGACTCGGTTAAATTTAGTCGTATACTTAACTAAATACTTTAGCGGTTTCCATTGTTAGTGAGGTTGTCGTAGTTCATTTTAAATAGTCCGTATATCCACAATCACATTTAAGCATAGGTAGTAACACACGACATTATTCATTTTAATATATGTAACGTTTATTTTAATCGGTTTTGTTGATTCTTTTTATTAATGATTTAATACATAAACAAATATAAACCTAATTACTATTCAAATTTAGTGACTAAGTGATAAATTCTTTTTGACCAAAATTGACCCAAAAATAGGGTAAATGCCGTGGCTCTCTTCACACTACTCATTTTATTTCTTTTCTTGTTTTTATTAACAATTCATTACTTTAACTAATCTAAATTACTTAAGTGATAAAAATAAAAAGTGACAAATTAATTTTAGGTCAAAAATGACCCCTAAACCGTGGCCTCCTATACTTAGCCATTTATTTTCGTTTTCTAATTTAATCGGTTTTCGACTTAAAGTTTTTATATACTAATTATTTAGTTTATGCTAAAGTGACTTAATCTAAGTTGAAATTTCACTAAATATTTTATTATGATTATGAATAGTGTTTTCACTTACTTTAAATTTCTAACTTTTGTATTTTAAAGATTTAGCTTATTTCATTTATATTATTTGTATTGTATTTATTCACTAATGGATTAAAACAACTTTTAACCTTAACTTTATAAAATTTATGAATCAAAGTTAGTCATTTACATGAAGATCGCATGAATTTTTCAAGAACACTAATGATTTTCTAAAGAACACTTTTAAGTCAAATTTTCATATTATCGTTTTATTTTCTCAAATTCTTATAGCATGTCTAATTAACCTAGACTAATCATAATATGTTATTTAGAAAAATTAAAACTAAAAATTGGTCCAAATTTAGTAGCAAAACCGTGTATGTGTATGTATGTTTATAAATTTTCATTTTTGATTTTTATACTTCTAATTCAATAGCTAGTTTACTTATTATCATTTATATACTTGATCATGAGTGAGAAAACAACTACAAACATTAACTAACAAAAATAAAATCATTATAACATAAGAATAACAACACACTTCAAGAACACAATAAAACATTTCAATACATTTAAATTCATAACAAATTCATTTTGAGTCTTAAACAAAAACTAATTATATATTCATGTACATATTAGCCTAAGTATTTTAAGCATGCAATTTACAAAAATTAAAACGAAAAATTTAGTGAAAAACCATAGGTTGGCCGTGGGTTATATAGGTGATCATACAATTTTATTTTTTTGATTTTTGTCTCCTAATTTATCATGTGATGCTAGGTGATCATAAGCACAATAAATATAACACACAACATGCGATTTACAGAAATTGAACTAGTGTGCGGGGACACCTTAAATTAGCTCGGTATGACTTTAGTTTAGCAATTATCCGGGTCTATGATGTGGTCAAAGACACTTAGATCGATGGCTCCACCTTGCTCCTCGTCTTTGGTTAGAAGTAGTACATAAAAATGAAAATAACAAGTTAGTAATTTATTTTAAGCTAGACTAACTAAACTAAGAATTTAAAGTATGGTTGTACTTTTAGGTTTAGGTGATGTTTTAAGTTTTCATGAATTTGATTTATGTTCATAATTATTTTCAAGCTTAAAGAGGAAGTGATTACCAAATATAAATGGTGGAGAGTTTATTTAAGAGCTTAAGAAAATAAAAGAGCAAGAAATAAAAGCTTAAGGAAGAAAAATGAAATGGAGAAGATGAAGATCATAGTTGATCTTGAGGTTGAAGATGAAGATTGCCTTACTTGTGTTCTTGTGTTTGTTTATTTAGAGAGAAAATGACTTAGAAAAATTTGTTGTGTGTGTGTGTATGTAAGCCGAGTATAGTAGTGTAGTTGTAGTAGTTGTAGTGTTTTGTTTTTGTAGAACAAGTGTGCATGTACTTGTGTATTTAGTTGTATAAGTCATTTAATTAAATGAAGCTAGAATAATGATGAACTTAGTAGATGTGTAAGGTGTATTTATGGTGTGTAAGTACAAGCAAAATTGAACAAGTAATGTAAGAATGGAAGAGGATAAAACTTGACCCTTGACCCTTCAAGTATCTCGGCCAAAACAAGGACACTTGTCCCGATTTTTCGTTTTTGAAATTTTCGATTCATGCCAAAAGCCTCGAAATAAAATATATAGTCTTAAAAAGGTGGTTCGAAGTAAGATAAAAAATTAGAACGAAGAAAAACGTAGAAGGGTGCTCAAAATAAAAATTGGTCTTAGGTTCCTCGAAACTTTGAAATAAAATCTTATTCGATCGAAATATATATTTTTTTCGTTGAATGTTATTGAATTAAATCATTGTGACCAAACGTCAAAAGGTTTATCAGTTTTGAATAAGTGTGGCTCAATATGTCGAGTTTTAGTGAAAGTGTTAGTTAAATAAAAATGGAATAGTAATTTGATATTAATATAATAAGATTTATAAATAAAAATCAAAAGTGCTCGAAATTGAATTTCATGAACAAAAGGTTTTACTTTTATTCTTGTGAATAGTAACTAGGTTTGACCATTTTGAAATTTGAAAGACGATATACGTTTTAAGGTTGACTTTTATAAAATTTTGAAAGGTGTTTCTTTTTCAATTCTGAATATAATAAAACAAACTTTATTTTTCAAAATTTAAATTTGTACTTAAGAAATTTTAGTATTATTTGGCGAAAAAAATTCAGACGCATTTTTATTATAATGAAAAAGGATGAATTTAATTTAAGGAATTAAATTCTTTTATAAAAATGTGTTTCAAAAACACGGGGTGTTACAATGGCTTCCAGGTCCAGGCACCTGTTCATGTTGGTCTCAGCCAGAAGTCTATACTTGTCCATGGCCCTCCTGAGTGTCTCCACTTCACTCCTGAAAGATTCCATTGTGTCATGGGCCATCTTGTGTTGGGTTTCAGCGTTCTGGCGACGAGCTTCAAGGCTAGGGATACGGCAGCCTAGGTTGGCCGCCAGATTCACCAACTGCGAAGGTAGGAAGATCAAGAGTTAGCGCGAGGAACCCACGAGGTTGGTAAGTAAAGCAATACGAAGAAACATCGTGTACCTGAACAGCGCACGTGGAAAGCTGACGAGAGAGTATGGTGGGATCAGAGAAGTCAAGCTCCGCAGGGTGTTGAGAAGCGAAATTTTCCATCAGGTTCTTCGCAATGACAGCGTCAGGGTCCAAGTACTCAGACAGCAGAGGGATGTGTAATTCGGCAGTTGTGGGGGCAGGTCTTTCTGAAGGGGCAGGTCTTTCCATCTTCATTTTCTTCTTCACATCTGGACTGGGGGCAGGCACAGGGCAGCAACCACTCTCTGGCCACTTCCTTTTGTCAAGGGCAGCGGTGACCCTCTGACCAGAGAGTTTCACGTCGGCACGTGCCCTGGCAAGTCTGGCTTGTACCTCGTCCAGGGCAGGACGGGTGCTGCCAGCAAGCCAAGGGACTGCAAATAGAAGGACAAAGCAATGTAAAGAGTAAATCAAATTCAAAACAGATGTACATGTAAAAACCAAAAACTGAATAAAGGTTACAATTTTGATTACCCTTAGAGGGCCCAGAGCTTCCACCAGGCACTGGTTTGGTGAACTTGATTTGGGGGCGAGCCCTGGTCGCCCTCATCTCCGGCAACGGCGGTGCAGAACTCACAGGAGGAATATTCAGAGGCTCACTATCAGTGACCTCCACACCGCCCCTCCGCCTGCACTTCGATCATTATCTCCACCACCGGCAGAGGTGATGCAGTACTGACCCAGACAAGTGGGCCACTCTCTTTCTTCTTCAGCCAAATTCAAGAAAGCCTCAATCCTCTTTGCAGAGGCGGCATCGTCAGGATGCGAGGCCCAATCAGAAACTAGGTACGCAAACAAGACAAACATCAAGAACCACAACAAAGATACGGATCTCAGAAAAATCAAAAAAAAAAAAAAAAAAACAAGTAAAAATCCTTACTTGTTCCCTTCACGACAAACTCCGGGGCTTCAAATCCGGATCCTATACTATCACTTTTCACGAACATAAAGAATGACGACCAGCCTTTGTCATCCCCAGTTTCCATTCTAGCAATCAGGGGAGGACAACCGTCTCTAACCCTTAGCAGTATCCTATTCTTTTTGTGAGTACGGAGATGATAGCAGTTGCGTAAATCACGGAGAAGAAACTCGATTTGGTGTTTTCTGCAGACAGCGTCAATGGCGTGGATCAGCTTCCACGTTGACGGCATGACCTGACAAGGGGGAACTTGCAGGGTTTTCAAGAATTCAGTCATCAACGGACAAAAAGGTAAGGTGGCCCTAAATCGGAACGCAACTTCATACATTGCGAACCAACCTGGGCATGACCAATCAGCCAAAACCCAATCAACGGCGGGGACCCAAATCACAGCAGTTGTTGGAAGCTTTCCTTCCGCTTTTAGACGATCGCCAATTTGGTTATCCAGTTGGTTTCGCTTTCCGGCAGCATCAGGGATCAGGTTTGTAGCGACGAAGGTGTGACCATCATGAGTAATCGATGATTCAGCCATGGTGAAAGTTAGGGTTTTTTGCGGTTTTTGGGAGAGTGATCAGGAGAGAGAGGATGGGAGATTTATTGAAAGATTTTCTAGATTTTAAAATGTGCAAATAAGTGAAAAATTTGGAAGTTGGGCTTAATTATGGCGCGAATAAATAGGAGACAATAGGGCAACTCAGACGTCCCATCAAGCCGAAAAAGTAGCAGCCTACATCATCATGACTGACAAACGCTACAACTTCCCATAAAGGCTGACTTTCAGCCCAGAACAAAGAAAGCACCAGGTTCTGTCTGGACAGCCAGTCCGGGAAGGGCGAACCTGGATTCCTGGACGAAAAAGCATTTCCTCGACTTCAGCCTGAGCCTGGCAGTTGAGGAAATGGGGGGCAAATGTTAGGCCCAAAAATACCCTCATGGGTCCAATGTACAAAACAAAGGCCCAAGTCAAGGGGAGGAAAAATGGTCAAGGCCCAAGGAATGGTATGGTCAACAAAAGTCAAGGTCAAATGGGCCGAGGTCGAGTCCAAAGATAGTGAAGCCCAAGCCAACAAGAAGCAAAGAGGCGTTGAGGGAATGAACCTGGACAGGAAACGGACCAGCTACGCTCAAGGAAGGGTTTGACTCGTTCATAAGGGCGGTTACGCAGCTCAGGCGTTACAGGAGAAGAATAAGGGGGAAGTTAATGGGTAGCGAGATTCTAGGGAAGCAATTAACCACCAAACTAGCCGTTATTGGAAAGCTTATAAAAGGAAGGAAGCGTCATCATTGAGGGGGACTAATCAACGTTTGGATAATTTACTCTCATTACTCTAAAATCACTACTTATACTCTCGAATTGTATACTCGTAGTCTGAAAGTTACATGCGTTACGGCGTTACGTCCAGAATTATAGTACAAATCCTCTCCTGGCAGTGCGTGGTTTTTCCCTTACTTCTAAGGGTTTTTCTCACGCAAACAATTCCGTGTGTCTTTACTTTACTTGCATCGTCTCTATTTTTTGCTATCCCCATCACATAATCAATCTCGATATTCGTTAGACATATATTAAGGATAATACTAATAAACCCAAATTACTAAATACGAATAGAGTGAGAAAATCACCCCGAACAGTCCTAATCGATGTTGGTTTGTTATAGGGTGGATACATTTCCACGCACAAAATCTCCTTAGCCACGGGAATAAGCTCACAACACTTTTGTTAGAAAAAACACTTACACTGATAGAATCCCTTGGCAAAGTACATAAGCCCCGTGGATTCATCATTACCCTTGTTATATAGCTCACATTCATGTTAACATGTTATTAACAGCTAAGAGATAAAGGACCCGTATAATTGACTGATTATATTAAGGATGAAAATGAATGAGAGTGTATTTTGTCGTGTTGAATCTTCCAATTTCGATCCCTAGGTCTCCACCTATGATCTATTTTAGTAGTGGACTTTTGACTAATCTTTTGTCTTTTGACTTTATAGTTGACAACAATTTTCTAGTACGCCTAAACTAAACGAAGAAAACGAACAATTAATTTGCACAACATCAAATTGATGTTGTCCATTGAATTTATATGAAATTGAAACCTTCATTTATTTATCACTACAAACCGGAAGATCTTTCACAATTCTGATCACTTGTTGCGGTGGAGTACTAATCAATCCGAATGCAACCGCTAATTTTTCGCTATGGTACCGAAGAAGGAGCTCCTTTTCTTCCTGTTCAACATCAAACAGAGCATACTCTGTAGATGGCATGTATCCCGCTGCACGAGACGCGTGCAACAATTCCTCTAGCTTGGCGTGTATTTGATTGACCATAGGCTGAAAAAAAGGCAAAAATTAGAGTTTAATATATGAATATAGGCTGAAAAGGCAAAATATATACGGAGTATGAAAATAACAATATTTGGGGTAGTTCACAGTTATTTATCGCTTAAGGTTAAAGTTTAATTCAAAAATTAGACTTAATTAAAAAATATGAAAAATTATAATAACATTATGGCTTTCAAATCAATACATCACCAAATGATTTATATAAACAAAAAATGAGCACCCTTACGATGACGTTGAAAAACAAAGAATCGTACGAAAAAGTGTTTGTAAGATAAGAACATACATTACGAAAAAAATATACATTTAAAAGAAAAATAAAATATAATTTTTTTATAAATGAGGCAGTAGATGCAAAATTAAGTACTCCGTAATACTTTGTAATTAAAGAGAATGTATTAAGTAGTTGTCTGAAAAACTATTAGGTAATATTCCTTTTCTACTTTGTAATAAAGATTTTTTTTTATACGTTCAAAAATTTCAATATTAGGGAGTTGTCTGAAAAACTATTATATTTTGTACTCGTATTAGGTAGTTGAAAGGCAAAATATAGCTGAAAATTAACATTATTTATTTATTTTTTTTTTTTTTTTTTTTTTTTTTTTTTTTTTTTTGGTGACGAGGGGTTTAATCCCCCCGGGCACAGGCATTCCGACGTCACCACCTGTACCATGTAAGCCACCCTTTTACTGCGTCGTGATACCCGTGGAGTGCGCTACGGGGGCTTGAACTGGGACCTCGTTCCTCGCCATTCTGAAGCTTTGAGGTTCTTGCAGAACCAGGGCCATTGCCACTTGGGTAAATTCATTATTTAGAGTTGTTCATGTTATTTATTGCTTTAGATTAAGGTTTAATTCAAAATTAGGCTTAATTGGATAATATGAAAAATTATAATAACATTAGGCTTTCAAATCAATACATCACCAAGTGATTTAAATGAACAAAAATTGAGTACGTATACCCCTACAATGACGTTGAACTAGAAAGAATCATATGAGATAGTGTTTGTAAGATAAGAGAATATATTATGAGAAAAGTATACATTTGGAAAAAATAAAGATAATTTTTTTTATTAATGAGGGAAATTAAGCGGTAGATGCAAAATTAAGTAATATTTTACTCAAAAATTTCAATTTTAGGGAGTTGTCTGAAAAACTACTCCGTATTATATTATGTACTCGTCTTAGGTAGTTGTTACCTGTTAGGCTAATGACAGTTTTAATAGTTAATGCAATTTACCCTTCAAAATAATACTTCTTACATCTTTTCAATTTAATAGTGTAGAGAGTAAAATATTATTATACATTTAAAGTGATGTGCTTTACTTAAAATGAAGTCAAAATATGTTTTTAAACATTATCCCAAAGTTGTTATATTTGTTATTGATGGATACTTTGCAAGAAACAAACGAATGTCAATAAAACTACAAATTGAACAAATTTAATAAATAAGATCGAACAATAAAAGGTCGGTTTAGAAACATACTCGAGACGTTTCCTCGTTGTCTCCAGGTTGTGTCGACTCTTCATGCAACGGTGCTCTAGCCTATACGAATTCATGAACAAAAAGTAAAAAGTTATAGACATTCTAATCTTCCATATTATTTTAATTAGTTGACTAACTAGGTGAGTCCAAGACGTAAGTGATGAGGCTAAAGCCGTAGTCGCCTATCAAAAATAAACCTAAAGTCAACTAACTAGGTAGCTAGTGGTAGTAGGGTCGAATCCACAGAGAGACAGAGCAAGTCAAAAGGTCGCTTACACTACCCGAAAATTAAGCAAAAAAAACGCAAGAAACCCGTTTTATATAAAAAATCCAACCGTTGTTTCCAGGGCCGTTGTTTATAATCAAAAATAACGCAAAAAAAAATATACGAAACCGTTTTTTATATCAAAAATAACATTTTATAAAAATTTGGCGGATTTTATTAAAAAAACGGTTTTTTAAAAAAACCGTTTTTTTAATAATTAAAAAAAATGGTTTTTTTAAAAAAACCGTTTTTTTAATTATTAAAAAAAACGGTTATTTTAAAAAACCGTTATAAAAAAAAAAAAACGAAATTGCTATAATTACATATTAATTATCAAAAATTTCATAAATTATATAAATTATCAAAATACAATTTATATAAATTATCAAAATACAATTTATATAATTTATCAAAATACAATTTATATAAATTATCAAAATACAATTTATATAATTTATCTAAATACAATTTATATAAATTATCAAAAATTTCTAGATACAATTTATACAATTTATATAATTTATATAAATTATCCACGCATATCTCGTTCCTCGTCGATTTCTTGCGCCGTATATGATGTTCCAGGTGGATTTTTAGCGATATACTACAAAAACAAAAAAATATATAATTATCTTAGTGCGTAATAATAAAATAGATACTTGAAAGCTTAATCTAACCATCGTAGTTCAAGCCGTCGGAACCAACGTCATCGGCGGACCCACCGTCCTTTGAACACCTAAGTAAGGTAGAGTGCAGCGGGATCTTTTTGTAGGTGAAAACGGATTTGTATTCCGACTGGCGGTGACCAAGTAATGGGCTGTCAAAGTTGGTAGGAGGTTATCGTTTGTCAAAACTTCAAACGGCCATAACTTTGCGCCAGAGTGTCCGATTGGGCCATAACCTTGTTTATACATGAAGTTTAGTGGGAGTAAAGTAACCTTCCTTGTTTTGTATGTGGATGACATACTACTGATTGGAAATGATGTTCCAAGTCTAAATTCGGTAAAGGTGGAATTGGGAAACCATTTCCAAATGAAGAAGGACTTGGGAGAGCCTGCGCATTTTGGGTATCCGGATCTATAGAGATAGATCCAAACGGATACTAGCATTAAGTCAAGAAACTTATATTGATAAGATTCTTGATAGGTTCAATATGAAAGACTCCAAGAGAGGCTTTCTTCCGATGAGTGTAGGAATAACATTGAAGAAATCCCAATGTCCTACGACTCCTGCGGAAATTGAACGCATGAAATTGATCCCCTATGCTTCCGCTGTAGGATCAATCATGTATGCTATGATGTGCACTCGTCCCGATGTCGCTTTCGCTTTGAGCATGACGAGCCGGTATCAAGCTAATCCCGGTGAGAGTCACTGGATAGCTGTAAAGAACATCCTTAAGTACTTGAGAAGAACTAAGGATTCGTTTCTAGTGTTTGGAGGAGAACTTGAGCTACGTGTAAAGGGTTACACGGATGCAAGTTTCCAAACCGATGGGGATGATTTGAAATCCCAATCCGGCTATGTCTTTTTGTTGAATAGAGGAGCTGTTTGTTGGAAGAGCTTCAAACAAAGTGTCACTGCGGATTCTACAACGGAAGCTGAATATTTGGCAGCATCTGAAGCTGCTAAAGAAGCTGTGTGGATTCGGCAATTCTTGGAAGGACTAAGAGTAGTCCCTAGTGCCGTGGATCCTGTCACTGTTTATTGTGATAACAGTGGGGCCATCTTTCAAGCAAAGGAGCCCAAGTCTAGTAACAAGTCTAGACACGTTTTGAGGAAATACCACGTTATTAGAGATAATGTGGAAAGGAAGGAAATAGATATTTGTAAGGTTGGGACAGACGATAATGTCGCTGATCCTTTAACCAAGCCCCTTTCGAGGGCTAAGCATGACGCGCACACCGCCTCTATGGGGTTGCGGCGTATGCCAGATTTTCTTTAGTTTCGTAATATGTAATTGAATGATGTATCCTATTACATATATGAAAATAACATTCATTGTTTTTATCTTAAGTCATTATGAATGCATACTTTGTTTATCCGAATAGTTGTGTGACAACATTGAACATATTCAAGTGAACGGTATAAACTAAGTATTTGGTCCCTAGTCTCTCATATGAGGTGACGTCTCAGAGAGACTAGATTGCAAGTCGATCGATGGTGGGTTCAACACCATAGGGTCATATGTGATGACTGATCGTTTGCATAGACAGACTGTGAGACACTCTGTCGGACTGTGACGCTTATAGAATTCCTTTTCAATGAGATTGAAACCTGGTCGTGGTGGGAATTTCTATAGTATTCCTTTGAGTCGATTCTTTGACTGGAACTGATTATGCAGTCGGTGCAGCTTCCGAGTGACTTTCATTTTTGTCCTAAGCCATGCCGTGAAAGGGGTTATAAGGGCATCTTTGGGGTCATGGTGATCTGCATTATACTGATAATCGAGTGGAAGGAAATGTCCACCCTCGTCAGGGTAAAACATCTTTGGGCCACTCGAGGAGAAGTCATTTGAAAATGCGTGGCCACGCTCGGTAAGAATCTACTGGTAGATTCCCGGTCGACAAATTACTCTCCTTATCGAGGAAACCACTCATGATGTATATCTTTTGAATGCAAGTACGACCTGTAAGACACCTTGCATTGAGTGGGAGATGTGAAACGGACATGAGAATTGGTAATGCACAACTTATCTCGGACAAGTGGGAGATTGTTAGAGTATGTGTCCTCCACAATAGCGCGATTACTTAATAAATCTCAATTTAGGAATACATGGGGATAATCCAGTATTATTGTCAATTGATTAACGTAAATCAATAACGGTTGGCTGACTAGAGTTTGACGTTATTGTCGTGAGAACGGCGGTAATCAATTGATCCCTTTAAGTCACACCTATAGGAACGTACTCCAAATATTTAAGCTAATTAATTGTATGAGATACGATTAAATTAGTAACTTGATAAATTGACTAACGGTTAGTCAGTGTATTAATTTAGAGAGAAATCGAGTTGTGAACTCGAATGATTTAATTTTATATCGATAAAATTATTAGAGGAGATGTGAATTAGTGATTAAACGTTAATTCACTAATTATGTATGTTTTACTAATGAGATTAGTAATAGTACATTTTCAATATATGTGTAAGTGTACATGTATATTAAGGAAGAGTTTAATTAATTTATACTTTATCATATTAGATGATTTAAGTGATAAATTACAAGTATTTGTGAGACAAATATTGATCAATAAAATGGACCCAAGTAAGGGCCTAGGACCGTCCTAAATGGGGCAAGAAAGAGGAGTAGATTCCTCTTTGTCCTATTCATTTTGTTTGCTAGTCTTTTGCATGCATTAGAAACGTTATGATGACAATGCATGTGTTTGTTCTTTACAAGAAAAACTAGCACCACACTCTTCCTCTTCTCACCCATTAGGCCGGCCCCTTGGAGGTGTGTGACACACACTTCTTTTGCTTATTTTTCTACAAAATAAGAAGGCCAAAGTGAGAGATTATCATTCATGCATTCTTTCCTCCTCATCTCTCTCATATTCTCTCAAAACTAATACTACTATTAGTCTTAATATTACTAAGTGTTAGTAATACTATTATCACATAATATCAAGTTTATACTAAGTGATTTCTAGATCAAAATCACTAGTATATTTTGGAGTAGTTCTTGGGTGTATCTCAAAGGAGGTTTCCTAGTTTGGAAACTCGGGTTTGGAGGATCATCCTACTTACTAGCTCAAGAAACAAAATAAGAAAGGAGTTCTTATTTTGTGCCCACATTTCCTTTAAGAGAAAGGTATAACATTTCTAGACTTGTGACAAAGTATTTATGTAACCACATAGATTTTGCTCATCAAATTAGTGAATGAGATCCGATCCCTACAAACATAACTTCTTCTACCGAAGGGGCAATTACGTCCGAATAATTTTTCAAAAAAATGTCTCTAAAAGGGTGTTTTGGCCCTTTTAAAGTTTTACAACGCAAACAAACCTCCAATACTAAATATCGTCCATCAACAACTCCGTATTACTCCTTCATATTACCACATATTAATTATTACTCTGTATTAGTACGTATTATTACTTCGTTTATCACGTATTATTACTCCGTATATTACTAAGTATTATTACTCCGTATATTACTAAGTATTATTACTCCGTATTAGTACGTATTATTACTTCGTTTATCACGTTTTATTACTCCGTATTACTAAGTATTATTACTCCGTATTACTAAGTATTATTACTCCATATTACTAAGTATTATTACTCCGTCTACACACACCCTCACCCTCACCCTCATACAACAAAAACATCTACAACTACAACTACAATGCAACTAGCTACAACAACAACGAACATACGTAAAGAATTAGATTAATCCGACGGAGTACCTTTTTACCAGAAACAACACTTCCACGAGCACCATCATCTTCTTTGTGTCGACCTAAGAACTTCAAGAGAAAAGCATATGAAAATCAGTACGAGCACCATCATCTTCTTTGAGTCAAACAAGCGAAAGAAATGAATGAATAATACCTTGGAGCCAGACCGCAGGACCCATTTGCTTTGTCGTCCATCTGATCTTTACGAATACGGCTCGATTACCACCACAAGCCCAACCACAAACAACGTTCAGACAACCTAACCAAGTTCCAGTCCACACGTCACAGAACCCAGCTCTAATTTTTAAAGAGCCAACAGCGAAAAAGAAGAAACGAGTCAGAAGAAGAAGAAGAAGAAGAAGAAGAAGAAGAAGAAGAAGAAGAAGAAGAAGAAGAAGAAGAAGAAGAAGAAGAAGAAGAAGAAGAAAAAGAAGAAGAAGAAGGAAAAACGAATGCATAATACAATACATAAAAAGAATGAAAAACGAATGAACAACAACAACAATAACAACAACAAAAACGTAACAACAACAACAACAATAACAACAACAACAACAACAACAACAACAACGTAAATTAGGGTATAAAAGTTAAAAAAACGAACCTCTTGTAAGCAATATAAATTAGGGTTTTCGCAAATTTCGATTTGGGTAACAAGAACTTACGAATGAATAAACTAATTCGTGAAATAATTAAATATAATTATAGTGTTGATATATTTGTAATTGGAACGAAAATAATTGAGTAAAAGAATGAATTTTTTTTTTTTATGAAAGAGAAAACATACGAAGGTTGAAGATGGAGTATGAGAGTAGTATAGAGAAAAAAAAAACGTTTAAACTACCTATTGAAAAAAAAATCAGCGCCAACTTAAAATTACTCTGAAATAAACTATAAATAACGGTTTTTTTTATCTAAACCGTTGTTTATATTCATTTTTAATAACGGTTATATATATAAACCGTTTTAAATAGTAAAACATTATTTAAAACGGTTTATATATAAAAACCGTTTTATTTTGTGTTTTTTTTTTTTTAATTTTGTGTTTTTTTTTTTATTTTAAACGAATTATATAGTAAAACATTAGATTTAGTATTAGAATTCTCAAATAGAATTAGATTTAGTATTATTTATGTATTTTTTAAAACGGTTTTTTGAAATAAACCGTTTTTTTGGGTTTTTTTTTAAACGAATTATTATATATACTTAAATTAGAAGCAAATAAATAGTAGTGTTAGATTAATTTGGAAATTAAAACGAATTAGAATTGAATTAGTATTATGTTTAACCAACCGTTTTTTATTATAATAAACAAAAAAACGGTTATTAAGTGTAAAAACCGTTTTTTATAATAATAAACAAAAAAAACGGTTATTAAGTGTAAAAACCGTTTTTTATAATAAGCAAAAAAAACGGTTATTAGGAAAAAAACCGTTTTTTATAATGTTAATTAAACATAACGCTTTTTCAATTACGAAACCGTTATTTAAAGTCTAACTAAAAACAACACATTTTTGTTAATAACCGTGTTTTTTAGTATAACCGTTGTTTATAATTTTTTTTTCGTTGTTTTTAGTTATGAGTTAGATTTGGCGCCTATAGATTAAACAACGGAAAATTTTTTTGTCGTTGTTTATAATATTATAAACAACGGCCTGGCTAATTTGTGTTGTTTTTGCTCCGTTGTTTTTTCTCAGATTTGTAGTAGTGTTAGCTAACTAGATCAAACTCAAGAGTAGCAAAATCGGGTATAAGAGGGGACTAAACTAAGAACAGTAAATAAAGAGGGTGTAAAGTGTATAAAAGGGAGATTAGGGCATCGGGATCAATGTGACATCGATTCAGGAACTCAACTCAAAAAGGAGAAATCAATCAAATGAAGCTATGCAAGCGAGCAGGTTTGGGAATACGCTCTCTCGAGTCAATAGTAACCTCAAGTTGATTTAGCGGGCTCTCGCTACGTACTAAACCTAACTTATCAATTACGCGTGAGTCTAGTTTCAATTCGGCTTTCGATCTTAAACTGAAACAACCTAAGTTCAATTCAATAAAGGCGTCCCTAAATTCAATTGATAATAAAACGCGTAGGAAGAAATCGACTTGCACAAATTCAATCAAAATAAGCAATTAAAACATGTTCCTGAACCAATCTCACAATCACCCTAAACTCTAATTGAAGAATTAGCTATGCATAATTGAAATTATAACAAAGCAATAGTAATAATAATACATGATGAAAGAAATAGCGAATGAATTAAACCTGAAATTAATCTTGAATCGAAGTAAAGATCGAATCTTGCAAGGTAATTAAATCTAAGTCTAAGAGTTTTTGAGTTTTAAAAGAGAGAAAAACTAACTTCTATTCTAAAGCTGAAAAGTATAATCCAAGATAAAATAAAACCCTAACTCGAGTTATATTTATAGGCCCGTGAAAAATCGTAAAGCAAGGGGAGAACCGACCAGTTCAGGGAAAACCGATCGGTTCTGGGGTCTGAACCGTCAGAACCGATCAGTTCAGAGGTGAACCGATAGGTTTGGCTCGTTTTAGCAATTTCCAGCAACTTCTGCCTCGAATTCACTCATCCTGAACCGATAGGTTCACTCTGAACTTATAGGTTTGACGTCCCAAATCATAGTATTGCTTCCGTATCAGCTCTCGAGCTTAGTCTTGACGTCACGATACTCAAAATGCTCCACTCAACTCAGGTTTTAGCTCAGGACCGCCAAAACTTGCAAAATATAAACGAGGAACAACAGTATCGCAATAAAAAGCAAATAGCTCCTAAAATAATAATGAAATCGAATGAATGCAAGCTAAATGCGACTAAACCGGGGGCATATAATCAATATAAATGGCATACACCAAACTCCCCCAAACCAAACCTTTGCTTGTCCTCAAGCAAACTACCCAAACATAGCACATAATCATGAGGACAAACTAGTACAGGAAAATGCAAACTCAAAGCCACAAGTATCGTCGCCTCATACAAAAGTGAATCAAATCAATACCTGCTTCCTCTTCAATAAATTGATGAGTTAGGGAGCAAACTGTACAAATAAAAGACGGCGAAACATAATGGCGCAAACTCCATGCAAAGTCTTTCGACCGTATGCATCCACTAGGACGCTGAGACTATAAATAATCTCACAAACATCGACACTAGGAAAACTACTCGAGCGAGGTTTCCAAAGGTTGTAATGTTAGGCTCGGGTCAAGAGGGTAAAAAGGTGGTAAATGTATTAGGAAATGTGGAGCTCAACGGCTTAACAGCTGCATCTAAATCGACACCCACATCCAATCACAACTCCTCCTCAACTCACCATTCAAAATAAACCACGACTCCCGCATAAGAGTGATAAACATCGCTTCCTATTACCACTCCCGATCTTCTTATTGAAATAACAACATATTCACAACCAACACTCTCTTTTGTTTGCATTTCGGATTTTTGCTTTTTTTTTTCTTTTTTTTTTCTTCTTTTTTTTTTCTTTTGAATAAAACTAAATGAGATCAGGTGAAACTTTGAAACATGTAGGAAAGCGCAAAATTAGCGGGAATACTCGCATAACATCAACCCATAACTCCAACTCACATTATAGACAATCACGGACTTAACCCACTTCCTTCCCAACTAAATACTCCGTGATAACATAGGATCCCTAATGCAACTGATCAGCTTGGGTAGGATAATTCTGGAATGTAGCTCATAATATATAATGTGGCTCAATAAAAACAGGCTACAAAGGCTAGGACGGGCTACAAATGAGGGACCTAAGTCTAAAGGGTAGAAAAGTAGGCCATTTGGCTAATGTGGAGTTAATATAAAATCGTAACCAAAAACAAGTACCTCTTCGTGCAATGCTCGATCATTTAAGAACAAGTAGATTCAAACAATGACATAAATTCAAGTTTTCATTTCGCTAGTACGAGTATATACAATGTCAAGTGGATGGGTAGTCTAAGAAACGCGCCCCGTCTACATCACAAGTCCCAATGTCAAATATAAGCTAGTCTACTCAAATCACCTCAAGGATGAAAGGAAAGGGTAAGCAAAGCATATCAAATCAACACGATCAAGAGACTCAATATAGCGACTAAGAGCGTATCTCAAAAGACACTAAAGCTAATCCTGCACAAAAGGTTTCTAGGACGACAAGAGCGGACAAAAGACTCGTATTTTTGTATTTTTTGAATTTTTTGAATTTTTGTGGATTTTTGAATAAATGCACACAAAAAGTGAAAATGCAAATGAAAAGCGCGAAAGTGCTTCCCTCCCCCAAACCAGGATCGCACATTGTCCTCAATGTGGAAAACAGTACAACCACAAGTAGCAGAAAAGGACAAACAATAAACGGGGGTAGAAAAATAAAGCGAGAAAATGAGGGAAAATGGGTAAAGAAAGCTCACATTATCAAGCTGGAACTCCCCCAAACCGAAGCGAAGCATGGAGTGCGGCTACTAATCCACAAATTTGCATCCAAATCAGTCCAGCTATGAAGTACCTCGGAGTAGCACGCGAGAAAAAATAAGGCAGAACAGCAGGGGGTGGTCGGCCAAGGCCCTTCGTCGAGGCCTGTTCTCAAAAATACTAAGGACGAAGAGTCCTTAAGTACCTGCTTGCTAAATCAATCACGCGCTCGATAAAAGCGTAAAATGTCATCAAAACAAACCAACTAAAGTACAATAAATTACAAAATGTCATCTGGTTGCCTCCCGGAAAGCGCTGGTTTTTATGGTCCCGCACGACCGTCTTCATAGCTCAAAATCATGTCAAATTAGGCCAAGAACGTTGGCCACTCGCGACTCTCTCACTTGGCGAAATAGCATCGGTTCGCCACAAAACTCGACCGTCTCGCGGAAGAGCATCAAAATCCATCACGCACGGTACTCCATCTCGAAATGGCTCTCCAAAACAACCTCGTGCACTGGGCACTGCAGACCGTGGGTCTCCACCTCCATCGGCAGGAGCATAGACATCCGCCTTTGTAAGCTTCCGTTCCCCAAACCAGGATCGCAGCCATACTGCGTAAGACCTGAACAAGACAAAGCAGAAGAAACAACCTCCAAAGTGTCTCCAGTAGAGTGAGACGGAGGGGCAAGGTCAATCGCAAAAATAGACTCGGGCTGCATAGGGGAGCGAGGTAGCCTCGACTTAATGTAGGTAAGCTTTTCCCCCCTACAGAGAATGTCAAGGTCTTATTCCCAACATCTATAACTGCACCAGCAGTGTGCAGAAAAGGTCGACCCAAAATAATAGGAATGTGTGGGCCCTCAGGAATGTCTAAGACAACAAAGTCTACAGGGATATAAAACTTCCCCACCTTAACCGGGATGTTCTCTAGGATACCTAAAGGTCTCTGTATAGTACGGTCGGCCATCTGCAGAGTCATGGAGGTAACTCCTAACTTAGTCATATTCAATTTCTGACAGATGGAGTAGGGAATAACACTGACACTAGCCCCTAAGTCACATAAGGCATTCTGCACCACACATTTCCCTATAGAATAAGGGATAGAGAAGGTCCCGGGGTCACTCAGCTTTGGGGGGTAAACTACCCTGTAAAAAGGCACTACCCTCCCCTACAAAAGACACGGACTCAGTCTCATTAATCGTACGCTTCCTAGCTAGGACTTCCTTAAGAAACTTAGCATACGCAGGAATTTGCTTAACCAAATCGATAAAAGGAACGTTTACCTGCAAACCTTTCACGATCTCAAAGAACTTACCGAATTGGGGGTCCGTATTAGCCTGACGTACACGACCCGGAAAAGGAAGCTTGATTTGAATCTCCGGTGCCTTATCCTTGACAGCATCATCCGCGAGTTGCTGTCGCTGTGCTGTCCTCTGATCACACGGATGGACCGTGTTCTCTGCTCCATCCTTTTCCACCTCCTCCGGATGCCTCGGGCCATCATAAACTGTACCACTACGCAGCGTAATAGCACATGCCATATCGTGAGGAGGGTTAGGAGGATTACCTTGGGGTGGTAGGATACCCGGTTGACGCGACGCTTGCGAAGCGGCGAGCTGCGCCACTTGGTTTTCTAGCATTTTAATCGTCGCGTCCTTGGCTTGCTCGCTCTTCTGCATTTGTGCCATCATGGTCTCCTGATTCTTGGCCATTTGCAGCATCATGGCCTTCATCTCGGCCATAGGATCGGGTCTCGCAGGTGGGGGCGTGTAGGTGGGTCTTTGGTAATTAGGAGGGGATGGTTGGTAATTTTTGTGGGGAGGGATGTAAGGGGTGTTTTGTGGAGGTGGAGGGGTCGGGTTCAGCACGTTTTGGTTACGATAGGATAAGAGTGAGCGATCATAACTTGGTTGATTTTGGTAAGGCAAGTTCTGTGAATAAGATTGGTAAGCATGAACTTGCTCGTAGGGCGCAACATACCCCGTAGAATAAAAACCAGCATCGTGCCCTGCAATAGCATTTACATGAGCACTCGAAGAACCACCGCCCTGTAGCATATCAATCTACGTAGTCAGCACAGCAAGCTGACTAGTAAGCGCGCTAATGCTCTCCTTATCACGGTCATTATGCGCGGACCGTGAATTTCTCCGCGGCTTCCCAAACTGAGATGAATGCAGCGCCATTTCCTCAATCAATCCCCAAGCCTTATCATCGTCGACGTTGTTAGCAAAACGTCCTTCCACAGCAGAATCAAGAATAGCACGGCTTTCAGCATACAACCCATTGTAGAATGTCATGATCACCAACCAGTCATTCAGCCCATGATGAGGACAATCCCGGATCAGCTTCTTATATTGTTCCCAAGCTTCAGCTAAAGACTCATCAAACGTTTGCTTGAAGCTTTGGATTTGACTCCTCATTTGATTAGTGCGTTCAAGAGGATAAAACTTCGAGTAGAAAGCAAGAGCTAACCCCCTTTAATCAGTGATACCAGCCGTAGTCTTATCAAGGTCGGTGATCCACTCGCGCGCTCGATCTTTCAGCGAAAAAGGGAACAACATCTCCCGTATTTGGTCTTAGGTAATCCCAGTCTGCTTAATCGTAGAGCACTAATCAGTAAATATCTGCATGTGCCGACCAGGATCCTCGGTAGGATAACCACCAAATTGATTCCGCTCCACCAAATTTAGGAAGGCGGGGCGAATCTCGAAATTGCCCTGTAGAGTAGCGGGCATCGTGAATCCATTAGGAATGGACTCCGTCTTGGGTAACGAGTGACTATATAGCTTCGGCATAGTCACAGGCGGTGTAAAAACTGGAGTAACTAGAGGTGTGTCCTCTTCGTAGGACGATTGCGTTGCACTGGACTCCCCTTGCGACGCTTCCTCAATATCAAGATCAACAATTTTAATTGCTTCTTTGCGTAGCCTATGTAATGCTCGCTCAGGTTCTGGCTCAAAAAGCACTAAAGTCCGAGGTGACCTGCGCATAAACAGAACTACAAGGAAACAATGAGAAACGGTCTCAAGGAACTAGGTTCCTTGAGACTAAAGAGAAAAACCTAAACTAAGCAAAAACAATAACTAGCTAACCGTCTCCCCGGCAACGGCGCCAAAATTGATGAGGCTAAAGTCGTAGTCGCCTATCAAAAATAAACCTAAAGTCAACTAACTAGGTAGCTAGTGGCAGTAGGGTCGAATCCACAGAGAGATAGAGCAAGTCAAAAGGTCGCTTAGCTAACTAGGTCAAATTAAGAGTAGCAAAATCGGGTATAAGAGGGGACTAAACTAAGAACAGTAAATAAAGAGGGTGTAAAGTGTATAAAAGGGAGATTAGGGCATCGGGATCAATGTGACATCGATTCAGGAACTCAACTCAAAAAGGAGAAATCAATCAAATGAAGCTATGCAAGCGACCAGGTTTGGGAATACGCTCTCTCGAGTCAATATTAACCTCAAGTTGATTTAGCGGGCTCTCGCTACGTACTAAACCTAACTTATCAATTACGCGTGAGTCTAGTTTCAATTCGGCTTTCGATCTTAAACTGAAACAACCTAAGTTCAATTCAATAAAGGCGTCCCTAAATTCAATTGATAATAAAACGCGTAGGAAGAAATCAACTTGCACAAATTCAATCAAAATAAGCAATTAAAACATGTTCCTGAACAAATCTCACAATCACCCTAAACCCTAATTGAAGAATTAGCTAGGCATAATTGAAATTAAAATAAATCAATAGTAATAATAATACATGATGAAAGAAATAGCGAATGAATTAAACCTGAAATTAATCTTGAATCGAAGTAAAGATCGAATCTTGCAAGGTAATTAAATCTAAGTCTAAGAGTTTTTGAGTTTTAAAAGAGAGAAAAACTAACTTCTATTCTAAAGCTGAAAAGTATAATCCAAGATAAAATAAAACCCTAACTCGAGTTATATTTATAGGCCCGTGAAAAATCGTAAAGCAGGGGGGAGAACCGACCGGTTCAGGGAAAACCGATCGGTTCTGGGATCTGAACCGATCGGTTCAGAGGTGAACCGATAGGTTTGGCTAGTTTAAGCAATTTCCAGCAACTTCTGCCACGAATTCACTCATCCTGAACCGATAGGTTCACCCTGAACCGATAGGTTCACCCTGAACCTATAGGTTTGACGTCCCAAATCATAGTATTGCTTCCGTATCAGCTCTCGAGCTTAGTCTTGACGTCACGATACTCAAAATGCTCCACTCAACTCAGGTTTTAGCTCAGGACCGCCAAAACCTGCAAAATATAAGCGAGGAACAACAGTATCGCAATAAAAAGCAAATAGCTCCTAAAATAATAATGAAATCGAATGAATGCAAGCAAAATGCGACTAAACCGGGGGCATATAATCAATATAAATGGCATACACCAGTAAGTCTCGAAAATAGATGCTCCAAAAAACGATAATTACACCGCTGCATCTAAGACTGGTCGCTCACTCCACCCCGTGCGAGCAACCCGGCATCCTAACATCATAATAAGCTTGCACTATGAATAAATTTATAATCATGGCTAAATGAACATTTTTTCAGCGATTTCACTACAAAAAAAGCGATCGAAATCACGAGGACTTTGCGGCGGAAAAAATTTACATCATAAGCGGTAAAAATTTGCGACGGACCACATCGTTTGCGACGGAATTACTTTTTGCGACGGCGAGACGTCGCAAACCCGTCGCAAACCACTCCCGCCAAAATTTCGAGCGAAAAAATTATAATGGTATGCGACGGACGCTTGCGACGGACACAAATAACCGTCGCAAAATTTGCGACGGACCATACAATCCGTCGCAAACCATAAGGATGCCAGCGAATATTCGCTGGCATATTCCTTGTGTCAGAAATTTGCGACGGAAAAAGTGATCCGTCGCAAATTTTGCGACGGATAAAGCAGTCCGTCGCAGTAGTCCGTCGCAAACCAAAATAAATAATGCGCGAGTAACTTTCTTTCCTCCGCCTTTGTTTCAGTTTTAAAAAAAAAAAAAAAACCTAAAACGCAAAATCGCCAAACATCGACCGTCGTCTCATCTCACTCCGGCGAGCTTCTCACTTCGGCGACACTCCTTACTCCGGCGACCTCCCTACTCCGGCGACCCTTTCCCCAAATCAATTAGGGTATGGTTTTTTCAATTTTCTTTAATTAGTTTATTAAGTTAATTTAGTACTCCGGCGACACTCCCTACTCCGGCGACACTCCCTACTCCGGCGACACTCCGGCGACACTATGTTAATTTAGGTTAATTTAGGTTTTTCAATTTAGGTTTATTATGGTTTATTATGTTAATTTAGGTTTTATTTAGTTTATTATGTTAATTTAGGTTTGATTAGTTTATTATGTTTGAGTTGATTAGTTTTGTTAAGTTAATTTGAATGGGTTAAGTTGATTAGTTTTGTTAAGTTGATTAGATGTTAATGTAAGTTAAGTTGATTAGTTTGAGTTGATTATGTTAAGTTGATTAGTTTATTATGTTTGAGTTGATTAGTTTTGTTAAGTTAAGTTGATTGGGTTAAGTTTGATTAGTTTTGTTAAGTTGATTAGAGTTGATTAGATGTTAATGTATATTAAGTTGATTAGTTTGAGTTGATTATGTTAAGTTTTAAGTTATTATAAATAATTGAATTAGTTATAAATAATGAGTTAAGTTGATTAGTTTATTATGTTTGAATTGATTAGTTTTAAGTTTTGTTAAGTTAATTTGATTATAAATAATTGAATTAGTTATAAATAATGAGTTAATTGAATTTGTTTATTATGTTTGAGTTGATAAGTTTAAAGTTTTGTTAAGTTAATTGAATTAGTTATAAATAATGAGTTAATTGGGTTGTTTAAGTTGGTTATGTCAATTAAAATTGAATTACTTTGAGTTTATGTGTTTAAAATTGTTTATGTTAATTGAATCACTTTAACATTTGCTAATTTAGAGAATTGTAGAGCCTTTGTTAGGTTAATGATAAGAATTATTATAGAGCCATTATTGTTAGGTTAATGTAGAGAATTGTAGAGCCATTGTTAGGTTAATTTAGAGAATTATAGAGCCATTATTATATTGTTAGGTTAATGTAGAGAATTGTAGAGCCTTTGTTAGGTTGATTGTGTGTTTTGTTAACATAAAGTATTATATTGAAATGATGTAAAATGAAAAAAATTTTGCGTTGACCGTAGTATACCCATTCGAGAATTATTCATTAGGAATAATTTTTGAATAGTCCCCATTTTTGGGACTGTCTTTGAATGATTAATATCCCTTAGGTGACAAGTAGTTATATTTGTTTATGTAATAGTATAAATTTTGGTAGCAATTATTAAGCTGATGTTCTCTGGATACATATATTTGTGTATCTGGAGAACTGATGCGAATTGCTGCCGAAATTTTTACTATTACATAAACAATTGTAACTATTTGTTAGTGATATTGATCATTCAAAGATGGGTTTAGGTTGGAGAGATAAGAAATTACCTATGACTACATCGTTTTTTCCAAAAAAGAAATCACTACAAATTTAACTATGTTCTTTGAAACTCTATTTTTGTAGTGATTGACCATGAAGAGAGTAGAACGTAGTTGGATGTACGACCGTTTGGATGATAATAAGCGAGTGAAAGTTGGATATGCTAATGGGGTGATCTCATTTATCGAACATGCTAAACTTTTGCGGATTTCAACAAAGAATGGTGAAAAGATTAGGTGTCCATGTGTGAATTGTTGCAACGCAGAATGGTTGAATGAGTCCGATGTCAGAACTCATTTGATTAAAAGAGGTTTTCTGAAAAATTACTTCAGTTGGTTTTGTCACGGAGAGGATTTTCCCGTAGATGATAGACCTAGATACACGGTGGTACCGGTTGATGATAATCCTTATCGAGAAATGATAAATGACGCTTTACGAGATGAAGTAGACACAATTAGGGAGGAAGCGTTGAATGCAGATGAAATAAACGAGGCCCCAAACCCTCAAGTGAAAGCTTTTTTTGACATGTTAAACAAGGCCGATGAACCTTTGTATGAAGGAAGCCCAATGTCAGTGTTGGAAGCTGCATCTAGAATAGTCACGTTAAAGTGTGACCATAATCTGTCTCATAGGGTTGTTGACTCGATTAGTAGTTTGCTTGGAGACGCTTTCCCAAAAAATAACAAAATGACCAAAGATTTTTACTCTGCTAAAAAATTGCTAAAAGGTCTTCAATTACCAGTCGAGAAGATAGATGCATGTGATGAAGGGTGTATGTTGTTTTGGGAGGAAGACGAGAATTTAGATGCATGCCGAAAATGTGGTCTTGAAAGATATAAACCAAACACAGATGAACGGGGGAAACGTGTGGCACAACAGACGCTCCTCTACTTTCCACTTGGACCTCGTCTTCAAAGGTTGTATGCTACTAAACATATAGCCGAACAAATGCGATGGCATGCGGAGAACCCTCGAGTAGGTGGTACTATGGTTCATCCGGCTGACTGTGAGTCTTGGAAACATTTAGATGCTACATATCCCGATTTTGCAAGCGAGACTAGAAATGTTCGATTAGGCCTTTGTACGGATGGATTTGCACCATTTAATCAATTCGGTAAACCCTATTCGACTTGGCCAGTAATGTTAACACCATACAATCTTCCTCCTTCACTTTGTTTGAAAAAGACAATTCATTTTCTTTCTTTAATTGTTCGGTCCAAACAATCCAAAGAAAAATTTAGATGTATACTGCGTAGTTGGTGAAAGAATTAAAAGAGTTGTGGGAAAATGGAGTATTTACCTACGATGTTTCGAGGAAAGAGAACTTCCAACTTAGAGCTGCACTATTATGGACGATTAATGACTTTCCCGCCTATGGCATGCTCTCTGGTTGGTCAACTCAAGGAGGAAAGGCCTGTCCTTATTGTGGTGATAAAAATAAGTGTTTCTGGCTTAAAAATAGTGGGAAGTGGAGTTGGTTTGATTGTCATAGAAAGTTTTTGAAAGCCGACCACCCGTATCGTAAGGATAAAAGTTTTTTGAAGAAAAAACCCGTGGAACTTGATGCGGACCACAATTGTTGTCTGGAGACGAAGTCTGGAAAATTGTGGAACCTCTACCCACTGTTGTTGATGCTAGTGAAGCTGAATTGAAGGCTTTGAAAGCTAGAAAGTTAGGATGGTGGAAACGGAGTATATTGTGGGACCTTCCTTATTGGAAAACGTTGTTAATTCGTCATAACTTAGATGTCATGCACATTGAGAAGAACTTCTTTGAGCAGACAATTAACACAATTATGGACGACAAGAACAAGACGTCTTATGGTCCTAAAGCAAAGGCAGATTTGAGCACTCATTGTCGAAAGCGCTCCGATCCTAAGTTTGTCCTAGATAAGCAGCGGAGAAAGGTTCTTTGCGAGTGGCTTATGAAGCTAAAGTTTCCAGACGGTTATGCATCAGATCTAAGTAGATGTGTTGACAATAAAAACTGGAGTCTCCGTGGAATGAAAAGTCATGGTATCACGTCTTTATGGAGCGGTTGTTGCCGGTTGCTCTAAAAGAATTAATTCCAAAGAACGATCGAAAGCTTTCACGGAGATAAGTCAATTTTTCCGCGACTTGTGTGCCACTTCTTGTTTCAATCTACGATGTAAATCGTCTTGAGAATAATATCTAGGAGATATTATGCAAGTTGGAGAAAATATTACCGCCATCGTTTTCAACTCGATGGAACATCTCGAGTTCATTTGCCTTACGAGCTTAGAGTGGGCGGTCCGATCAAAGATCGATGGATGTATCCATTTGAAAGGTATTTAATCTAAATATTTGAAATAATAACTATTTATAAGAACATATGTGTTATATATATTTATCTGACATAAGATATTCTCTAATAGATTTCTTAATCACTTGAAACGGAAAATTGGCAATAAGGCGTATGTTGAAGCATCTATATGCAATGCGTTCTTGTTGGAAGAAATTTCCGTTTATTATAAAGAGCATGTCGACACCAAAGTGCGAGATCTTGACATCGGACCCAGTCGAACTTCCGATATTAACGAACAATTACCAGAGATGTTTACTGACCACGGTGGAAGAACAAATGGAAAGTGTCGCACTCGATCCCTAGATGACAAAGAATACAATTGTGCACACAAATACGTGTTGTCTAATTGTGAGATCCTTAAGCCTTATGAGCTGTAAGTGTATAACTTGATTAATTCTTGATTAGATTTTTTAATTGATTAACATACACGTATTATTAAGTACTGTTATTATGTAGGATATTCGAGACTTTTTATCCTTTCGCAATACCCTGAAACTCCAATTGGTGATATTTGGAGTAAGTTCAAGTGAGAATATCCTAAGTGGTTTAAGGGGCAAGTAAGTAATATAAATATTACCATTGTAACTATAAAAGGGTTTAACTGTAAAGTGTATAAAATTATTTACCAAATTTTGCGTAATCATTTTTTCATTAGGAGTCTTTATTGAAAGACGATCTTCATAAGGCGTTAGCAATTGGACCAATCAAGCGAAGTCCAAACCTGGAAGCGATACTCAATCAATGGCTACAACTTCGTAACATTTAATGGTCGTGACCGATATAGAGAAAAAACAATAAACAATGGGTATGTGTGAACTCGCTGATGGTGCCGACTATTATGGAACTCTTGAGGAGGTGATTGAGTTGAAATACGTTGGCCGTAAACAACTCTATAAGGCGGTCTTGTTCAAATGTGATTGGCTTGACAACTCTCAACGTGGTATGAATATACACAAGGAGTACAAAATAGTGGAAGTTCATCGTGGTAGAAAATACCCAACGTATGACCCTTTTGTCTTATCGTATCAAGTTGAGCAAGTGTGTTATGCACCATATCCAAGTCTTAAGAGAGATAAAGACCAGTGGAGAGTTGTGTTCAAAGCGAAAGCGAAGGTTATCATTGATGCCTCTGCGGAGGATAATGCTTATCAGGAGGCCGTTGTTACAGACCCACCACAATTATCAGCCCCTTCTGTCGATGAAGAAGATGAGGGGATTAGTATTCCTATTAGTCATAATCAAGATGATGAGATCGATAATGAACAAGGTGACGATTTCATTGTAGAAGACAATGAGAGCATTGAGGAAGAGTCAACAGAAGATGAGCAAAGTGATGAGTTCGAAGATGATTCAGATGAGGATGGAGAAGAAGTCGGGGAACTCTTTCCTGATGATGATAGTGTAGAGGCTAATAGTTCAGACGATAGTGATTAGCTTAGATTTAAATATTTTGATATGTGATGTTTATGTATAAATATTAATCGCAAACAATTTATGTATTTGATTTCTACATCTTATGTAATATAATTTAATTTATTATTCAATCTCGTTATGAAGTCATTAATTGTTTGTCTTATATATACATGTTCTAACATTTCATTTAAGTGTATTTGTAGTATGGTGAATACAAGATTTCAGGGTAGCGGGAGTAACTCAGCCCCAAATAATCAAGAGGGGGAAAACCGTCAGCTGACCGAGGAGGAGATTGGGGAGATAATGGTTAACGCGGAGCAGGGTCTTACGACATTAGATCCAGATCCTAGTGTAGGCGTATGGTACGTTATACATACTATTAATTAATTCAATATAAATAAACGCATTTAATTTTTATTTACTTCAATTAATTAGTTCAGTATAATATTGTACGTTACATATACTATTAAAAATTTGGTATATTATGTCGATGCAGGTTCACGAAGGACAAAGTGAAGAACACACTTCGAAGGTCGATAACTTCTATGATGAACCCATTTGTTCCGAATTGGTCGGACGCTTCAGATGCGCAAAAAGAGCTTTGGTGGAACACTTTCAGGGTACTTATTTTTTAACTTAAGCATATTTGATTTAACGGTTTTTAAAATTGTCTATGCAATGGATTGATGCAATTTATTTTTTAAAATGTAATTGTAGTTCAACTACCAGTACAAACAGAAGAATGAAGCGCTAATTAGAGAGACCTTCAACGAGATGGCCCAAAAAAGGATTCCGGACTACGTCTATCAAAAAGGTGTAAACAATTAATATATGTAGTATTAGTTTTTATTTATTTTCATTTATTTTCATTTTTTAGTCGTAAATATAATTTGTTGCCATGATAAAACTAAGGTGATTATAAAACAAATTACAGGTCGGGTGAAAAAATCATGGATAGACAAAACTGCAGCGCTGAGGAAGGGCTATGATGAGTGGAAGGCATCGGACGTAATTAACATACTACTTATAACTTATTAAACGATTCTTGTTATATTTTTAAATATATAGAAACTAATAAATTATCGTTTACTTTGTTTTGTTTAAAGAAATACAAGAAAAAGACTGAGATTCAGAAGAAGAATCGTTATTCTCAAGGCGAAGACGGAAAGGCGGCGGGGACGCATACCATGGGCCGCAAAGATATGATGCAATATATCGACAAATTGGTTAGTAGTGTCAATTTTTTTTTTTTTATTATGTGAATCTTTTTATAAGTAATGTATATATAAATAACAACGTTAATAATCAACTCTTTTTTTTTTGTATGTAAAGTCTGTAGGATCGTCGACACCACCTTCTGTCCCCGAGCTCGTGAGGAAATCAAAAACCTCAAACAAGAAAGGCGGTTTTATTACCAACAAAGTCAAAAATTTATTTGTAAGAATCCATTTTCATACTACAACATTAATTTTATGATGTTAATTTACTTTCTATGATTTTAATTTATCTTCTATCTTAAAATTAGGACCGCTTCAATCCAAGAGTTGAGGAGCTCGAGCAAACCCAACCAGACACTCCTATTGACGAGAACAGGGTGTATTATGAGATAGTGGGAGGACACGACAAGAAAGGTCGTGTTTACGGGACGGGTTCAGCCTCGTCTATGTATTACGACCGTCCGCCGCCTCGTCACTCATCCGTCGGGGAGCAGTCTACGTACAGTCCCGGGATTCTCACACGCCTGACACAAGAGAACAGGTCGATGAGTCAACGGTTGTCGACAATTGAGGAGTTTATTCAGTCTCAACGCCTCAATACTCAGCCTCCTCCAACATGCAACCTTGGCTCCGACTACGACCCGTTTAGGCGTGGGCCGTTTGACGGGGATGGTGGTAGTGGTAGTGGCGGCGCCGATGTCCCCACTTATTGTTAACTTTGACGGTGGTTGTTGAACTTTTATGAATGTTAACTTGTTAACTTTGACGATGAATGTTAACATTGACGGTGGTAGTTGAACGTTTGTATATTAAGTACCGTAATATATATATATATATGCTATGTTTGGTTTATGTGTGTTGTGTGCTTTGATTTTTCGGTGTATTGACACCGAAAACGAATTTCATTGCAGGTATTTTAGGTGTAAAAAACAGGCTTTGGGGGCGTTAAAAACAGGCAGAAAACGCTGGAAAAGACCAGTGGCCTGCGACGGAATTTATAAGTTGCGACGGAAATTCCGTCGCAAACCATATAACTTGCGACGGAATTTCCGTCGCAAACAACATGATTTGCGACGGACATTCCGTCGCAAATTTTGCGACGGACAATATTTCCGTCGCAAACGATATGATTTGCGACGGACTAAATTGCGACTGAAATTACCGTCGCATGTAGTTTGCGACCGATGGTTCCCGTCGCAAGTTGTTTGCGACCGACGATTCCGTCGCAAACCAATTTTTTGCGACCAGTATTTGCGACAGGCTGGTTTAGTCGCATAATCCGTCGCAAATGACCATTTTGCGACGGATTTAGGAGTTTTGCGACGGAATTCGTCCGTCGCATTTTGACTGTTTTTTTGTAGTGTTTGTAACTTTTTCCGTGGAACGAATAATTATTTGCCATGATATCATTTCTTCCGTGGCATGTTAAAAAAGTTTTTCTCGTTGTTACGTAAAATTTTGCCACGTTTCACCAATATTCGTGGCATAATTCGTGGCCAAAGTCATGAATTATTGTATATATTATTTTACATGTTTGTGGTAATGTATATACATCCGAACAATTGAATTTAAACGATTATATCTCGTCTTAATGACTTGTACTTAATTCACTAGTTATATTGACATCAAAAGTGATATAACAAAATGGTTAGACAATTCAACATTTATACGAACAAATATACTAGTTATATATTAATATCAACAAACAAAATATATTGAGTATATATTATGCGCATACGATTAATATATATATATATATTGACTCTTACATGCTTTAATAAGGCAATACGTAACAAATTCTCATCCCGTAACGTTGTTCCATACAGTTCGGAAATTTATTTACCACGAAATGCATTTACAAATTACGGCAATAAGGAGAAGATATCGTCGTCCATACCGCTGACTCACGATCAATGATAGAACCCGAAAGACAATTTGTATCCTGAAAATCAACGTGGGGATTTTATATTGTGCGTTTGGGGTTAAGTTGATAGACATCAGTAAAATGGGGCCGTATAACTGGAGGACCCTAACTACCGAGAAGAAAGCAATCAGAGTTGAGGTAAACATCAAGGAGACTGAGAAAACTTAGTGACGCAAAGACGACAAAAGCAGAGGTATTGCGCATTCACTCAACCTTTACCTCCACTTTTTTCAGGATGTCGTCAACGTCATCTTTTCTTTGTGAGTCGTGCATAATTTTTTTCACTATCTTTTTTTTTTCCTGCCACTCCATATTCGGCCCTCCAGGCACATGACTGGTAGTTAGAAAGCTTGAATACTACCAAAATCTCTAGTCCTCCCCCGAATTTCGTGACAATATCGTAAATGTTTTTCCACTAATCCGGGAACAACACTAATTGGATGATTGAAACTTTCTTACTGATCCTCCGATTCTTACGTTAACGATCCCAAACCGTACTAGGAATATTGTGGTAATTAGTAGCCATATTACCAGTACGATGGCTACCAAAGTTATCTGTAAAAATAAGAAGAGGGTGTTCTTCCTTTCCACCCTCGTAATCATTGTTTTAGCGCCAACTACACCACAAAACTGAACGAGAACTGACAACCCTAACATCGCTATAAGACCTTTATCAATAAACAAGCAAAACAGGTCATAGTCAGCATGTACTTTTTTCTTAAAGAGTCAGGGAGAAACCTTTTGTAAAAACCCATTTAATCCTATTAGTTCATCCGGAAGAGCGTTAAGGTATCAGACAGTCAAACCCGAAAGTACTCTAACTAGAAAACATGGGTATATATATGATTCATCCTCTTCGATCAGTTGGGTGGTCTGCATTGCTAAAGTGACAATTATTTGTCGTAACAATAAAATAAATTATGGTCATACACATAAGTATCTTAAGAAAACACGTCATGAGATGAAAAGAATATCCACTGATAAAGATGAACATCTCTGATGAAAAGAGTACATGGATATTGTCCCAACAAGGCGTTAATGGCGGCCTCTCACTACAACAAATAAAAACCTGTGCCACAAATTATGCTAAAGAATTTTGTATAATGTGGCATAATTTTATTTAGCCACAGAAAAAAGCAATCATAATTGCCACAAAAACTATTTTATGCCACAACCGAAATAATGTTGTGGCAAATAAACACTTGTGCCACAGTAATTGTTAAACTTGTGGCAAAAAAAATTCATTCAGCCACAATCAAGTTATTCATGTGGCAAAAACACATTTGTAGCCACATATTAAGCCACGCATGTGACAAAAACAACTATTTGGCCACAAATTATTTCACACATGTGGCAAAAAATTATGGGCATTGTTAGTGGAAAATGCATAAAATACAATGGAAATTTGCCACAAAATATAGATATGTTGATAAAAAAATTGTGACGAAGAAAATTGTTTCAGACGAAATAATTTCATGGATAAACTATTTGTTTGGCGTCTTGATTTTACGATAGATTTCCCTTAGCAACAAAGTTATCGGAAAAATAAATTGCATCCAAATTTCATCGTAATTTTTTTTTGTACGTGTGTAGATACCTGTATCCGTACCCCCCAAACACAAACCCTATGATGAAATGGACTTTTCACAAAGGCATGTTTTTAACGTAATGTCAAAATGGTACATTTTGTCGAAAAACATTTTGAGTCATTTAATGCATAAACACAAAAACACATGCCTCTTTTACGAGCCAAACAAAAACATTAAACCTCTTTTACGAGTCAAACACGTATCTCTTTTACGAGCCAAACATCAAACACAAATCTCTTTTACGAGTCAAACAAAAACATTAAACCTCTTTTACGAGTCAAACACTCAAACACGAAACCTCTTTTACGAGTCAAACACTATACACGAACCTCTTTTACGAGTCAAACACCTAAACACGAACCTCTTTTACGAGTCAAACACCTAAACACGAACCTCTTTTACGAGTCAAGCACTCAAACACGAAACCTCTTATACGAGTCAAACACTATACACGAACCTCTTTTACGAGTCAAACACCTAAACACGAACCTCTTTTACAAGTCAAGCACAAACCTCTTTTACGAGTCAAACAACCAAACACGTACCTCTTTTACGAGTCAAAAACCTAAACACGAACCTCTTTTACGAGTCAAACACATACCTCTTTTACGAGTCAAACAACCAAACACGTACCTCTTTTACGAGTCAAACACCTAAACACGAGCCTCTTCTACGAGTCAAAAAACTAAACACGTATCTCTTTTACGAGCCAAACATCAAACACAAACCTCTTTTACGAGTCAAACACATAAACACAAGCCTCTTCTACGAGTCAAATACATAAATACAAGCCTCTTCTACGAGTCAAACAACTAAACATGTACCTCTTTTACGAGCCAAAATCAAACACAAACCTCTTTTACGAGTCAAACACATAAACACAAGCCTCTTCTATGAGTCAAATACATAAACACACAGCCTTTTATATGAGCCGTACATTTACACTCTTTACGAGAAAGACATTGAAACACGCAGCAAACATTCAACACACAAAGGTCGGCTAGACTACAAAGCGCCGTCAAGAAGCATTCAACATCAACAACCATCTCAAGCACAACGCAAAATTCGGCTAGACTACAAAGCGCTGTTAAGAAGCATTCAACATCAGCAACCATCTCATGCACAACGCAAAGTTTGGCTAGACTACAAAGCGCCATCAAGAAGCATTCAAATCATCAATAGGCTGGCATGCCCCAAAATATGCAAGACAGTCATGTCTTTAAACATGTACCCATTGTCCCGCCCTGCATTTCCCGGCGCTAAGTCCTCGTCTCTCCCCCGAGACACATGCTTAGCGATGCTAGGTGGTATCGAGACTGTAATGGTCCGCATACTATCTTTTAAATTTGACTAGCGCTTTAGTCCAAGCTCAGTCAAACTGGGGGCTCTGTAGATACCCGTATCCATACCCCCTAAACACAAACCCTGTGATGAAATGGACTTTTCACAAAAGCATGTTTTTAACGTAATGTCAAAACGGTACATTATGTCAAAAACATTTTGAGTCTTTTAATGCATAAAATGATTTATTTGCATGTCGTGTAAAATGAGTATTCGCTTAGTCATTTTATTTAAACCGACCAAACACAAAAACAAGCCCTTTTCACACAAAAAGCCCAAACAAACACCTAAACACGTCTTCCGAGACGTCACACGCTCAAGTCGAGCTTACATCTAGACACCATTCACAAAAACAAACCAACTGAAGACAAAAATACTTTTATGCCCGAGACCCGAAAAGCCAACAAAAGTACCCAAACACGCCTCTCAAGATGTCATACTGATGAGTCGATATTTTACCTATATTTTATATATTATCTCCCCGTTATTTTGTATATATTTTCGGCGTTTTCGCTATATTTTGTGTTATATTTCCTCCTAGAATGGTTTACTACGATTATTTTATATTTCTTGCAGGACGGAGTATTTTAATGCAAAAAGGTCGACAGAAAATAATAACGAGCTCGAGACAAATACAATTACAACACAAGGCGGAGATTACTAAAGAAAACTAAAGAATTGGGCTCGTGTCTAAAATAAATTGTGAAGCCCAAAGTATTGTAAATAGGCATAGATAAAATAAAACAAAACGACTGCATCTTTGATCATCTATCTTTTACGTTCATTAGTTTCAGTTTAGGTTTAGAGGTTTTTACTGTTTTTACTGTTTGTTTTACTCAACTTCAACCTATGATCATCCTTTTACTTTCAATCAAAAGTTAAGTTCTTCTTTCTTTTCTCTTATTTATGTTTATTATGCTTGTTAGATTAATTATCGTTATTGTCGTTAATTTTATGATTGAGTAGTAATTTTGTGCTAGGGTTTGGTTGAACTTATTATGAATTAGTTGTTAAATTGACTCCGACTTATTGGATTTTTGATCGAGGTTGTGCTTAATTGTTGATTGTGTTGATTGTGGTTGTATGATTCTTTTGTTAAGATCGCGTACAAGAGTCGGGTTTTGACTTTGAGTTGTCGTATGAACCCAATTGATTCAATTAATTTATGTTTGTCGGGATTGTGTACGAGAGTCAGATTCCGTCTTAGAAAATCCCAGTAAACAATTCGATAAGTCGTTAACGGAGTTAGTGCGTCAATTGATTCGTATTGGTTATGATACCTTCGCCCTAGTATTTCTTATATTTATCGTTTTATTCGCATCTTTATTCAGTTTAAGTTTATGTTTATGCTTATTAGATTCGATAAATATTTTTATGACGATTTGCGTAGATAACTCATAATCTGAGACGACACTAGTACTTAGTCCTTGACCTCCCTGAGACCGACTCGTAAGTGCTACAATTGACCCGTACGCTTGCTGTAATTTTTAACTCATCACATACGCCGAAGCCGAGCTCACGTCTAAACACATCGTACAAAAACAATTCAATTCAAGACAAAAACACTTTTCGGCCCGAGACCCGAAAAAAGCACGAAACACAAAATCGAGCCAAAAACGTAAGGCTATGGTCCATTGGACCAAAGCCTCACCTATATCCCGCATCAAATCAAACATACATCACCCACAAAGGCGGCCCAAGTCCAATCAATAAATTGGGCTAGCCAAAACAAATCGCCAGTATTTGATTTGATTCAAGTATATTTTGATTTGATTTAAGGTAATTTTTTTATATATATATTTACTAAAAAGATTTTGTTTTATTTTTGAAATCTAATAAGATTTAATATCCAATTATATTATGATTAATAAGTTTTTATTATTTATTAATATAATAACTTAGATTATATAAATTAAAATAATATTTTTTTATCAATTATATTAGGACAAATATCGACCATAAAGACTATAATTTCGACTTTATCTAGATATAATAGATAATAGATAATAGATTTTCTTCTTCATCCATGCTAATTATAAACTACAGATTTTATCTTCATGCTAATTTTCTCCTCTTGTTTCATGTTACTTGTAACTAAATGCGTCATCCCTCGTTGATTTGCGGACACGGGTTGAGCGGTGCAGACTTTGCAATGACGTGACATTCTTTATATTTAATAATTAAATAAAAACAATGTTAACAATGCTTGAAAACGGAATCTCGCCGATGAGCAACTGAGCAACGCCCACCGGCAAGAAAGCAAAAGTGTACCTAGAAACCTCAGACGCGAATCTTTGATACCATATTAAGTTTTGGATGATATATGAAGATATTGTGAATGGCCAAAGAATATGGTTTTTTCATTACTAAACTCATGCTTATATAATACAATGAGAGAAAGTCTAACGGTCACTCGAAATATGAAACCACACATAATAAACACTACAAGTCTTCAACTAATAACATTAATTCAACTAATGCAGTCTTCCATATTCCAACATTAACATAGAAATAACACTACTTATGCGTAAAAGGTCCTCCATTTATGATGACTTAGCTTGTTTGGCTACGACTCAAACCGAAGAAACAATAATCGTTTCACCAGCTACAGATAATCTCATATGTGAACAACATGAGTAAGGCAGAGTTAAATAGAGTCCCCGTGATTTTGACCGCGGAATTGCACTTCGACCTGCTACCAGTTCCGAAACTATTCAATCCTGCAATGACAATAATTTAGAAGACAGTGTTATTAAATTAGACAGATTCGAACAATAATGTACCGAACTTTGAATCACAACAGTTCTTGGCTTGATGTTTACTTTCTCTTCTTCTCAATATTTTTGTACACAATTCGACAACCGTTACACAAAAGCCAAAACACCAACAACCTCCACCGCGATGTCACGATAAATAATGTTACAATGAAAATCTTTGTTACAATTTCGATCATATACGTATACTAGATTTCTCAAACAAATGGCGCTTTTGCCTCATCAAGCTTCTTATACTTACACATATCCTACGTACCTTATCTTGCCTTTTCCGTCTAACAAAACTCAAATTGGTCATCTATCTTGGCCTTCAATCCATCCCTATATTCTGTTCTTTTTCCCAACTGTTCACATACGACGCTTATATAATATTTTGAGTATTTCTAAACCTATAATAACCCAAAATTCGAATGCAAGTGTTTTACTCCATATTTGATCTTGATTCTCCTATCAAGCTATCACTAATGTACAAACTGCATAATATACTCCCTTTCTCGCCTTAGTATCGCCCTTTCAATTTATCGTTTCTTTATGTTCTATAGTTCACTATTTTAATTTTACGTTTCCTTACAACAAACTCTGAACCTTTACATATCTTCTCGACACGACAAGTAGGATACATAGAGTTTTATTGGTGTCATACGATGATGATAATCAACAAGTCAATGCTCACTTCAGATCGCTACCAAGCAACCCATATCAATAGTTTGTAGTCCAAGATCGGACTTATTCTACGAACGTCTTTCATGTGAAGATGCATCTCTTCATTAGTTAATTAGTTATTACTGTGTAGTTAGTCATTCTATGTCTCTAATCAAATACAACATCACAAGAATTGCCATCAAATTTCTTAAATTTCCTTTCAGGTGATCCTTAAATTACTAGTTACCACTCTTCTCTTTCAAAATTTTGGAATTCAACATCAATCTACCTAGTTACGTTACTTCGCATTAAACTTATACCAACATTTTTGATTGGATTTTTCTTACACACAACTTTGACTGTTGGAGATGGATCCAGCCTAATATAAATTCTCACATTGCGTCCCACATCGGTTGTGAGAAGAGAGTTGGTCTTGTTTATAAGGCTAGGGGCTACTCCTCCTATTGGCAATTGGTTTTAGGATGGAACCTCCTAAACCTTACAAGCGGACTCTCTCATACTCTCGGGTGTGGCCCAAGCCCGTGGAATTTAATATGTCAGGAACCAACTCAACCAAAGCTTAAAGCTGATGGTTGGAAGCCCAAGATCGATTTTATACACTCTAACACGCCCCCTCACACGAATACCCTTTGGGCTTGAAGTGTGGGCCTTGTCTGGTCGCCATACAGTGCGAAATAATCCACTTTGAAAGAGAGGGGTGGTGAGATTCGAACCCGTGACCTCTTGTCACAAGGCTTTGATACCATGTCAGAAACCAACTCAACCAAAAGCTTAAGCTGATGGTTGGAAGCCCAAGATCGATTTTATACACTCTAACCACTGTTCATCACTACACTTCTATTCAGAGAGCTCAATTGACGTTTTATTAAACAACCAAACCAACATGAGAAGTTCCGCGTGCCAAAAACTAAAATTTCAACACGGATTAGAAAAGAAAAACCACGAGACCTTTGCAGAATTCAGAAGGAGAAGCAGTGGTGGGAATATGGCAGCGAACAGGGAGAGTCATGGCTTCAGTCATGTTAACTGCCATCCAGATGGAAGGGTTTCGATACAAACCACACAAGCAAGGTTTCTGAGTCACCATCATGTCTCTAAGCGTATCACAGCCGCTTGATGGCGGCCTTGTGGTGGGGCTCAAGTAGTTGGCGCACCGTTGTAGCGGGACCGCACATAGCCCCACTGTTTGATCCGGTTGAGCCGCTGCCGTCGACGTCATCAACAGAAACACAAGTACGGCCATGAACATGTTTGTGAAAGTTGTTGTTAGCCGGTAAAGTATAATATGAATGCTTATGTAAATGTTTATATACATAAACATTATAGCATAATGTTTTTATAATGCTTATGAATGTTTATAATATGAAACACAGAAATGCAGTGCTATACTACGTACGTGGTTTCATGAATTCTCATTATAGCATAATGCGCTATTTAAAATAGGTGATTAATTAAAGTGGGATATAAAAGCCACTTTATTTTCGTAAATTATACCGAGTAGGTAATTTTTACTTTTTTGGCAACATAAATTCAATTGATAGAATTGACGTATTATTCAGTTATTGCCCAAAATATGATTCTTTAATTTTAAATTAATTACACATGATTAAATTTGAGAGTAAAAACTAGGATAATTGACTTATATATGAACATATATAAATATTGTTTAATACTCCCTCTCATTTTATTTGTTCTTCCTACTTTATATTGTATGTTAGGAGATGAATCGGAAAAAACGTTTAAAATGGGAGAGAGTAAATGACTAAATGGTAGGCTTTTAAGGAAACACCAAAATGCAGTGCTATACGTCGTTTTATGGCAGAGGTAAAATTAGGGAGAATAAGACCAAAGAAAGTTGATGTCATTTCTTCATAAATCATAAATTCTCATGATAGCATAATGCAGTAATTAGACTTGGTAAATGGGTCAATCGGGTCGGGTCATTTCGGGCCAGGTCATTTCGGGTTTGATTGAAGTATCATATTAGGTCGAGTCGGGTCATTTCGGGTTTCGGGTCGATATCGGGTCATCTGTTATCGGTAGACCTGGCAAACGGGTCAATCGGGTCGGGTCTGGGTCGGGTCATTTCGGGTCGGGTCATTTAGGGTTTGATTGAAGTCTCATGTCGGGTCGGGTCGGGTCATTTCGGGTTTCGGGTCGATATCGGATCATTTTTTATCGGGTCATTTCGAGTTCGGGTCAATTTGGGTCGGGTCGGGTCACGTCCCTTTCGGGTCTAAATGAAATTTTTTGGTAAAAGAAACATTTTTTTTCGTCAAAAGGTTACTTTTTAAGGTTTTTACGTATATAATTGACGTTAATTGATTATACGATATCAAATAAGTTATTTTCAAATCATTTGAAATCACCAAGAATATTTTTTATCGGGTCAATTTGGGTTTCGGGTCAATTTCGGGTCAAGGCATAACGGGTCGGGTCTGGGTCGGGTCGGGTCATTTCGAGTTCGGGTCAATTTCGGGTTTGCGATTGTCGGGTCACTTTCGGGTCTCGGGTCAGCCTTATCGGGTCGGGTCTGTTTTGCCAGGTCTAGTTCTCGGGTCATTTCGGGTTCGGGTCAATTTGAATCGGGTTGTGTCAGGTCCCTTTCGGGTCAAAATGAAAATTTTTGGTAAAAGAAACATTTTTTTCGTCAAAAGGTTACTTTTTAAGGTTTTTACGTATATAATTGACGTTAATTGATTATAAGATATCAAATAAGTTTTTTTTTTAAATCATTTGAAGTCACCAAGAATATTTTTTATCGGGTCAATTTGGGTTTCGAGTTAAGGCATAACGGGTCAGGTCTGGGTCGGGTCGGATCATTTCAGGTTAGGGTCAATTTCGGGTTTGCGATTGTCGGGTCACTTTCGGGTCTTGGGTCAGCCTTATCGGGTCGAATCATTTTTGCCTTGCAGTAATGCACTACTTGTAAAAGTTACTCCTATATGGCTATATGTGTAATTATCATCCCTTCTTAAATTAGGTGATTAATGAAAGTGGGATATAGCCCCTTTCTTTACTTAATGGGAAATTTTTACTTTTTATGCCAACATAAATTAAATTGATAGAATTGACCTATTATTAAGTTATTCCCACTCATAAAATACATTTATTTGAAAATATCATTCATTAATTTTAATTAATTACACAATATTAAATTTGAGCGTAAAAACTGAAAAGAGTCACTCTAAAAATACACAATAATTGATATTAAAAGTAAACAGGAGAGTTATATGGTGTAACTTATTTTATATGGGATGTGTAATATAACCCTTATTTAACATTTTGTTAATTTAACTCATCAAATAACTCATTAAACTTTATATAATTTTTTTTTTCCAACTTCCTTTTATTGACGTAAATGACGAGTGGTGGTGTTAAAGTTGAACTTCTTGATGAATTTGGCTGTAAATATAAAATATCGATACTAATAATGGACGAATGTGGTGCTAATTGGTTGTCGCCAATAATAAATATCGTACGATCATACCAATGTTGTTCTAAAATGATACTCCGTAATTTATTGATTGAATGAATATATTAGATGGCACTTATTGAAAAAATTACCGGTTTAATGCACATCACTGACTATAAAAAAAGGCAGCAACAACGTCCCAGGAAATCATGCAATGTCAATGGAGCGCAAATAATCTATTTCGTACTTAGAATGTTGCGTTTGCAGTTACATAACTCAGGCTTTCGAAATAAAAGATTTCTTGTGTCAAATGGCACAAGGTAAGAAGTAAGATCAATGCGTATCAGTGCCTTCACAAGTTTAGTCAATACGAAAATAAGAAAGCCACCATAAGCTGAGATTACGCTCTTACAGTCTTATTACTACATTCCCATAGAACTATCAGTAGACAGCAGACAGCCAAAGTTCCACGGCATATATAGAGAAATTTCGACAAACCGTTCGTCATAGATTAGTTCTAGGCATGTAATAGAAGGCAGCTCTTAATAAGCTATGAAAACGAAGAAAATGATATTTCATAGAAAATATAAACTTGAAGTAATAAGAGATACCAATTCTCTACTTCAAGCGAGCTTGATCCTGGTTTTCTTTAAGCGCCTACAAACACAGAAAGCACACGCTGAGGATACAGCTATAATGAAGTTGTTGACTCCACGTTTAGTTTTGATATTGTCAAGTTATTTATTTCTATCGTATGCTACTCGTTTGCGTGTTTGTATTTATAATGCGTAGGTATCTAAGCTCGAAAAGAAGTGAAAAGAAGAAGAGGATGTGGAACGTTAAAGACAAGCTTCGTGTCAAGTCAAGACTATAGGAACGAAACATGTAAAGTGACTTAACGAAGCTATGCACTACAAAATCTTAGCTCAGCAGTAATGTTACCCTAACGTGTTTTCATGTTACTCTAACATTGGTGCTGTAGCAGTTTTCTTTAAAACGTTTTTGTAAATATTTTCTGAAATATTTTCTAAAAGAATTATCTTGTGTTAAAAGTTTTCTATATTTGTATTATAATATACTAGAATATCTTTGCTTATCTTTGAATTAGATTTGAGTATATTTTACTTGATAAAATATATTAGAATCTAGTTGTAAAAGATATGAAAAGTGGTTTAAGTATATTATGATTCTCTAATATATCTTTTATGATAATTCTCCTCCCTTAAACTTATTTTATAAGATAATACAATTTGAAAAAGCTTTCCTAATATCTATATCTTTTAGCCGAAAATATCTTGAAGTATATGACCTAGTTTCGGTCATATACAATCTATTTCTAAAAGATTATTTTCTAAATTATTATCTTATAATATCTTGTATCTCCTAGTTCAATTAAATGTCTAGATTCGTTCTTGGAGATCAAGCAATGTTTTTAGTATCTTCCTAAATATATTTTTGACAACTAACTAAATATTTTCTTAAGGAAGTTTTGTTCCACAATAATACTAATGTAATATTATCTTTTATTTTGTTAAAATAAAAATAATATTATCTTTTCTTTTGTGACCTAATGTCACACGAGTACTATAAGTACTCTACACCATTTTGATTAAAAATCATCTAACACAATTGAATACAATACATTTTTAATCAATTAAAGCTTTTCAAAATACAATCTTAATTTTACTTTGCAAAACGTTTTTGTTCAATATTTGAACCGTGTTCCTCATTTGTCTTTTGCAAATATTTACTTTGATTTTGAAAGCATTTAAACTTTGTACTTTTGTTCTTAATTTCTATTTTCTAAAGTGCATAGTTACGATAAGACTCTCTAAACAATTGAATTGTATTTTCAATTTATTGAGAGACTTGTAACGAGAAACATAATCACCTTGTTAGAGATTAATTTCTCGAGTTTGAAAAGAAAGAGCTTCACACTAGGATTAGGGTTAGTCTCTAGTGTTTGTTAATTATTTATTGTAAGCTAGGCCGGAGTAGGTGCTCTTGATAAATAATTAATAAGAAGAAGGGGTGGATGTAGGCTTTTCAATTGGGCCGAACCACGTAAATCATTGTGTTATTTATTTTCCGCAATTTACATTTCACGCGTTTATATTTCCGTTGCAAAATTTTTAAGAGGTCCAATCCTCTATTCACCCCCCCTCTAGAGTATTGTTGGGCCCTTGGACTCTACAATTGGCATCAGAGCCTTGTGCTCTTGATAGCTTTACCGCTAAAGAGGTGATCCAATACTCTAAGTTTTGATATTTTATTTTTATTTATTTTTCCTCAAAATCTCGGCCTACTTCTTTTAAAAATGGAATCAAGTGACACCATTAAGTATCCTATTTTTGATGGTAAAGATTATAGCCATTGGAAAAATCAAATGAGAAATCATATAAAAGGTGTCGATTTTGAATGTTGGAGAATCATAGTCAAAGGACCCGTTGCTATACTTTCTACTGATTTGAAAAGTGAAAAGCAAGAAGATGACTATGAAGAAAAAGATCTTAAAGTTGCTCAAAAGAATTTCAAAGCTTTAACTATGTTACAAAGAGGTTTAACCAAAGAAATTTCTAATCGTTTTTCATCATCTGTTAGTGCTAAAGAAATTTGGGATAGTCTTGAGGCCTCCTATGAAGGAACATCCCAAGTTAAGAAATGCCGAGAAAATTTATTAACTCATCAGTACGAGATGTTTCATATGGAGAAAAATGAAAACAACAAAGGACATGTGCCGATCGATTTCTTAGTATAATCAATGAGTTAAAAAATTTAGGCAAAGTTTATACTACCGAGGATCAAGTCAATAAGATCCTTCGTAGTCTAACCGATAAATGGCAACCCAAAATCACTGCGATAGAGGAAGCTAAAGATCTATCCACTCTTTCCTACGAAAACCTGATTGGATCTTTGATGGCCCATGAGTTAACACTCAAAAAAGGGCACATAGAACCAATCAAAAATAAAGGGATAGCTCTTCGAGCCGAGTCCAGTGATGATGAGAATTCGGATGATGAAATAGGATTATTTGTTAAACGGTTTAACAGTAATAAATTTGGCTTTAATTCTTCAAAAAATGTGAGTAAAAAATTCAAACCCTTTAAGACAAAAAATTCGAATAAGGGGTGCTATAAGTGTGGAGAGACTACACACATCATTAAAGATTGTCCTACTTGGGCAAAAATCAAAAACAAAGCCAAACGTGAGAAAGCCAAGAACACGTACAAAACGGCCATGTTAGCTTCCGATGGATGGGGAGATCTTGAGATTGATTCGGATGAAGAGGCCGAAGAAGATGAGGATGAGGCAAACGTGTGCCTCAATACATACGGTATTGAAACGTCAAAAGAAAGGACGTACAAAGACTTGTGCCTAATGGGAAAGGCTAATTCGGATGAAGAAATCGAGGTAACCTTCAATAAATGTAAAAATAAGTTTTTAAAGATGTCCAAGGATAGAATTTTAGAAATTTTTGAAGGTGTTTATAATACTTGTGTTAATCAAGAGACTTACATTAAAAACCTTGAAGATGATAACTGTACTCTTAGTGAAAAGGTTAAAAAGCTTCGCTCCAAGAAGAACGTAAGTTCACCAAATGTTTCAAAACAAAGTTTTGACACATATGTTGAACCTACGCCAAACTTGGATCGCCGCAAATATGACCTTGACTCAAATTACGCTTCCGAGGATGATAACTCGTCCATAAACTCTGAAAAATCTGAAAGTTCGTTCGGTGATGTTAGTCTAACACGAGATGATGTTACCATACCATCACCCGAAGTTGATATACCTCCAGTCAGTGTTACTCCAACATCTGACCAGATAAAGGAAACCCTAGATGAGGTTGACCTAACATCTGAAGAGGATATACCAGTTTTGGAAGATGTTACGGTAACATCACCACTTGTTAAACGAAATCATGAACTTGAGGAAAAGGTTAAGTTGTTAGATAATCAAGTTAATAATCTCACTAATGAACTCATACAACAACAATCAACCTTTAAAGTTATGAAGTCATCGTTTATAAAGAAAATTGTTGAACTTCAATCCGAGTTAAGTAAAAAGGAACCTACCATAAGTAAAGAGGTCGAGTCTTGTAATAATTGTGATAAGTTGAGTAAAGAAAAGGAAGAACTTAATGAGAAATTAAAAGAAGCTTTCAATGTTAGTAAGAAATGGGAAGCTAGTCAAGAAGTCCTTAACTTTTTAACTCAATAATCGAATCGACATCATAAAGAAGGTCTAGGTTATCAAACTAGATGTCGCGTAGAACATGTTAAGAAAATGAATGAACCCACTAACCGTGATTTTCGCAAAAGACAATATGTTGGTCTTCCCGAATATAAAATTTGTAATTTTTGTGGAAATACGGGTCATTATGTTAATACTTGTAAAAAACGTGCTATGCATTATAAAAGGAATAAAGATTATGTTAAATCTAGTTGTGCTAACGTGTCTAAACCGAAAATGAAAAACAATCATGAATCTACTAAAAAGAAGTATGAATCTTTTGATCCTAACTTGTACTATAATCATAAAAGTAAGTATATTGTTAAACATGTTTGGATTCGCAAAGATTTACTTCCCGAGGTAACTAATAGAAGAGGACCCAACTTTGTGTGGGTACCTAAATCACAAAAGTAACTTTTTGTAGGAAGTAGTGAGAGGAAGCAACCAATGGTACTTGGATAGTGGTTGCTCGAGGCACATGACGGGAGATAAAAGCAAGTTCATCTCACTTGAAACTTATGAAGGTGGAAGTGTTACCTTTGGAGATAATGGTAAAGGAAAGACCATTGGGATTGGTCGAGTTGGAATCTCCAAAACACACTCCATTGACAACGTACTACTTGTTCAAGGACTTAAGCATAACCTCCTAAGTATCTCACAATTATGTGATCGTGGGAACAAAGTTGTGTTTCATTCAAGTGTGTGTCGTATCTTTCGTGAAGGATCTAGTCACGTTATACTTGAAGGAAGAAGAAAGAATAATGTCTATGTCGTTGACATAGAAAGTATTCCTTCTATATCCTTCACGTGTATGAGTGCGGTCACGAACGATCATTCTCTATGGCACAAGAGATTCGGCCATATCAACACACATTGCTTAAAGAGATTGAAACGTTTGGAACTTGTTGAAGGACTACCCTCCGTAAAGTTTGACACCAATAAATTGTGTGGCACGTGTGTACGTTGTAAACACGTGAGATCATCATTCAAGTCTAAAAACGTGGTAAGCACTTCCAAGCCACTCGAATTAGTTCACATGGACTTATGTGGACCAATGAGAGTTAGTAGTAGAGCCGGTGCTAGATACGTCTTTGTTTTAGTAGACGATTATTCGAGATTTGTTTGGCCAATTTTCTTGAGCTCCAAAGATCACACGTTTAATGAATTTGTGTGCTTGATAAAATTAGCTCAAAACAAGTATTCGCATAATCTCATATCTATTAGGACGGATCATGGCACCGAGTTCGATAACCAAGCTTTCATTGAATATTGTCGAGAGCATGGTATCGATCATAACTTTTCGGCTCCTAGAACTCCACAACAAAATGGAGTTGTTGAAAGGATGAATCGAACCATAGAGGACATGTCACGCACTATGTTACTATGTAGCGGCTTGCCTAGAAACTTTTGGGCAGAAGCCGTGAATACCGCGTGTTACATACACAACCGTGCTATGATTAGACCAATCTTAAAGAAAACCCCTTACGAACTACTAAGAGGACGAAAGCCAAACATATCCCATCTAAGATGCTTTGGAAGTAAATGTTTTATACATAATAATGGTAAAAATAGATTGGGAAAGTTTGATCCTCGTAGTGATGAAGGTGTTCTCTTGGGTTATTCTAATCATAGTAAGGCATATCGTGTGTACAACAAGCGAACTATGTGCGTAGAAGAAAGTATACATGTCGTATTTGATGAAAACGACACTCTCGAACAATATGAAGGAGATGACTTGGAAGAAGAGGAAGATCCAGATTTCTGGCTCACTCATAAAGACTTACCCGAATTAGAGGACGAAAATGATGAAACACAAATTATTGGAACCGACGCTGAAAAGGCTCAAAAGTCAAACTTGAACACTCAAGTTAAGGATGATGTTAATGTCACTTCATCATCTAACTCCAAAGACTCTACGAAAGACTCTTTGGAAGCAGATGTTAAGGTAACATCAACAGTTACATCCAGCTTGAATTCAGGGGGAACATCTGATGTTACAGACGATGTTAGGGTAACATCAGATGAAACCTCAAATAACGTTCCACCGTCACTAAAGAGATGGAAACATCAAAGTTCTCACCCCACGGATGCGATACTTAGTGACTACAACAAAGGCATACAAACGCGTAAGTCCATCATGAATAATTACTGTGTGCTAAACTCGTTTCTCTCCACAATTGAACCTAACAACATCAAAGTTGCACTAACCGATTCCGATTGGATAGTTGCAATGCAAGATGAGTTACAACAATTTGAGAAAAACAAAGTTTGGCACTTGGTACCTAGGCCTCCGAATCGTAAAGTTATTGGTACTCGTTGGGTTTTTAGAAATAAACTTGACGATTCAGGAGCCATTGTGAGGAATAAAGCAAGGCTAGTGGTGCAAGGTTATAACCAACAAGAAGGCATTGATTTCGACGAAACCTTCGCACCAGTAGCCCGTTTAGAAGCGATTAGATTACTAATTGCCTTTGCTTCTCACAAAGGATTTAAGCTCTATCAAATGGATGTTAAGACCGCCTTTCTTAACGGCTATTTGAAAGAGGAAGTGTATGTTGAGCAACCCCCCGGTTTTCAAAGTAAAGAATTTCCAAACCATGTCTATTTTCTCGACAAAGCTCTTTATGGTTTAAAACAAGCCCCTAGGGCATGGTATGATCGCTTATCTCAGTTTTTACTCAAAAATGATTTCAAACGTGGCTCTGTCGATAAAACTTTATTTTTGAAAACCAAGGGGTTAGATATTCTAATTGTTCAAGTTTATGTTGATGATATTATTTTCGGTGCTACTAATGAAAGTTTGTGTAGTGATTTTTCAGACCTAATGCAATCTGAATTTGAAATGAGTATGATGGGAGAATTAGGTTTCTTCCTAGGTCTACAAATCAAGCAAACAAAGGAAGGTATAATGATACATCAACAAAAATACATTAAGGAGTTGCTCAAGAAGTATGGAATGGAGAATGGTAAGGTTATCTCCACTCCTATGGCTACAACGACAAAATTGGACAAAGATGAAGATGGAAAAGCCGTGGATGAGACCGTGTATAGAGGCATGATCGGGTCTCTCCTATATCTCACGGCTAGTCGACCCGATATTATGCAAAGTGTTTGTGTTTGTGCTAGGTTTCAAGCAAACCCTAAGGAATCCCATTTTATTGCAGTCAAGCGCATTTTAAGATATTTAATTGGCTCAATTAATTTATATTTGTTTTATCCTATGTATGACAATTTTGATCTTAAAGGCTATTCAGATGCGGATTATGGAGGGTGTTCAATAGATCGAAAAAGCACATCGGGTACGGCTACTTTTCTTGGATCGGGCATAGTATCATGGGGTTCAAAGAAACAAGCTACGGTTGCATTATCTACAACGGAAAGTGAGTATATTGCAGCATCTTTGGTATGTTCTCAACTACTTTGGCTTAAACAACAATTACATGATTATGGGGTAGTTTTCGAAAGCGTACCTATTTATTGTGATAATATTAGTACCATAGCTATATCTAAGAACCCGGCCTTGCATTCTCGGACCAAACACATCGATATTCGTCATCACTTTTTGAGAGATCATGTAGAAAAGGGTAATATTGAACTAGTCTTTTGTCCAATCGAAGATCAAAAAGCTGATATTTTTACAAAACCCTTAGCTAGGGAACGCTTTGAGAAATTACGTCTTGAAATTGGCTTGGTTAATGATAATTGATTGTTTGGCCGTGTGTTTTACTCCGTATGATTGACTAAGATTTGGTTTTGTGACTGTGTCCGTATTAAGTTGTGAAATTCTATATGCTTTAATTTTGGTACATTCTAGTTTTATTTTTATGAGCTCGATAATATTCTTATTTTTATTCCTTTGATTATCCTATACCATATGTTTAAATCTCATTATTCCACAATTAGAACCTATTCTTTTTGTATCTAGTATAAATCACTTCCATGAATTTATATTTTCTTAATGAGATTACTTTTTCAACATATATTATGGTATAATCCTAGCCCTAGTAAAATAAGATCTAACTTATCCACCATATCCTAATAAAACTAGACTTACCTTAAGATTAAACCTAAATCAACTTATGATTTAATTCCCTCTATAATAATATTTCCTAATCTTTATATCCTATACAACTACTAACAAATATTATTATATCATATCTTATTATTATCCTACACCCAAAATATTACCAAATATTAGTGATAATAATTATCCAAAATCTACCAAAATCTCACCTTTTTCACCCCCTCACGTCACCTTTATTCACCACTACACAAACACCCTCAATTCTTTCACCCTATTTAAACCTCTCTCTCCCTCTTTCACCTACCCGTCTTTTACACCCCTCCTTTTTACCACTCTTTTACCTTCTCTCCTTCACATCACCATCACTCAAAAATTCAAAATAAAACCGAAAAAACATGCCTCCCAAAAAGACTAACGCAACACCCAAACGTACTATGAAGACTAGGGCCGCGTCAGTGGTAGTTTCGTCCTCGGAGTCATCAAAACCGTCATCCCCTGTTTCGTCTGACGGTGAATCAAGTGGAAAACGAGTGAAAACTGAATCTCAACCCTCATATGCCTCTCACATGGAGATGGTCCTTGCAGAGAATAAGCCTATTCTCGAGGCTGTCGAGGATACTAGGTTAAAACTCAAGGAACTCTTTCGAGCTTGCTTGGTTCTTCGCTATCCTCTAAACAATAGTCGAGTTTACCCAATCTCTTGGTATGATGAACTTGAAAATCTACAGGAGTTTAGCAACATTCTCGAATATCAAGGTTGGCAAGAATTTTTGGATGGATCGCATGTAATGTATCCAGTTCCAGTTGCTCAGTTTTGGGCTACCTTGCGTGTGGAAAACAGAGTACTTTGTGCTAATTTCGGTGATAAGGCTGTTAAGATCACCATGGAAGAGTTCGCTGAAGCTTGGGGTATTCCGTGTGAGGGCGTCGAAGTGTTTTCTGGAGGAAAATGGAGCGGCTTGACAGAAGCCGAGCAGCTTAGCTATAAGACTTGTCTTGATCCCGAGGCAAAGGTAAATGAAGAGGTACTTGTGTCAAAGGTTAGTCCTTTGGTTCGTTTTTTAATCAACTGTATTCATGCTACTGTCTTACCTAAGAAGGGTGGTACTCAGCGTATTGATGCCCATGAGAATCGTTTGATTTATCACCTCTTAAACAGTGATAAAGTGAACCTGCCACTACTTATTTTCTCTCACATTGGTGCTACTCTGGAGAAGTTAACCGCTTCTCGACTCTCTTCGACTTTGGTTGTTCCCTACAGCATGTGGTTGTCGAAGCTACTGAAAATCAAGGGCGTAGTGAGTAAAAATACAATAACTCGCTTGCCTACTGATGTGATGAACGATTTATTGCTTCGTCGTATGAATCTGGAGGGTGTGGATGTGGTCCATGTCCCCAAACAAAGACCGGGGAAAGAAAAAGTTGGAGAGACGAGTGTTCCTGAAAAAGAACCTGTGAATGTGAGAGTGGATGTGGGTAGGACAAAGGAGATTTTAAGTGAGATACAAGCTTTGGTCATGTCTAGGTTGGATGGTTTCGAGGCCACGATGATGAGTAAGTTTGAGGAGTTGGCTGGAAGGTTAGCTACGGCTGGAGTGCAGGTGAAACCCGAGCCAGTTGATGTTGATGGGAAACTGAAGGCATTTGCTGAGGAGCTTGAAAAGTCCAAAGACGATATCATGAAGTCGCTTTGGAGTGTTGATTACAAAGTTGGTAGAATGCAGGAACATGTGGGACACATTCAAGAGGACCTCAATAGGATCAACACACGAGGTGCAACCTTGGGTGAAAATGTTGGTCAACTTGTGGACCTGTTTCGAGCTCATACTAATCCTCCCTCACAAAGGCTTGTGGAGATCGTGGATAGACTTCGTGGGATCACAGATAAGGTAAACAGGACTGTCTACCTGTTGGAGCTCAACCACCACGTCTAGTCGCCATGGTCGTTTGCGTTTAGTGCTAGTCATTTTTTGGGTTGCTATCAAGCCTTAACCGCACCATTCATCAACCATCCTTTTTATTAGCTTGCTTTAGGATCTAATCTTCAAACAATATTTTCGTTTCTGTTTTTATTCGGTCTTATATGTGTGGCCGTAGACTTATTTGCTTTCGCTTGCTTATTTTGGAATAATTTCGAATGTTATTGCTGCTTTTAATTATTATAACTCGTGTGTGTTCATTATATATTGCATATGTGTGCTTATGACTTGATATTATTCTAGTCCTTTTCCTTTTCGATGAAGTCAAGAGGGGGAAAAGACGTCTAAGATTTGATTGTGTTATCCTTGTTTAAATTTCACTATCTTGGTTTCTTATCGTTAATCTCTCTCGAGTGTTTTGTTTTATATATCACTAACGATTATGGTTGGCTTAAGATAGGTGAAATATATCTTCTTTTCGTGGACTCTCATCTTTTCGAGACGATGTTCGATTGAGGGGGAACGACCTTAGAAATAAATCTTAGGAATGTTTGTTAGAACATTAGGGGACTTGACATCATCAAAAAGGGGGAATTTGTTGACTCCACGTTTAGTTTTGATATTGTCAAGTTATTTATTTCTATCGTATGCTACTCGTTTGCGTGTTTGTATTTATAATGCGTAGGTATCTAAGCTCGAAAAGAAGTGAAAAGAAGAAGAGGATGTGGAACGTTAAAGACAAGCTTCGTGTCAAGTCAAGACTATAGGAACGAAACATGTAAAGTGACTTAACGAAGCTATGCACTACAAAATCTTAGCTCAGCAGTAATGTTACCCTAACGTGTTTTCATGTTACTCTAACATTGGTGCTGTAGCAGTTTTGTGGATACCCATATCCGTACCCTCCCGCACAAAACCCTATGATGTAACACGGACTTTTATTACGCATGTTTTAACGTTGACTTAAACGGTTCTAACTAATGTCGAATTCATTTTGAGTCGTTTGAAATGTTAAATGAGTCAGGTCGCATCACATCGCATTTAAATACACGTTCATTTTGTCCATTTGGAGTCTAGCTAGGTCCTTGTCCTGCTTCATTTGGCATGAGCTTCGCATTTGCACTACAATTAGTCCTTTTACATTAACAAGGTCTAATTCAGCATTCCTAAATTCCTAAATTTAGGCCCGGTAGCTAAAACCGCTATTTAGCCCCCTCTCACACAAAATACGGCTTCACGTCTTACCTTATCTCACAAAACTATGCAAAATACACCTTTTTCATTTTTCAGGGTCTCGGGACCGAATCCGAGCCCAAGCCCAGCCTTTGGCCCGCACTCCAAAGCCCTAAGCATCACAAAATATCCCAGAAAAACCCTAGGCTTTTTCTTGGCACGCAAGCAAGGATTATCACGTAATCTTTCGAAGATTGAGTTCAACCGAAACTAGGAAACTACACAAAAAAACACCCCTTCAAACCGCATAAGCCTATGCGGTTTGGGAGGGGAACCGCATAAGCCTATGCGGTTTGCCCTGGCAACCGCATAAGGCTATGCGGTTTCAAGGCCAGTTTTTATACCCGGCTTTCCTAATTTCTCCGAGGTTTTTAGTATATATAGAGCCCTATACCAGACCTCGAAACACATCAATTCACAACCAGAAAACACCTCTCACACCCTTCTTTCACATCTCACATCCACAAAAGCCTCAAGCACCCAAATCTTGAGTTCAACACACCATCCCGTGTTGAATTCATCCTCCTTTTTAGTTCAAGAAGCTCTGCCCCAGATCTGGCGTCGGGACAAGGTAGTCACCGATCCACTTGGACCAAAGCTTTTTCTTAACTTTTATGGACAAACAAAGGGGACTACACTCTGGCGCCCCCCCCACCCCCCCCCCCCCCCCCGGCTTTGGCACCGAGCGCGCTTGCAATCCAAGTGTTCTTATTACTTCGGGTACACTCCATATCCGATGACACGCCAAAGTCGCATAAGCAACCGACCTTATAAAATAAACCAATGGACAATTGAACTTTATTTTATTTGCACGCATCTTGCACCCTTTTCTTTTGCATTAAAATCAACTTAAACAATGAATTCGACCTTTAACTGAACCGTTTTCGTTAACAAGTTAAACATGCTAAACTGAGGGTTTTAATCAATCTTTTTGCATCTGCATCTGCATTATTTTACAAACTTATCGCACTTGTACGTAGCGATAACATTAGCTCAATTATCATCTTACAAGGATTGTTCTAGGTCAGTAGAGGCTATTTTTACATAGGCTTTTCTAAAAGGTTTTCATAAATCATTAATTGAATTAACTCTTTTTCTAAAGTACCCTCACCCCGAATCCAATCTGGTTTCACAAGCCTTAGATCTAGGGGTGTCGGCGTGCTTCAAAATCTAGGACATGTTTTTAGCTTAGAACATGGTAGCAGGTTCCTATTTTCCGCGATAAATAGGTGGCGTCTCCATCTGATTCTTAAAGGTTTTTCTAACTTAATCTTTTTTAACTTTAAATCCGTCCTTTAAGCAAGACGCCGAGTTGGGTCCCTCGACGGCGGTTCCCGGGTTCCACAGTTTGGCGACTCCGCTGGGGAGGACTTATTTTTAAAACCTAAAACTAGCTTTTTCTTTTTAAAAATAAAGAGGTGAAACTTGAAAGCCTTAGAACAATCCAAGTATACATAATTGAGCTATGCACATTCGTTTAGAGTCCATTCCTTTTGGAATCTAGGCACCCTTTGCACCCTTGAGAGGTGGTTCCAACACGCAGGCTTGTCCACTCGATAAAGCACGTGCAGGACTAACTTTCCTCTCTCCCCTCCACGGCTTGCCGTAAACGGCTATCTCGACCGCCCCAGTGCTCCCTCTAGAAAACCTATCGCTCCGGCGTAAGGAAATAGAGGGGTTAAGTATCTGCCAAAGCGTACTCGAGGTAGTTGGAGGTGTACCCGACTTGACCCTACCCTTTGAGTCGAGTCATACGTACAAGTTCGAGGCTATGCACTCCATAGTCCTTTTCAAAATGAGCATATGCATTCATATCTTTGAAAACTCGCTTAAACGTTTCAAAGATAAACGAACCTAACATCTAACTCTTTTCAAACAAAACTCTCGCGAATTTTTGAAACAAGCTTTTTCAAAATTTCCTTTTCACTAACAAGCAAAAACCCAAGCAAGGATTAAAACCCGAGCTCGTGGGTTTATTTCCTCTAGGTCACACGGCCTAGACTCCACTTTAACATCCTCGGCTCGACTTGCTAACCACTCTCGAGCCGAATCCACACTCTTTTACACATCCGACTCGAGCTCACCTCGGAAAATCACCGATACTAGTTCGACGGGTGCAAAGCAAAACCATTTTAACATCGAGACGAGACGTGCGCACGCGTGCTCGTCTCAAAAGCTTCCTTTTAGCTAAAACCTTTTCGAAAACTTCCTCTTTTCAAACGTAAAAGGGCTTTTCTAAACTAAGAAATGAGCTAAAATGAGTGTTTAAAATGAATGCGAGTCTAGTGGGTCGAGTCGTGTCACTAATATATGAAGTGAAATGCATTTGTCGCATTTGGATACTCGTCGTACTAAAAACCGCAAAGTAGTCCCATACAAAAAACGAACCTACACCCGCAAAATGGCCGGCAACAACGAAGACGTCAACGCACTCCGTGACCAAGTTGCAAAGCTGACCGCCGACCTCGAGGGCCTCTTGGCCCAACACGTCACCGAGGTGGAACGAATGGAAAAAAGATCAAGGAGGAGGCCGATAGGCACGCTAAGAAACTCCAAGCCATGGAGGAAAGGCTCTATGTCTCGAGCACTTATTCCATTCACAAGGAAAATGAAAACGTGCCCATTAGCATTAAGGATGAGCTCCCTAACAAGCTCGCCCTTAGTGATCTTCCTATCTTCCAAGGACATGAGAGCCCGATCATTCACATCCGAGCTTTCAAGTCCCAAATGGCCATCAAGGGGGTCGATTCCAAGCATTGGCTAACTCTCTTCCCGCACTCTCTAGCAGCAGTGCCGAAGACATGGTTCTACTCACTTGACCCACAGTGGGTCCCTACCTTTGAAGAACTCACGGTCGAGTTCGATCGACAATACCGAGACAATGAAGACACTCAAGTCTCAATTCGCACCCTAGAAGTCCTCGCTCAAAAGGACAATGAAGGCTTCACCGACTACCTCACTCGTTGGAAGAAGCTAAGCGCTCAGATCCCGAACCGTCCTCGTGAAGATGAGCTCGTGCCAAAATTCATAAACAACCTGCGACCCGTGTATCAATTCTACATGAGATACAGCAACATTCAAAATTTCAAAGAGCTCACTAAGGTCGGCACTCAAATCGAAGATGATCTTAGGACCGGCACGATGGCCAAATACACCGGCCATGCTTACCAAGGGAGCTCCTCTAAGTCCTCCGTCTTAGTCAAAAACGAAGAAAATCGCATCGTCGGCAACCTCGACGACGATAGCTTCGACGCCTTTGCAACTACCTCTGCACCACCTCCTAAAGCTAAAAGAAACTTCGACCCGCTCTTCATGTCCTACACTAAAGCATTCCAAAGGTTGGTCGAAAAGAACTACCTGCAACCAATCGGGCCTACTAGCGAGCCGCCCGAAGAAAAGAAGCCCAAATCTTGGAACCCCAATGCCTTCTGTGCATACCACCGAGGCAAGGGGCATGACACCGAAGGCGCTTTAGGCTTAAGAACGCTATCCAAGATCTCATCGATCAAGGAAAGCTCAGCAAACCGTCACAACCTACCAAGCCTTCCAACAGTGAAAACCCCCTTGGTAATCACGCAATCTTCGCAGGGTCAGTCCCTATATTAGACTGCTCTTATCTCATCACGCCCTCCGACGACCAAATCAATGTGGTTTGTTGGTCTAGTGATGAGGAAGACGATGAATATTGGCTACCCGCCGACGAGGAGATGGGTCACATTAATCAACTTGCCAAAGACATCAACCACCTAAAAGCTCTGCATCGACACGCTGTCGAACGTTTGGAGCGACGCATCGAAAAAGAACTTAACAATCCAGCCACTCTTGACGCCCTCAAAGCTTTCCGCCAAAAAGACGATGAAGGTTTCGTCAAATATCTTGTCCAGTGGAGGAAACTACTTGCACGAGTTCCAAATCATCCACATGAGGACGAGCTCATATCTACTTTCCTCTTCAGCTTGCGACCCGCGTGGCGATATTATTTTCATTTCTGCAACGTTCGAAACTTCGAGCAACTCATCGAAATTGGCACCAACATTGAAAAGGATCTCACATCTAGCTATGAGGATCCCACTTATCGACAAAGACGCTGACTCCAAACGGCTCCACAAGGCATTTTGATATACTCTACATGCCTTACGCCGTAGCATTACAAAAACTAATTGCAAAGACTACCTTCTACCAATCGGCCCTATCAATGAGCCCATGAAGAAAAGATCAAGGTCATGGGACCCCAACGCCTATACATTGCATACCATCGGGCATGGGGCATAGCGAAAAATTGTCTCAAACTCAAGCATGCCATCCAAGATCTTATCGATCAAGGAAGAATCAAGAAACCTAGGAGGAAAAACACAGTTTCCTCCAGCAACGACACAATCTACATCAAAACCCAAGCAACCCAAGCAACCCGCACAACCCAAGCAACCCAAGCAGCTCAAGCAGCTCAAGCAGCTCCTCCAGTGATCAAACGACGAAGAAGAAGAAGAAATTCTTTTAACTTAATAATCTTAGTGTCGGGTCATCTGTCGACCCATCTATCTTAGATTCTAGTTTTAATTTAGACTTTCTTTTTACGGAGGCTAGCTCCAAGCAATTTCCTGTTTTGTCAAAAAATTCTTCTCAAATTAATGAAATGAATAAATTTGCTTACGTCTTGTCTCAAGCTAAAACAAACAACCAAAAACAAATAAACAAAAATCAACAAACAACAAACAAATCACAAAATACAAAAGACACTAACTCATGCGATGAAAATGAACAAACTAATGAATCATTAAACAAATACATTGCAAACATTGTCTCTCCTAAAACACAAGACCCTATCATCGAGGAAACCATAACCATAAACGTGGGAACCCCCGAAGAACCAAGGGAACTGCAACTAGGTGCCTCACTGAACGAAGACGAGCGCGCCCAATTTACACAACTCCTAAGCGAATTCAAGGACGTATTCGCATGGTCATACAAAGATATGCCCGGAATCGAACGAAGCATAGCCGAACACCACATCCCTATCAAACCCGGTTACAAACCAATCAAACAAAAGCTAAGAAGACTACGTCCCGAATGGTCCCTTATGGTAAAGGAGGAAATCGAGAAACAACTACAAGCCGGTTTCATCCAAGTCATCGAATATCCTGAATGGGTCTCAAACATGGTCCCAGTCTTGAAAAAGAATGGCAAGATCCGGGTATGCGTCGACTTTCGCGACCTGAACAAAGCCAGTCCAAAAGATGACTTCCCATTACCTCATGTGGACGTCTTGGTCGACAATACCGCCGACCACGCCCTTCTATCCTTCATGGACGGCTACGCAGGCTATAACCAAATCAAAATGGCTTGCGAAGACATGGCAAAGCGGCTTTCATTACACCGCAGTGGGGCACATCTTTGCTACGGTCATGCCTTGCGGCCGAATTAGTGCCGGTGCTACATACCAACGCACCGCTACAACCCTTCTACATGACATGAAGCACAAAGAGGTCGAAGTCTCCGACGACGACATGATTGTGAAGTCAACGGAGAGGAGTGGTCATATCACTAACCTCCGCAAGTTCTTCACTCGCCTACGACAAAACAAAAAGCGCCTCGATCCCCAAAAATGTACTTTTGGAGTCCAAATCCGGTAAACTACTAGGACACGTGGTAAGCCAGAGGCAACGAGGTCGACCCCTCGAAAGTCAAAGCAATTCTCGAAATGCAACCCCCGAAGAACCTCGACGAAATCCGAAGTTTCTTGGGCCAAATTCAATACATCTCACGTTTCATAAGCAAGCTCACCATGATATGTGAACCAGTTTTCAAGAAGCTCAAGAAAACCGACCACGTTGAATGGGACGAAGAATGTCAAAAAGCATTTGACAAGGTCAAAGAATTATTAACCAATCCGCCAGTTCTACGACCACCTCAAAAGGATCTACCTTTATCTTTATACCTCACAACAACTCCTACCGCCATGGGCGCCATGCTCGCTCAAGAAACGAACGGCGAGGAACACGCAATCTACTACATAAGCAAGAAGTTCCTCGATTACGAGACTCGATATTCACCCGTCGAGAAAAGTTGTCTAGCTTTAGTATGGTCATCCAAAAAACTCCGTCACTATATGCTAGCACACCAAACAAAGGTCTACTCCAAAATGGACCCCGCAAAATATCTCTTCGAGAAACCTGTGCTTAACGGACGAATGGCCAGATGGACATTGCTTCTAGCCGAATTCGACCTTAAGTACGTACCCCTCAAAGCAATCAAGGGACGGGCAGTCTCCGATTTCCTAGCCGAAAATGCAATTGACGAGGAACCAATCACCGACACAACATCCCTTCCAGACGACGGGATCTACAACATTGACCAAGAACAATGGGAATTATACTTCGATGGTTCATCCAACTATCGAGGATGTGGAGTAGGAATACTTCTCATATCCCCAAATGGCGAACACACCCCCTTATCCATCAAATTGGATTTCGACGTAACAAACAACGCCGCAGAATACGAAGCATGCTTGCACGGTCTCCAAGCAGCGCTTGTACTCAACGCCCGCAACATAAAGGTCTATGGGGACTCCTCCCTCATAATCAACCAAGTATCCGGAGCATGGAAGATACTTAATGAAAACCTAGCACTATACCAAAACAAAATACAAGAGCTCATCAACGAATTCTATCACGTAGAGTTCATACACCTCCCGCGCGAAGAAAACCAATTCGCTGACGCATTATCCAAACTAGCATCACTAATCAACATACCCCCGGGAATGGAAACCCTACCCATTGTCGTGGAACGACGGAATGAACCCGCCTACATCTGTGACATTGAAACTGAGGAAGAACAAACCGATCCTTGGTACCAAGCAATCATCAACTACAAAACAAGCGGCGAATACCCGCCAAACACCGACAAACGGGGTAAACGAGCCCTACGCCTATTATCGTCACAATTCATGATGGAAATGGGCAAACTACTCAAAAAGACGCCCCAAGGTACCCTACTCTTGTGCGTCGACCACAAAAAGGGACACGAGATCATATCCCAAGTACACGATGGCGAGTGCGGACCACACATGAACGCACGAGCCATGTGCAAGCAAATCATAAGGCTAGGATGGTATTGGACCACCATGGAAGCCGATTGTGCAAAATATGTCAAACATTGTCACAACTGCCAAATCTTTGCAAATGTACAACACGTACCCCCTTCACCACTTTACAGTCTAACTTCACCGTGGCCTTTCTCGACCTGGGGAATTGACGTCATAGGCAAGGTACAACCCGTGGGAGCAGGAGGACACTGCTTTATCCTCGTAGCCATCGACTATTTCACCAAATGGGTCGAAGCCGCATCGTACCGTACGCTGGGCACAAAAGAAGTTGCAAAATTCATACAAAACAACATCATTTGTCGCTACGGCATACCCCACGAGTTTATTAGCGATCAAGGCACGCACTTCCAAGGGGAAGTCGAACCACTTCTCCTTAAATACAAAATACAACGACACAGATCATCACCCTATCGACCACAAACCAACGGCGCGGTCGAGGCAGCAAACAAAACCGTCGTATCAATCCTCAAAAAGATGATCGACACCTGTCACGACTGGCCCAACAAAATCCCATTTGCACTATGGGGATATCGCACCACCATAAGCACACCCACGGGTATGACGCCCTATTTCCTAACCTACGGAATGGAAGCCGTTCAACCTGTAGAAATCGAAATGCAATCCCTTCGGATTCTCATGGAAGCAGACATTCCTGAAGCCGAATGGGCACGAGAACGCTATGAACAACTCATCCTCCTAGACGAGAGACGATTACATTCACTAAGTACAGTACGAATGTACCAATCCCGTCTACAACGCGCATACAACAAACGGGTCAAACCACGAAATATCAAAGTGGGTGACCTAGTACTCAAATCAGTCCGAGCACCATTACCAGTCGACCCAAGAGGGAAATTCAAACCCAATTGGGCTGGACCGTACTTGGTCAAGGAAATCCTTCCCGGAGGAGCCGTAAAGTTAACCGACCTTGACGGTCAGGACTTCCGATTACCAACAAATCTTGATCAACTCAAGAAATACTACCCTTAAATTCAAACAAATTTGCAATGTATTTCAAAAAAAAAAAAACAAAACTCACTCTCGCATGGGTGAACTACGCTCGGTTTGATTCCACGCACTGTGGATACGTAGGCAGCTTTGCAAAAGGCTCAACCGAATCACACGAACTACGCCGGTTTGATTCTGTATTTTAAACACAGATACGTAGGCAACTCGCCAAGAGCACAACCGACCTTCCTAGCACGCACACCCTAAGCTTAAAAAGGTCGAGGGTTTTGCATTCACAAAATGACACGCCCGAAGCTTAAAAAGGTCAAGGGCACAGTCAACACAAAAAAAAACACAACAACACGCGAGTCCAAAGCTTAAAAAGGTCGAGGATTTAAGACAAAAATCAAACAAATGAGTCCAAAGCTTAAAAAGGTCGAGGATTTAAGACAAAAATCAAACAAATGAGTCCAAAGCTTAAAAAGGTCGAGGATTTTAAGACAAAAGACGAGTGTTCAAAGCTTAAAAAGGTCGAGAACATTATAAAGCAAAACAATACAAAAGCAAACGAGACAAGACAAAGGCAAATGAATTCTATTTTATTACTTTATTTAGAATTTTTCACAAACTAGGAATAAGTTAGGAATAACCCTCCTTAACCCTTTATTCGGATCTAAAAACATGCATTTGAATAAAATAAACTTCCTAAGCAAAACAAGCATAACACTAAGCTTTCTTCTGTCGCTTCGGATTAGCCTCTTCATCTTCAAGAGGCCGGTCCGCCACGATCTTCGAGCTAATAGCAGGAATGGTCCTCTCAAAACCTGGGGGCTCGACGGGATCCTCGTCCAGCTCGACTGGGGGCTCCTCGACCTTCGACCCTAGGCGATCCTTAACTGTCACCTTTGGCCCAACCCTTTCTCGCACCGATCTCGAAGTAGAAGCACCCGCACCACAAAGATCACCATAATCCCTCCTCTCGCGCACCACCTCATACGCCAAGGAGGGCTTTGGCCCGTTCTTTTCCCTCCGTTGGTTCTCTCGCTCCGAGAATCATAGGAACGATACCATCGCGTGTAGAAGTCCGTGACACCAGTAGACTCTATATGCGCCGGAACCGCCCAAGTAACACGATCCGACCACCCCCGGATCCAAGCATACTTCATCTGGTTGTTTAGCACAACAACCCCTCCAACCTGAGTATCCCGCCGGAATAGTCTGCGCAAGCCGACGGTTGCCTCTTGGCGAAGAGGATGAATCCACACCCTCGCTCAAAGCCGCACAACATCAACTCCGCGAGCGCATTCGCAATGCACGGCGCCGTAATCGCCGAAACACCCCACCAAGACACATACCAGCGAATCTTGCTCTCCTTCACAAACCCCCGGTAGTAGTTGAAAACGCCTCAAGGTCACCACTCCATCTTCCGAGACGCCGTCGCCGACCTGAACACACCGCTCGGGGAAGAAGCAAAGATACACACTCAACCTCTCCATGAGCCAAACATTGAGAATCCTAAGCGCCATGATGCGAGCTCAGACGATTAGCATAACGGTCGTCTAAACCCAGTATGGTCTCCGCTAGGATCAACGCAGAAGGATCATGTCCTCGCTCCATCTCTTCGACAACACGAACATACCTCGCGTTCCCGAACACTCCATCTGGCATGGACCCCGCAAAAGCATAACGATGAACCAAACAGAAAGTAAGGGCCCTTCGCCTAGAACGGTCCGAAATACTAGTGTCAACCTTATTCATGTACCGCTGACACAAAAGGAGCATGTTTACCTTGCCTCCTTCAAACAAGCCCGCAGCATGAGCATCCGTCATCCCAAGGAAGTTCCGCAATAACCCATTATAGCAAAGCTCACTCCTCACAACCACCGGAGTAGTCCGTTTCGACCACCCTGCAATGGCCGCGAACTCCTCCATCAAAGGACACACCTCTCCCCCGGGAAACCTAAAAACATGCAAGATAGGATCCCAATAATCTAAGCACGAGTCAAGAAAGTCTAGATCGACTTTCATTTGGCGAAAGCCAATAAAAACGCCCGCACCGTCATCATACAACGCCTTCTTCATCCCCGAGCTCAACGAAGAAGTCCACCTCTTCAAGAGAGCATCAAAATGCTCCACCATTTTTCTTGAATACAAAAAAAAAACTTTTTGTAAATATACCTAATATATTTATAAGAGCAAAAACTTGTAATAAAAGAGAAGAGAAGTGATTGTGAATGAAGACTATCACACGCACCCCCCCTCCTTATATAGGAAAACCGCGTACGAAATATGGAAATACAGCACTGCCAGCCACACCTACGAACCGCATAAGGCAATGCGGTTTTAGGGGCTGTCTTTTCTCAAAACTTTCCTAATTTCGTCCTTCCTACGACACGACATTCTACACTACACTACGGCATACCCTTGTTGTTCCTCATAGAGCGACATTACATTTCGTTTTAGCAACTACGATTCATACCACGAGTCAACGCATAACATTTGTTGTATTAAAACTCATGCAAGCTCATTTCGAACCTAAAATGAACTTTTTAAACAACCTCTTCACAAACTAAAATCAACATCAAAACATCCCACTCGGGAATCATTTCCGTTTTCAAACAAGCTTACCAAACAGGTTCACAAACGACAACCACGCTCAAGCTACAACGACAAAGTTCAAAGTTCAAGCTACAAGTTCAAACTGCAATCAAACAACGACAACATGTAATCAAAGGTTCATACAATCTTTATTACACAAAATTCACTCAGGATGACGACGACGGTACTCGTCAAACTCCCGACGAATCTGAGCCGTCTCAGCACGACTCTGACACAATTGAGCAGTCTGCTCAGCCCAGGCCATCCTCCACCTGTTAGCTGCCCTCCACAGCTTCTTGTGCACCTCCTTGGCCACCTGCAACACATTACACAAACACACGTCACAACTCTTCCCATTTTGCCTTAATTTCACTCAAATCAAGCCAAACTTAGGGGGAAATTTCAAAACCTATCACAGGCACCCCACTTTGCCCTAATTTCACTCAAATTGGGACAAACTCGATGGGGTAACCGCAAAAACCGACTCTCACTAGTTTGATCTTCGCTATATTTCATACCTCGATCAAACTGGGGGCTCATACACATACAAACACAAAAATACATACCTTCTTCACCTTGCCCGTCCAAATTGTCCATCCTCGCCACAAGAGTCACCAAGTAGCACGTGAGGGCAACACAAAGGTACGACGCACACCCGAGTCGTCATACTCGATCGTGGTAGGAAAGTCGGTAGGCTGCTCCGCCATCTCGGGATCAAACTTCTACAAAACAAATACGTCAGGGAACGTCATACTCGATCGTGGTAGGGAAGTCGGTAGGCTGCTCCGCCATCTCGGGATCAAACTTCTACAAAACAAATACGTCAGGGAACGTCATACTCGATCGTGGTAGGGAAGTCGGTAGGCTGCTCCGCCATCTCGGGATCAAACTTCTACAAAACAAATACGTCAGGGAAATTTTTCGCTTTTTCGCAAAATTTTATCCTACGCACATAGCAACAGCAAATCTAACATACCTCGATCGGCCCACAAGCAAGCCGAGACTCAGCAAAATGGCCGTAGTCTTCCCGGGACGTAGAAGACTCACCGACTCCTCTCCGCACAGCGCCACCGATCTGCGCGGAAACCCCTGTTGGAACAGACACTCGGCGGATCCACAGCACCATTGGAGGCCACCCTACTGATAGACCAAACGCTCCCGAGATACCAAAGCCGGCCGTCACGGCGTCTCAAGTCTGACGCTGGGTATCACGCACCGCAAACCTAGCTCCAATGCCATCAGGAATACCTGCATACCGATTCCACGGAAAGGGCTCGAACTGCAAACAGAAGCAATAACATCATCAAAAGCACATGCAATCATTTCAAGTACATTCTATTTAAAATGATTCAAATACAAACCTGCCTAAACTCCATAAGGTTCAGACGCACCCGAACCTCATCATAGGACCAGTTGAACGCAGCCCGGTTGCACGTACCCCAAGTGCGTACCGCCGGGTACTCCCTCGCGATCGTCGCGGCATGCGGGGGAAGCAGAAACGGAAAATGACTAAGAATCCACGACTGCACACGCAAGAAGCAAATACACATTACAAAAACAACAAAAACAAGCAACAGTGCACCTAAAACAAAAACAAAATCAATACGTACCTCCATCAAGAATCCAGGCGAGACCAAGGACAGTCTCGACCCTCGGTTCATCACCCGCGGCCTCACCGCATCCATGCAGAAGCGAATGCACAGACCCAAAGACGGTGTCACCCAATCGAACGTCCCCATCGCATCCCAATCCAGGAGATGCATAAGGACCGAGGTCAATGCCCGCTCGCCCTTATCGCCGAAGTACACGGCGCTGACGAACCACCACAACCACATACGAGCATTACGCCGTCGGCTCCTTCAGGGCCCATACTCGGTCTTCCCCTCAAAATACTCCAAGATGTAGCTCGTCTTGAAGGTATATGGTGGTGCACCCTCACAAACCACCTCCAGACCGCCGCCAACCGCAGCAGTCACAACCTCGTCCACAACGGATGGCGCAAAATCAAAACTCATATCACGGTCCCCAAACGGCAACCCCGTGATAACCGCATACTCGGACAAGGTAATGCCGCCGGCGGGCATATGGAACGTCGTCGTGGTGTCCCCGATACTGTCTAAGAAGGCCACGATCGGATCCGGGTTCGCCGTCTGCGCTTCTTCCTGCGATCTCCTCCAATGGCCAACCAGCGGCCGAAGCCTTCTGCGCAACACCCAAGCTTGCGCCCCGTGAAGCCTCTCCTCAAACGCACACATCACGGACGAGAAGCGAAAAAGGTCCTCATCGGACCATACGCCAACCCACCGTCGCTCGATAGGAAACGTGCCTCTCCGGAGCCAACAGAAGGTTATGACCGTCCCAACCCTTCGCAAAGGCCCCGTTCGCGCGCGACTTCCGCGGCCTAGAGCCACTCGCCCTAGGCGCAGCCTCCTCCGCCTCCTCGGCCTCCTCCTCGACAACGTCCATCTCCGCTTCCAGCTCATCTACTAGCTCTTGAGCAAGCGCGTCCTCCTCCTCAGGATCGAGCACAGGGGACATTCTGCGGCCCTACCGTGATGACCACGTCCTCGTGCGCAAAGTCACGGTGGCCTCGCCTCTCACTATAAGAACGCCTTATACGACTCGAACTGGGGGCTTCCTCCGACCTCGATCCCGTGCTTTTACGAGCCCTTGACCTCGTAACATAACCAGAACTCTCTCCTGCAACAAACATGACAAACACATGCAACCATTATGCACACACACACACACACAACAATAATATATACATAATACATACATATACATTCCTTTACACATTGCATTATACACATTACAGAGCATTTCTAGGCCTAATTCACAATTAAGCCGAAAACCGTTCTCTACACCTCAAAATTGCAACTTTATGGTTTCAACACGCCATAATAGCCCCCAACAACAAACTATTACAAGCAATTGCATTTTGGTCACCCCGATCAAAAACCCCCAATTCGTCCTAATTACTCCGTATAACTACGACTTAAGACGGCGAATTGAAAGACTTAGCTCAACATTTTCGCAAAATTAACGCTATAGGCATGCTATACACACTATGGGCATCCTACACCGAAGTTTAATTGAAATTCCGGGTCGAAAAATCCGGGCTCGCTTTGGGCCGAACCTAGATCGCGTTTTGGGCATTAAGACGATCCAAACCGTAATCAATTCACACATACATGTTCACATGGCATAATGCAACACAATGGCGGCAATTTCAAGCATTCAAATGGCAAGTTTCGAGCAAAACACGGGTTTTCATTCAAAACCCGTCTTTTCAATATTTCAAGGCAAAACTAGCTAATTACAACGACAAATAAAGCAAAAACAAGCTAAAATGGAACATTACCTCGTTCCATAGCAAGACAACGCAAGAAAAATGAGCAAAATCGGTTGAGAAATCGAAAAATGACGTTTTTAGAGAATGAAAACCGTAAATGATAAGTGAAGCATGAACACGGTTTGCTCGAGCTTTATACAACTCTCCCAGCCAGCAGGGGAAACCGCATGACCTTATGCGGTTTGCTCCCTGAACCGCATAAGGCTATGCGGTTTCAGCACTTGGTTTTTCTGCGGTTTTTCTCGTTTTACGCCTACTTTTCGATTCATAATCCATCCTAGCCCTAATGCAACTCCAAGTACGCCCCGTACTTGGGTTAAGGCGTCACCCACAGTCCGCCATACGCGTATATTAAGCATTTAATGTACGGTACAGAAGCAGACGCATGAACGCTCTTCACGAGCATTCACATCATTTCCTCCCCAAACGGAAGGCAATCACATGCAGCTACGACTACGTAAACACTCCTCGGCGAGCCCAAGCATAGACACCCTCAATATACTCAACTCCAAGTACCCTACTCTACATAGACGCTCCTCGGCGAGTTTAAGCACAAATACCTTGCAAAACACATTCAAACACAAGTATCGCACCCTTACATACGCTCCTAGGCGAGATTAGACACCCCTACATCCTTGCACCCTTGCACATGCGCTCTTTCACGAGACCTACACCGACACCTACATAAACACCCTTACTCAATTATACACCTCAAACACCTTACAAGCACATGCACCCCTGCACTTTAGCCCCTTTTTATACATGCGCTACATGAAGACACTACAAGCATCAGCACCAGGCATATACAAAGGCATTACACTGAAGACGCCCAGCAGGCCGGCAGGCCCTTATAGTATGCACGGACCGCCAAGTCCTTAAAATGCGCACGTCCCTCTCGCGTGGCGGTTCAAGTCCTCGTCTCACCCATAGACACATGCTTCGTTCATTGTGGCCGTATCGAGGCGTAATGGTGGGATATGGTCGAAGGAGTTTGACTAGCGCTCTAGTCCGAGCTCAGTCAAACTGGGGGCTCTGTGGATACCCATATCCGTACCCTCCCGCACAAAACCCTATGATGTAACACGGACTTTTATTACGCATGTTTTAACGTTGACTTAAACGGTTCTAACTAATGTCGAATTCATTTTGAGTCGTTTGAAATGTTAAATGAGTCAGGTCGCATCAGATCGCATTTAAATACACGTTCATTTTGTCCATTTGAGTCTAGCTAGGTCCTTGTCCCGCTTCATTTGGCATGAGCTTCATTTGCACTACAATTAGTCCTTTTACATTAACAAGGTCTAATTCAAAGATTCCTAAATTCCTAAATTTAGGCCCTGTGAGCTAAAACCGCTATTTAGCCCCTCTCACACAAAATACGGCTTCACGTCTTACCTTATCTCACAAAACTATGCAAAATACACCTTTTTCATTTTTCGTGGTCTCGGGACCGAATCCGAAGGCAAGCCCGACCTTTGGCCCGCACTCCAAAGCCCTAAGCATCACAAAATATCCCAGAGAAAAACCCTAGGCTTTTTCTTGCACGCATAAGCAAGGATTATCACGTAATCTTTCGAAGATTGAGTTCAACCAAACTAGGAAACTACACAAAAACACCCTTCAAACCGCATAAGCCTATGCGGTTTGGGAGAAAACCGCATAAGCCTATGCGGTTTGCCCTGGCAACCGCATAAGGCTATGCGGTTTCAAGGCCAGTTTTTATACCCGGCTTTCCTAATTTCTCCGAGGTTTTTAGTATATATAGAGCCCTATACCAGACCTCGAAACACATCAATTCACAACCAGAAAACACCTCTCACACCCTTCTTTCACATCTCACATCCACAAAAGCCTCAAGCACCCAAATCTTGAGTTCAACACACCATCCCGTGTTGAATTCATCCTCATTTTTAGTTCAAGAAGCGAAGCTCTGCCCAGATCTGAAGCGTCAGGACAAGGTAGGTACCGATCCACTTGGATCAAAGCTTTTTCTTATCTTTTATGGACTAACAAAGGGGACTACACTCTAGCGCCCCCCCCCGGCTTTGGCACCGAGCGCGCTTGCAATCCAAGTGTTCTTATTACTTCGGGTACACTCCATATCCGATGACACGCCAAAGTCGCATAAGCAACCGACCTTATAAAATAAACCAATGGACAATTGAACTTTATTTTATTTGCACGCATCTTGCACTCTTTTCTTTTGCATTAAAATCAACTTAAACAATGAATTCGACCTTTAACTGAACCGTTTTCGTTAACAAGTTAAACATGCTAAACTGAGGGTTTTAATCAATCTTTTTGCATCTGCATCTGCATTATTTTACAAACTTATCGCACTTGTACGTAGCGATAACATTAGCTCAATTATCATCTTACAAGGATTGTTCTAGGTCAGTAGAGGCTATTTTTACATAGGCTTTTCTAAAAGGTTTTCATAAATCATTAATTGAATTAACTCTTTTTCTAAAGTACCCTCACCCCGAATCCAATCTGGTTTTTCAAGCCTTAGATCTAGGGGTGTCGGCGTGCTCCAAAATCTAGGACATGTTTTTAGCTTAGAACATGGTAGCAGGTTCCTATTTTCCGCGATAAATAGGTGGCGACTCCATACAGTTCTTAAAGGTTTTTCTAACTTAATCTTTTTTAACTTTAAATCCGTCCTTTAAGCAAGACGCCGAGTTGGGTCCCTCGACGGCGGTTCCCGGGTTCCACAAGTTTTCTTTAAAACGTTTTTGTAAATATTTTCTGAAATATTTTCTAAAAGAATTATCTTGTGTTAAAAGTTTTCTATATTTGTATTATAATATACTAGAATATCTTTGCTTATCTTTGAATTAGATTTGAGTATATTTTACTTGATAAAATATATTAGAATCTAGTTGTAAAAGATATGAAAAGTGGTTTAAGTATATTATGATTCTCTAATATATCTTTTATGATAATTCTCCTCCCTTAAACTTATTTTATAAGATAATACAATTTGAAAAAGCTTTCCTAATATCTATATCTTTTAGCCGAAAATATCTTGAAGTATATGACCTAGTTTCGGTCATATACAATCTATTTCTAAAAGATTATTTTCTAAATTATTATCTTATAATATCTTGTATCTCCTAGTTCAATTAAATGTCTAGATTCGTTCTTGGAGATCAAGCAATGTTTTTAGTATCTTCCTAAATATATTTTTGACAACTAACTAAATATTTTCTTAAGGAAGTTTTGTTCAACAATAATACTAATGTAATATTATCTTTTATTTTGTTAAAATAAAAATAATATTATCTTTTCTTTTGTGACCTAATGTCACACGAGTACTATAAGTACTCTACACCATTTTGATTAAAAATCATCTAACACAATTGAATACAATACATTTTTAATCAATAAAAGCTTATCAAAATACAATCTTAATTTTACTTTGCAAAACGTTTTTGTTCAATATTTGAACCGTGTTCCTCATTTGTCTTTTGCAAATATTTACTTTGATTTTGAAAGCATTTAAACTTTGTACTTTTGTTCTTAATTTCTATTTTCTAAAGTGCATAGTTACGATAAGACTCTCTAAACAATTGAATTGTATTTTCAATTTATTGAGAGACTTGTAACAAGAAACATAATCACCTTGTTAGAGATTAATTTCTCGAGTTTGAAAAGAAAGAGCTTCACACTAGGATTAGGGTTAGTCTCTAGTGTTTGTTAATTATTTATTGTAAGCTAGGCCGGAGTAGGTGCTCTTGATAAATAATTAATAAGAAGAAGGGGTGGATGTAGGCTTTTCAATTGGGCCGAACCACGTAAATCATTGTGTTATTTATTTTCCGCAATTTACATTTCACGCGTTTATATTTCCGTTGCAAAATTTTTAAGAGGTCCAATCCTCTATTCACCCCCCCTCTAGTGTATTGTTGGGCCCTTGGACTCTACAGAAGTGAAAGCACAGTTACAAATTGCCTGTGGTTTAGAATTGTATGATGCCTGTGTAAAATCGAAATGTAACTAACATTGGACTAATATGCTTACTATTTTCTGAAACAACTTTCAGTTGAAAGATAAACAATCAATCAATCTGCTGAGTTAAAGAATGTTCATTACTATTGGCACGTGGTCGAATACCACATTGAGCAATTTAGAATCTCTAGGAAGACCATGCTCAATTGCAGCCTTTTTGTGCCTTCAAATTTCAACACGAGGTTGCCCTAGCGTTGATTAGACAGCGTCCTAATAATATTGACAAATGACAATACTCCCTAGCTAATACATGGTTTCATATTGTTAGATCTCCGAAAACAAGATTCCTTTATAAGAAAATTAAATTGTAAAATTAAGGATTTATCGAGAGATTTCCCAGAAATTTGAAAAATAAAATTTATTTGTGCACACGCAATGTATATCACCAATTTTCATCGGTGCGATAACAACAATAAGACCAAACTCTTCTACACCAAATGAGGCCATCTGCACAATCCACGGAGAACAAGGCAAAGAGATTTTTCGTGGTACATTTGAAGCAGTGAGCATCTATAATGTCTATTGACGACCAATTGAATACGCTATTCGTACCTGAACTCGAAATAATAAGTAACAATCAAAGACAAAGCAACTTACTCATCTCCACGAGGAGTAATTCGCAAAAGACGCAAGGATGGGGATAGAATCTGAATAAAATCTTTATCCGCTGTGACAACACGAGCCTGTATCACGTAGGAAAGTTAGTATATGGAAACCTTCCATTTCATCATTCACAACATTACATACAGAATTGAGATCCGAATAAGTTGGAAGTAGAAACAGTTCAGAAATAAATCGTTAGGAAGTCCTTGAACCACTGTATCAAGTGTAGGACCACGATTGCTCTTATATGCAGAATACATGTTATGGTGGAATTCATGCCTTCACAGGAAGTATGCAAAGAGTAATGTTAGGCCCAAAATACCCTCATGGGTCCAATGAACAAAACAAAGGCCCAAGTCAAGGAGAGGAAAATGGTCAACAAAAGTCAAAGCCCAAGTGCCAGTCTTGGTCAACGAAAGTCATGGTCAAGGTCTGATGGGCCGAGGTCAAGAAGGGTCCAAGCAAGAAGAGCCCAAACAAAGAGGAAGAGAAGTGACGTTAGATGAATGAACCTGGACAGAAAATGAATCAGCTACGCTCAAGGGATTGACTCATTCAAGAGGGCAGTTACGCAGCCCAGGCGTTTCAGGAGAGAAAGAAGGGAGTGAGTTAATGTGCAGCGAGGATCAAGGGAGCATTAACCACCAAATTTGACCGTTGTTAGAAGCCTATAAAAGAAGGAAGCAACATCATTTGAAGGGACGAATCGACTACTGAAAAAACTACAGCAAATACTATACTTTAACACTCTAAAAACTAAGATTATTACTCGCAATTCTGTATCTCTAGTCTGGAAGTTCTGTACGTTCTGAGCGTTCTGTCCGAATTATAGTGCGAATCCTCTCCTGGCTTGGTGCCCGTGGTTTTTCCCTTACTTCTAAGGGTTTTTCCCACGTAAACAATTTCGTGTGTCTTGTCCTTATTTGCATTATTAAGTCTTTCATTATTTCCTACACCAAGAACCAACATCAATATTCTAAAAGTATATTTAAAGGATAATACTAATAAACCCGAAATCTAAATACGAATAGAGTGAGAAAATCACCCCGAACAGTTTGGCGCCGTCTGTGGGGATATTAGTTTATTAATCCACAAAAAACCTTCTTAATACTCTCAAAACAAACCCTCACACAACTCAGAAGAATCAGAAATGGCGGATCAGTCTTGAACTCCTCCGTAAACTCAGGCGAGGTGGAGCAGGCCAAACAAGGCTGGCTGGAGGCCCAAAGAATCGCATTGGCAAAGCCGCATGGCGAACGCCAGGCGTAAGTCGTGACGCTCAAGGGAAGCCGAGGCAGAACTCAAAAAGCAATTGGACACAACCTCCAAAGCAAAAGCCTCAAGATCTCGGATCCAGCCAGGTACGCCTATCTCTGATGTGATAAAGCGAATTGACTTTTCTATTTTTTCCTCTGGTGCAGGGTCGTCCAAGACGCCACGGACGAATGCCGCTGGAGGTATTCCTGAAGAAGATGCAGCTGCTAATGGTCAACCAGAGCAACCAGAGCAGCCAGAGCAGCCTGAGGATCCTGAGGCGATTACAGCTGCTCAGGTGATGCAGTACATGATGCACGAGATGGGAAAACTTTCGGAGTTGGTACGCAAAGTTCCAGGACTTCCACCACCGATAGAAACAGCCACACCTGAGAGTTATGCGGACTCGCCCTTCCACGACTGCATAGCGCTGGTGGAAATGCCGAAGAAATACACTCCACCAAATCTGAAGCTCTATGATGGGACCACGGATCCTCAAGAGCACGTGGCTCAGTACAGGCAGCGTATGTTCAATGCAGCCATTCCCATGGAGAAGCGTGAAGCGTGCATGTGCAAGAGTTTTGGTTCAACACTGACTGGGCCAGCCCTGCAGTGGTATATCAACTTGCCCGTCAGAAGCATCAGAACTTTCGCAGAACTGATCAACCTCTTCAACGTACAGTTCGCCAGCAGTAGAATGTTGGAGAAGCAGACCAGCGACCTGTACAGGATCATCCAAGAGGAGGGAGAATCGCTCAGGGATTTCCTGCACCGATTCAACAAGGAGAAAGTGTCGATACCGCGATGCGACATTGGAACAGCAATCGAGGCCTTTAGGCAAGGTTTGGTAAGAGATTCTACACTTTATATTGAGCTAACCCGTTATCCTTGTTCCACCTTTGAGGATGTGCAGGCAAAGACGTTAGCCCAGATCAGGGTAGAAGAAGACCCGGTGATTCAGTCACGCGGCGAAGATGTGGGAAAATTCCTAATGGGAAAACCTATCGACGCCAAGCGCGTGAAGCCTCGCCAGTAGGCGTCGGGTCGGAATGCGCCTCGCGGGAAAAGTGCGAAGTTTTGTAAAAATGGGGGAGATCATTGCATGAGTTTAGGATCAAAAAGAAATGTAGAAAAATCATTTTGAAAGGTGTTTTTCGGAGTCGCCACCAAATATTAAAGGCATTTGGGACCTATTCAACGCGTCTTGAAATACAAGACACGAGTGTCTCAGATTTCAAGATGCGTCGATATCTATCAATCTGAGGTTTGAAACCAGAGAAGGGGTTCGGAGTGAGGTTACTTTTCGAAAGTCTTGACAAAATGTATTTTGAAAACTGAAATCAAAAAGCCTACGTAAAAGTAGTCTCTACTAATTTGAAAACATTTGCTTAATTTCGATATTTGGGCTAAAATGACGCTACGTACAAGAGCGAATATATATGACTCGATAAAAATGCATAAATAATGTAAAATGTCAAAATAATGACATATTGCTATAGGAAATATACGTTAAATAATAATTTATTGACTAAATTATTACCATAGACGTTATTTTAGGCCTCGTGTTGACTCTAAGATTTTGTGAAAACCCTCGGTTTTGACATGCTAAAAGACTCTATGAAGCAGTACAATTTAGTGTTGGAACCGTGATTCTAGTAAATAATTTAATGCATGAATGAGGACTTGCATAATTATAAAAGTGACGTCGGTTTGCTTTAGTGATAGTGGAGTCGTTTATTTATGCGATATTGGCGAGTTTAGACGGATTATGAATCCGAATTACATACAACCGAATTACGAATAAGGTTCGCTAATGCCAATATCGGTCGGGTTAGGAACCCGTATAGAGTCGATTAATGCGTGGCGTAGATAGAGAAAGAGTGATGACAATTCATCGAGTAGGGGCTAGTGTACCCCTTTCATTCCGAGTCTCAAATGTCCATAACGTAGGTAAAATGTTTACCTTTCGATTATGCAAAAGACGGTATTTTTGAGTGGATTTTGTAAGTAGTGTATGTGTGTTGTTAAAACCGAGTGTGTAAAAACCGACCTGAAAAACCGACCATTTGAAAGATCGAAAGGGGTTGGTATTTATAGGAAAAGGCTGGTTTGAGTAGCTGTCCAAAATTAATCGCCTGAGCACAGGCGCTTAAGTTGGTTTGGGTTAGATATTTTGTAGGAGAAAATCAAGAAGGCGGCTGCCACAAAACAAACTTTTAATCGCCTGTGAACAGGCGATTAAGTTTTTAATCGCCTGTTCTCAGGCGATTTTTATTTCGTTTTGGGAGTTTGTTATGCCGCCATTTGGCTTAATGACGTGGGTTTGTGATGATTGTGTTTTGATTCTATTCTTAATGGCTAAGTTTTTGCTCAGTTTTTGTCCGAATTTCGGTTTTCGTGTTTCGGTTTTTGTCGTGTTTTTCGATTTTGGCTTGAAAATAAAATAATATTAAAGTATATTATTTTATGGTTTTGTAGTTTCTAGTTTTGTGAAAACGTGACTCGGGACGCACTTTGGCCCGTTTTGCGGGTTGTGTTTTGGGTCGTTTTTGTAAGCTTGGGCCGTTTTGTAGCTAGTTGGGCTGTTTTTGTGGCTTGGCTTAATGGGACGTTCCAGTATTGCGCTCGTGTTATGCTCCTAAAATGACTAATAGTGACATTCATTTTTATGATTATGCAAGTCCAAATTAATACGCTAAAAATGACTAAATACGTTTTAGACACTTTTGTACCGTTTCGACTCTTTTAAAAGCATGTCTGTTGTCCTTTTCATCATTGGGTTTGTTTTTGGGGAATGCGGATACGGGTATCTACAGAGCCCCCAGTTTGACTGAGCTTGGACAAAGCGTTAGTCAAACTTAAAGATAGTATCCGGACCATTATAGTCTCGATACTACCTGGCGGCGCTAAGCATGTGTTTTATGGGAGAGACGAGGACTTAGCGTCGGGAAATGCAGGGAGGGACGACATGTTTTTAAGGACATGACGGTCCTACATGTTTAAGGGCATGTCAGCCTGCATGTGGCCTGAGTACTTCCCAGCTGACGCCTTGCTTGTGTTTCCGCTTGTGCTCCTTGCTTTACTTTGCTTGCGCTTCTGGCTTGCGCTCCTTGCTCGGACTTTGCTTGCGTTTCTGGCTTGCGCTCCTTGCTCGGACTTTGTTTGCGCTTCTGGCTTGCGCTCCTTGCTCGGACTTTGCGTGCGCTTCTGGCTTGCGCTCCTTGCTCGGACTTTGCGTGCGCTTCTGGCTTGCGCTCCTTGCTCGGACTTTGCGTGCGCTTCTGGCTTGCGCTCCTTGCTCGGACTTTGCGTGCGCTTCTGGCTTGCGCTCCTTGCTCGGACTTTGCGTGCGCTTCTGGCTTGCGCTCCTTGCTCGGACTTTGCGTGCGCTTCTTGCTCGGACTTTGCTTTGGTTGGACGTCTCGTCGAAGAGGTTACGCATCTTGGTTTATAAGAGTGGTTTGTGCTTTTGTGGTTCTCATAAAAAGTCAGATTCTTTTATGAACGTCTCTCGGGGAGGCTACGCGCATTTTTGTGGTTCTCATAAAAAGTCAGATTCTTTTATGAACGTCTCTCGGGGAGGCTACGCGCATTTTTGTGGTTCTCATAAAAAGTCAGATTCTTTTATGAACGTCTCTTGAGGAGGCTACGCGCATTTTTGTGGTTCTCATAAAAAGTCAGATTCTTTTATGAACGTCTCTTGAGGAGGCTACGCGCATTTTTGTGGTTCTCATAAAAAGTCAGATTCTTTTATGAACGTCTCTTGAGGAGGCTACGCGCATTTTTGTTTGGTTTTGTGGGTATGTATGGGTATATTTGTGGTTCGGTTTTGATTGTAGTTGTTGGCTTTGTGTGGGGCGCCTAGGCTTGAATATTTCGTCTTGTTGCAAAAATGCATGTTCGGGTTGTAGCGGTCACGAAATCCTTGCGTTTTTGCTTGCCGAGTGTACCTGCAAAAAGTCGTTAGTCGTAAAAACACATATATATATGTCTCGATTGAGACTGACTCGCTTAGGACTAGACTAAATGCAAATGCAGGGTTTTGAAATATGCTGTTTAGAAAGTATTTTAGACTCGTAAAAAGACGCTTTTGACATTGTAAAAATGTGAGCTAAAACGACATTTTGAGACGAAAATTGTGAATGCGAAAATCGTGTTTTGTGTTGTGGTTAATTTTTGTGTTGTAGATTGTTTTGCAAATTCGGCTATAAAAGGAGGGCTAGGTTAACTCATTTTACTCATCCTTTCAACGTTCTATTCTTGGCATTCTAGAGATATTCAAAATATTTACAGAACGTTAGTCGAGTTATGGAGAATTTTGAAGGTAATTTGCGTCGTTGGTGTTCATCTTCGTCGGGGCTGGAGGAGAAGCACTTGAAGGATTGTGGCGTTGGCGTATTTCGTAGGCTGAGGCAGGTTCGAATGAAGTACGAGTTTCTGGATGCTTGTCTCGACTATTGGGACCTAAGTTTTCACGTGTCCCGCTTTCCTGGCGGAAAGGTCTGTCCATTGGTCGAGGAGTTTGGAGCTGTTGGTGGCTAAGGGAATCTGGTGTTTGTTTTATTGTGTTGTTGTTAGTATTATGTTCATATTATGTTGTATTTTATTATGTTCGTATTATGTCTATCCTAAACCCGATGTAAATGCCGGGTTAAGTAGAAGTATTATAATATATTGTAGTGTTGTTAGTGTATCTCTAAGGTTGTAGTTACGCTCCTACTTTTGAAAAATCCAAAATGTAACCGTTCTTTTTAAGATTAATAAAAATCAGGTTTTTATTTACGACTTTGCCTCATTTTGTTTGTTATTCTGTGAGAAATTCCTTGGCTCTAATTCTTTTTTCAAAGTTTAGAATGTAAGTATGGTTCTCGTTTTTAGGAATTTTGTGGTGACTGTTCCCTCGACTTTTTTAAGCTTTGGGTTTGTCGTTCATTGTTGAATGTTGTTCCTTTTACCGTTTGGGTTATGGAACGATTTTGTGATGACTATATTCTCAGCCTTTTTAAGCTTTAGAAGTGTCGTTTTGTGTTGAATGTCGCCCTTTTTATCGAGACGAGTTTTTGTGGTGACTATGTCCTCGACTTTTTTAAGCTTTGGACGCGTCATTTTTTTGTGTTGAATATCGTCTTTTTAACTCTTTAGGATTCAAGAGGCGAATTTTTGTGTTGACTATGTCCTTAGCTTTTTTAAGCTTTAGACGTGTCATTTTCGTGTTGAATATCGGTTGCGCTTTTTGCAAAGCTGCCTACGTATCCATGAGAAATGGAATCAAACCGGCGTAGTTCGGGAGTGTATGTTTAGGGGCATACCGGCCCATGAGTTGTGTTTTGCTTTTTTTTGTGGTGAATGTGCACGTTTAGGGGCATGCCGGCCCATGAATTGTGTTTGCAGGAAGGAGCATGTTTAAGGACCTGCCGGTCCATGAGCATGTTTAAGGACATGCCGGTCCATGAATTGATTTTTAGAAAATTTTTGCCTTTTATAGATACATCGCAAGGTCTCTCTAGGGATAGTACTTTTTGAGTTGGTCGAGGTTGGTGGCGAGGCTAAACTCTTGGCCGTCGAGGTCGGTTAGCTTGACTGCTGCGCCTGTGTAGATTTCCTTGACGGGGTAGGGCCCAGCCCAGTTAGGCTTGAACTTCCCTCGTGGGTTGACTGGAAGTGGTGCTTGAACTGACTTTAGTACGAGATCACCCACCTTTATGTTTCGTGGCTTCTTCTGGGTAGGCTTTGTTGAGGTCCCGAAAGTCGGCGCATGCTCGTATTTTGCCATTCTTCTTCATGACTGGCACCATGTTTGAGACCCAGTCGGAGTATTCGATGACTTGGATGAACTAGGCTTGTAGTTGTTCTCTTTTATTTTTATTTTATGTTTTTTTTTTCTTCCTTTTTTTTTTTTTTTTTTTTTTTTTTTTTCGAGATCTCTTCTTTGACCATGAGAGACCATTTTGGCTTGATGCGTCGTAGTTTTTGCTCGACGGGTTTGCTACCTTGCTTGATTGGGATACGGTGTTCAGCTATCTCGCGGTCGATGCCGGGCATGTCTTTGTACGACCATGCGAAGACGTCCTTGAATTCGGTGAGTAGCTGGGTACACGTGCTTCTTTCTTTTGTGCTTAAGGAAGCCCCCGGTTGCAGTTCTCGAGGTTCTTCAGGCGTGCCTATGTTGATGGTTGCTGCGTCTTCAGTAACGGGGTCCTGTTCGGGTTCTGAGACAATGCTTGCAATGTATCTATATAATGCAATGTTATTTTGTTTAAAATTATCGCATTCATTAGAATATGTAGATTTTAAATGAGAATGAGGCAAAGCGTAACCAAAAAACTTTCATGTTATTAATGTTATCAAAAGCGGCTACATTTGAAGATAGCTCAGACGAGGGAGCTTTGGACAACCTTAATGACTCTAGTTCTTTAATTAGGTATACTATTCTAGGGACGTAACTAAGTGACCTTGCCGGTTTAGGAAAATTGGCGGCGTGATGACGCAGGACCCTAGACTGTAGGTGTAGGTATTTTAAGTTGAAACCACTTATGTCATTGGTGGCTTTGGTGGATTTGGTGGCGTTGCGAAAACTGGTGGTGCTTTGAGTGCGCCCAGTGCGTTGATAGCGTGTATGGGCTCGACTTTGGCAGTGGCTTGAGACGAGCTTCCCTGATATCCATGACCCGTGCTTTTATTCCCTTTTTCTTTGCGGAGGTCGTCTTGATGAGTTCACCGACGACGCCGAGAGTGTTGAGAAGTCACAAAGTTTTTGTACCGTAGATGTTGTTGGTATGCAGGGGTGAGGTTGTTGATGAACTTGGTGATTAAATCAGTGTCCCTTGGGCGGTTAGGTATTTGGGCACAGAGTTTCTTCCAACGTGTCAGGTATTCGGTAAACCCTTCCTTCTCCCTCTGAGTCAGGACCTCCAAAGTACGTAGCGAGACTTGGATGTCGTTGTTGTCCCGGTACTGCAGATCGAATGCCACTGTGATGTCTCGAAGCTACCAGTCTTGTGTGGCTCTAAAGAATAGAACCATGCTGCGGGTCATGCGGTCCAGTGAGTGTGGGAATAAAGTGGCCCAGGCGGGGGGGTCGACCCCCATAATGGCCATCTTGGCTTTGAAAGCTTTGACATGCACGAGCGGGCTTTCGTGACCTTTGAAAGTGGGAAGGTCGCTGAGTGCTAGCTCGTCGGGCAGCATGGACCTAACATTCTTCGGGATATGCTCGTTTTCTTGGTGAATGGAGTAACCCCTGGAGTTTGTAAGGCGTTCTTCCATGGCTCGAATCCTTTTTGCGTTTCGTTCGGATTCTTCGGCGAGGAGTGCGGCGTTCTTCTCTGCCTCAAATTTTTGCATGATGGCCATTTGTTCAATAGTTGCGGTGAGGCTAGCTATTCTGTCATTGAGTTGTCGGACTTGCTCGGCAGTTACCTCTGGGGGAGGTGGTGGCGGTCTGGCGAAACCTTCATTGTGTGGAGAGGCCATGACAGGTTTTGGTTTTGATCTATTGTAGGCGCGCTTCTTTGGAGGCGGAGGTGGGTTTAAGTGACGGTTCTTGGTTCGTCGTGTATCCAGGTTTTGTTCAATGGGAAGTTTGTTGTGTATCCGGGGTTTTTCAATGAGTGGACCTGACAAAGTTTTCAAACCTTTAGTGATTCTAAAAGGGAAGAAAAAGACTCAACGAAAAATCGCATTCACGACCAAAGAAAAAGTGTGAAAAGTGGGTGCAAGACTCGACTCGTGTATTTTAGCTTTAGAAAAAGACACGGGAAGCTTTTGAGATAGAGGCATGTTGACACATCCCTATTCTCGAGGTAGAAAAATTTGTATGATCATAATCAGATTAACCCAGTTTAGCGGTATGTTGCTAGGGGTTTATCATTAGATTACGATAAAAAGGATCAAACCGAAGTAGCGATAGGCTAGTCGATCTGAGGATGTTAAAGTTGGGTAAAAGGCGATCACTTGTTCGCCTTTTATGTGTGACTCAGGAAATTAAATCAAAATGACAATAAGTCACTTGATTCAACATTTAAATCCACGGGCTCGCATATGAACGAGCCTGCGTTTTTTTGTTTTTGAGGAAAAAGATTAAATCGGGATGACTAAAGAGTCACTCGATTTAGAGCTAATTCTAATGTTATAAAAGTTAATTTCGTTTAAAATCTCCGAAATGAATTGACATATTCGGGTTTTTGCTTTGTGAAAAGATTTTACAATAAATGTATTATGACGATACGTCAGTCGCATAATTCATTTACGTTTTGAAAAAGATCTGGGATATAGTGATTATCCTGGATCGGTTTTAAATGTAGTGGCGTTTTATTTATCAGACTCAAATGACCATAGGTCAAAGAGCCTAACGGCGTGTTAAAAGTATGACCTTTTTGAAAAAAGGTTTGGAAAAAGTAATTTCAAAATGGACGTATTTTAAAAAAGTATAATGCCTAGGACATATTTTTACATGCAAAGGTTTTGAAAGACTACTATAGTGAGGGTACTATAACTTCGCACTTGTACATATAAACACAGGTTTTTGGCTTATAGGGTAAGGTTCCCTCCGAGTCATTCCCGCAACGTTTAGGTAGGGCGATCCGCGGCATTGCACACGTCTAAGCGTGAGTTCAATACGGACCCTAGAGCGTTCGAGTTTGACTGGTTACGATCGTTTGTACGGATGCCGTACTTGTAATCGTGGAGGGGTGAGAGACAACGTGTCCAGAGTTATCCCGCTTATGAAGCGAGCTTTACTAGGGGCCGTCCCTCAAAGGGTGTGGTTATGAATCAGGAGGATTCGACTCAACGTACTTTTGCCCAAATATCGAAAGCGAAAATGTTTTCAAAGTTTCAAGCTTCACTTCTTTATGTTTTTAAAATAAAAGAAAAACTAGTTTTTCAAAAATAATAAAAATCATGCTCGTCCCCAGCGGAGTCGCCAGCTGAAGGTACCGGGAAAATTCCTAATGGGAAAACCTATCGACGCCACGCCTCTACCGCCTCGTGGGCGTCGGTCGGAACCCATGGGAAAAGTGCGAAGTTTTGTAAAAATGGGGGAGATCATTGCATGAGTTTAGGATCAAAAAGAAATGTAGAAAAATCATTTTGAAAGGTGTTTTTCGGAGTCGCCACCAAATATTAAAGGCATTTGGGACCTATTCAACGCGTCTTGAAATACAAGACACGAGTGTCTCCGATTTCAAGATGCGTCGATATCTATCAATCTGAGGTTTGAAACCAGAGAAGGGGTTCGGAGTGAGGTTACTTTTCGAAAGTCTTGACAAAATGTATTTTGAAAACTGAAATCAAAAAGCCTACGTAAAAGTAGTCTCTACTAATTTGAAAACATTTGCTTAATTTCGATATTTGGGCTCAAATGACGCTACGTACAAGAGCGAATATATATGACTCGATAAAAATGCATAAATAATGTAAAATGTCAAAATAATGACATATTGCTATAGGAAATATACGTTAAATAATAATTTATTGACTAAATTATTACCATAGACGTTATTTTCCGACCTCGTATTTGACTCTAAGATTTTGTGAAAACCCTCAGTTTTGACATGCTAAAAGACTCTATGAAACGGTACAATTTAGTGTTGGAACCGTGATTCTAGTCGTAATTTAATGCATGAATGAGGACTTGCATAATTATAAAAGTGACGTCGGTTTGCTTTAGTGATAGTGGGTCGTTTATTTATGCGATATTGGCGGGGTTTAGACGGATTATGAATCCGAATTGCTACAACCGAATTACGAATAAGGTTCGCTAATGCCAATATCGGGTCGGGTTAGGAACCCGTATAGGTCGATTGTACGTGAGGCGTAGATAGAGAAAGAGTGATGACAATTCATCGAGTAGGGGCTAGTGTACCCCTTTCATTCCGAGTCTCAAATGTCCATAACGTAGGTAAAATGTTTACCTTTCGATTATGCAAAAGACGGTATTTTTGAGTGGATTTTGTAAGTAGTGTATGTGTGTTGTTAAAACCGAGTGTGTAAAAACCGACCTGAAAAACCGACCATTTGAAAGATCGAAAGGGGTTGGTATTTATAGGAAAAGGCTGGTTTGAGTTGGTGTCCAAAATTAATCGCCTGAGCACAGGCGCTTAAGTTGGTTTGGGTTAGATATTTTGTAGGAGAAAATCAAGAAGGCGGCTGCCACAAAACAAACTTTTAATCGCCTGTGAACAGGCGATTAAGTTTTTAATCGCCTGTTCTCAGGCGATTTTTATTTCGTTTTGGGAGTTTGTTATGCCGCCATTTGGCTTAATGACGTGGGTTTGTGATGATTGTGTTTTGATTCTATTCTTAATGGCTAAGTTTTTGCTCGCTTTTGTAGAATTTCGGTTGTGTTTCGGTTTTTGTCGTGTTTTTCGATTTTGGCTTGAAAATAAAATAATATTAAAGTATATTATTTTATGGTTTTGTAGTTTCTAGTTTTGTGAAAACGTGACTTGGGACGCACTTTGGCCCGTTTTGCGGGTTGTGTTTTGGGTCGTTTTTGTAAGCTTGGGCCGTTTTGTAGCTAGTTGGGCTGTTTTTGTGGCTTGGCTTAATGGGACGTTCCAGTATTGCGCTCGTGTTATGCTCCTAAAATGACTAATAGTGACATTCATTTTTATGATTATGCAAGTCCAAATTAATACGCTAAAAATGACTAAATACGTTTTAGACACTTTTGTACCGTTTCGACTCTTTTAAAAGCATGTACGACTGTCCTTTTCATCATTGGGTTTGTTTTTGGGGGGGTACGGATACGGGTATCTACACACGCTACCAGGACAATGAAAGGACATCGCGCAAAGCTCCTGCTCAGCGTGGAAACAACAGGCCAGCTCCGTACCAGAGGCCGGCCAGGAAAGAGACTAACGCTGTGGAGGAGCAGATGGAGCAGCCCAGGATACCTCCGTCAATATCGGAATACTGCTTCTCGGTGGACTCTTCTGGACTCCTTTGCAAAATGGACAAACTAGGAACAGCGGTCAGGTGGCCCAAGGCAAACGAGAAGCCAAACCCCAGAAGGGACACAGCCAAGTGGTGTGACTATCATGCAGACATTGGCCATACAACTGAAGAGTGTATAGCTCTAAGGAGAGAAGTGGCCCATCTGCTAAAAAACGGGTACCTAAAGGATATCTTTCCAGGAAACAAACGGTCAAAGGAGCAACGTGAGCAGCCAAAGGATCAACCACCCCCTGTAACACACGAGGTAAAATTCATTTCTGGTGGTTCTGATATTTGTGGACTGACCTACTCTGCTGCCAAGCGTGTAGCTGTGGAGAACAGGCAGAGAGCCCCAGCAGGACAACCAGAGTCTATCCAGCCAGTTACCTTCGACGAGTCAGATCTAGAAGGAGTGCATGGGCCGCACCACGACGGGCTAGTGATCAAGTTGCAGATTGGGACCTGTCTGGTCAGACGAATTCTAGTGGATGGTGGCAGTTCTGTCAATATCATTATGATGAGTGCGCTGGAAGGAATGGGGCTGAAGGAGTCAGATGTCACGAAGAGGTCCAGCGTCTTGGTTGGCTTCAGTGGAGAAACGAAGCATAGCTTGGGAGAGATTACTTTGCCAACGTATGTCGAAGGGGTGACCTCGTTCGAAAAATATTGTGTGATTGACTCTTTATCCTCATACAACGTCATCTTGGGTCGTCCTTGGATCCACAACCTAAAGGCAGTGCCTTCCACGTATCATCAATGCGTCAAAATCCCAACCAAGTGGGGGACAGCAACGGTAAGAGGCGAGCAACAGACCGCCCAGGAGTGTTACATGACAGCCCTGAAACCCTCCAGCCCAGGTAAGTCCCTTGCATAGCAATTAAAGCGACTGTCGGATCGCCGAAAATCTGTTCCTGCATGGAGACAGATGAAGTGGTTATAGCACAGGACAGACCTGACAGGAAAGTCCTGATTGGCTCTGATGCTCCAGAGATAATCAGGCCTGCCTTGATTGACTTCCTTAAGAGTAAGGAGCACTGTTTCGCCTGGTCCCATCGAGATATGACTGGGATCAGCCCTGATGTTATTTCTCATAAATTAAATATTGACCCTTGTATCAAACCTGTCAAGCAGAAACGCAGGAAATTCGCTCCAGAACGCAACGAGATTGTGAACGAGGAAGTGCAGAAACTGCTGGACATGGACATGATAAAGGAAGTGATGTATCCTGAATGGCTAGCGAATGTGGTAGTGGTACAGAAAAAGAACGGAAAGTGGAGAGTCTGCGTGGACTACACAGACCTGAACAAGGCATGTCCAAAAGATTGTTTTCCTCTGCCCCACATAGATGCCATGGTGGATGCAACTGCAGGACACGAGGTCCTAACCTTTATGGATGCAGCAAGTGGATTCAATCAGATCAGGATGCACCCTCCAGACCAAGAGCACACAGCGTTCATGACCACCAGAGGAACCTACTGTTACAAAGCTATGCCTTTTGGTCTGAAGAATGCAGGTGCTACGTACCAAAGACTCGTAAACATGATGTTCAAAGATCAGATTGGGGACATCATGGAAGTCTACATCGATGACATGGTGGTCAAATCAAAGAAAGCTGAGGATCACATCCGTGACCTGGCCGTGGCATTTGAGATCCTTGAGAAATATAACATGAAGTTACAGCCTACTAAATGTACTTTTGGTGTGACCGCAGGAAAATTTCTAGGGTACATGGTGACAAAAAAAAGGGATAGAAGCCAGTCCTGAGCAGATTAAGGCGATCATGAATTTAGCATCCCCCAGAACTCGAAGGACGTACAGAAGTTGACAGGCAGAGTTGCAGCTCTGAACAGGTTTATATCCAGATCTTCGGAGAGGTGCAGACCATTTTATGACATGCTAAGGAAGAACAAGTAATTTGCGTGGGAACACGAGCATGAAAAAGCGTTCCAGGAGTTGAAAAGTTACTTGTCGTCTGCACCACTGCTGTCGAAACCTGAACCAGGAGAGCCGCTGGTCGTGTATCCGTCATGCGATGTAATTTTCGTAAGTCTTTGCCCTGGTCGGGGAACCTGAAGGAGAAAGACTGTGTATTATGTAAGTAAAAGTCTGTTGGATGCAGAAACAAGGTACACGGTTCTAGAAAAATTTGTTTTGGCATTAACAATAGCTTGTACTAAGTTACGTCCTTATTTTGAATCTCATCATATTATCGTACGCACTAATGTTCCTGTCAAGTCTGTGTTGTGTAAGCCAGAACTTTCAGGAAGGATGTCTAAGTGGTCAGTCAAATTGAGTACATATGACATATCCTATGAGCCCAGGACAGCAATCAAGTCTCAAGCCTTAGCAGATTTTGTGGCTGATTTCACTCCCACACTACACGAGCAGGCTGCAAAGGAGGTGTTACAACTAACAGAGGACCAGGGTGTGTGGGAACTCTGGACTGATGGTTCAGCCAACGTCAGGGTGACAGGACTAGGTGTGGTTCTGAAATCGCCACAGGGGGACAAGATAGTCCAGGCAATGTCATGTGAGTTCAGGACTACCAACAACGAGGCCGAGTATGAAGCCTTGATCGCAGGTTTGAACGTGTGCCTAGATATGGGTGTACGTGATGTGAAGGTAAAGTTAGATTCTTTGTTGGTGACTAACCAGATCAATGGTATGTATGCGGCTAAGGATTCTAAGATGATAGCTTACCTTGATTTGGTAAAATCAATTTTTGGTAAATTTAACAGTTTTACTGTTGAGCAAGTACCCAGGGATCAGAACGCACAGGCTGATGCTCTGGCCAACATAGGTTCAGCTTTTGAACCACAGACAATAGACAGCATTCCTATCATATATATCTTGGAACCAGCTATACAAAGGATGCAATACCGCTGTAACACGGTCTCAAGGTGAAATTTGGACAAAACCGTATTATGAGTGGTTACTCCACGACAAGTTACCTGATAACAAAATTGAAGCTAGAGCATTCAGAATCAAAGCCTCTAGATACACGATTATTCAAGGCGTATTGTTCAAAAGATCTGTCAATGGACTCTATCTTCGGTGCTTGGAGCCTGACCAGGTCAGGACTGTCATGTCAGAAGTCCATGATGGACAATGTGGGAACCACGCAGGTGGCAGAAGTTTGGCTAACAAAGTGTTGCGAATGGGTTACTATTGGCCGACTCTAAAGTTGGATTGTGCACAATACACGCTCAAGTGTGATGCCTGCCAGAAACATGCTCCAGTCATCCATCAGCCCTCACAGGAGTTACACTCAGTCTCAGCTCCATGGCCATTCATGAAGTGGGGCATGGACATAGTCGGGAAACTACCACCGCCCAGACGTAAAGTCTACATGCTAGCAATGACTGATTACTTCTCAAAATGGATAGAAGCTGACTCATTCAAGAATGTGACTGAGAAAGAAGTAATGGCCTTCATCAAAAAGAATATCATCAGCAGATACGGGATCCCTTCAGAGATTGTATGCGACAACGGACTTCAGTTTGTGGGAAACAAAACTCGGGATTATTGCAAACAATGGAACATAAACTTGGTGACCTCAGCGCCCAGATATCCGCAAGCAAACGGCCAGGCCGAGTCAAGCAACAAAGTGGTAATGAATTGCATAAAGAAGAAATTAATGGAGAAGCAAGGAAGATGGGCTGACGAGTTGCCTCTGGTATTGTGGGCTGATAGAACCATGCCGAAGAGGGCTACAGGACAGACTCCATATTCGATGGTCTGGTGTGGCGATCTACCAGTAGAAGTGCAAGTACCAACCACCAGGTATGGTCTGAACACAGTTGCAGAAAATTCAGACTTATTGTGTGATAGTCTTGACACAGTCCAGGAGCTGAGGGATCTGGCGGCAATAAGGATGGCTGCGTACCAGCAGTCAGTGGCTAAGAGTTACAACAAAAACGTCAGGCTGCGAATGTTCAGGACAGGAGACCTTGTCCTGAGGAAGGTGTTCCAGAACACACGAGACAGAGCTGCAGGAAAGTTAGCACCTACATGGGAAGGACCTTATCTCATCGACTCAGTGGTGGGTAAGGGTTCATACAGACTACAGACCCTGGATGGTAAGATGATTCCAAGAGCATGGAACGCATTACATCTTAGGCTATATTATATGTAAAGTCGCTTCACACAGCAAGCACAAACCTGGTAAGATACTCGTATTCTAACTCCACTTGATTCCTAATTTTGTCAAAACCATTACTGACTTGAGCGTCGGAGGGCCGTTGGCTAAACACCAACGGTCAGTCCTGACCCACATCTATGCTGACAAGCCAGGCAGAGCAGACCTCCAGAACATACAGGCAGAGCAGACCTCCAGAACATACAGGCAGAGCAGATCAACGCAAGCAGTACAACAAAACAAACTAACAAATCAAACACAAAGAGAGGCTCCAGCCCCTGAACGACTGCAAAAACGGGACAGGGATGTAGTGTCCGTAAAGAGAACTCCAAGGTGCGGTCGCCTAAACTTTCTAAGCGCATGCATGCTACTTGACAAAGACGAAACAAACTTGTGCGCACCAAAACAAACACAAAGCAGTCACAAATAACAACATAAGTACTAATGCTAGCAAAACATGTCGAAGTCATCCACCATGGCTACCCATGGTGGGCAAAACGGAGTATGTCTAAAGCAGAAAACGAAAGTTAAAGTTGTTTACAACCCAAAATACGAGGGGCACACCCCTCGGCAAATTGTCTAGCAAAACGTACCCAGAATAAGTTCAGAATAACAGAACACAATTTTAGTTTTCAGCCCCAGAGGCTGTCTCACCTTTTCCTTCTTCTGCTGCTGTCTCCACAGGAACCTCCGCCATAGTCTCCTGATCCGTCTGCGCTGGCTGGGCTGAAGAAGCTTCACCCTCGTCCAGAAACTCCCCAGGAAACATCCCTTTGAACGTCTCCAACTCGGTTTCCAGATCCCACTTAGCTCGCTCCTCAGGGAGAGCGCTCATCATGTCAATTCTGGTCCTGAGGGTCCAATAGGCGCTTAGGTCATTCACCTCCTGGGCATGCCTGACCTGTTGTTCCCTCAACGCCTTCACTTCAGTGGTCAGCTTCGTGTGGATGGTCTCCAGATCTAGGCACCTGTTCAGATTGGTCTCCGCCAAGCGTCTGTACTTATCCATCGCATTCCTGAGAGTCTCCACCTCGCCTCTGAAGGAGTCCATTGTTTCATGGGCCATCTTGTGTTGGGTTTCAGCATTCTGGCGTCGAGCTTCAAGGCTAGGAATGCGGCAGCCCAAATTCGCCGCCAGGTTAACCAACTACGAAGATAAAGAGGTCTAGGGTTAGCATGAGAACCTTATAGGAGTAACAAGAAAGGCAGTGCGAGGAAGCATCGTGTACCTGAACAGCGCAAGTGGAAAGTTGGCGAGAAAGTGTGATGGGGTCAGAGAAGTCAAGTGCCGTAGGGTGTTGAAAGGCAAAGTTCTCCATCAGGTTCTTAGCAATGACAGCATCGGGACTCAGGTACTCAGACAGCAGAGGGATGCGTAATTCACCGCTTGAGGGGCAGGTCTCTCTAAGGGAGGTCTCTCCATCTTCATCTTCTTCTTCACGTCAGGACTGGGGGCAGATGTAGGGCAACAGCTACTCTCTGGCCACTTCCGCTTATCAAGAGCAGCGGTCACCCTCTGACCAGAGAGCTTTAGATCTGCACGTGCCCTAGCAAGCCTGGCCTGCACTTCGTCCACAGCAGGGCGAGTGCTGCCTGCGAGCCAAGGGACTACAAAACAAATGGTCATACGATGTAATAGTAGACAAATACAAAACGAATGTGCATGTGAAAACCAGGAAATGAATAAAGTTACGATTTTACTTACCTTTAGAAGACCCAGAACTCCCACCAGGCACAGGTTTGGTAAACCTGATTTGGGGGCGAGCCCTGGTCGCCCTCATCTCGGGCAGCGGAGGCGCAGAACTCACAGGAGCAATGTTCAGAGGCTCACTATCAGTGACCTCCACACTGTCCTCCGTCTCAGATCCCTGATCCCCAGCCATAGGGGCCGGTACAGGTTCCTGGCCCAGGCAAGTAGGCCATGCCCTCTCATCCTCGGTTAAACCCAGAAATGCATCAATCCTCTTTGCAGAGGCAGCATCATCAGGGTATGAGGCCCAGTCAGAAACTAGGAACACAAACAGAACAAATGAGGAGTCACAACAAACACACAGCAAAAATACAGATCTGAGAAGAAACGAATCAAAAAAGTTTAACAAAAATCCTTACTTGCTCCCTTCACAACGAACTCTGGAGCCTCAAACCCAGATCCTATGGTGTCGCTCTTCACAAACATGAAGAATGACGCCCAGCCTTTATCGTCCCCAGTATCCATTTTGGCAATCAAGGGTGGACAACCGTCTCTAACCCTCAGAAGTATCCTGTTCTTCTTGTGAGTGCGAAGGTGGTAACAGTTGCGCAAATCGCGGAGGAGGAACTCAATTTTGTGTTTCTTACAAACAGCATCGATGGCGTGAATAAGTTTCCATGTTGAAGGCATCACCTGACAAGGGGGAACTTGCAGAGTTTTCAGGAATTCTGTCATCAACGGACAGAAGGGTAGAGTGGCCCCAAATCGGAATGCAACTTCGTACATTGCGAACCAACCTGGGCACGCCCAGTCAGCCAAAATGTCCCATCCATCCGAAAAAGTAGCAGCCTACATCATCATGACTGACAAAACGCTACAACTTCCCATAAGGGCTGACCTTCAGCCCAGGAGGTAGAGAGCACCAGGTTCTGTCTGGACAGCCAGTCGTGGACCGACGAGCCTGAACCTCTGAACGAAAACAAAAGCATTTCCTCAAACTTCAGCCCTGGTCTGGCAGTAGAGGAAATGGGGGGCAAACTGTTAGGCCCAAAATACCCTCATGGGTCCAATGAACAAAACAAAGGCCCAAGTCAAGGAGAGGAAAATGGTCAACAAAAGTCAAAGCCCAAGTGCCGGTCTTGGTCAACGAAAGTCATGGTCAAGGTCTGATGGGCCGAGGTCAAGAAGGGTCCAAGCAAGAAGAGCCCAAACAAAGAGGAAGAGAAGTGACGTTAGATGAATGAACCTGGACAGAAAATGAATCAGCTATGCTCAAGGGATTGACTCATTCAAGAGGGCAGTTACGCAGCCCAGGCGTTTCAGGAGAGAAAGAAGGGAGTGAGTTAATGTGCAGCGAGGATCAAGGGAGCATTAACCACCAAATTTGACCGTTGTTAGAAGCCTATAAAAGAAGGAAGCAACATCATTTAAAGGGACGAATCGACTACTGAAAAAACTACAGCAAATACTATACTTTAACACTCTAAAAACTAAGATTATTACTCGCAATTCTGTATCTCTAGTCTGGAAGTTCTGTACGTTCTGAGCGTTCTGTCCGAATTATAGTGCGAATCCTCTCCTGGCTTGGTGCCCGTGGTTTTTCCCTTACTTCTAAGGGTTTTTCCCACGTAAACAATTTCGTGTGTCTTGTCCTTATTTGCATTATTAAGTCTTTCATTATTTCCTACACCAAGAACCAACATCAATATTCTAAAAGTATATTTAAAGGATAATACTAATAAACCCGAAATCTAAATACGAATAGAGTGAGAAAATCACCCCGAACAAGTAACAGTATATAGCGTTAACAATCACACCAATATGTGGATTGGTAGGAACTTTAGCACACACAAGTCCAAAATGAATTTCTATCTAATTTAACTCAATTATAAGTTCTCCTTTTAACTTCTGAACGATCTACCAAATGTCTGGAAGGTGAACAGAAAAGTAGTGCGCATACGCTCACATTGAGCCACAACTTTGAGTTATTTATGACCTATTTCCTTGAGGTATTTTCATTACATTGCTTCCTATCAATTAATCTAGTCCCTAGAATCTCACTATAATATTTTCTGGTGGAAATCCCGATAACTACTCCCACTTTCAAGTATTCTTGGAAAGTCGGCTACGACAAATAGGGTGGAAGGGTATTAAACATCACCAAAGATTAATTAGATTCACATACTTGCTTATGGCGGCAGTAATGAGGTTATGGGCTTATGGTGAACAATCTAAAAACCCGAATGCTTATCTTAAGGTTTTGTTTTTGCATTCTGTTGGACTAAAGTGTTACTCTGTACAAGATTATTCGAAAGAAGGGTAAGTTTGAAAGGTGTGGGACACACCAAGGTAACAGACGCCCTATGAACAATGCTGCTTTATGTTATGTGACAAATCCCTTATAAACCCACATGTGATGTCCCATATCGGTTGTGGAAAAGAAGATTCACTAGATTCTAAGAACTAGGAGCTACTTTTCCTATTGTCAATTAATTTTAAGATGGAAACCTCTCGGTCTTCCCTTTGAGTGTCGTTCGGACCCGTGTCTAGTTTGACATGGTATTGAAGCCTATGGTTGTATTAATCCCTAGAGATTACGAGATTTCGGTTAAGGCTAGTTAAATTGGCTCATATGTGATGGGGAAGTATGAATAACACCTTATTTAACCCTCATGTCATACTCATATCCCACGTCGGTTATGGAAGATTGCAACATACAAAACCCCAGAGCAAATTCACAAAAGAGGATCATAGATGTACAGAAAGGGTCAGAGTCTAGACCTAGTGATGTAAACAGCATTGACTCTGTTTGACAAAGTGCAGCTTCACAAGTTAGCAGGAATAGAACCCTACTTTATGGCACCTTGTATTTGACCTTTACAAACCACAATTAATTCGAATTCCGAATTCCTCTCCTTAACAAGAGACATTATCTCCGACATAAATCCCATATCAAAATCTCACAATGAATTTAACCCGCACTGCATTCCAAAATTCATTACCCAGACTTCTTGAAGAAAATAAATCCTTTCACACATTCTATGTAGTACTCCCTCCATTCCACTTTACTTGTCCCCTTTTATTAAAATGTTAGATTTAAGAAACTTAGAAAAAAGCCACAATCAACCCTTAATTTTCATAATATTTACATATAATTCCAAATTTACCCTTATATACTAATATGGGTGGAAGACTTCAAATGTAGACTTCAAATGTAGACTTCAAAAGTTGCCTAAGCTCAAGTTGACTAAGCTCAAGTTGACCAAGAGGAGTAATTTACTCCGTAAGACTTCATTTTGTTTCTATCTTTCCCCCAACTTCAAATTTTTTGCTCGCTCACCTTCAAATTTTTTCCTCAACTCAATTTTTTTCCTCACTCACCTTCCATTTGTTCTCAATAACCAAGCTCAAGTTCAGTTTGCTCTCAACTGCATCCCTCTAATGTTTGTTCAAGCAAAATGACGAAGGTATGATTTTTTTGTTTTGCTTGCAATTTCAATGTCTTTTTCTGGGAAAGTAATTAGGGTTTTAATTTTGGGAAATTCGAGTAAATTGTTTAGAGAATAATGAGGTTACTTGCTTGCCTGCCCAAAGAAGTAAGACGATTTTTATACAGCAAGATAATGCTAGGGCGCACATTTCCGCAAATGATCAAGAGTTTGTTGCCGCAGCAAAACAGAATGGATTCGACATCCGTTTACACTTTCAGCCGCCTAATAGTCCGGACATGAATGTCTTAGACCTTGGGTATTTTGCTTCAATCCAAGCCTTGCAACAAAAAAAAAGTATGACAAAGGTAGAAGATCTTGTGGCAGCGGTTCAGAACTCTTTCGATGAGTTACCTATCGAAAAACTCAACCATGTATTTTTGTCATTGCAAGCATGCATGGTAAAAGTTTTGGAGTTGTTTGGTGAAAATCATTATGATCCTCCGCACATTGGTAAGAGAAGACTCGAGCATCTTCATGAGCTTCCTATTAGCCTTTCAATTGATGAAAACACTTTGAAACAAGCTCAATTGCATATTCAGAATGTAGAAACTTGATAATGTGATTGCATAGAAGGGTTAATCGATACGTAGAGATCGTCCAACCGTTCTTGAAAGCGTTGCCGTTTTGTTGCTTTCACAATCTTGTACTCTGTGTACGGAGTATTTAGTTAAATGATGGTGTGTGTTTGTTGCGAATATTTAGTACAGTATGGTGTAAAATATTTATCGATGAATTTGAGTACGATAAATTGTGAAGTTGCAGGCGTTTTATGTGCAAGGGAGGTTAAATCAAAGGCAACAATGAGCAGCCATTCTTCAAAGAACAGTGAGTGGCAGTTCAGTATAAGAAGTCTATGCTTATTATAATAAGTGAACAGTACCTTGTGATGACCAAAGGCTTGCATTTGCTATTTGCTGCCACTATTCAGTACTTCCCTTAACTATTGTACTCCGTATGTATGTAGTAGTCCTACTAATATTTAGTTGTTCTACTTTTTTCCTAATTGAACACAAAAGCTTGCATTTCTTGGACTTGAGTTAATACAAGGGTAATTTAGTCATTTTTTCAAAAGGGACAATTAAATTGGAATTTTTTTAAAACCAAAAGGGGACAAAAAAAGTGGAATGGAGGGAGTACAAAATAGCATTATATTTATCAAGTTCAGGGGACTTTCTAGCATAACAAAAGGCCTAAACAATATCAACCTCCTTTCAAATATTCCTCGTGTTTAAGTATGATCCCGGAAAGGCAGAAACAGGACTCTCCTCCACGCCACCCAGTAAACGCCTACTTATCAAGTCCTTCAGCCAGCAAAAGAAATCCATACAGCAAGGATAAATTATTCCGCATTGTCATTAGTGATTTACTTCCATGATAACCAGCCATATCAAGTTCAAACTCTAAAAGTTATGTATTCTTTACCTATCACTACTCACTTGAAGGACAACTAAAACCTGGTGATCTTTTTCTAATCCGATTCCAGACGATTATTCACCAGCTACTCTATTCTTTTACAAGGTCCAGACACCTGACATTCAAATTTCTGTTCTTTGACAAGAAAAATAAAATTGAAAATAGCACTCTCATGAAAAAAATTCCACGTATGAGAATCAAGAAGACCTTAAAAGATGACGATAAGTCATAGTGCCATCTCATGAAAGAGAAAACAAGTAATGTTGATAAACTATAAACATGACCAAAGACATTAATAGATTCCTGAGTATGACGTAAAACCAAAATTGGCACTGCTCCAAAATGCCTAACCCGGACTTTAATGGACATGATACTCGCCCGATCTGAAATGACCCGCCCCGAGATTACCAACATTGATCCCAAGGGTCTACAAGTTATAAATTTATGGGAAAATTCATAACTCCCACCTATTCTATATCACTTTTTCAAAACTCCCACCTATTGTAACTTTTTTTCATAACTCCCACATATTGTAACATTATTTGTACAAATCTCCCACCTTTTTTGAGTATTTTTTTCTTAAATTACTACTAATTGAATATTCGACACGTTTAAGTTATATTTTCAATCGTAATTCAATGTTATATTCTCTTTTATCCTTATTTCTTATGTCTATCTTTAGTTACAAGGTGTTTAGTTGGTCATTTATTCTCAAACCGACTATGTTCTATTCTTTAACTTTTCCTCTACTAAAATTAAGTTAAATTTTCACCGACCCATCGAAAGACATTATAAGTGAAGATGGTGAGTTAAAATAGAGATAAAATTTAATATAACTTCAATGTTCAATTGAAATTATAACTTTAAAGTGACAAACTTTTCAATTTGTGGTAATTTTAGAAAAAAATACTCACAATAGGTGGGAGTTATGAAAAAAAGTTACAATAGGTAGGAGTTTTGAAAAAGTGGTATAGAATAGGTGGGAGTTATGAATTTTCCCTAAATTTATTGAAGCGCATATATCACAGTGCTTTTGTACTTCAAAAACACAATTGACCTAATTCATAGTGAATGGAAGTATGCAACCAAAGTCACTCATACCAAAAATGACCAGATAATGGCTCAACCAAAACAAGCCCAAAAAGTCCTAATCCAAAGCGTGCAACAAACTCAAAATGACTCGGCCTAAACTTACCCAACTTGAGTGACCATTAGTCAGGACTAATCTTACAAGTGCAAACAACAGGGCCTACACCATGTGAAAATAATTTCCCATGTACAGACCAAATAAAGTTCTATTAGCCTTTACAAGTTCATACTTTATAGGTTTATATACAAATACCGGAAACTGCCAACTCCATTTTCGGAAAAGAGAGGATCTCAAAGCTTTTCAGAAAAAGTTTGTAGCTTCAAAGCTAGTTAGTACTCATGCAATCCCCGTAACCCTCAAACCCCCCAATTGGCTTAGCAGATCAGATAGACGAAAACAGAAACACGTATAAAAACATACCTTTGAACATTATATCTTTTGATGTATTAGAAGTTTCACGAAATGAATTTCGTGAAATGAGAAACGTCTTTTATCAAAGGAAAAGAAGAATTTTGCATTCAAAACCACCTTGAAGGTCAATAGGACACCCCACCTCTAAAGGCTTAACACTCTGAAAGAAGGAGATGTAAATCAAAATTGTCTACGAACTATGAAAACCAAGGGCATAAACAAATTCATTTTGATAGCCGTAAACATGGTCCTACAGGCTACAATTTAAGTTGGACAAATGCAACTGCGATCCAAGAGACCCAGAGTAAAAACAATTATCTAAACACTCAAATTTATTTTCTCATCAAAACAGGCAGCAAAATGCTAGAGCTGTAGTTATATAGTATTATAGTAAACAATAGATGATATCAATCAACAATACCAGGGAGTAACACCTATATAGAAAAGCAGAGAATATTTTTAAGCACTAAACTCTCAAGAGCAATACTACGTTATTATCTACAGGGAGGAGAGATTGTTATTCCATATAAATCAGCTCGAAAAAAATGCAATTACGTAGACCGCCATATGTTGACTTCGTTAGTCCCCAATTACATTGTACAACTAAGTCCCTACTCCATAGTATACCTGACGAAACTGATCTAACCCGAGAAATCCAATCCAAATTGACCCAGCCTGAACCTAATATTGCACGAAAAGAAAAACTCGAACGGCGAAAATGACCCAAATTCAAATTGATCTGACCCAATCCAATCCAACCCGTATATATTGGCTTCTAATAACTAATATTCCTAAATAACTTGATAAAAACACACATGAGATAACACATGAACCCAAAAAGACCCGACCCAACCCAATTTGGCCCTAATTCAAACATACCCGCACATGACCCAACCCAAAATGCCCCACCCATAGCCATCCAAATGACTCATTTGCTATGTGTATTCCCGAGTATATCTATGCAACTTTAACCAATCTTTCATCTCTAAGGTTCAGCCTCCACAGGTCCTCAACTACTACTTAGTCCACCAAATTATTATTATTATTATGCACCACTTATCTCACCTTTGGCGTTTATGTAACTATCCCTTGTTACCCGCATGATTTAATTCGAACATCACACTTCATGCTGAAAAAAATACCAACTGATAACCTCTGTCCATTTCATGAAGCAAAGTGGAAAAAAAAATAAAATAAAATAAAAAATGCCCCAAGCGAAGGACGGCAAGAGATTAAGACATTCTAATAATGTTATTCAATCATATCTGGTACTTTATCATTTAACAGTGTGATTGATGTATAAAACAAAACTAGACGTTTCAACAAAAACACCAAGTGATCACAGACTCTTTGGTGCTTGATTCTTGTAGCCAGAAAACTATTTGACCAATTTAATGTAACTACCAAGGGAATAATAAACCATAAAGTCATATAGAACATGAATCATCACACATAGTTACATACTATTTACTCAATACACTATCCAAAATTATAATTTCCCAAGACTATCAATAATAGGGAAGTGCTCTAATCAATAATGAGCCTTATGACAACCATTCAATATCTACAGCTATTTTATTTGATTCTTCTAACATCATCATGCCACATGCAACACCAAACATCAAACTGCTGAAGACATTGGTAAAAACATTCCACCAAAAATCCGTTCAAACTGACAGCAAAGCATGCTGACAACTAGTGGTTATAAAAAGCCAAGAGGTGAGAGTTTTAGAAGGTAAAGAGCAATCAAACTACATAATTCAAGTCACCACTACATCCATATATTACCAACATAAGTTCTGGTTCAAAATTGGAAAAAAGAAAAAGCAAAAAGGCTCATGAAGATTACTTAGCTTATACTTGTGTAAACATCTGGAAATGAATATTTAACTCGAAAACTCACCAATATGATCAAAAACCACCTGCAAAAGCTACGCAGCAAATGAGGGCCAGGTGATAGGGCGAATTTGAATAAACACCTCTCAAAGTTCATTCGTTCATATAACTTATCGTATTGCTAATGGTCTTTGGTTATCAGTGAAGAATTCTATCCAAACAAAGTCGGGTCTTTTACATCACAGGACAAACATATCTCCAGACAAAGGAATAGCAAACAAACACCACACAAAAAATAAAAAATAAATTGTGACCACAAACTCTCTTCAGTACATGTGAAGGAATCAACTCCAGTACATCAATGTTATGCACAAGAGATGATATCCAGTCATTAAATATCCGTACATATAACAAACCTGTATGTTAAGCATCTTCCTCAAGTGACAACGCACACTAAGATACAAAAATATAGGCAATAGCACAAATAGAGAGACAACAAGACAACTCTTAAAAGAAAAAAAGAAAACAAGAGGTTCATCAGATGATTTACTTGGTAACAGAGAGAAGAAAACAACTTACAAGTGACAAAGCCGAAAATAATGTCCTAACCCAGTCTCTCCATTATCATCAGCATATGAAAGATAGCCGTGATGCAATTTTGCTAGGAACTTATTTCAAGGTTGCCACACATAGATCCATAAAAGGAACTAAGTATATTGACATGTAATGAAAACGATCAACCTACAGGTGAAATAACGAGTATTTATTCAATTCGGGATAAACAGCCAAAAAAAAGAGAGAGAATAATGAGCAGAAAACTAGAAAACACAAAAGAACCAATGTGTGGGCAAACTTCTTATAATAAATATGGAGTAGTATCCAACAAACTATACATATACGGAGTATTATAACAACAATTCAACAAAGGCTCATCGAGGTATTCCTCTGGATGAACAAGTTTCATGAAAGAAAGATAAAAAGTTCTCACTGCAAAATTACAAAGTGTATTCAAGTCATTTAGAGATACTCAAAGACTATAAAGTGTTAAAATGAAATGTGTGTGTCCTCTACATATTGTTCATTTCATGTACTATGCAGCCTTTGAATGTCATGTCACATATTCCAAGCAGTGGTGCAGCACAAAATTTTAGTAAATGAAATAATAACATAAGCAAGATATTACAACACAAAGACCTTAATTGAGCAATTTAAAATCCTTCTGCAATTGATCGCTGAAATACTATCCAAAAGAGCACAAGGAGACAAGATGTTCATGTAACAATACCTAAAAGCTTGTAATATGTTCTGTATATGATAGCAGTACCATTTGAAGGAGCGTTACTCAATGTCGCACTCGTTGATACGGAAGGACGAGGTACTACTAGTTGTTCTATGTTTTGTCCACTTTCCAAGGAGACATCCATATTGCCACCAGAACAGACATGGGCCAAATCGGAAACATATCGTCTTGAACTGTAAGATAACTTTAAAAAATCCTGAAAAACATATCTGTCCAAGAAGTAAAAACAAGCAAACAACAGGAGTTAGACACGAACACCTTACGTAGTTAAGACTTTGATCTTTGGACATTTACCTGAACTCACCTATTCTAAACTGAAGTGAATAACAAAATTCAATGGAGAAGTTAGGACTTAGGAGCTTAAATGAAGTGAGCTAAAATTACGTCCAAAAGAAAAGGGCATAGAAAGTAATCACAAGAATAGTCGGGGTGTCAGGAACCAACTCAACCAAAAGCTTAAGCTGATGGTTGGAGACCCAAGATCGATTATATACTCTAACACGGGGTTTAGTAGGTGAAGATGCCAGATTTAAGGTTAACTACCTTTGAAAGGAAACCCGAAGATGAACTAATTACTTAAGATATTTAGGTGCTGCAAAGATTTCTGCACACCCCGTGAATGAGCAACTTCTTCCCCAAGAAGCCATTCCACAAAGAGTTCATTTGATGATCAGATACCCGATAGCATGGCATTACGTCATGCTAACTGCAGCTGCTTGACAGGTTAAATGTTTTATTAAATTCAACAACGGGCCTGGGCCGCGCCCTTACGGAGGAGAAAGAGTCCACTTCATAAGACGAGAGGGTTCCACTCTAAAACCAATTGGCAATTAGCGATAGAGTAGCGCTTTATAAACTAGTAAACTCTCTCCTCTTTTATCAATGTGGGATACTTCACAAGTGGGTTTTATATCCCAACACACCCCCTCACTTGTGAAGGCCACTTAAACACCAGACTGGAGGGACATGTTATCCTCACAGCTGTTGAAAGTGCACACACCGGGGTGGAAATCCAGGTTCATTGCCTGGGGCACCTTCCGGTGGCCGGAGGGACTGGACATCCTCACGGACGACACATAAAGGCCCAGTATCAACTCATGAGTCCCAGGTCACATAACCATGGGCTTTGATACCATATTAAATTCAACAACGGGCCTGGGCCGCGCCCTTACGGAGGAGAAAGAGTCCACTTCATAAGACGAGAGGGTTCCACTCTAAAACCAATTGGCAATAGAGGGAGTAGCCCATTGCCTTATAAACTAGTAAACTCTCTCCTCTTTTATCAATGTGGGATACTTCACAAGTGGGTTTTATATCCCAACATGTTTCCTGAAACGACGACAAAAAGGAGAGATTTCAAGTCAAAGCATGAACATTCTCTATAATTTGCATTTTATCATGAACCCCATATACGACTATATAAGACGTACACTAGCAGGTCACAATTATCGACAAAAAAAGCAGTATGCCTTATAATCAGAGCATATTCTCAAAAAACATGGAAATTTTCCACAAAATAGCCGCTTCAGAGTCGGCTCAGACACGTGTAGCCAAATCTAAGTAACATAACCCCAAAGTGAAAATGCAAAGAACAATGACAGTCAAAAAACAGTCTCATTTATTCATTTTCTCAAATAAATACCCATGCCACGGGGTATTTGTAACTAAAATGTGCCTATTTTTAGGTTTAAAGTGACTATTTTAACAGTTAAAGTGACCAATTTATGGAGTTTTAAAGTGGTCACATTTAGCGTTAAAGTGGTAACTTTAAGCATTAAAATAGTCACATTTTCCTCATATTTTTTTTCCCTACTTTTACGTGTAAATTACGAGTAGAGATGACCATGGATCTTGGATCCTGTTCAAATTCTAAGATCCAATTTAAATAGGTCGAATTTGGATGTAATATTAAAAGAATTTTTCGTATATAGATTTTATTCCCATAATATACATTTTTTATTTAATTTTTCAACTCTACCCTTTTTACCCACTCATCTGATATTGATGAGACTAAGTCGAATCACTTATAAAAAATAACCTACAAAAACTTCTAACAGAAGCTAGCGGCAAGTACGGTCGAGATCCACAGAGGGACAGTGTAGTTACAGGTTTACTCAGCTAAACTTAGGCTATTTCAGAGGTAACCAAATTGGGGTGTATGGAATGAAAACTAAACAAGAACGACAAATATAAAGGAGTAAAAGTATATGAGAATGAAAGAGATTATGACATCGGGTTCGATGTGACATCAATTCAGGAACTCAACCTTAGACTAACATTAATCAAGTCTCACGTTGGGTATGAGTGGGAGTTTCAAGTTGAGACTTGAGCCCAATATGTGAATGGGGTGTCTAAGATTTAGATGAGTCTTAAAATGGGTCTTGGAAATCCAAGACTCAATTTGAGACTCTTTAATAGTGTTTATATTATATTTTATTAATATAAATATTTAATAGATAATATAAAGTGTGTATCTTATTCATAAAGATAAGATTAAAATTATTTATTTTTTTAAAAAAAAAGTTTATAATAAAAAGGTTATTATTTTGTATGATAGTCACATAGAAAAAAAAAATCTCCAACTCCTCTATTTTTATTGTCGGAGTTATTTAAGCGAAAAATATGTTATCATAAAATAAATGTAGATAGTAAAATGATTAAATTAATATAAGTAAAATAAATTTTAAAGTGGAAAAGTTGAGGTGATAAAGTCTGAAATAAATTTGAGAATAATGTGTATCTTTTCATTAAGTCTAAGAGTATTTGAGTCTGAGTCTGAAAAGTGAAAAGTTAGGGAAAAGCGGAGGTGGCAGAGTCTGAAATCTTAAGATGAATCTGTGGATAAAGATAGTCTTATAAGAAATAACGATCAATTGAAGCTATGCACGTGATTAAGCATAAGAATACGCTCTCTCGAGTCAATATTAACCTTAAGCAGATTTAGTGGGCTCTCGCAACTTACTAAACCTAACTTATTAAATACGCGTAAGTCTAGTTTTAATTCGGCTTTCGATCTTAAATTAAAACTAGCATAGTTCAATTCAATTTAGGCGTCCCTAAGTTCAATTGATAATAAAAACGTGTAGGAAGAAATCAACTTGCACAATTTCAATCAATCAAAACAATTAAAACATGTTCCCAAATCAATTGTCACAAATTTCCCTAAAGAAATTAGCTACTCAAGATTGAAGGAAAAGCAAAACAATCAATAATAATAAACATGATAAAAGAAATAATAACAATTGAATTAAACCTGAGAGAAATCTTGAAATATTAAAGCGAAGTACCGACGGTTACAATCAACCAAAATCTCAACTTGAATTCTAAAGTTTTAGGGGTCGTTTGGTTCGACATAGGAAAATAGAGTTCGCGTGAAGTTGTAATTAACGGGAAATTGTAATTCATGAGAAGTTGTATGAAAGTGTTTGGTTGCAATGTGGGAAGTGAATTCATGTGGTAAGTTAAGCTTACCAAGGGGGGGCTAGGTAAGCAACTTCCTACATTATTTAGGAAGTAGAACTTCCCGGGAAATTCAACTTCCCATGAATTTGGCAACCAAACAATGATGAGGTAAGTCAATTCATGAGAACTTCTATTTCCCATGAATTGAGAAGACAATCAAACGACCCCTTAGAGTAAAGAGAGAAAATCAAACTAAAACTAAGGCTGTAAAATAATGCATAAAAGAAAGCATAAGTTTCTAAATCACGTCCTAGGGTATTATATACAACACTGCCAAAAACAATTCGGAGTAAACAAAAACCGACATAAAAAACGTCGGTCGGCTGCCAGCCTACCCAGACCGGCCTGACCCTCAAACTTGGGCCGGGCCTCTCCAATCTCAATGGGCTTCGTAATTTACTTTCGGCCTTGGTCTTTTTGCGTCTTTATTTGTATCCCGAGCTTCCGTATAAGCTCGAGCTTGGTCTCGAAGTCCCGATACTCGTAACTGCTCCACTCGACTCGGGTTTTGGCTCAGGACCGCCAAAACCTGTAAAATATAAACGAGGAATAGCAGTACCGCAATATAAAGCAAATAGCTCCTAAAATAATAATAAACTCAACTAAATGCAAACTAAATGCGACTGAACCAGGAGCATATAATCTATATAAAAAGCACATATCAAATATACAAAATTTTTTCTTTTCAAAATTAAAAACAAAAATAAACAACATCACATCACCACCTCCGGCCACCACCACGCCGGCGAGAGTTATCGCTACCCAGCCATTGTCACCTCATCAATTCCGGTGAACAATCATACTCACTTACCCCAAATTACAACCAAATCCTCCCGAACCACGCTCGACCACCACGTTGGTCACCGTCCTACCTGCCACCATCACTAGCGGCCGACGTCGTCCCATCCTTGCCGGTCATCAGTACAATACAACTCCACCTTACCATAATTCTCAAATTAAACAAAGAAACCACCACAACATAAACTAACCACGGAGCTCGCTATGGTCGCCACCACCACCACCACGCCGACCACCCACCCACATCGGCCCTGTCCTGCCAGCCGACGTGATCCCATCGACCACCGCCTTCCGCCGCCGCCGATCGTCCGCTCCACCTACACTACCTTATACAAACCCTAAAACTTATTTTCAATTAAATCTACTAAAAAATTAATAAAAATTGATAAGTTGAAATCAAAATTGAAATTGAATCCAATTATTATTTTTTCATTAAATTAGTTATCAAAATCGATCAATGATTTAATAATTGAATAATTGATCGAACTTCAATTTAGAAAAGTTGGAAAGAAAAGAAAGGGTTTTGTATAGTGTGTGAATAAAAAAGGGTAGTAGTGGAAAATTAAATGAAAATTGTATATCATGTGAGTAAAACTCGTATATGAAAAATCGATTACGTAAAATTTTATCAACATACTTGATAGGTTTAGTCGCGTCACCTAATCAAAAATAAACCGAACAAACTCTACGGGTAGCAAGGGTAAGTCGGGTATCGTATCCGCAGGGAGAAGGTCGAATTGTTGGTTATTTTGAACGATTCTAGTCTCGGTTCGAGTAGCTAGAGCGAAGGAATAAGGGTTTAAACGATTAGGGAAGAGTCTAGGGAATCGGGGTTAGCAAGGGCAAAGCTAGGATGAACAATGGTGACAGAAATGGGTCGGGAATCGCATGTGCTAAGGAATAGGCTCGACCTCTCGGTTCTAAGCGTCCTCTAGGTCTCAAGTGCGGGCTCTCGCAACTTACAAATGAGGGTCCTAATGGTTAGTCTCGTGCCCTACCTCAACTAGGCTTTCGATCTTAAGTTTAAGGGTAGCAAAGGCTCACTAATCCTTGGCCAAAGGATCAACAAACGCATACAAAACAAGAAAAACCAGAGACACATGCAAGACCCTAATCAAATCATCACCAAAATCACCTAAAGCTATTCACCCATGATCACCCTTCAACCCTAGATAAAGAACTACTCACACATAGCGAAAACGGAAACAAAAGTGAAAGAAATAATGAAAGACATGATCAACAATGATAAAGAATGAAATGACAATCAAACAAGAAAAGTACAAAACAAAACTCAATCAGAAATTGCAAAGAGAAAGAGAAGAACAAAGGCAACAATACCGAAATAGATGATCAAACAACGTATCTGAGTCGGGAATTTGAAATACAAGAAGGAAAATTATTCAAGCCCTAAATTATTGATGGAAAGTAGTTCTAAGTGTCTATGAAGTCCTCTGAAAATTTCGTCCAAAAATAATGTATTTTGATCCCTCAAATAGACGATCTATTTTAAGCCAACGAAGAGTCTCAAGGCCCTCCCGTCCGGGACCAGGTCAGCCCGACCGGGACACAGGTCAGCCCGACCGGGACAATGTTGTCCCGTGCTCTTCAGCCCTTTGCTTGTTTTGTTCTTCTTTTGTACTTAGTCTTTTTCCTTGCTTTTGCTTCTTCTTATTGTCCCAAGACTAAGGGATGAGGCTCATGAGTAGGGACAAGTCTTAGGATGATAATGTGAGCTTCAAATCCCGAGCCAAGGTCCCGAGACACCTTCATGCATTGAAACGAGGCTCGTGCGCAACCGAAACGCAACGAAACCAACTCGAATCACCTCGAAACTTCACGAAACTTTACGAAACTTCATGAAACCTCCCGAATAGCATCCTAAACTCCAAATAGCTGCTTTAACCTACAAAATAAACACAAAAACGCAGCAGAGCCAAAACGGAGCAAAATAGGAAGCGAAACGCAAGTAAAAGCACGGGAAACGCGAAGTAAAGCTCGTGAAACAGGGGCTATAAGTACATAAATATACGACACATCAATACTCGTTCAACACATAAATTTTTCTATTGATCAACTATTATAACATAGTGAACATGTTCAATCCGTCTTACGATTAAAAAAATTCTATCAACGTATAGTCGTATAGGTTAGTCTTATATTATTGTTGAACCAAAGCAATTTTATTATAGATAGTAAAAACAACATAGTATAACTTTCAAAAAAAACAACATAGTATAACTAAGCAACACTATTCTAGTAGGAATCGAAGTTATATTACTGAATAAATGTATTTACAAATGTAAAATTAATTAGGGTCGTAGTGGATGTTCGGCATTTTCCCTAAATCAACAAATCCTACCCAAATCCAATCAACAACAACAATAATAACAACTCCATACAAATTATAACTAAAAATTAAAGAATCCAATCGATTTAAAACCATTACTATTTCAAAACTGCATCAAATACGCAACATATATCAACGAAAAACATAGGAAAACATAGATCTAGGGTTTTGCGATGATAAAATTAGGAAAAGGAAATTAAAATTAGTACTTTTTGTGCCTCTGCGCAAATGGCGAGTTCTTCTCATCCTCCTCTGTCGAAGAAAAAAACAAATCGTCATAAACGAACTAATCGTTACTACATGTGAACTTAACATTGTAAACGAGGAAAACCGCCGGTAGCTTTTTCCACAAATTCACACACTACATGTGACGATATTATCATTACTTAACCCCTCATAAACGAACTAATCGTCATCTTAAACTATAAGAAACTGACTTTAATCAAAAAGCCCCAATTTCTAGGGTTAGGTCGATTGAAAAAGAAATCGAATTAAGATTAAAAAAAAAGAACGACATTACCTTCAATTACTAGTTAATCACACTAATGCTCGACAAATACGATGAATTCGAGACGAAACCGACGAATTGAATCGTTGGTGGTGGCGCGGTGACAAAGCGGCGGAAGAAGAAGAAGAGTGCAGTGGTGCTGCTACCGGCGGAAGAAGAAGAAGAAGGTAGTGGTGGCGCGGTGAATAAGGTGGTGGCGCGGTGAATAAGGATGAGTGATAGGGCAAGTAGAAGAAGAAGAATACGGGGAAGCAAGGGAGTTATCTCTCTTAAGAACCCAACACTAGAACAGTAGAACCCCTATTTCGAAATTAAAAAAAAAAAAAAAAAAACTTTTTAGTGGCGGCTTTATCTACAAACCGCCACTATAGACCTTTTGGTGGCGGTTTTTTGGAAGAACCGCCACAAAAAGCCTTATTGGAAAGACAAAGAAAAATGTACCCTTTAGTGGCGGTTGTATCTAAAAACCGCCACTATAGAACTTTTGGTGGCGGTTTTTTGTAAGAACCGCCACTAAAAGTCTAATTACAAAGACAAAAAGAATGTAACCTTTAGTGGCGGTTTTATCTAAAAACCGCCACTATAGACCTTTTGGTGGCGGGTGTTTGTTAGAACCGCCACTAAAAACCTCTTCCACCTTTATCTTTAGTGGCGGTTTTACCTTGAAACCGCCACTAAAGGTCTTTTACCTTACTTTTTGTGTCGTTATTATAAGAACCGCCACGATAACCTCGACACTATAGGGCTATTTTCTACTAGTGAGCACTAAAATTGTTAGGAGAAAGGGGAGGGTCTACCTCACTTACCACCGTAGGCATTGGGGGACCGTCATAGCTCGTGTCGCTTCGTAAGGAAATGGCATTGATCGATTCATGTTGTTGCGGTTGAGTGCCTTGCGACGGAAGAGAACCCGGCTTCCTTTGAGAACTTGAGGAAGCAAGTTGAGCCATTTGCGTTTCGAGCATTTTAATGGCCGCATCCTTAGCTTGATCGCTCTTTTGCATTTGAGCCATCATAGTCTCTTGTGTCTTGGCCATTTGCATCATCATGGCCCTCATCTCGTTCATCATCGGGTCACCACTCGAAGACGGAGCGGCTTGCACGGGTGGTGGAGCGTTTTGTGGTTGAAAATTGGGGCGATTGAAGCCCGGAGGGTTGTATGGTCTTGGAGCATTATTGTAGCTGAAATTTTGAGAAGTATGGTGCTGTGTTTGTTGTGGGCTGAAATTTTGTTGTTGTGGAGGTGGATTCAAAACGTTTTGACTCTTGTAGCTCAAATTTGGATGATTCTTGTACCCCTCATTGTAGTAGTTAGAGTAGGGGCTGTTTTGGTGAGATTGAAAAGCGTGAACAGGGTACATACCTCGGCATTCTAAGGAAGAATGACCGGAAACGCTACATGACCCACAAGTCGGGTCATTGGAAGTATGCATAGCCGCTACCGTTTGTCCACTAGCATTTGAGGAACCCGCTTGCATTTGACTCATTATCATCGCGGTCATAGCATCCATCTTGGCATTGAGCATGGCCACCGCATCACCATCGGTCTTACCACCGCTTCTAGGGACATTCCTAGAGCTACCGTATTGTGTATTATGGATTGCCATAGCTTCGATCGTATCAATCGCCTCCTCCACGTCAATGTTATCAAACCTCCCATTAGCGGCGGAGTCAAGGACTTGGCGCGATTCATTATAAAGACCATTATAGAATTGCATGACGATAAACCATTTGTCCATGCCATGGTGAGGGCATTGACGTTGGAGCTCCTTATACCGTTCCCATGCATCAAAGAGAGACTCATCTCCCCTTTGCCTAAAGCTAGTAATTTGGCTCCTAAGCATAGCGGTCTTCTTGGGTGGGAAGTACTTTTGATAGAATGCCAAAACTAGCGAGTTCCAATCCACAATAGCAAGCGCAACCCGGTTCAAGGAGTTAAGCCACAGCTTGGCTTTGTCTCGGAGGGAAAATGGGAAGAGCATCTCCCTAATTTGATCTTGAGTGACCCCCGTTTGCTTGATCGTCGAGCAATAGTCGCAAAAGTTCTGAATATGTAGGTTAGGGTCCTCGCCGGGACACCCTCCAAACTGACTACGCTCGATCAAATTGATGAACGCGGGTTTTACTTCAAAATTGTTGGCCGCTATGGTTGGCATAGCATTGCCCGTCGGAACTTGAGCCGCGGTCGGCCTCGAATGTTCCGATAGCTTAACCATCTTCTTTGCCTCGGGTAGGGGTTCTATGTGAGCTTCCTTTGGTGATGAAGTAGATGAAGCACTAGCTTCCAAGTCCCTCAATAAGTTCTTGCGCCTTAAGAATGTACGCTCCGGTTCCGGGTCAAATTGAATTGCCAAATGATGAGGGTAAAGTCGCGTCTCCTCAATCAAAATAACCTAAGGTCAACTAACTGGGTAGTTAGTGGCAGTAGGGTCGAGATCCACACAGAGAAGGAGTAGTCAAAGGTATGCTCAGCTAAACTAGGCTTAACTCGGAGTAATAAAATCGGTGTTTGAAAGACTAAACTAAGAACAAGGAGTAAAATGATATAAAATATGAATAAGAGGGAGATTAGGGTGTCAGGTTCATGTGACATCGATTCAGAACTCAACTCGGAAGGAAATTCAATCAACTGAAAGTATGCAAATGATTAGGTTTTGGGAAAACGCTCTCTCGAGTCAAATTCAACCTTAAGCAAATTTAGCGGGCTCTCGCTACGTACTAAATTCGACTTATCAATTACGCGTGAGTCTAGTTTCAATTAGGCTTTCGATCTTAAACTGAAACAACCTAAATTCAATTCAATAAAGGCGTCCCTAAATTCAATTGATAATTAAAACGCGCAGGAAGAAATCAATTGCATAAATTCAATCAATACAAGCAATTATAACATGTTCTCGAACCAATATCACAATCACCCTAACCCTAATCGAAGAATTAGCTAGACATGGATGAAATTAAAGCAAAACAATTATAATAAGAAGACATAATGAATGAATGAAGAACAATGAATTAAACCTGGATTAATCTTAAACCGGAATGAAAAGATCGAGTCTTGCAATTATAATTAAATCTAGACTAAGTGTTTTTGAGTTTTAAAAGAGAGAAAAACTAAGTCTAAACCTAAAGCAGTAAAGAAAATAGAATGAAAAACAAAAACATCCTGCTTCGGGACACTAAGTCTCATATATATACAAGTGCATAAAATTAGGCCCAAACGCACCAGCCCAATTGTCGGTGTCTTTGGGTCGGATTATAGGAAATCCTAGGATTCATAAAGAATCCGACCCAGGTCTTTTCACGTTTGTTGGCTTTTAGCTCGCTTCTTCGCGCGTAGCTCGGATTCTCCACTTTTCTACTCGTATCCCAAGCTCCCGTAGTGGCTCGAGCTTGGTCTTGTAGTCACTATACTCGCAAATGCTCCAATCGACTCAGGTTTTAGCTCAGGACCGCCAAAACCTGCAAAATACACACGAGGAACGACAGTATCGCGATATAAAGCAAATAGCTACTAAAATACTAATGAAATCAAGTAAGTGCGAGCTAAATGCATGTGAACCGGGGGCATAAAAGCTATATAAATAACATGTATCAAACTCCCCCAAACCAAACCCTTTGCTTGTCCTCAAGCAAATAACGTCGGAGAAAATCAAAGCGTAGCTAGTTAGTCACGTTAGCATCTCGAAGTGGACGACCTATGCACATAAACATACAAGCTACAGTCTATTTCACCGAAAGTAGAGCACAAGTCTCAATCATTCGCACCACATCATAATGCTAGCTTCTAACGCTTTCGCAAAAATTAAACTAACGATAATTGGATTCAAGCAAGGCCAACCACGCATACCACTTCCATTCAACCATTCTTTCCACATCATTCCATTTTTCCTCTTTTCTTTTTCTTTTTTTTTTTTCTTTTCTCAAATGTGGAGCATCCCTCGTATGTAGTACCGTTTAGCTTGACGTTCACTCGGTAAAAATCGAGCTCAGGTACACATATTTCCTTAAGGGTTACATCATTGCTCATACTCTCGGTCGCAACCAAATTCATGGCCACTGTGGTTACTCAAATCAATGAGTCCCCTCCGAGAGCATCGAAGCATTGCTCCAGCATTATATGATCATTCCAAACAAACCACATTCCAACGTACCAACATACCACAAGCCAATGCCTCGCAAGAATACCAATACCGAAAGTAAAAGGAACGAAAAGCAATAAGAATTAAGCAAATGAGTGGGCCAGTGTTTGAGGCTCGCAATCTAATAACAGGAAACAAACATATAGTGCAAGCTACGACGATAGAAAGTCGACTTGGAGATACTAAAGATCAAAATAGCACACTAATCAATTCCCCAAATTGGACAAGTCAAGCCGAAAAAAGGGTTGGTTGTTTCGAAAATTTTTAATTTTTTTTGGGTTTTTTTTTTATATAAAATAAAGCACACAAAAACGGAAATGCAAAAGCAAATGAAAAGCGCGAAAGTGCTTTCCTCCCCCAAACCAGAACTACACATTGTCCTCAATGTGAGCTAAATGCACAGATAAGCAAGCAAAACAGAGGACACTAAGCATACGGGGGGGAAAAAGCGAGGAAGTGATGGAAAAAGAGTAAGAAAGCTCACATGCTCGTGAAGGAGCTCCCCCAAACCGAAGTGAAGCGTGGAGTGCGGCTTATGATCCACAGGTTTGCATCCAATTCAGTCCAGCTGTAAGATACTTCGGAGCAGCATGCGAGAACAAGCAGGGCCGAATCAGCAGAGGACCGGCCAAGGCCTGCAGTAAGGCCTGTCTCGAAAATACTGAGGACGCAGAGTCCTCAAGTACCTGCATACTAAATCAATAATAAATCCCTCATCCTCACGCGCTCAACAAAAGCAGACCAATAAAATGTCACAGTCAAAAGCAAACCAAAACCAAGATAAAGTACAACAGATTACAAAACGTCATCGGGTTGCCTCCCGGATAGCGCTGGTTTATAATGGTCCCGCACGACCGTCTTCAAGCTCATCATCAAGGTAAATTGGGCCAAGGACGTTGGCCACTAGCAGCAGCTTCACTTGGCGAAATCGCGTCGGTTCGCCACAAAACTCGATCTCCACGAGGAAGAGCAGAATAGTCCATCAAACAGGGGATTCCATCGCGAAATGGCGCTCCATATCTCCCCTGCGCGCCCGGCGACTCAACCGTAGGGTCTCCACCTCCAGGCGGCTCGCCATATCGCCCCCGTGCTCCAATCATCGCAGACCTTGGGACTCCACTTCCATCACCCGGATCGTAGACATCCGCCCTCGTGACCTTCCGTTCCCCCAAACCAGGATCGTAGCCAACCTGCGTAGGACCTGCACATGAAAAAACAGAAGAAACAACCTCCAAAGTGTCTCCAGTAGAGCGAGACGGAGGGGCAAGGTCAATAGCTAAAGCAGACTCAGGCTGCATAGGGGCACGAGGAAGACTAGACTTGGTGAAAGTAAGCTTCTCACCTCCCACTGAGAACGACAGGGTCTTACTCCCCACGTCGATAACTGCACCAGCAGTGTGTAGAAAAGGTCGACCCAAAATGATCGGGATGTGGGGGTCCTCGGGGATGTCTAAGACAATAAAGTCAACGGGGATGTAAAACCTCCCTACCTTAACCGGAACGTCCTCTAATATACCTAAAGGTCTCTGTGTGGTCCGGTCTGCCATCTGCAAGGTCATAGAGGTGACTCCTAGCTTAGTCATATTGAGTTTTTGACAGATGGAGTAAGGAATGACACTCACACTAGCCCCCAAGTCACACAAGGCGTTTTGCACGACATACTTCCCTATAGAACAAGGGATGGAGAAGGTCCCGGGGTCACTCAGCTTAGGAGGCGAACTACCCTGTAAAAGAGCACTACCCTCCCCTAAAAAAGACACGGTCTCAGTCTCATTTATCGACCGCTTCTTAGATATGACCTCTTTGAGAAACTTAGCATATGCAGGAATTTGCTTGACTAAATCGATAAAGGGAAGATTTACCTGCAAAGATTTGAGAATTTCAAAGAACCTGTCGAGCTTGGGGTCCACGGTAGCCGGGCGTACACGACCCGGAAATGGAAGCTTGACTTGGTACGGTGGTGGAGTAGTTGCCTTAGAATCCTCTTTAGAAGCATTAGCATTATCAGAGTCAAGAACCATAGGAGTTGAATCTTGAGAAGCTGACAAAGGCTCCGTAGTAGAAAAAAATGACCTGGGTCGGATTTCAGATGAATCCGGCCGGATTCTCTGAAAATCCTGCCCAGGTGTTTCAGCCGAATTTGCTTTCCCCTCCTTAGTTCCATGTTCGTTTGGGTGCTTTGGGCCATCGTAATGCGTACCACTTCGCAACGTGATCGCACATGCAGTGTCGGGAGGTTGTTGGCCTTGAGGGGGGAGTGTTCCGGGTTGCCTTGACGCTTGAGAAGCGGCTAGCTGCGCCACTTGATTCTCCAGTAACTTGATCGCAGCGTCCTTGGCTTGACCATCTTTTTGCATTTGCTGCAGCATCATCTGTTGTGACTTCTGCACGTCCATAGTCACCTGCGACAGCTGCATCATCATGGCCTTCATTTCGGCCATAGGATCGGGGCCCTGTGTAGGTTGAGGTGGTGGTGTGTAGGTAGGTTTTTGGTAGTTGGGTGGAGGTGGTTGGTAGTTTTTATGAGGAGGGATGTAAGGTTGATTTTGTGGAGGTGGGGGAGTCGGGTTTAACACATTTTGGTTACGATAGGACAAGAGCGATCGGTCGTAACCAGGTTGGTTCTGATAGGGCAGGTTTTGAGGATAAGAGTGGTACGCGTAAACCTGCTCGTTGGGTGCAAAGATACCCGACGAATAACCCATGTCGTGCCCCGCGACAAAGATTAACGTGAGCACCTGAAGAACCACCACCATGCATCCTATCGAACTTAGCATTTAGCGGCAATTTGACTAGTAAGTGCGCTAATGCTCTCCTTATCACGGTCCTGGTGTGCGGTCGTGAGTTACCGTGGTTTACCAAATCGAGATGAGTGGATCGCCATCTCCTCAATCAAACCCCACGCCTTATCATCGCCGACGTTATCAAGAAAACGTCCTCTCGCAGCGAGAATCAAGGATAGCCCGGCTCTCCGCATATAACCCATTGTAAAATGTCATGATCACCAACCAGGAATTAAGCCCATGGTGAGGACAATCGCGGATGAGCTTCTTATATCGCTCCCAAGCTTCAGCCAACGACTCATCGAATATGCCGCTTGAAGCCACGAATTTGGCTTCATCCGATTAGTGCGTTCAGGAGGATAGAACTTTGAGTAAAAGGCAAGGGCTAGCCCTCTCCAATCCGTGATACCTGCGGCCTCCTTGTCGAGGTCGGTTATCCATTCGCGAGCTCGGTCCTTCAATGAAAAAGGGAACAGCATTTCCCTTATTTGCTCCTGACTGATCCCGGCCTGCTTAATCGTGGAGCAGTAGTCGGTAAACACCTGCATATGCCTACCGGGATCCTCGGTTGGATAGCCACCGAATTGATTCCGCTCCACCAAGTTTAAGAAGGCGGGGCGGATCTCGAAATTGCCCTGTAACGTAGCGGGCATCGTGAATCCATTCGGAATGGATTCCGGCTTGGGCACCGAGTGACTAGAGAGCTTTGGCATTGTCACTGGCGGTGGAGAAACTGGAGATAGTGGAGGTGTGTCCTCTTCGTAGGACGATTGCGTAGTACTAGACGACGCTTCCTCGATGTCAAGATCAACAAATTTAATTGCTTGTTTGCGTAGTCGATGTAGCGCTCGCTCAGGTTCAGGCTCAAAAGGAACTAAACCTGTAGGTGACCTGCGCATAAACGAAACTACACGAAAACAATGAGAACGGTCTCAAGGAACTAGGTTCCTTGAGACAAGAGAGAAAAACCTAGCTAACTAATAAGCAAACTAAGACTAGCTAACCGTCTCCCCGGCAACGGCGCCAAAATTTGATGAGGGTAAAGTCGCGTCTCCTCAATCAAAATAACCTAAGGTCAACTAACTGGGTAGTTAGTGGCAGTAGGGTCGAGATCCACAGAGAGAAGGAGTAGTCAAAGGTATGCTCAGCTAAACTAGGCTTAACTCGGAGTAATAAAATCGGTGTTTGAAAGACTAAACTAAGAACAAGGAGTAAAATGATATAAAATATGAATAAGAGGGAGATTAGGGTGTCAGGTTCATGTGACATCGATTCAGAACTCAACTCGGAAGGAAATTCAATCAACTGAAAGTATGCAAATGATTAGGTTTTGGGAAAACGCTCTCTCGAGTCAAATTCAACCTTAAGCAAATTTAGCGGGCTCTCGCTACGTACTAAATTCGACTTATCAATTACGCGTGAGTCTAGTTTCAATTAGGCTTTCGATCTTAAACTGAAACAACCTAAATTCAATTCAATAAAGGCGTCCCTAAATTCAATTGATAATTAAAACGCGCAGGAAGAAATCAATTGCATAAATTCAATCAATACAAGCAATTATAACATGTTCTCGAACCAATATCACAATCACCCTAACCCTAATCGAAGAATTAGCTAGACATGGATGAAATTAAAGCAAAACAATTATAATAAGAAGACATAATGAATGAATGAAGAACAATGAATTAAACCTGGATTAATCTTAAACCGGAATGAAAAGATCGAGTCTTGCAATTATAATTAAATCTAGACTAAGTGTTTTTGAGTTTTAAAAGAGAGAAAAACTAAGTCTAAACCTAAAGCAGTAAAGAAAATAGAATGAAAAACAAAAACATCCTGCTTCGGGACACTAAGTCTCATATATATACAAGTGCATAAAATTAGGCCCAAACGAACCAGCCCAATTGTCGGCTGTGCTGGGTCGGATTATAGGGAAATCCGGCCGGATTCATAAAGAATCCGACCCAGGTCTTTTCACGTTTGTTGGCTTTTAGCTCGCTTCTTCGCGCGTAGCTCGGATTCTCCACTTTTCTACTCGTATCCCAAGCTCCCGTAGTGGCTCGAGCTTGGTCTTGTAGTCACTATACTCGCAAATGCTCCAATCGACTCAGGTTTTAGCTCAGGACCGCCAAAACCTGCAAAATACACACGAGGAACGACAGTATCGCGATATAAAGCAAATAGCTACTAAAATACTAATGAAATCAAGTAAGTGCGAGCTAAATGCATGTGAACCGGGGGCATAAAAGCTATATAAATAACATGTATCACCAAACCTTTTTGAGACGTACGCGTTTGCCTGGGCATACAAAAACACTAGAGGCAACGATAAGTAACGGCCTCAACGAATCGAAGTTCCTTGAGACAATAGTAACAATGAGAAAAGAACCAAATAACAACAAAAACAAAGCCGTCTCCCCGGCAACGGCGCCAAAATTTGATAGGTTTAGTCGCGTCACCTAATCAAAAATAAACCGAACAAACTCTAACGGGTAGCAAGGGTAAGTCGGGTATCGTATCCGCAGGGAGAAGGTCGAATTGTTGTTTATTTTGAACGATTCTAGTCTCGGTTCGAGTAGCTAGAGCGAAGGAATAAGGGTTTAAACGATTAGGGAAGAGTCTAGGGAATCGGGGTTAGCAAGGGCAAAGCTAGGATGAACAATGGTGACAGAAATGAGTCGGGAATCGCATGTGCTAAGGAATAGGCTCGACCTCTCGGTTCTAAGCGTCCTCTAGGTCTCAAGTGCGGGCTCTCGCAACTTACAAATGAGGGTCCTAATGGTTAGTCTCGTGCCCTACCTCAACTAGGCTTTCGATCTTAAGTTTAAGGGTAGCAAAGGCTCACTAATCCTTGGCCAAAGGATCAACAAACGCATACAAAACAAGAAAAACCAGAGACACATGCAAGACCCTAATCAAATCATCACCAAAATCACCCAAAGCTATTCACCCATGATCACCCTTCAACCCTAGATAAAGAACTACTCACACATAGCGAAAACGGAAACAAAAGCGAAAGAAATAATGAAAGACATGATCAACAATGATGAAGAATGAAATGACAATCAAACAAGAAAAGTACAAAACAAAACTCAATCAGAAATTGCAAAGAGAAAGAGAAGAACAAAGGCAGCAATACCAAATAGATGATCAAACAACGTATCCGAGTCGGGAAATTGAAATACAAGAAGGAAAATTATTCAAGATCTAAATTTTTGATGGAAAGTAGTTCTAAGTGTCTATGAAGTCCTCTGAAAATTTCGTCCAAAAATAATGTATTTTGATCCCTCAAATAGACGATCTATTTTAAGCCAACGAAGAGTCTCAAGGCCCTCCCGTCCGGGACCAGGTCCGCCCGACCGGGACACAGGTCAGCCCGACCGGGACAATGTTGTCCCGTGCTCTTCAGCCCTTTGCTTGTTTTGTTCTTCTTTTGTACTTAGTTTTTTTCCTTGCTTTTGCTTCTTCTTGTTGTCCCAAGACTAAGGGATGAGGCTCATGAGTAGGGACAAGTCTTAGGATGATAATGTGAGCTTCAAATCCCGAGCCAAGGTCCCGAGACACCTTCATGCATTGAAACGAGGCTCGTGCGCAACCGAAACGCAACGAAACCAACTCGAATCACCTCGAAACTTCACAAAACTTTACGAAACTTCATGAAACCTCCCGAATAGCATCCTAAACTCCAAATAGCTGCTTTAACCTACAAAATAAACACAAAAACGCAGCAGAGCCAAAACGGAGCAAAATAGGAAGCGAAACGCAAGTAAAAGCACGGGAAACGCGAAGTAAAGCTCGTGAAACAGGGGCTATAAGTACATAAATATACGACACATCAATACTCGTTCAACACATAAATTTTTCTATTGATCAACTATTATAACATAGTGAACATGTTCAATCCGTCTTACGATTAAAAAAATTCTATCAACGTATAGTCGTATAGGTTAGTCTTATATTATTGTTGAACCAAAGCAATTTTATTATAGATAGTAAAAACAACATAGTATAACTTTCAAAAAAACAACATAGTATAACTAAGCAACACTATTCTAGTAGGAATCGAAGTTATATTACTGAATAAATGTATTTACAAATGTAAAATTAATTAGGGTCGTAGTATTTGTAAATAAATATTTATACATGCATTGAGTCCAATGTAAATATTAGTCTTACCCATATTTATATATGAGCTGCCGCAAGAAGTAATATATGAATCTTAAACTTACAGTTTATTCGTTAATTAGTATTAACTCATATCATCAAATCCTCATTATTCTTTCAGTAAATGACTATTTGGGGGTGTTTTAAAATATTTTAGTCATATAAGAAGGGAGCTTTAAAAAAAAATTATATAGGGTGGGAGTTTTGAAAATGTGTATTATAAAATGTGGGAGTTTTTTTAAAAAAAAAAACCATTAAATTAATTATTTTTTTCAATTTTCACTGTATTATATGTAATATTTATTTTATACATCCCCGTGGTTAAGGGCATGGTAAAGAATTGTTTCCACATTGACCCTCTCGATTTTATAGATTACATTATTAATAGTTTCCAACGCACGAACAATAATTTGCCTCTTCTTGATTGAGGTGTACTTATGTACTCGAAGTCTCCTAATCGGTGAATGAACAAGGTTCAGGACGTGAAACTATGTTATTTACATTATAGACAAAAGAAGATGTGAAAGTGCGTCCGAAGAAAAATTATTCTATTAAACACATTTCTTTGATGTCTTTCACATAAACGAGATTGAAACACCTCCTTAACAACGTCTGATTAAATTTCATTGCAAACAAAAGTAGGAGAAAAGAAAGGAGATGTGACTCAGTGGGTGAAATTTGACATTTTATGATGTAATCAAGTGAAAACGAGGAAAAATAAGTAACGTAATGAGTGTGTTCCATGCATGTTTTGTAAAACAAAAAAAAGGTTATCAAGTAAAGTTTTGTAAAACACGAGGTTACCACATAGAAAAACTCATAATTAATTACTCTACATCAATTTCCGTTAAGTATTTAACGAAAAACTGACAAAAGTTTAGGGTCATGCACTCATGCTGATAGGTACTAAAAAAGTAGAAGGTGTTGACACCTGAAATTTGTCGACAAGCCATTGGTGTACCCGATGATGAGGCTAAAGCTAGTAATTAATATGGACATTGAAAATGTTGTAATTGATGGCTCTTTACGGTTATTCTCAATAAAACTACTCAAAGTGGCACAAAAGTACAAAACCACCCTAGTCAGCTCCGTTTGTTAATAAGTTTACTTTGACAGTTCACTTGAGTAACCAAATATCATTTGATCAGAGTCAAACTTATATATCTGGATAGGTCGTCGAAAAACCACCCTAGAATGCTGTCGGCCAGGACGCTAAGACCGACAACTTTGGTCGGCCAGTAGGATAATGCCGAGGGTATGGTCGGCCACTGTTACGGTTTAAATTAACCTCTCAGGCAAGTATAACGTGGTCAATGTAATATGAGAGGGTCGAATCCACAAGGATTGGTAGGTAGGTTATGAGTCTCGGTTTTCGTCCTAGTTTAGTAGGTCAAAAAGTTGTATTAGGGTTTCTAAACTAAACAATATAAAATACAAAATGAGTAATAGAAAATAGAAATAAAGGATCTAATCGATAAGATAAAGAAACAAGGGTCCGATTTCTCCACTAGCACGCTTAAGATAAGTCACCAAATCGCAAATTTTGGGGATAACACCTATAAAGCTACCAAATACTCCACTCCCGAGTTTGTACGGTTGCACCCTAAATTACCCAACACTCCCCTTCCGAGTTTGTGTAAGGACTCCTTAACTCACATAAAAGCTCACTCCCATGACACCCTATATGAGTCAAGGGGATAAAATGGTGTCTAAAATCCCGACCTCCACTCTCCCACTCCCATGGTAAGAGTCTCGGTCCTAGTCAAGGGGTGTCCTTAAAAGGTTGCTTCTTCAGAATTTAACCCAAATTAGCGAATAAAAGCACCTTAAAAAACCCAAATATCGCAAAATGATAACTTATCTAGAGAAATTCAATCACAAGGATTAAACCATACTAGGGATTAATCAAATCCTAAAAATACAACTACTCACTAATCATAATCAAACCAACACTAATTATAATAATAAAGAACTCAAACATGATAATATGAATAAATTAACAATAAAGATCAAAACTTTAACTAAATAATATCATAAACAAATAAGATATAAGAGTTAAATAAGAGACACTAATTGAAATGAAAGAGATCAAATCTTAACATAAATTATCAATTAAACTAATAAACTAAAGATTAAAGACTAAACTAAACTAAATCTAGGTAAAAAGAGAGAAAAATACGAAATAAAATGGCAGAAAAATGCTCGGAATGTCGTCTTCTTTCTACCCGTTGCTCTACTCTACTCGCTGCTACTTCTGCGTTTTTCTGCCCTTTTTTCTAATCTCCTCCTTTGTTGGCTCTTTCTTTTATTTTGTGGGCCTTTACTCTTCTTTTTTTGTTTTTTAATTTCTATTGGGCCAAGTTATTTTAATAAGAATAGTCCATTTATTTTCGTTCGGTCCGTCTTATCTCTTTTTCATTCTCCGTCTTTTCACCGTATGTCGTAAGTTCTTCTCAATTTAATACCTGTAAAATATTTATACAAAAGCGCAGTACTATATTCTCGACAAAATAGATAAAGCAAATAAAATTATGACCGACCCATATTATTTGTAAGTATTTGCAAATTGAGCTATATAAGAAATTAAGATCATAAAATTGACTAAGTAAGAGTATAATGGGGGTATAAAATCGGTAAAATTCTCGCTTATCAAACTCCCCCACACTAAACTCTTACTCGTCCTCGAGTAAGCTCAAAATACAACTATACAATCAAACATTACCAAACAAGCATATACACAAAAACTAATCTAGATATAATATCCGAATCGAGACAATTAGCGGGTCCATCCGCCCCTTCAACTTACAACGCAATACTCATGAGGAAAAACTACCACGTGCAAGGCAAGGTGGGTCTTGCTCAAAATCGTGAACCGACACTCATATAAGCACATAAACAAGCATAGGAAAAAGTCGGTTCGATCTCAAATAAGCTTACCTTCCTCATCTAGGTAGCTTTCTCGATCTCAACACGAGCGAGAATACAACGTATCAAAGTCGAATATCTAAAAGGTTACTTGGGTGACAAGACGAAATAGAAAAACTTTATGTCATGCGTTAGCTTATTATTGATAAATCAAGCTCTTTCGAGGTCAAGTCGGGGTGTGGGGAATATGGGAGATATGAACCTCACGTCCTAAGCTTCCTAGCATCAAGTCTCGCCTCCAAAGATAGGAGGAAGGGTCGTCCCAATTTGGCTCAATAAAGTGCTTGTTTCTTAAAAAATAAGTGCTCATAAAAGTAAAAGGCTTCCATATTATTCTCGTTTTTCTTCTTTTTTTTTCTTTTACTTTCGTTTTTTTTTTTTTGTTTTTTTTTTGGACTTTTCCATATTTCTTTTTTTTGGAATCGGGTGTGGCTAATCCCACGCTCACTAAATTGCCACCGACACACCGCATGTTTTCTCGGCACGAAGTGTGTACACGACAATAGCTTACGGGTTTTTCACTCTTTACCACTCGGTCTAATTAAAGTGACCGTAAGTAGTGGCATCGAAGTGGTCACCAGAATCCGTTATTTGAGACTTTTGGAAGCTAAAAGTAAACCTTGAAGATCAAAGCATCTTGCAAAATAAGTAAGAAACGAGCTTTTATTGTGATATTTTTTCTTTTTTTTTTTTTTTGTAATTTTTGTGTGAAAATCGAGCCAAAAAGGTCACCTTGAGACGAGATAACCAAGTCACTAAGTACAATGAGGGTGGAGTAATGGAGGTGAATTCACACCCGACAAGTGACCCTTGGAGCTTAATCAACGACAATAAAAAGATGCATGACTAAGTTGCTCTAGTTAGTGTTATCATCCAAGTAACGAGCTAGATAATCAACTAAGAAAAGTCATGAAAATGCATCAAGAAACTCTTTTTAGTTTTTAAAAATTTTAAATTTTTTGGATTTTCAAAAATTTTCAAATAAAAGACAAACATAAATAAAAATATATGTACACTAAACACATTCTCCGAAGTCCTCAGCACAAAAATCCACAACAATACCACGATCTCCAAAACCACCACATATAACAATGCAAAGCATCCTCCTCCACACTAAAATCGGACATTGTCGTCAATGTTCATGCTAGGGGAGAGGGTAGAACGGAAAAAGGGTAAAAGAATATACCAAGTAAAGCGCAAAAGTGTGGGTCACCATAAGATGGAACTTGCACAAGCTTGTGATCCCGCCTAGTTGAAGTAGAATGTGTTACCTACAAAAAATGTAAAACCAAGCAAAACAAAGCAAAACCTACTAACAAAATTTAGAACTATGTACATACTATCTAATTATATAAAATACCGGTCAAAGAGCGCATTTATAAGTCAAACAAAATCGACCAATCAACACAAAAGTGGTCATAATGGGTCAAACATGATAAATCATACTAAAGTGAAGTAAGAAGACTAATAAAATACTTGTGAGGAAGGTTGTGCATTAAAATTGCATCAAAATCACACCAAGGCTTATCATTTGGTTTCAAAGACAATTTACAAGTATCAAAATCAAAAAACATATCTATCTCGTCTAATAAATCGTCACACTTATCCATCAAAGCCTCCTTAGGAAGCAAATTCGAAGAGATATCGAAATCATCGAGAGAAAAATTCCACTCATCATCAAACATAAGCTCATAAGAGGAAGAAAAGTCAAAGTACGAGAAATCAATGGAATTAAGAGATTCATCCTTAAAAAAAAGGCTAGCCTCACAAATTTCCTCAAAGAAACTCTCCAAAATGGGCTCTTCCACCAAGCCATGATCATTACTCATAATCTCGAGACTTTTATCAAGAAAATCCACAATCTCATTATCCCGCGACTTCTCTCTCGTATCAAACTCGAGACTTTCTTCACTACTAGTCAACATCCTCTCCACAAAATCATTATCAATATCAAAGACCAAAGTATCAAACTCACACAATCTAAGCTTATTAACCTTTTCCACTACAAGAGGTTCATCCTCCTCACTTAAAACACAATCAACATCAAACTTCACACTCTCTAACTCGCAATCATGGTTTAAAAGAAAAGAATCATTGGACACATTAACATCATCAATAGAAGAATCATAAACATTAAGATCAAACTCAAGTGACCCAACAATATTATCATCATTAAACATCACATGATCATCCAACAACATAGAAGATTTAATCTTATCACTAGGGAGAGGGGAATCATCATGCAAAACAATGTCATCAAGAGAAGATGAATTAACATCATGAACAAGCTCGTTAGAATCCATAAGAACATCATATTCATCATCATCATCATCTTCATCATCATCATCATTAATCATAGTATGACCCCTAGACTCATTACCATTCACATTCTCAAAAGAGGGGGAAACATAGCTACTTTGAACATTATACACATGATGAAAAGAATAAAGAGTTGATTTTTCTCACCCCCAATTTCTTTCGGCCATAACCATATTTTCAATTAAAGCAATAGCTTCCTCAACTTTTAATCCCTCAAAATCCCCTTTAGATGCCGCAAGAATCATCTCTTTAGTGGGTGGGAGTAAATTTTGGAAGAAAGACAATATAGTTAACCAAGGTGGGATCCCATGGTGAGGACAAGCTCTCAACAATCCCTTAAACCTATTCCAAGACTCGCCCAAACTCTCAAACTTTCTTTGTTCAAAGGAAAGAATTTTTTGTGTAAACTTGCAAGTCTTAAAGAGAGGAAAATATTGTTTATGAAAGGCTTGAGCTAAGTCACTCCACGTAGAAAAAGTCTTAGGGGGATGTGAGTACAACCAGTTCCTAGCTTTACTCTTAAGACTAAAGGGAAAAAGTAAGAGTCTAATAGTTTGATCGAGAACACCACAAATTCTCAAGGTTGCACACTTCTCCTCAAAAGTCACAAGATGTTCAATCACATTATCATCATCTAACCCATGGAACGCATCTTGTCGAACAAGTTCAATTAAAGACGGTTTTAATTCATAATCGGTAACCTCGATATTCCCAATATCAATGGGTGAAGAAATTAAACTAAGGTCGAGTTTACAAAGGTTGGCTATAGAAGACATTTGAAAAACAAAGAAATAATGAATTTTTTGAGTTTTTTTGAATTTTTTTTTTTTTTTCAAAAAACAATAAAATGACTAATCCTAACATTAGACAAAGGCAAATACTTGAATTGTGTGAGACAAGTCTTACAATAAATTTATTGTAAGACCTCTCACATAAGGGTGGTTAATTTTAAATTTATTTTAATTTTGTGTGTTGTGTCTTACGTTAATTAACGTAAGTACGGTCTTACAGAAGAACTACTGTTAGACAAAAACTCAAATCTAACTTAGAACCATCCCCGGCAACGGCGCCAAAAACTTGTTACGGTTTAAATTAACCTCTCAGGCAAGTATAACGTGGTCAATGTAATATGAGAGGGTCGAATCCACAAGGATGGGTAGTTAGGCTATGAGTCTCGGTTTTCGTCCTAGTTTAGTAGGTCAAAAAGTTGTATTAGGGTTTCTAAACTAAACAATATAAAATACAAAATGAGTAATAGAAAATAGAAATAAAGGATCTAATCGATAAGATAAAGAAACTAGGGTCCGATTTCGCCACTAGCACGCTTAAGATAAGTCACCAAATCGCAAATTTGGGGGATAACACCTATAAAGCTACCAAATACTCCACTCCCGAGTTTGTACGGTTGCACCCTATATTACCCAACACTCCCTTTCCGAGTTTGTGTAAGGACTCCTTAACTCACATAAAAACTCACTCCCATGACACCCTATATGAGTCAAGGGGATAAAATGGTGTCTAAAATCCCGACCTCCACTCTCCCACTCCCATGGTAAGAGTCTCGGTCCTAGTCAAGGGGTGTCCTTAAAAAGTTGCTTCTTCCGAATTTTACCCAAATTAGCGAACAAAAGCCCCTTAACAAACCCAAATATCGCAAAATGATAACTTATCTAGAGAAATTCAATCACAAGGATTAAACCATACTAGGGATTTATCAAATCCTAAAAATACAACTACTCACTAATCATAATCAAACCAACACTAATTATAATAATAAGGAACTCAAACATGATAATATGAATAAATTTACAATAAAAATCAAAACTTCAACTAAATAATATCATAAACAAATAAGGTATAAGAGTCAAATAAGAGACACTAATTGAAATGAAAGAGATCAAATCTTAACATAAATTATCAATTAAACTAATAAACTAAAGATTAAAGACTAAACTAAACTAAATCTAAGTAAAAAGAGAGAAAAATACGAAATAAAATGGCAGAAAAATGCTCGGAATGTCGTCTTCTTTCTACCCGTTGCTATACTCTACTCGCTGCTACTTCTGCGTTTTTCTGCCCTTTTTTCTAATCTCCTCCTTTGTTGGCTCTTTCTTTTATTTTGTGGGCCTTTACTCTTCTTTTTTTGTTTTTTAATTTTTATTGGGCCAAGTTGTTTTAATAAGAATGGTCCATTTATTTTCGTTCGGTCCGTCTTATCTCTTTTTCATTCTCCGTCTTTTCACCATATGTCGTAAGTTCTTCTCAATTTAATACCTGTAAAATATTTATACAAAAGCGCAGTACTATATTCTCGGCAAAATAGATAAAGCAAATAAAATTATGACCGACCCATATTATTTGTAAGTAGTTGCAAATTGAGCTATATAAGAAATTAAGATCATAAAATTGACTAAGTAAGAGTATAATGAGGGTATAAAATCGGTAAAAATGTCGCTTATCAGCCACATTCATCTAGTCGATCGAGGGACCTGTCGGTGTCCTTTATCTAGCCGAGGCTTTGGTCGGTTTCCTTTATCTGACCGAGGGATTCTGTCGGCTTTTTCCTCTTGACCGACTGCTTTACGTCAGGCTTGGGCCTATTGACCGACACTTGGGGCCCGAAGCACCCTACTTCCTATAAATACAGCTCTGTTTCATTCATTCCATACCTTCAAAAAATTCGTACAGAAATACCTTCAAAAAATCACAGAACACCTCCAAAAAATTACAGAAACTCTCTAACTCTATTTCAAACCTCTTTTTCACATTCGAACACCGTTAATTCTTGAAATAAGCGCCAAAGAGCCGTCTATTTACGATATTTTCAACATTCATTTGAATTCGACATTACGACTAGCCTGAGGGTCCCAAATTCAAATTAATAACCGGTTTGTCTTCTCTTATTTAATTTCTTTTATATATTAATTTCTTTTTATTTGTTTGTTTTTCCTTCTCGATTTATATACCGTGTGATTAACTTTTGTACTTTTCTTTTTTCATATTTCGTCAAATATATAATATTATAATAAATAGTGGAGGCCGTCAGTTCGACAGGCGGTTCGGGTGCCTAACACCTTTCGTGACCGTACCTTTACCCCCGAATCCGCATTATTTGGTTTAGGTCGGAGTTACGGACAGTCCCCACTCCAGGGATTAAAAGGGGATTTTCCGTTACTTTTTCAAATTAGTTTTTTGTACGTTTTTCTTATAAAACGAACTGGCGACTCCTACTACCCCTCCCTAAATATTATATTTTCACTTATAAAATCGAAATTTTGAGGTTTCGGGCCGGGATCTCACAGAAGGTAACCATGTGGATCTTTCTAAAAGTTGGGTTACCACATAGAAATTGGAAAAACACGGGGTTGCTGTACAGAAAACCCTTTAAATATAATTCACCTTTTTTTTTTTTTTGTTTTTTTTTTTTTGGTGTTGTTGTTTATTCTAACCCGACCTAATACTATATAAACTCATCCTAAATAAATACCAATATATTTTAAACTCAAATTAACTCGGCCCGTATTTTATCTTAATTCGTATTCAGTTGGCTTGCAACACTTTCACATTACCCCTCTCACATGGGTGGACCCACGTTAGACTTTGGTGTGGCAAGTGCAACACCAAAGAAAACGAAATGTTTATATATAATAAGCAGAATATCAGAACAGTGAAATGGATGTTGCTATATTGGTTGAGCGCAAGGGATAAGGCTCTTGAAATGTTGCACAGTCGCGTGTTCGACTCCTAGACTCACCGGTATTCTTTGTTTTTTCTTTTTCCTTTTTCTTTTCATTTATATATGGAGCACATAAGGGGTGTAACCGAGCCGATCTGATACCGAGCTCAAGTGAGCTCGAAATCGGCTTGGAAAATTTTTCTCGAGCTCGGAATCGGCTCTGAATTTACAGAGCTCAAAGATTCAAAGTTCGAAATCGGCACCGAAGAAGTCTCGAGCCCAACTCGTGCTTAGTTGGATATAATTTTTCTACCTTTTTTTTTAATATCAATTAAAATAAATATCTATATAACAATTTTCATAAATATTTTATTAAAAAATTGATCAAATGATATTACAAAGAATAAAATTACATTTGTAGCAAAATGTAATGTATATACATAGACTAAATTATATACAAAATTAAAACGAGCCCAAGTCCGAGCTTATGATCTGAGTTTTACTGAGCTCGAAATTTGCTCGGATTTGACCTAACTCGGCTCGGGCCCGAGATCACTTTGACCAAGTTCGAACCGATCTTTGAACGATTTATTTTGAGGGCTCATCGAGCCGACTCTGATCATTTACAGCCCTAGCTAGTGCACATCAAATGTAAGGTAATTAATTAGCCTTTTTCATTATTCATGCTATTAAAACATATTTAATTGTCACCATATATTTTAACAATGGTAAAGAAAATGCAATTTATTAAATTAAAACCTCCCAATTGACTAATTATTTTTTCTACTTTTTTTTTTTCTTTTAGTTATTTTTTTTTATACCATCTTTGTGTTGAGCGGTTTTATAAGATATCAACGAGTATATTAATTATTGTAACCAATATCTTTGGTCTCAATAAAAATGACAAAAAATTATGTATATCGTAATTATGGGACATTTCAATACTAGTATTCAATATATTAGTGACCATTGTTTAAAAAATTTGTGCATACGTTATTAAGATATATAGCCACACCAAATAAAAATTCCTGGATCCGCCCCTGCCCTCTCATAAGTCTATCTGAAAGTGTCGACTTATCTTGGTCCAATCTTTCAAATGTTTAACGAAAATACATTGGAAATAAAACAATCTAAAGATAGTGAAAAAGGATAGGATAATATAAAAGTAGGTGGGATAAAATAGGTAGTATTTCTTCTACAAAATTAATTTTATGCGATCTGTATAATTGTTTAACTTATAACTCACCCATTTTACCCATTTATCTGATTTTTCTAAATGTGTCGAATTAACTTTTTTGGTTGGACATCCATAATTTTAAGGTAAATACATTAAAACTTGTAAAATAAATCTGATATAAAAAAAATATCATTAGATTATTTATATAAGGGTAAATTACAAAATACCACCTTTTAAAATTGAAAATTTTCAAATTACCACCTTTTAAAACATTCTTTGTAAATTATCACCTTTTATAACGCTTTTCCACTCAAATTGCTACCATACTCCAATTCCGGTGTAAAAATAATTTACTGTCTCAGTCATTTGTTTACAGTTTGACTTTTTTCCCCTTACAAAAAAGTCAAACTGTAAACAATTCACCTAGTGTGAGGGCAAAACGGATATTTTTTCCACCGGAATTGGAGGAAGGTGGCTATTTTAGTGGAAAAGCGTTATAAAAGGTGGTAATTTAAAAGAATGTTTTAAAAATATTAATTTGAAAATTTTCAATTTTAAAAGGTATTATTTGTAATTTACTCTTTATATAAATATATTTCATAACTTGTTCATTTTACATGAAATCCAAAACCCAAAATCTTGTGGATAATACATAAGCTTTTACTTCCTTGTGGATAATACGAAAACTCATTTCTTTTTAGGACACTCTTTCAGAATCACAGATACATTTACCTTCATCTGTTCCACCCTTACCGCCGAAGAAAAACCCAAAACCTTGAAACTCTTCAGGTTTGGTCAAGATTAGAATAGAGGAGAGAGATGATGGTGGGACATATGAGGCTTGGAGAGAATTGATTTCTAAATTTGTAAGATAAATTTGTAAGATAATATAACTAAGATTTAATGCTTGTAACAATATATATTTATGTCAATTATGTTGAGAAAGTAACCAAAGGAAAACTTAATTGATTAACAAAAGTAAATGTTTGCCTCTTAAATAGGCTACAAATAGATAACTATGAACCTAAAATTAAGCAACTAAATTAGTGCACAATCCCACTAATACCTTAACTGACCACTAAACAAACTAAACCTTATTGACCAAACAACCTACTATCCTAAAAATACGAAACTGCTAACTAAACAAAAAACTAATTTTGGAGCACTACATTCAACAAATTATTCACCTATAATTATTCTTTCTGATATAAATCAATATACACAGACATCTCTATCTTTTCCACCAGAACCGCCAAAGAAGAAGCCAAAACCTTGAAACCATTTGGTACTTCCAACGTTGCCGACGAAGTAGCATCGTGTCTCAATCGTTTCAGGATTTTGCGGAGGGTTACCGTTGATTGTGATACCTTCAGCGTAACTGGTCCGTGCTTTCCACCCATTTACAAAAGAACCACTTCCCATGGGTGGACTTGAATCCGTCCACGGTGGTGTAAATGCTTGTCCACCGATGTGGATTGTTGTGGCACCATTCGCTAAGCTATCAAATTGTTCAACTTTAAAATACCCTATGCTTTTCGAATTTGCTTCTACATACCATTTAGATTCTCCATCCTATCACAAAATAAAATATATCTCAGGTTTTTTTTTTTTTTTTTTGGAATAGGGTTTGAGGTTAACAAATACAATAATCGATTCAAGAGTAGTAAAAATGAGATAGTTGAACGTATATAGGACATTTTACTCCGTATAACATTTAACGTCACTATTTTTAGATGTACTATATTAAAATTACTGGTTCATGTGACTATTTATATATTTGTTTTAAAAATGGTCGTGTAAGCGTCAAAGTTATCACTTTGAAACAAATGTGATACGGAGTAATATCTTACTATAAAGCTATTCTGACATACACGTATGACCGTCGAGAGTGTGTACCTGGGCTATATAGACATTTAAAAGTTGCTGAGGATTGAACCCGACTTTGGAGGGAGTCAAAGCATCACCAAGCCTAAGGCCGCCACCGTCAACGACAACAAAGTTGGTGCATTGTTGATTTGCGCAAGCCTGATTGTTTTTACCCTGCTCGATCACCGAGTGAGTACAGAATAATATATTATTATAAAATAAAACAAAATAAAACGGTTATTAGTCAATAGTATATTTAATATATTTACGGAGTATTATTTTGAAGAAGAGCACACTTACAACGCTATACAGGAAGAATCGAACTTGGTTGTCACCGAAGAAGCCAGGGTTAACCTATAATGCAATACAAATTTAGTATATACGGTTTGATATATGCGGAGTATTATGCTAGATAGTCAAAAAGTGAAAATGGAAAATGTATTGTTACCTAGAAAGGGAATAATCTTTATTATACTAAATGACAGTTTTTGCTGACATCATCAATACCACATGTCACGATTCTATGTATTTTTTTCCCGCCAAAATGCAACGCTGACATCATTTATCATACTTTACGTTTTTAAGTCTAGGTTCATTATCTATGATTATAATTTCTCAATAATCATATTCACACTTATGTTATACATAAAATAATAAAAGCTTAGTTTTATTAACAATATAGTAATATATATTTTAAATTAATTACTTCTTTTATTATAATATTTTACTTTTCATTAAATATATCTATAATAAAATATAAAAATAAGTACTTAATCTATTATTTCGTTTATAGCTCATATTGAAGTTCTAAATATGTACTTAGAATAGCTAATTAACTTTTTTTTTAACAATATATTTATTCTCTATTTATTACTCTCTTATTTTAATATTTATCTTATTTAATACTCCGTATTTTCTATTCCAAAATAAATGTTGAAAAGTCAATAAAATAAAATTTATGTCGGTCATATATTTTAGATATTTTATATAGATTCTTTGTTTTTCATTAATATATACGTACAGTCAAATATTATTAAAGTGATTATTATATTATTTTCCTATTGATTTATTACTTATATTTTTATTAGTTAAAAATATTATAAATCTATAGTAACCGTGCATCAATGCACAGGATCTAAACTAGTTATGTAGTACTTACCATCCATCCAACATTTATGCTATTATATGAGGCGTCATTCCAAGTTTCAACAAACACAGACGCACTACTATATTCGCCAGTAGGAACGTCTCCCGGTGAGAAGATAGATAAACTTGCATATACACTTTTAATAGCAGAACCGGAGACCATAATACCTGCAAACTATAGATTCAACAAATAACAGGTTAATGTTGGCATATTCATTGCCTCCTGTCTAAATTGAACATTATTCTTGACCTCCAGGCTCAAGTTTGAGGGGGTTATAAGCAGTGTAGACGTGTAGTATTAATTAATAGGATACATTATATTATTTATTTGCCATAATAATAAAATTATCTAATGATAATTGTATTTCTACAAGCTTAGGAACTTGGGAGATCGATATATAATACTCCGTATGTAATTATAAATAGATTGTGGAATTCACGTAAGAAAAGTACATGAATATTGTCAATTCGAAACGTGACATGTGACATGTCAAACCATAACAATAATTGACCAAATAACGTCAACAGCTGAAAAATATAAGAGTTACCTCAGCACCTTGCCCTCTCCACAATTCTGGTGGTTGAATTACGCCTACTGTATTTTTCATCTTTTCAAATTCTGTTTTGATATTTGTATTTCGCATATTGTCACTTTGCATTCCTCTTTTCTCATCCTTTTGTCCCATCTATCCTCGTACAAAAGTAACACATTTATTTCAATTTTCAATGAGGAAATTTTTTAAACTTTCTATTATAGTTGTCATAATTAACACGTGTTTACCAAGTATAAGTTGCTTGATAAAATTTATATTAGTTAATAAGGTCAATCAAAGACTTGGAATCCAAACTAACCCAATTCTACTTTGACACGACTCGTAATGTGTTGACTTGAAATTAACTCAAAAACACCAATTAATTTGACCCGAAACATGATCTGGTGCAAAATCAACCCCCTCCTGAGTACTTTTATTAATAGGACCTATGGACTTTTCAGTAATATTACTTATCAAATCGATATGACTGTTACTTTGTTGGAGTATAATACCCACATGTAGAGCTGTCAAAATCTGACCCGACCCGATAAACCGCCCGAAACCGACCTGTAAATGACCCGAAGTAAACCTGCCTTTTACGACCCGAACCCAAAATCTACCCAAACCCGAAATGACCCGAAAACAATGGGTCAAAACCCGACCCGTAGCGGGTTAACCCGTTGAGTCAAAAAACTTACGTTCCTATATATAAAATGTCTTTATAAGTTTCAATTTACATGTAAAATTTCTACTACAAATTAATTTTAAACATTTCACACCTAATAAATTTTTCATAATTGAAAATTTTCACTTAAATTATAATCTTTATTATTCAATAATTATAGAATCAATCATTTTAATAGTGTTTGTTAGTTACATTTGACATTAATTATGAATTTGAGGCATGTGAAATCATTACTAAATTTTGAAACAAAATATATGTGGAGAATAAATGAGAAAAAGAAAATGATATATTTTTAAGTCGGTAGTTCGAGGTAACATTTTAAATTTGAAGATACAACTTGAAAACTACATATATGGATCTAATAGTATAAATATCGATTTAATAGACACACATGCATCTACAAACTTATTTTAAAATTTTCAATTTTGGAACTTATAATTAAAAAAAAATTAATTTTTCAATAATATATCAACTAGAGTTGATTTTTGGAGACATCATAAAACTGACTTTTTTTTTGTTTAAAGCGAAGGGAAGCTGAAAAGTTTAAATTTTTTGATTTGGTGGATGTAAAATCAAGGAATAAATTTGGGGAGATATAAGTGATTCCAAATTCTAAATTTGGGAGGGAAATAGTGAAATTCGTATGACGTATCAGTACCAGTGTACCACCCAAAGTTTTCACATTAGTAATTCACTCACTTGTCAGTAATGATTAATGAAGTACAGTTACAAGAGACAACTTCTAGTAATCTTAATATTTGTGTTTTGACATCATGTAAAGTTTGACTATAAATGGAGAGAGTAGTTTTTTATAGTGAAAATTAAACCGTTATACCAGAAAAAGAAAAAAAAATATGGATAAAAAGACGTTGATTAACCCGTATTTTGACCCTAACCCGACTGAACCTGGAACGTGTACACAGGCAGTATACTACCAGAACCCGAAATACACCCGACCCGTATGTTACCCGTATAATAGTTACCCGAACCCGAAACCCGCCCGCCCGACCCGTTTGACAGGTATACCCACATGTGAGTGCGGGCGCTCCCATGGTTTCGCCCTGGGTTTCCGAGGACCTCACTGTAACAACCTGGTTTTTCGTGACTTTAATTAAACTAAGGCGGAAAATTAATTAAGTCTATATATTACAAACCAGCTGTTAATCGTAATAAAACTCTAAATACATAGTACGAGTTTTAGCGTAACAGAGTATAAGTTTAATTACATTCTCTCGAAACATACAAAATAACTAAGGTAAACTCCCAAAGATGCAAAAGCGTTAGTCTCAAATTTTTGCATTAAACTCTCATCATTTTCCCGCACATGTTTCGATACATGCAATGCTAATACAATATGCAATATAAATAATGAATAATAGACAAGTAAGAACAATTAGCAAGTATGCGGATAAGGCACATAAAGAAATCAAGAGAATTCAATCATGAGTGTAAATCAAATCACAAGTCATATAACACTCTCAAACACATTCTCAGCAAGTAGTACTCCAACAATCGTAAACTCAAGCCATCCATCACGAATCAATCAAACAAGACAAGGAAATACATTCAACATGTGATAACAAATGAGTCTCCGTTAGTAAGGCGGAAGCATGCAGACATAATCCGCGCAGTAGCCGGTAGGGCCAACATCACTTGGACATGACTACCAGGCTTAAAGATATCTAAGGTAATAAGGACGATTCAATCCCTTGTCTAATGTATGCATACACTACCTATCGAGGATCATACGTATTCGCTATTCAAAAGGTATCACCGACGAAAAAGTTCGACTATCACCAGAGACGGGTACCGGATGAATGGAGTTTCCAATTACTGATATATGGGCCCACGGCGGTATCAAGGATGCCCCATCTCTGAGGTTGTATAGCCCGTGTCGAGTAGCAATCTTAGGATCGTTATTTCGCCTTGGGCAACTCTGGTAGGGAGCCCAAGTCCCCATATACAGCTACCTCATTAACTTCGAATTTCAAGAGTCGCAACATGGCGAACAATCCTAGTATTTTATTCAAGTAGTTCATTCCTTCCAATTCCCATTCTCATTCTCCTCGTTCAAACTAAGCAATTCACAATTCTGAAACTTAAATATATCGTCCAACTTTGTATAATGAAATTTTAGTAACAGTAGCTCTTCAGGTAAAACAGAACACATAAGCAAACTTAATTATTTATTTAGAGTCCGTTCGTAAATTTTAAATATTTTTACTATTCATTATTTTACTATTCATCGTATTTACTATTCACTGTATTTACTATTCATCGTACTTACTATTCATCGTATTTACTATTCATCGTATTTACTATTCATCGTATTTACTATTCACCGTATCTTTATACGTATTCGTATTTTAGTATTCCGTATTTATACGTATTTTTATACGTATGCGTATTCTTATACTTTGTACTTTATTCGTATTTTATACGTATATGTATCTTATACTTAGTATTTATTAGTATGTTTTCTTCATACTTATACTTATTTATATATTTAGGATTTTTCCATAAAAGGTCTTTTATTTACTAAGTGTAAAATTCTAGTTTTAAAGTCGTTAAGTTCGTTTTGTATTTAGTGATTTTGAAATATATTTTAGTCAAAGTTGTTAAGTTCAATTTATACTTAGTGATTTAAAATAATCTTTAACTCAAGTTGTTAAGTTCATTTTATACTTGGTGATTTAAATGATATTTCAAAAGTACGACTCGGTTAAATTTAGTCGTATACTTAACTAAATACTTTAGCGGTTTCCATTGTTAGTGAGGTTGTCGTAGTTCATTTTAAATAGTCCGTATATCCACAATCACATTTAAGCATAGGTAGTAACACACGACATCATTCATTTTAATATATGTAACGTTTATTTTAATCGGTTTTGTTGATTCTTTTTATTAATGATTTAATACATAAACAAATATAAACCTAATTACTATTCAAATTTAGTGACTAAGTGATAAATTCATTTTGACCAAAATTGACCCAAAAATATGGGTAATGCCGTGGCCTCCTATACACTATCCTATTTATTTCTTTTTTTGTTTTTGTTAATAATTCATTACTTTAACCAATTTAAATTACTTAAGTGATAAAAATAAAAGGTGACAAATTCATTTTAGGTCAAAATTGACCCCTAAACCGTGGCACTTTTATTACTTAGCAATTTATTTTCGTTTTCTAATTTTATCGGTTTTTGACTAAAAGTTTTTATATACTAATTAACTAGTTTATGTTAAGGTGATTTAAACTAACAATAAAAACAATAAATACCAAAGCTTATAAAAATTTATAAATCAAATTTAGTCCTAAGATGAAGAACACATGAAGATTTGAAGAACACTAATATTTTTCATATGATTATTAATTAGTCAAATTTTCATATGTTTATATAATTCTCTCAAATTTTTCATACAAGTCTAATTTAACTAAACTAATCATAATATGTTATTTAGAAAAATTAAAACTAAAAATTGGTCCCTTTATTTCATGTTGGCCGAACATATATATATATGTTCATAAATTTTGATTTTTGATTTTTATACTTCTAATTCAACAACTAATTTACTCTATATCATTTATATACTTATTCATGAGTGGAAAATAACTATAAGCATTAATACACAAAAATAAACTCATCATAACACAAGAATAACAATGATACTCAAGAATACAATAAAACATTTCAATACAATTAAATTCATAACAAATTCATTTTAAGTCCTAAACAAAAACTAATTATATATTCATGTACATATTAGTCTAAGTATTTTAAGCATGCAATTTACAAAAATTAAAACGAAAAATTAAGTGAAAAATAAGGGGGATGCCGTGGGTTTTTAGAGTGGCCAAACAATTTCATTTTTCGACTTTTGTCTCCTAATTTAACATATGATTACTAGGTGATCATAAACACATGCATGCCATTCAAATCATTACTTAGGAAAAATAATACATAATCAAATACGAAGCGCTTATCACATATATGTGCGGGAAGCACCTTAGGTTAGGTTATTGAGAATTATACTAGCAATTGTCCGGGTCAACGATGTGATCGAACTGGCTTAAATCTACGCCTTCACCTTGCTCCTCGTCTTTGGTTAGGGTTTGTACATAAAAATGAAATAAGCAAGTTAGTAAATCATTTTAAAATTAAACTAGCTAAACTAAAATTTAAAGTATAGTATTGTTTTTAGTTTAGGTGATGTTTATATTTTAGGTGATTTTGATTTATGTTCATGTTCATTTACAAGTTTAAAGGAGTAGTGATTAATGAATATACATAGTGAAGAAGTGTCTTAAGAACTTAAGTGAATTAAAGGTAAGAAAATAATTGATTTAGGAAGAAAAATAGTAAGGAAGAAGATGAAGATCTTCATGGTGTTCTTGAGGTTGAAGAGGGAGATAGCTTACTTGTTCTTGAGTGAGTTTATTAGAGAGAAAAATAAGTTAAGTGTTGGTTGTGTGTGTGACTTGTGTGTGCCGAGTATATGTATGTAGTAGTAGTAGTTGTAGTGTTTGTGTTATATGTAATAATATGTGTGAATGCATTTGTGTTTATTTGTATTATCATTTAAATTTAATTAAGCTAGAATGATGATGAAAAACTTAGATGTGTAAGTCATAACAAAATTGAACAAGTAATGTAAGAGTGGAAGAGGATAAAACTTGACCCTTGACCCTTCAAGTATCTCGGCCAACTCACCAAGACAAGACCCGATTTTTGTCTTTTTGAAATTTTCGATTTGCGCGTACGTGAAAAGTCTCGAAATGAAATATATCGTCTTAAAATAATGTTTAGTAGTAAGATCAAAAATAAAAATGAAAATAAAACTCAAAACGAAATCAAAAGAAAAATTGGGTATTAGGTTCCTCGCAACTTTGAAATAAAATCTTATTCGATCGAAATATATATTTTTTTCGTTGAATGTTATTGAATTAAATCATTATGACTAAACGTCAAAAGATTTATCAGTTTTGACTTAGTGTGCTTCATTATTTTGAGTTTTATCGAAAAGCTAACTAAATCAAAATGAAATAGTAATTTATAATATTATAATATGTTTTGTTAGTGTTAATCAAAATGATTAAGCTTAAACTACTTTACTTAGGTTTGGATTATGAGTAAGTATATTTAAGAAAATTTTAGGTGACTTATTCACATTTAGGTGACTTGGCCATTTAGTCAACGTTTGACCTCGATTTGCGCGCCAAAATTTGTCGTTGAGAAATTTGTCGTATAGACTCTATTTGATTTATCGATTTTGAATATGAAAGAATAAAGTTCAAATTCGAAGTGATTCAAAATGGTTTTAGTTTAGGTGCTAAAATAACTTGTAGCGTTTTCTTTTAGGAATTGATTGAGCGAGGATGACTAATTAGTGATTTCCTAATTATAATTAGGTTAAATTAACACGGGGTGTTACAATCCTCCCCCCTTAAAGAAGTTTTGTCCCCGAAACTTAAAGAAATCTAGGTGGTTAAGGTTACTGTATTTGAAACGACTCACGGGTATTTTTCCTTCATCGACGCTTCGGTCTCCCATGTTGCTTGTTCAGTCTTCTGTCCCCTCCAGAGAACCTTGACTAAAGGTATTGCCTTGCGTCGTAAGAATTTGGTCTCTCTCTCGAGGATTTCCACTGGTCTCTCAGAGTAAAGCATGTTAGGCTCGACGGCTATCACGTCGGGCGTAACAATGTGGCTCGGGTCAGACCGATACCTTCGTAGTTGAGATACGTGGAAAACGTTGTGTACCCTTGACAAATTAGGGGGTATGTAGAGCAAGTCGATACGCCACTTCTCCGATTCGCTCAAGTATCTCGTAGGGTCCAATATACTTAGGGCTTAGCTTCCCTTTTAAGCCGAATCGTCTGACTCCCTTCATGGGCGATACCTTCAAGAATACTTTGTCTCCTTCCTGGAATTCGATAGGCTTACGATGTTGATCAGCATACTTCTTTTGCCTATCTTGAGCTGCCTGCAGTCTTTCTCGGATGACTTTAATGTGTTCGATTTGGTCCTGAATAACTTGGGGTCCGGTACCCACATTGTCGCTCGCGTCGTCCCAACAAACAGGACTGCGACATTTCCTTCCGTATAATACTTCGAAAGGAGCACACCCCAGGCTAGCGTGATAACTATTGTTATATAAGAACTCAATGAGGGGTAGACTCTTTTCCCAATTCACATTAAATTCCATCGTACACGCTCTCAACATATCTTCTAGTGTCTGGATAGTACGCTCTGTCTGACCGTCAGTTGCTGGATGAAAAGCCGTACTCATCTTCAATTTACTACCCAAAGCCTCTTGCAATTTATTCCAGAAATGCGATGTGAACCTTGCGTCCCTGTCTGATAAGATGTCAAGGGGAACGCCATGTAGTCGTATTATCTCTTTCTCGTAAGCTCTGGCTAGTTCTTCCAATCCCCAAGTCTCCTTGATCGGGACGAAGTGAGCTTCTTTAGTTAGACGATCCACAATAACCCAAATTGCATCCTTGCTGCTCGATGTCCTTGGCAATCCCATGATAAAATCCATTGATATGGAATCCCACTTCCCTTGAGGAATATCTAGTGGTTGGAGTAGTCCTCCTGGCCTCTGGTGTTCAAATTTTACTTTCTGACAAATCATACACCTAGCCACATACTCGGCGATCTCAGCCTTCATTCTTATCCACCAGAAACGTAGTTTCAGGTCCTTATACATTTTATCTGCGCCAGGATGTACTGAGTAGCGGGTGCTATGTGCTTCATTAAGGATTTTGCGTTTCAAATCCTCGTTGTTAGGTATACACCATCTACCATTGAAACGTAGACTTCCATCGGTGTAAACCTCAAACCCTTCTGTTCCCTCTGACGGGACCCTTTCCCTAATCTCTGTCAAGGCATGGTCTTCCCACTGTAGTGCCCGTATGTCATGAAATAAGTCTGGTTCCACCACCATTGCATTCAGGTCAATATCATCCGACTGTACTAGGTCTAAGTCCAGTCTTTTCAGGTCTTGGGTGAGTTCTGAGGGAATTTCCCAAATGTTGTTCAGAGTATGTACTGCCTTACGACTCAGTGCGTCAGCAACTACGTTAGCCTTTCCTTCGTGGTATAATAGTTCGACCTTGTAATCTTTGATCAACTCTAACCACCTTCGCTGTCTCATGTTCAATTCCTTCTGAGTAAAGATGTACTTTAAGCTCTTGTGGTCGGTGTAGAATTTGATGCTGACCCCGTAGAGGTAGTGACGCCAAATCTTCAGTTGTAAAACGTGTATGAATGTATATGCAAAAGATTGTTTAAAACCCTCAGTTAAGCATGCTTAAACTTGTTAACGAATACGGTTATGCTAGTGTCGAATTCATTGTTAAGTAATTAAATGCAAGATGAGGATTTGCTAGATGTATAAACTTAAAATAAAGTCCATTGGTTTATTTTAAGAAGGGGTCAGTTGCTTATGCGATTTTGGAGAGGTGTTACGAATATGGTGTGTATTTGAGGTGCATGCCCGCTTTATGAAAAGCAGACTTGCGTACCAAAGTCGGGTGAGCCTAATGTAGACCCTTGTAATTCTAATGAAGTAAAGAAAACCTTAATCCAAGCTAGGATTAAGACCTACCTGTCTCAAACTAGAAAACCGGCAGTGCTTCGCTTCAAAGAGGGAGAATTCAACACGAGAAAATGAAGAATTCAAAGGATTTGTTGCGTGAGGCTTTGAGGGAGTTTGCTGTGAATTTCTGGCGTAAAACTTGTGTTTGAACCGTGCATAGAGGGTTGTATATATAGTAGAGAGCTCGTAAAGATTTAGGAAATCAAGGAGATAAAACCGGACCTTGGAATCGCAAGGCACGTTGCGAATGCCCCAGGAAATCGTAAGGCTTCATGCGATTTCCCCTTCTAATCGCAAGGGCTCTTGCGATTTGGAGGGCGGTCAATGTCATCTTTTTCCGTATATTTCCAAATTATATTTTGGTATTATACGACATATTCTTGCTTGAGCTCGAAGATACAACGTATCTGCTGGTTGCAGGGTTGCTTGGGTTCTCCAGGGCCTTGGGAAGCGGGCCAAGAGTGCTCTGGGCTCGGTTTTGGGCCCGAAACCCGAAATTGTAAAATGGGTGCATTTTGTAGTGTATTTTGAAATGTGAAGGCTCGAGAAGCCGTATTTTGTATTTGCTAGTGTTAAAAGGCGGTTTTAGCAACCGGGCCTAAATTTAGGAATTCAGGAGGACTGAATAGGGCCTTATTAATGTAAAAGAGCCAATTGCATTATGTGTTTGTAAAAGAAGTGCGCGCATGCCGATTTGGACCTAGACTCGAGACAGGCTAGACTCTAAATGAACCAAAAGACATTTATTAAGAGTGATGACAGCTAGTGACCTCATTTCGCATTTTAAAACGACTCAACTTGAATTCGACACAGTTAGTACCGTTTAAGTCAACGTAAAAGCATGCATGTAAAAGTCCGTTGTTACATCACTGGGTTTTGGTGGGAGGTACGGATGTGGGTATCCACAATACCAAAAAAATATAAAAATTTTCCTTAGTTGATCATTCGATAAATGAAATGTTTAAGAGTAAATGAATATAAAAACTAAAATTTATACACCTTCATTTGAACATTTCTAGATCCGCCTCTAGTGAGATTGAAGTATCAAAGAGAATGACAAGGCGGTCGTTGTTGAGTACATATTTTACGGTGTTTTGAATGCTTATCTTAACGTGTTTTGACCCCGTTTTATGCTTTTATGTCACTTTTATTCGATTTTATTGTTTTGTCGATATATGTTATGCTTGGGTATGTTTCCATGATTTTTGCAGGTTTAAATGAGCATTTTCGACAAGACGACAAATGTAGAAGTGACGGGAAGCGGAAGCAAGTGCAAGGAAAGAAGAGAAGTAGTGAAGCAAGGCCTTCCTTGGCCGTGGATAATTAGCCCCCAAACGGGGGAAGTGAAGCAAAGAACGAAGAAAAGAGGCAAAAAACGGCTGTAGCTCTCCCCGGGCGGGGGCACCCGTGATTAGTTTTTAGGATGAATTGACCCCCTTGGCGGGGAGACTTATTTCGTGAATTTTCCTATTTTCATTAGGAAATTAGGTTTTTATAAAACTGATGTTTTAGAAACTACTAATGCACTTTCTATTATTCAGTTCTACGTACTTTTAGAACTTAGAACTCAAGGAGATTATTTTGCTTGGATTTTCAAGAATTATTCTACAGATTCGACGTTCAATTTCAATTCAATTGCAATTTCAAGTACTAATTTATCTTTTCTCTTTAGTTTAATTATGTTTGCCATTATTTTTATTGTCTTTAATTTTATGATCATGAGTGAGTAGTTTTCTATTCTAGGGTTCGTGGAATAGCTAGTAGTTCGAAAAACATGATTTAATTTCTATAATCGTTGTTGTTTGATCGTAATTGCGAGTTTAATTGGGAATTTTTATTGAGTAAATTAGGGTTTGAGAATTTGATCAATTGACCTTTAACCTTGAACCTACGACGGGAGTTAGTTGGGGTTTATTCGTTGACCGTTACTCGATTGGTTTGACACCCTAATTTTAGTTGGGTGATTTCACTTGCGGAAGCTAGAATTTTTACATGAACACATTCCTAATTAAGATTGTTTGGCCTCTCATGGGAATGTTAGACCTATAATTGAGACGAAACCCTGCTTGGAGACCCTAGACGTGAATCTTTAATACCATACTATGTTTTGGAGGATATATGAAGATATTGTGAATGGTTAAAGAATATGGTTTATTCAATACTAAACTCATGCTTATATAATACAATGAGAGAAACTCTAACGGTCACTCGAAATATGAAACAACACATAATTAACACTACAAGTCTACAACTAATAACATTAATTCAACTAATGCAGTCTTCCATATTCCAACATTAGCATAGAAATAACACAACTCATGCGTAAAAGGTCCTCCACTTATGATGACTTATTTGGCTACGACTCAAACCGAAGAAACAATAATTGTTTCACCAGCTACCGATAATCTCATATGTGAGCGGCATGAGTAAGGCAGAGACAAATACAGTCCCCGTGATTTTGGCCGCATAATTGCTCTTCAACCTCGCTACGGTTCAAACGACCAAAGAGTTCAAAACTATTCACTCCTGCAATGACAATAATTTAAAAGACAGTGTTATTAAATTAGACAGATTCGAACAATAATGTACCGAACTTTGAATCACAACAGTTCTTGGCTTGATGTTTACTTTCTTTTCTTCTCAATATTTTTGTACACAAATCTTATAACCCACTCGAAATTTGGCCACAAATATGGCCTAAATACTTACCATATCTTTATTTCTCAATTCGAAAACCGTTACACAAAAGCCAAAACACCGACAACCTCCACCGCTTTCCGAGGTTATCACGATAAATATTACAATGAAAATCTTTGTTACAATTTCATATACGTATACTAGATTTCTCAAACAAATGGCGCGTTTGCCTCATCACGCTTCTTATACTTACACATATCATACTGGATCTTGCATTTTGCGTCAAACAAAACTCAAATTGGTCATCTATCTTGGCCTTCAATCCATCCCTATATTCTGTTCTTTTTCCCAACTGTTCACATACGACGCTTATATAATATACAGAGTATTTATAAACCTATAATAACCCAAAATTCAAATACAAGTGTTTTACTCCATATTTCTTGATTCTCCTATCAAGCTATGAATAATGTACAAAGTGCACGATATACTCTCTTTCTCGCCTTAATTTCGCCCTTTGATGACCATAATCAATGTTTTTCTGTCACTATGTCAATTTATCGTTCTTTTATGTTCTGTAGTTCACTATTTTAATTTTACGTTTCCTTACAACAAACTTTGAACCCTTACATATCTTCTCGACACGACAAGTAGGATACGTAGAGTTTTATTAGTGTCATACGATGATGATAATCAACAAGTCAATGCTCACTTCAGATCGCTACCAAGCAAACCATATCAATAGTTTGTTGTCCAACATCGGACTTACTCTACGAACGTCTTTCATTTATTTAGTTATTACTGTGTAGTTAGTTATTCTATGTCTCTAATCAAATACAACATCACAAGAATTGCCAACAAATTTCTTTAATTTCATTTCAGATGTTCCTTAAATTACTAGTTACTACTCTTCTCTTTCAACATTTTGGAATTCAACATCAATCTACCTAGTTACGTTACTTCGCATTAAACTTATATCAACATTTTTTATTGGATTTTTCTTACACACAACTTCGACACATTTCATAACTACACTTTTATTCAGAAAGCTCAATTGACGTATTATTAAACAACTAAACCAACATGAGAAGATCCGGCGTGCCAAAATCAAAAATTTCTACATGGATTAGAAAAGATAAAACACGAGACCTTTGCAGAATTCGGAAGGAGAAGCAGTGGTGGGAATATGACAGCGAATAGGGAGAGTCATGGCTTCAGTCATGTTAACCGCCATCCAGATAGAAGAGTTTCGATACAAACCACACAAGCAAGGTTTCTGAGTCGTCATCATGTCTCTAAGCGTATCACAGCAGCTTGATGGCGGCCTTGTGGTGGGGCTCAAGTAGTTGACGCATCGTTGTAGCGGTGCCGCACATGGCCCCACTGTTTGATCCGGTTGAGCCGCTGCCATCGACGTCATCAACAGAAACACAAGAAGTACGGCCATGAACATGGTTGTGAAAGGTAGTGCAGTAATTTTGTAGAGTTGTTGTTATCCGGTAAAGTATAATATGAATGCTTATGTAGTTATGTAAATGTTTATATAACTCTTTTAAGGAAACACCAGAAATGCAGTGTTATACTACGTACGTGGTTTCATGAAAATATGGTGATTAATTAAAGTGGGATATAAGCTTTTAAATTATACGGAGTAGGTATTTTTTACTTTTTTTGGCAACATAAATTTAATTGATAGAATTGACGTATCATTCAGTTATTCAGTTATTGCCCACTCATAAAATAAATTTATTTGAAAATATCATTCATTAATTTTAATTAATTACAAAAGATTAAAGTTCAGAGTAAAAACTAGGATAATTGACTTATATATGAACGTTTATATAAATGTTTATATAATCGTTGTTCAATACTCCCTCTCATTTTATTTGTTCTTCCTACTTTATATTCTATGTTAGGAGTATTACGATGAATCAGAAAAAACGTTTAAAATGGGAGGGAGTAAATGGTAGGCTTTTAAGGAAACACCAAAATGCAGTGCTATACATTGTTTCTTGCCAGAGGTAAAATTAGGGAGAATAAGACCAAAGAAAATTGATGTCATTTCTTCATAAATTCTCATTATAGCATAATACACTACTTGTAAAAGTTACTTCTATATGTGTAATTATCATCCCTTCCTAAATTAGGTGATAAATGAAAGTGGGATATAGCCTTTTTCTTTTCTTAATAGGTAATTTTTACTTTTTTTGCCAACATAAACTAAATTGATAGAATTGACCTATTATTCAGTTATTCCCACTCACAAAATACATTTATTTGAAAATATCATTCATTAATTAAAATCGTGGCTAAATGAATATATTTTCCACGTTTTATAACTTTTTCCGTGGAGCGAATAATTATTTGCCGTGATATCTTTTCTTCCGTGGCATGTTAAAATAGTTTTTCTCGTTGCTACATAAAATTTTGCCATGTTTCACCTATTTTCGTGGCATAATTCGTGACCAAAGTAATGAATTATTGTATATATTATTCTACATGTTTGTGGTAATGTACATACATCCGAACAAATTGAATTTAAACAATTATATCTCGTCTTAATGATTTGTACTTAATTCACTTGTTGTATCAATATGAAAAGTGAACAAAATGTTTAGGTAATTCAACATTTATACGAACAAATATATTAATATGAACAAATTGAATATATTGAGTATATATTAATTATATATTAATATGAACAAACTAAATATATTGAGTATATATTATCCGCAAGCGATTAATATATATTGACTCTTACATGGTTTAATAAGGCATTCTCTTCTCATAACGTTGTACCATATAGTTCGTAAATTTATTTACCTCGACATGCATTTACAAAGTACAGAAACAAGGAGAAGATATCGTCGTCCATAACGCTGACTCAGGATCAACGATAGAACCCGAAAGACAATTTGTAACCCGGAAATCAACGCGGGGATTTTATATTGTGCGTTTGGGGTTAAGTTGATTGACATCAGTAAAATGGGCCGTATAATTGGAGGACCCAATTACCGAGATGAAAGCAATCATAGTTGACGAAAACATCGCAAGGAGACTGGGACGACTCAGTGACGCAAACACGACAAAAGCAGAGGTATTGCGTATTCTCTCAAGCTTTACCTCCGCTTTTTCCAAGATGTCGTCGACGTCCTCTTCTCTTTGTAAGTCGTGGATAATTTTCTTCGCTATCTTTTTTTTCCTTTCTCCACCATATATTTTGAACTTTGTGGATACTGATATCCGTACCCTCCCAAAACAAACCATGTGATGTAACACGAACTTTTATTACGCATGCCTTAGCGTTGACTTTAACGGTTCTAACTATGTCGAATTCATATTGAATCGTTTGAAATGGTAAAATGAGTCGGGTCGCTTAACATCACGCTTAAATAAATGTTCATTTTGTCCATTTAGAGTCTAGCTTGGTCCGCGTCTCGCTTCATCTGGCATGAGCTTCGCATTGCATTACAATTGGCCCTTTTACATTAACAAGGCCCAATTCAGCATTCCTAAATTCCTAAATTTAGGCCCGGTGGCTAAAACCGCTATTTAGCATCCTCATTTACAAAAGACAGACTCACGGGTCATCCTATTTCACAAAACACTACAAAGTGCACCCATTTTACATTTTCGGGTTTCGGGCCCGAAACCGAGCCCAGAGCATTCTTTGCCCGCTTCCCAAGGCCCTGGAAATCACCAAACAACCCTACACCAGCTGATACATTGTATCTTCAAGCTCAAGCAAGATTATCTCGTATAATACCAAAATACAATTTGGAAATATACGGAAAAAGACGACTTTGCTCGCCCTCCAAATTGCAAGGCTCTTGCGATTGGAAGGGGAAATCGCATGTCCTCTTTCGATTACCTCAGGCATTCGCAAGGTGTTTTGCGAATCCAAGGTCCGGTTTTATCCCCTTATTTCCTAAATATTTACGAGCTCTCTACTATATATACAACCCCCCTACATACGGTTCAAGGACCAGATTTCACAATCGTAATTCACACAACTCTTACAAAGCCTCAAGCACTTAAATCCTTTGAATTCCTCACTTTCGTGTGTTGAGTTCTCCCTCTTTTGAAGCGAAGCTCTGCCAGTTTTCTAGCTCGAGACAGGTAGGTCTTAATCCTAACTTGGATTAGGGTTCTTTTCTTCTTTAGACTAACAAAGGGGACTACAGTCTAGCTCCCTCCCCGGCTTTGGCACCGAGCCCGCTTGCAGTCAAGTGGTCTTATTACTTCGGGTACACACCATATCCGATGACACCGCCAAAGTCCCATAAGCAACCGACCCTCTTAAAATAAATCAATGGACAATTGAGCTTTATTTTAATTGTATGCATCTAGCAACCTTCTTGTTTATGCATTAAAATCACTTTAACAATGAATTCGACATTAACTGAACCGTTTTCGTTAACAAGTTAAGCATGCTAAACTGAGGGTTTTAAACAATCTTTTTGCATATGCATTTGCACTCTTTTACAAACTTGTGGATACCCATATCCGTACCCTCCCACACAAAACCCTATGATGTAACACGGACTTTTATTACGCATGTTTTAACGCTAACTTAAACGGTTCTAACTAATGTCGAATTCATTTTTGAGTCGTTTGAAATGTTAAATGTTTTAGGTCGCATCACATCGCATTTAAATACACGTTCATTTTGTCCATTTGGAGTCTAGCTAGGTCCTTGTCCTGCTTCATTTGGCATGAGCTTCGCATTTGCACTACAATTAGTCCTTTTACATTAACAAGGTCTAATTCAGCATTCCTAAATTCCTAAATTTAGGCCTAGCGGCTAAACCTTCCCTTAGCCTCTCCCTACACAAAATACGGCTTCACGTCTTACCTCGATTCACAAAACTATGCAAAATACACCTTTTTCATTTTTCCGGGTCTCGGGCCTAAAACCGAGCCCAAACCCAAGCCTTTGGCCCGCACTCCAAAGCCCTGGCCCTCACAAAAACCCTAGCAAATATCCCAGCAAACCCTAGGCTCTTTCTTGACGAGCAAGCAAGGATTATCACGTAATCTTGCAAAGATTGCGTCGAGCCGAAACTTGGAAACTACACAAAAAACCACCCCTTCAAACCGCATAAGCCTATGCGGTTTGGGGGGGAAACCGCATAAGCTTATGCGGTTTGCCCTGGCAACCGCATAGGGCTATGCGGTTTCAAGGCCTGTTTTTATCCTCTGCTTTCCTAATTTCTCCGAGGTCTTTTAGTATATATACCCCCCTATACCCAGCTTCGGAGATCATGATTCATTCACAACATTCTCATCTAATACACTCCCAAACTCTCTCAAAGCCTCAAGCACCCAATCCTTGAGTTCAACACACCATCCCGTGTTGAATTCATCCTCCTTTTTAGTTCAAGAAGCGAAGCTCTGCCAGATCTGAAGCGTCAGGACAAGGTAGGTACCGATCCACTTGGATCAAAGCTTTTTCTTATCTTTTATGGACTAACAAAGGGGACTACACTCTAGCGCCCCCCCCGGCTTTGGCACCCGAGCGCGCTTGCCTTCCAAGTGTTCTTATTACTTCGGGTACACTCCATATCCGATGACACGCCAAAGTCGCATAAGCAACCGACCCTTATAAAATAAACCAATGGACAATTGAACTTTATTTTATTTGTATGCATCTTGCACCCTTTCCTTTTGCATTAAAATCAACTTAAACAATGAATTCGACCTTTAACTGAACCGTTTTCGTTAACAAGTTAAACATGCTAAACTGAGGGTTTTAATCAATCTTTTTGCATCTGCATCTGCATTCTTTTACAACCTTTATCGCACTTGTACGTAGCGATAACATTGGCTCAATTATCATCTTACAAGGATTGTTCTAGGCCAGTAGAGGCTATTTTTACATAGGCTTTTCTAAAAGGTTTTCATAAATCATTAATTGAATTAACTCTTTTTCTAAAGTACCCTCACCCCGAATCCAATCTGGTTTCACAAGCCTTAGATCTAGGGGTGTCGGCGTGCTCCAAAATCTAGGACATGTTTTTAGCTTAGAACATGGTAGCAGGGTCCTATTTTCCGCGATAAATAGGTGGCGACTCCATACAGTTCTTAAAGGTTTTTCTAACTTAATCTTTTTTAACTTTAAATCCGCCCTTAAGCAAGACGCCGAGTTGGGTCCCTCGACGGCGGTTCCCGGGTTCCACAGTTTGGCGACTCCGCTGGGGAGATTTTATTTTTAAAACCTAAAACTAGCTTTTTCTTTTTAAAAGAAAAGAGGTGAAACTTGAAAGCCTTAGAACAATCCAAGTATACATAATTGAGCTATGCACATTCGTTTAGAGTCCATTCCTTTTGGAATCTAGGCACCCTTTGCACCCTTGAGAGGTGGTTCCAACACGCAGGCTTGTCCACTCGATAAAGCACGTGCAGGACTAACTTTCCTCTCTCCCCTCCACGGCTTGCCGTAAACGGCTATCTCGACCGCCCCAGTGCTCCCTCTAGAAAACCTATCGCTCCGGCGTAAGGAAATAGAGGGGTTAAGTATCTGCCAAAGCGTACTCGAGGTAGTTGGAGGTGTACCCGACTTGACCCCACCCTCTGAGTCGAGTCATACGTACAAGTTCGAGGCTATGCACTCCATAGTCCCTTTTCAAATAAGCATATGCATTCATATCTTCGAAAACTCGCTTAAACGTTTCAAAGATAAATGAACCTAACATCTAACATCTAACACTTTTCAAACAAAACTCTCGCGAATTTTTGAAACAAGCTTTTTCAAAATTCCCTTTTCACTAACAAGCAAAAACCCGAGCAAGGATTAAAACCCGAGCTCGTGGATTTCAATCTCCTAGGTCACACGGCCTAGGCTCTACTTTTAACATCCTCGGCTCGACTTGCTAACTACTCTCGAGCCGAATCCACTCTCTTTTACACATCCGACTCGAGCTCACCTCGGCAAATCACCGATACCAGTTCGACGGGTGCAAAGCAAAACACCTTAACATCGAGGCAGAGGCGTGCGCCAGCGTACTCGCCTCAAAAGCTTCCTTTTAGCTAAAACCTTTTCGAAAATCTCCTCTTTTCAAAACATAAAAGGGTCTTTCTAAACTAAGAAATGAGCTAAAATGAGTGTTTAAAATGAATGCGAGTCTAGTGGGTCGAGTCGAGTCACTAATATACGGAGTGAAATGCAGGCTGCAAATGGATACTCGTCGTGCTATGAAAAGTGTCGTCACCCCTCACTGCGCACCTCGAAAATGGCTAACCTCCACAAACTGAGAATTCTCCGTAACCGTATTAACCAACTCACCAAAGACATCGACAACTTGAAGGCCTCGCATCGAATCGAAGTTGATCGTCTAGAGCAACTCGCTAAGAACAAGGCCGACAAGCATGTCTCCTCCCTCTATGCCGTCACAGGTCCACGTCAAAGAGACGAGGAAGATTTTACCCACTACCTCACACGATGGAGAGGACTACTTGCCCAATGTCCAAACGCTCCACATGAAAATGAACTCATGCACATATTCCTCAACAGTCTACAACCCAAATGGCAAAAACATTTCAACTATGAAGATGCCGAGAACTTCGAAGAACTCGTTGAGATCGGCATCCGAGCCCAAAACTATGCGACCCTCGTCGAATCAGACCCGGTCATAGACTGCTCCTACTTGATCACACCCGATGATAACCAAATCAACGGCGTTTGGTTTAGTGACGACGAAGAAGAGGAATGGCCACCCACTAACAAGACGGTAGCCCAACTCTCACTCACTTCCTCCTCAAACAAGAGGAACAAAAAGGGGAAGAAGAAAAGCAAAAAGTCCAAAACCAAAGGTCAAGACCAAAAGGGCAAGCAGCCCGAAAACAAAAGTCAAGACGAAGAGGGCGAGCAGCCCGAAAAGAAGGATCAAGACGAGGTCTCACACCTCACACGCTCTGGTCGTCCCTATCAAAATATCTTCACTGACGAATATGCTCAAAAGGCGACCGCGGCCGAGAAAGGCAAGGCCGTAGTCCAGGAAGACGCCCCTTCCACAAACACACCCTCCACATCCGTAATTCCACCGCCAAACACGAGTGAGGTGCTTCAAAAGCAACTCACTCGCACAAAGGCTGACGTCTCAATCTGGGCCCTCCTTCGGGATTCAGCGGAACATAGGAACGCATTCATTCGTGCCTTACAAATAGCTTGCGCGGATCCTGAAATCTCCCCAAATCAGATGATTAGCCATGTGACAAGAGATTGGCTACCGGGGGCTATCACGTTCTCAAACGACGACCTACCGCCGTTTGGACCAAATCACAACCTTGCTCTCTATATCAGTGTAGAGTGTTTGAAGAAAACCTTACGTGTCCTCGTGCGACAACGGGTCGCGATCAACTTACTACCATTAGCAACCGCGACACCGCCTCGGCTGTCACGATAAAGACTTCACACCAAGCATGGATGGAGTCAAAGCTTTCGATGGAACCCGACGTCACGTGAAAGGAACCATTTCCCTTCACATACGCAGTGGTCCCATAGAAAGAAAGGTTGAGTTCCAAGTCATCGACATGACCCCTTCATATAACATACTTCTAGGACGTCCGTGGATTCACTCCACCAAAGCCGTGACCTCTACCCTACACCAAAAAGTTAAGATCCCTCTTAACGAGGAAATCATAACCTTGAACGCATCGAACTTTCGAGCCCTTTTTGATACACCGAAAGAGCCCAATTCTGCGGAAATCGTGGCTGAACCCGCAGAAGACTTGTGCGGCTTTGACTTTGAAGTCGGCACCATCACTCATACACCCATCAAAACCTACAAACCCTTTAAAACCAAAAACAACAACAGCCTTTGGCTCACTATGGGCCTAGGCTACGAACCCAAGCACAATGACCAAGAACAAATGGTCAAGGAAGTCCAAAGACGAAAATCAACCCACAAGGTCACCCTACGACCCTATATTCTCGACCTGGCGTATTTCACCTCCTGAGGAATGGTCGACGGAACACCTCCTTGAACACCATCCAATCATTCAAGATCAAGCTACTCTAGTGAGGTCGAGCCTAAAACACCCGAGGCCTCACCGAGCACCAAAATGAGGAGATTGTCTCCACAATCATGCGGGATCGCCGTTTCGATCCTAACCTACTCATAGCCGACGCCATCGACAAAACCCTCAGCGGATGGTATAAAACGGCCGAAATGGATCGACGCACAAGGTCACCACTTCACTTATCACGGCGAAGGACCACTTTTCGACCACATCACCAAAAACAACCTCAAAACAAAAGCAACTCAAGCAACCCAGCACCAAAGCGACTCAGCGGCTCAAGCAGCTCCTCGGTGAGTGAAGGCGGCGAAGAAGAAGAAGAAATTCTTTTAGTCTCTAATAATCTTAGTGTCGGGTCATCTGTCGACCCATCTATCTTAGATTCTAGTTTCAATTTAGACTTTCTTTTTACGGAGGCTAGCTCCCAGCAATCTTCTAAGTTGTCGAATAATTCTTCTCAAATTAATGAAATGAATAAATTTGCTTACGTCTTGTCTCAAGCTAAAACAAACAACAAAGAACAAATAAACAAAAATCAACAAGCAACAAACAAATCACAAAACACAAAAGACACTAACTCATGCGATGAAAATGAACAAACTAATGAATCATTAAACAAATACATTGCAAACATTGTTTCTCCTAAAACACAAGACCACATCATCGAGGAAACCATAACCATAAACGTGGGAACCCCAGAAGAACCAAGGAACTACAACTAGGTGCCTCATTTGAGCGAAGACGAGCGCCCAATTCACACAACTCAAGCGAATTCAAGGGCGTATTCGCATGGTCATACAAGGATATGCGGGAATCGAGCGAAGCATAGCCAACACCGTGATCCTATCAAACCCTAAGCATAAAACCAATCAAACAAAAACTAAGGAGACTACGTCCGAATGGTCCCTTATGGTGAAGGAAGAAATCGAGAAACAACTTCTGGCGGTTTTATCCAAGTCATCGAGTATCTGAATGGGTCTCAAACATGGTCCCGATCTTGAAAAAGAATGGCAAAATTCGGGTATCGTTGACTTTCGCGACCTGAACAAAGCCGATCAAAGATGACTTTCCATTACCCCATGTGGGCGTCTGGTCGACAACACCGCCGACCACGCCTCCTATCGCTTCATGGGCGGCCACGCAGCTATAATCAAATCAAAATGGCCTGCGAGGACATGGCAAAACATCCTTCATCACAGTAGAGACGCATCTTCTTTACTGCGGTCATGCCTTTCGGCCTAATCAATGCCGGTGCTACATACCAACGCACCGCTACAACCCTTTTACATGACATGATGCACAAAGAAGTCGAAGTCTACGTCGACGACATGATCGTGAAGTCAACGGAGAGGAGTGGTCATATCACTAACCTCCGCAAGTTCTTCACTCGCCACGACAATACAAAATGCGCCTCGATCCCCAAAAATGTACTTTTGAGTCAAATCCAGGTAAGCTTCTAGGACACGTGGTAAGCCAGAGAGGCATCGAGGTCGACCCCTCGAAAGTCAAAGCAATTCTCGAAATGCAACCCCCGAAGAACCTCGACGAAATTCGAAGCTTCTTGGGCCAAATTCAATACATCTCACGTTTCATAAGCAAGCTCACCATGATATGTGAACCAGTTTTCAAGAAGCTCAAGAAAACCGACCACGTTGAATGGGACGAAGAATGTCAAAAAGCATTTGACAAGGTCAAGGAATTATTAACCAATCCGCCAGTTCTACGACCACCTCAAAAGGATCTACCATTATCCTTATACCTTACAACAACCCCTACCGCCATGGGCGCCATGCTCGCTCAAGAAACGAACGGCGAGGAACACGCAATCTACTACATAAGCAAGAAGTTTCTTGATTACGAAACCCGATATACACCCGTCGAGAAAAGTTGTCTAGCCTTAGTATGGTCATCCAAAAAACTCCGTCACTATATGCTAGCACACCAAACCAAGGTCTACTCCAAAATGGACCCTGCAAAATACCTCTTCGAGAAACACGCTTAACTGGACGAATGGCGGATGGACATTGCTCTAGCCGGTCGATCTTAAGCACGCACCTCAAAGCAATCAAGGGACGGCAGTCTCGATTTCCTGGCCGAAAATGCAATCGACGAAGAACGATCGCCGACACAACACCCCTTCCAGACGATGGGATTTACAACTTTGACCAAGAACAATGGGAATTATACTTCGATGGTTCATCCAACTATCGAGGATGCGGAGTAGGAATACTTCTCATATCCCCAAATGGCGAACACACACCCTTATCCATTAAAGCGGATTTCGACGTAACAAACAACGCCGCGGAATACGAAGCATGCTTGCACTGTCTCAGCGGCGCTTGTACTCAACGCCCGAACATAAAGGTCTATGGGGACTCTCCTCATAATCAACCAAGTATCCTGAGCATGGAAGATACTTAATGAAAACCTAGCACTATACCAAAGCAAAATACAAGAGCTCATCAACGAATTCTATCACGTAGAGTTCATACACCTCCGTAGCGAAGAAAACCAATTCGGCCGACGCATTATCCAAACTCGCATCACTAATCAACATACCCGGGAATGGAAACCCTACCCATTGTCGTGGAGCACTGAACGAACCTCGCATACATCCGTGACATCGAGCGGGAAGAACAAACCGATCCTTGGTACCAAGCAATCATCAACTACAAAACAAGCGGTGAATACCCACCAAACACCGACAAGCGGGGCAAACGAGCCCTACGCCTATTATCGTCACAATTCGTGATGGAAATGGGCAAACTACTCAAAAGGCCGCCCCAAGGTACCCTACTCTTGTGCGCCGACCACAAAAAGGGACACGCGATCCTATCCCAACTACTCGATGGCGAGTCACGGACCACACATGAACGCATACGAGCCATGTGCAAACAAATCATAAGGCTAGGATGGTCTTTGGACCACCATGGAAGCCGATTGTGCAAAATACGTCAAACAACATCCTGATTGCCAAATCTTCGCAAATGTACAACATGTAGCCCCTTCACCACTTTACAGCTTAGCCTCGCCCTGGCCTGTCTCAACCTGGGGAATTGACGTCACCGGCAAGGTACAGCCCGTAGGGGCAGGAGGACACTGCTTTATCCTCGTGGCCATCGACTATTTCACCAAATGGGTCGAAGCGCGTAAATCGCCGTCTGTTGGGCACAAAAGAAGTTGCAAAATTCATACAAAACAACATCATTTGTCGCTACTAAGATACCCCACGAATTTATAAGCGATCAAGGCACACACTTTCAAGGAGAAGTCGAACCACTCCTCCTCAAGTACAAGATACAACGACACAAATCATCACCCTATCGACCACAAACTAACGGTAGCGGTCGGCGAGGCAAAGAACAAACCGTCGTATCAATCCTCAAAAAGATGATCGACACCTGCCACGACTGGCCCAACAAAATCCCATTTGCATTATGGGGATATCGCACCACCATACGCACACCCACGGGTATGACGCCCTACTTCCTAACCTATGGAATGGAGGCAGTCCAACTGTAGAAATTGAAATGCAATCCGCCGAATCCTCATGGAAGACATTCCTGGCCAGAATGGGCACGCGAAGCGCTATTTAACAACTCATCCTTCTAGGCGAGACGCTTACATTCACTAAGTGCGATCGAATGCACCAATCTCGCCTACAACGGCGCATACAACAAGCGGGTCAAGCCACGAAATATCAAAGTGGGTGACTTAGTACTCAAATCGGTCAGAGCACCATTACGGTCGACCCGAGGAAATTCAAACCCGATTGGGCTTGACCGCATTTGGTCAAGGAAATCCTTCCTGAGGAGCCGCAAAAATTAATCGACCTTGACGGTCGGGACTTAGATACCAACAAATCTTGATCAACTCAAGAAATACTACCCCTAAACATAGGCAAATTTGCAATGTATTTCACACAAGCAAAACTCACTCTCGCATGGGTGAACTACGCTCGGTTTGATTCCACGCACTGCGGATACGTAGGCAGCTTTGCAAAAGGCTCAACCGAATAACACGAACTACGCCGGTTTGATTCTGTATTCAAAGCCCAGAGATCGTGGCGACTCATCAAGAGCACAACCGACCTTCCTAGCACGCGCACCCGAAGCTTAAAAAGGTCGAGGGTTTTGCATTCACAAAATGACACGCCCGAAGCTTAAAAAGGTCAAGGGCACAGTCAACACAAAAAAAACAACAACACGCAAATCCGAAGCTTAAAAAAGTCGAGGATTTAAAGCAAGGCAATTTAACAACACGTAAATCCGAAGCTTAAAAAGGTCGAGGATTTAAAGCAAGGCAATTTAACAACACGTAAATCCGAAGCTTAAAAAGGTCGAGGACTTAAAGCAAGGCAATTTAACAACACGCAAATCCGAAGCTTAAAAAAGGTCGAGGATTCTAAAACAAAAGACGAGTGTTCAAAGTTTAAAAAGGTCGAGAACATTATAAAGCAAAACAATACAAAGGCAACGAGACAAGACAAAGGCAAATGAATTCTATTTTATTACTTTATTTAGAATTTTTCACAAACTAGGAATGAGTTAGGAACAACCCTCCTTAACCCTTTATTCGAATCTAAAGACATGCATTTGAATAAAATAAACTTCCTAAGCAAAACAAGCAAAATACTAAGCTTTCCTCTGTCGCTTCGGATTAGCCTCTTCATCTTCAAGAGGCCGATCCGCCACGATCTTCGAGCTAATAGCAGGAATGGTCCTCTCAAAACCTGGGGGCTCGATGGGATCCTCGTCGGCTCATTTGGGGCTCCTCGACCTTTGGCCCTAGGCGATCCTTAACGGTCACCTTTGGCCCAAGCCTTTCCCGCGCCGGTCTCGAAGTAGAAGCATCCGCACCAACAAGATCACCATAGTCTCTCCTATCGCGTACTATCTCATACGACAGGGAAGGCTTTGGCCCATTCTTTTCCCTCCTCCGCTGGTTCTCTCGCTCCCGAGGATCATTGGAACGATACCAACGGCGATGTAGAAGTCCGTGACACGCAGTAGACTCTATATCTGTGGAGCAGCCAAGTAACACGATCAGGCCACCCCGGATCCAAGCATCCTTCATCCGGTCGTTTAGCACAACAACCCCTCCAACCTGAGTATCACCGCCAGGAATGGTCTGTATGGCCGATTTGCCTCTTGGCGAAGAGGATGAATCCAAACACCTCGTTCAAAGCCACACAACATCACTGGCGGCATTTACAAATGATTTACGGCCGTAATCGCCAAAACATCCCACCAAGGCACGTACCGAATCCTCGCTCTCCTTTACAAACCCCTGCAGAGTAGTTGAGTGAACGCTCCGAGGGTTAGCCCACTCCATCTTCCGAGATGTCGTCGCGCCGACTTGAACACACCTTTGATGGGAAGAGCAGCATACACGCTCAACCTCTCCAGGAGCCACACGTTGAGAATCCTAGCACAGCCGCGGTACGAGCTCAGACGATTAGCATAACGGTCGTCTAAACCCAGTATGGTCTCCGCTAGGATCAACGCAGAAGGATCATATCCTCGCTCCATCTCTTCGACAACACGGGCATACCTCGCGTTCCCGAACACTCCATCTGGCATGGACCCCGCAAAGCATAACGATGAACCAAACAAAGCAAGGGCCCTTCTACAGAGCGGTCAGAAATACTAGTGTCAACCTTATTCATGTATGGCCCGACACAAAAGGAGCATGTTTACCTTGCCTCCTTCAAACAAGCCCGCAAAGATGAGCATCCGTCATCCCAAGGAAGTTCGCGCAAAGAACCCATTATAGCAAAGCTCGCTCCTCATGACCACCGAGTAGTCCCTTTCGACCATCCTGCAATGGCCGCGAACTCCTCCATCAAAGGACAAACCTCTCCCCCGGGAAACCTAAAAACATGCAAGATAGGATCCCAATAATCTAAGCACGAGTCAAGGAAGTCTAGATCGACTTTCATTTGACGAAAGCCAATAAAAACGCCCGCACCATCATCATACAACGCCTTCTTCATCCCCGAGCTCAATGAAGAAGTCCACCTCTTCAAGAGAGCATCAAAATGCTCCACCATTTTTCTTGAATACAAAAAAAACTTTTGTAAATATACCTAATATATTTATAAGAGCAAAAATTTGTAACAAAAGAGAAGAAGAGAAGTGATTGTGAATGAGCAATATCACACGCACCCCCCCTCCTTATATAGGAAAACCGCGTCCGAAATATGGAAATACAGCACTGCAGCCACACCCACGAACCGCATGACGCTATGCGGTTTGACCCCCAAACCGCATAAGCCTTTGCGGTTTGCACCCCAAACCGCATAAGGTCATGCGGTTTCAGGGGCTGGTTTTCTTATAAATTTTCCTAATTTCGTTTGTCCTAAGCACGAAATTCTAAACTACACTACTACATTCTCTTGTTGTTCCCCTAGCAACAGCATTATATTAGCAACTGCGATTCACACCACGAGTCAAACGCATAACATTTTAAACACTCACGCAAGCTCATTTCGCACTTAAAATGAACTTTTCAAGCAACATCTTAACAAACCTAAAATCAACGTCAAAACATCCCAATCGGGAATCACTTCAATTTTCAAAACAAGCCTCCTAAACAGGCCCGCAAGCTACAAAGACAAGTTCAAGGTTCAAGCTACAAGTTCAAACTGCAATCAAACAACAACAACATGTAATTAAAGGTTCATACAATCTTTATTACACAAACTCATTCAGGATGACGACGCCGATACTCGTCAAACTCATAGAATCTGGCCGAGTCTCGGCCACGACTGCAGCACGATTGAGCGATCTGCTCGGCCAGACCATCCTCGCGGTTATTGTCCACCACAATTTCTTGTGCACCTCCTTGGCCACCTGCAACACATTACACAAACACACGTTACAACCCTTCCCATTTTGCCTTAATTTCACTCAAATTAAGCCAAACTTAGGGGGAAATTTCAAAACCTATCACAGGCACCCCATTTTGCCCTAATTTCATTCAAATTGGGGCAAACACGAGGGGGAAACCACAAAACCGACTCACTAGTTTGATCTTCGCTATATTTCATACCTCGATCAAGCGGGGGCTCATACACATACAAACACAAAAATACATACCTTCTTCACCTTGCGCCCAAATTGCCCATCCCGCGTCAAGAGTCACCGGCGAATACGTGAACGCAAAGGTACGACGCACACCTTTGAGTCGCCATACTCGATCGTGGTAGGGAAGTCGGTGGTCGCTTCCGCCATCTCGGGATCAAACTCGCAAAACAAATACAAAACAAATCGTCGGGAAATTTTTCGCTTTTGCAAAATTTTATCCTACGCACATAGCAACAGCAAATCTAACGTACCTCGATCGGCCCACTAGCAAGCCGAGACTTCAAGAAATGGCCGTAGTCTTCCCAAGACAGGAAGACTCACCGAAACTCCCTCCTCAAAATGCAGCGCCACCCGATCCTGTGCGGAAACCCTGTTGGAACAGACACTCGGCGGATCCCTAGCACCATCTGATCGGGCCACCCTACCGATAGACCAAACGCTCCCGAGCTACCAAACCGGCCCGTACGGCGTCTCCAAGTACAGACGCTGGGTATCACGCACTGCAAACCTAGCTCCAATGCCATCAGGAATACCCGCATACTGTCTCCACGGGAAGGGCTCGAACTGCAAACAGAAGCAATAACATCATCAATAGCACATGCAATCATTTCAAGTACATTCTATTTAAAATGATTCAAATACAAACCTGCCCAAACTCCATAAGGTTCAGACGCACCCGAACCTCATCGTACGACGATTGAGCGGCCGCGGTTGCCGCATTACCCCAGTGCGTCTGCATGGGTACTCCCTCACGATCGTCGCGGCATGCGGGGGAAGCAGAAATGGAAAATGGCTCGAATCCACGCATTGCGCGCGCGAAAGCAAATACACGTTACAAAAACAACAAAAACAAGCAACAATGCACCTAAAACAAAAACAAAGTCAAAGCATACCTCCATCAAGAATCCAGGCGAAACCAAGGACAGTCTCGACCCTCGGTTCATCACCCGCGGCCTCACCGCATCCATGCGGCGAATGCAGACCTGCAGACGGTGTCACCTAATCGAACGTCCCCATTGCATCCCAATCCAGGAGATGCATATGACCGAGGTCGATGCCCGCCGCTCTTATCGCCAAGTACACGGCTGACGAACCACCACAACCACATACGAGCATTACGCCGTCGCTTCCACTCAGAGGCCATACCGGTCTTCCCCTCAAAATACTCCAAGATGTAGCTCGTCTTGAAGATATGTGGTGGTGCACCACAAACCACCTCCGGACCACCGCTTGGCCAGCGATCCTGACCTCGCCCACAACGGACGGCGCGAAAATCAAAACTCATATCACGGTCCCCAAACGGCGGCCGTGATAACCGCATACTCAGGACAAGGTAATGCCGGCGAGCGGGCATATGGAACGTCGTCGTGGTGTCCCAATACTGTCTAAGAAGGCTCGATCGGCGATCGGGTTCGCCGCCTGTTTCTTCCTTGCGATCTCCCTCCAATGGCCAACCAACGGGCCAAAAGCACTACGCAATACCCAAGCTTGCGCCCCCGGTGGAAGCCTCTCCTCAAACACACACATCACGGACGAGAAACCCGAGAAGGTCCTCAACGGACCCTTCTGCCAACCCATCGTCGCTCGATAGGAAACGTGCCTCTCTGGAGCCAACAGAAGGTTATGACCATCCCAACCCTTCGCAAAGGCCACGTTTCACGCGCGCGACTTCGCGGCCTAGAGCCACTCGCCCTAGGTGCAGCCTCCTCGGCCTCCTCGGCCTCCTCGACAACGTCCATCTCCGCTTCCAGCTCATCTACTAGCTCCTGAGCAAGCGCGTCCTCCTCCTCAGGATCAGGCACAGGGACATTCCTGCGGCCCCTACCCCGTGACTGACCACGTCTCGTGCGCAAGTCACGAGGGTCGGCCTCCCTCTCACTATAAGAACGCCTTATACGACTCGAACTGGGGGCTTCTTCTGACCTCGAGCCCGTGCTTTTACGAGCCCTTGACCTCGTAACATAACCAGAACTCTCTCCTGCAACAAACATGACAAACACATGCAAACATTATGCGCATACACACATACACAACAATAATACATACATAATACATACATATACATCCCTTTACACATTGCATTATACACTACACAGAGCATTTTTAGGCCTAATTCACAATTAAGCCGAAAACCGTTCTTTACACTTCAAAATTGCAACTTTATGGTTTCAACACGCCATAATAACCCCCAACAACAAACTACTACAAGCAATTGCATTTTGGTCACCCCGATCAAAAACCCCCAATTTGTCCTAATTACTCCGCATAACTACGACTTAAGACGGCGAATTGAAAGCCTTAGCTCAACATTTTCGCAAAATTAACGCTATAGGCATGCTATACACACTATGGGCATCCTACACCGAAGTTTAATTGAAATTCCGGGTCGGAAATTCCGGGCTCGTTTTCGGGCCCGAACCCTAGGTCACACGTTTTGGGCATTAAGACGGTCCAAACCGTAATCAATTCACACATACATGTTCACATGGCATAATGCAACACAATGACGGCAATTTCAAGCATTCAAACGGCAAATTTCAAGCAAAACTCGGGTTTTCACTCAAAACCCGTCTTTTCAACATTTCAAGGCAAAACTAGCTAATTACAACGACAAATAATGCAAAAACAAGTTAAAATGGAGCATTACCTCGTTCCATGGCAAGACAACGCAAGAAAAATGAGCAAAATCGGTTGAGAAATCGAAAAATGACGTTTTTAGAGATGGAAAACCGTAAATGAGTATAATGGCACACTCACGGCTGAGCTCGAGCTTTATATAGCTCTTAAAGCCAAGAGGGGAAACCGCATGACCTTATGCGGTTTGCTCCCTGAACCGCATAAGGCTATGCGGTTTGGTCCCTTGGTTTTTCTGCGGTTTTTCTCGTTTTACGCCTACTTTTCGATTCCTAATTCATCCTAGCCCTAATGCAACTCCAAGTACGTCCCGTGCTTGGGTTAAGGCGTCACCCACGGTCCGCCATACGCGTATATTAAGCATTTAATGTACGGTACAGAAGCAGAAGCACGAGCGCTCTTTACGAGCATTTACAAGCATTTGCATTACGAAAGGCAATCACATGCAACTACAACTACATAAATACTCCTCGGCGAGCCCAAGCATAGACATCCTACAATATATCCAGCTCCAAGCACCCTACTCTACATAGACGCTCCTCGGCGAGTTTAAGCACAAATACCTTACAAAACACATTCAAACACAAGTATCGCACCCTTACATGCGCTCCTAGGCGAGATTAGGCACCTCTACATCCTTGCACCCTTGCACATGCGCTCTTTCACGAGACCTACACCGACACCTACATAAACACACTTACTCAATTATGCACCTCAAACACCTTCCAAGCACATGCACCCCTGCACTTTAGCCCCTTTTACACATGCAATACATGAAGACACTACGAGCATAGGCATCAACCATACATCGGCACTAAAAGCATATCCGAAGGCATTACATTAAACTTGAAGCACGGCATCAGCACCAGCAAAGGCATCGGCATCAACACAGGACACTCTAGCAGGCCGGCAGGCCCTTATAGCATGCACGGACCGCCAAGTCCTTAAAATGCGCACGTCCCTCCCCGCGTAGCCCGGTTCGAAGTCCTCGTCTCACCCATGGACACATGCTTCGTTCCGCTGACTATATCGAGACTGTAATGGTCCGGATATGGTCGAAGGAGTTTGACTAGCGCTCTAGTCCGAGCTCAGTCAAACTGGGGGCTCTGTGGATACCCATATCCGTACCCTCCCACACAAAACCCTATGATGTAACACGGACTTTTATTACGCATGTTTTAACGCTAACTTAAACGGTTCTAACTAATGTCGAATTCATTTTTGAGTCGTTTGAAATGTTAAATGTTTTAGGTCGCATCACATCGCATTTAAATACACGTTCATTTTGTCCATTTGGAGTCTAGCTAGGTCCTTGTCCTGCTTCATTTGGCATGAGCTTCGCATTTGCATTAGAATTAGTCCTTTTACATTAACAAGGTCTAATTCAGCATTCCTAAATTCCTAAATTTAGGCCTAGCGGCTAAACCTTCCCTTAGCCTCTCCCTACACAAAATACGGCTTCACGTCTTACCTCGATTCACAAAACTATGCAAAATACACCTTTTTCATTTTTCCGGTCTCTGCCTAAACCGAGCCCAAACCCAAGCCTTTGGCCCGCACTCCAAAGCCCTGGCCCTCACAAAAACCCTAGCAAATATCCCAGCAAACCCTAGGCTCTTTCTTGACGAGCAAGCAAGGATTATCACGTAATCTTGCAAAGATTGCGCGTCGGCGAAACTTGGAAACTACACAAAAAACCACCCCTTCAAACCGCATAAGCCTATGCGGTTTGGGGGGGAAACCGCATAAGCTTATGCGGTTTGCCCTGGCAACCGCATAGGGCTATGCGGTTTCAAGGCCTGTTTTTATCCTCTGCTTTCCTAATTTCTCCGAGGTCTTTTAGTATATATACCCCCCTATACCCAGCTTCGGAGATCATGATTCATTCACAACATTCTCATCTAATACACTCCCAAACTCTCTCAAAGCCTCAAGCACCCAATCCTTGAGTTCAACACACCATCCCGTGTTGAATTCATCCTCCTTTTTAGTTCAAGAAGCGAAGCTCTGCCCAGATCTGAAGCGTCAGGACAAGGTAGGTACCGATCCACTTGGATCAAAGCTTTTTCTTATCTTTTATGGACTAACAAAGGGGACTACACTCTAGCGCCCCCCCCCGGCTTTGGCACCCGAGCGCGCTTGCCTTCCAAGTGTTCTTATTACTTCGGGTACACTCCATATCCGATGACACGCCAAAGTCGCATAAGCAACCGACCCTTATAAAATAAACCAATGGACAATTGAACTTTATTTTATTTGTATGCATCTTGCACCCTTTCCTTTTGCATTAAAATCAACTTAAACAATGAATTCGACCTTTAACTGAACCGTTTTCGTTAACAAGTTAAACATGCTAAACTGAGGGTTTTAATCAATCTTTTTGCATCTGCATCTGCATTCTTTTACAACCTTTATCGCACTTGTACGTAGCGATAACATTGGCTCAATTATCATCTTACAAGGATTGTTCTAGGCCAGTAGAGGCTATTTTTACATAGGCTTTTCTAAAAGGTTTTCATAAATCATTAATTGAATTAACTCTTTTTCTAAAGTACCCTCACCCCGAATCCAATCTGGTTTCACAAGCCTTAGATCTAGGGGTGTCGGCGTGCTCCAAAATCTAGGACATGTTTTTAGCTTAGAACATGGTAGCAGGTTCCTATTTTCCGCGATAAATAGGTGGCGACTCCATACAGTTCTTAAAGGTTTTTCTAACTTAATCTTTTTTAACTTTAAATCCGCCCTTAAGCAAGACGCCGAGTTGGGTCCCTCGACGGCGGTTCCCGGGTTCCACAAAACTTTTTCGCACTTGTACGTATCGATAACATTGGCTCAAATATATTAAACATGGATTGTTCAAGGCTAGTACAGGCTATTTTCTAAAATAAGCTTTTCTAAAAGGTTTTCATAAATCATTAATTGAATTAATCTTTAGATAAGTACCCTCACCCCGAATCCTTCTGGTTTCATACACCTAGATCTAGGGGTGTCGGCGTGCTCCAAAATCTAGGATGTGTTCTATAGTTTAGGACATGTTAGCAGGTTCCTAATTTTCGCGATAAATAGGTGGCAACTCCAAAACAGTTTTAAAGGTTTTTCTAACTTAATCTTTTAAATTTAAGCACCCTTATGCAAGACGCCGAGTTGGGTCCCCTCGATCCTGGGTTCCACAGTTTGGCGACTCCGCTGGGGAGAATTTATTTTTAAAACTAAAAACTAGCGTTTTCTTTTTAAAAACAAAGAGGTGAAACTTAAAAGCCTAGAACAATCCATTTTATATATTTGAGCTATGCACATTCGTTTGTAGAGTCGATTCCTTTTGGAATCTAAGCACCCTTGCACCCTCGAGAGGTGGTTCTAATACGCATGCTTATCCATTCGATAAAGCACGTACAGGACTAACTTTCCTCTCGCCCCTCCAAGGCTTGCCCTAAACGACTATCTCGACGGCCCAGTGCTCCCTTTAGAAAACCGCACGCTACGGCGTGAGGAAATAAAGGGGTTAAGTATCTGCCAAAGCGTACTCGAGATGGTTGGAGGTGTACCCGACTTGACCCATTACCCTTTGAGTCATACGTACAAGTGCGAGGCTATGCACACCATGGTCTTTTTCAAACGAGCATATGCATTCATGTCTTCGTAAACTCACTAAACTTTTCAAGATATAAACAAACCTAACAACTAACAAGCTAACGCTTCTAAACAAAACTATCACGGACTTTTTGGAATATACATTTTTCAAAACCTCCTTTTACAAAACAAGCATAAACCCGGACAAGGATTAAAACCCAAACTCGAGGACTTCACTCTCTAGGTCACACGACGTAGCTATACTTTTAACATCCTCGACTCGACTTGTTAACCACTCTCGAGTCGAATCTTTCTCTTTTACACATCCGCACTCGAGCCCACCTCGGCACACCACCGACATCGATTCGACAGGTGCAAAGCAAAACGTTTTAACATCGAGACGAGATGCGAGCACGCATCCTCGCCTCAAAAGCTTTCCTTTAGCTTAAACCTTTTCGAAAACCTCCTTTTTCTAGCTTAAAAGAGTTTTCTTAAATGAAATAAGCTAAAATGAAAGAGCGCAAGCCAGAAGCGCAAGCAAAGCAAAGCAAAGAGCGCAAGCCAGAAGCGCAAGCAAAGCAAAGCAAAGAGCGCAAGCCAGAAGCGCAAGCAAAGCAAAGCAAAGAGCGCAAGCCAGAAGCGCAAGCAAAGCAAAGCAAAGCAAATAGCGCAAGCCAGAAGCGCAAGCAAAGCAAAGAGCGCAAGCTAGAAGCGCAAGCAAAGCAAAGAGCGCAAGCCAGAAGCGCAAGCAAAGCAAAGCAAAGATAGTCGGCGCAGCAAAGCAAAGCGCAAGCCAAGCCAAAGCAAAGCAAAGCAAAGAGCGCAGAAGCGCCAAGCAAAGCAAAGCGCGAGCGCGGCCGCAAGCAAAGCACGAGCAAGGAGCGCAAGCCAGAAGCGCAAGCAAAGCACGAGCAAGGAGCGCAAGCCAGAAGCGCAAGCAAAGCACGAGCAAGGAGCGTAAGCGAGAAGCGCAAGCAAAGCAAAGCAAGGAGCACAAGCAGAAACACAAGCAAGGCGCCAGCTGGGAGTACTCAGGCCACATGCAGGCTGACATGCCCTTAAACATGTAGGACCGTCATGTCCTTAAAAACATGTCGTCTCTCCCCGCATTTCCCGACGCTAAGTCCTCGTCTCTCCCATAAGACACATGCTTAGCGCCGCCAGTAAGACGGATCAGTAATGGTCCTGGGATACTATCTTTAAGTTTGACTAACGCTTTGTCCAAGCTCGATCAAACTGGGCTCAGAGATACCCGTGATCCGCAGTACCCCCCAAAAAACAAACCCGATGACGAAAAGGACTTTCATGCATGCTTTTAAAAGAGTCGAAACGGTACAAAAGTGTCTAAAAACGTATTTAGTCATGTTTAACGTATTAATTTGGACTTGCATAATCATAAAAATGAATGTCATTTCTTAGTCATTAGGAGCATAACACGAGCACTATACAGGAACGTCTTATTAAGCCAAGCCACAAAAACAGCCCAACTAGCTACAAAATGGCCCAAACTTACAAAAACGACCCAAAACACAACCCGCAAAACGGGCCAAAGTGCGTCCCGTGTCACATTTTCACAAAATTAGGTTCTATAATACCACAAAATAATATAACTCAATATTATTTTATTTCGAGCCAAAACCGAAAAACACGACAAAAACCGAAGCACGAAAACCGAAATTGGACCAAAAACCAATTTGGCCCAAAATATCTAAACAAAACATAATCATTACCTAATCATACGTCCAAAAACCAAAGGCGGCTAAAACAGCACACCAAAACAAATTTAAAATCGCCAGTTGACAGGCGATTAAAATTAAAATCGCCTGTCAACAGGCGATTATAATGTTTTTCTGGTGTGCAGCCTTCTTAAGTTTCCTCCACAAAATCAACCCAGATAAAATTAAATTCGCCTGTGCACAAGCGATTAAGTTTTTCTCTATGTACAAACCAGCCAACCTCTATAAATACCAACCCACTTCATTCATTTCAAAACACTCGGTTTTAAAAACACATATACACTACTCACAAAATCCACTCAAAAATATCGTCCTTGCATTTTCGAAAGGTAAACATTTTACCTACGTTTTGGATGTTTTGAGACTCGGACAAGAGGGGTTACATTAACCCCAACCCGATATTGGCACTAGCGAAACCTTATTCGTAATTCTGTTTGTAGCAATTCGGATTCATAATCCGTCTAAACCCCGCCAATATCGCATAAATAAACGACCTACTATCACTAAAGCAAACCGACGTCACTTTTATAATTATGCAAGTCCTCATTCATGCATTAAATTACGACTAGAATCACGGATTCAACACTAAATTGTACCATTTCATAGAGTCTTTTAGCATGTCAAAACTGAGGGTTTTTACAAAATTCTTATAGAGTAAAATACAAGGTCGGAAAATAACGTTTATAGTAATAATTTAGTCGATAAATTATTACTTAATGTACATTTCCTATAGCAATATGTCATTATTTTGACATTTTACATTATTTATGCATTTTTATCGAGTCTCTTTATTCGCACTTGTACGTAGCGTGACTCTTAGCCCAAATATCGAAATTAAGCAAATGTTTTCAAATTAGTAGAGACTACTCTTAGTAGGCTTTTTTATTTCAGTTTTCAAAACTTATTTTTGTCAAAACTTTCGAAAAGTAACCTCACTCCGAACCCCTTATCTGGTTTCAAACCTCAGATTGATAGGTATCGACGCATCTTGAAATCTGAGACACTCGTGTCTTGTATTTCAAGACACGTTGAATAGGTTCCAAATTCCTTTAATATTTGGTGGCGACTCCGAAAAACACCTTTCAAAATGATTTTTCTACATTTCTTTTTGATCCTAAACTCATGCAATGACCTCCCCCATTTTTCAAAATATGCGACCTACGTGAGACGCAGTTCATAGTTCATTTTTCCTGCGAGGGCGATTCTCGCCCGCGCTTCCCCAATACCCGTGGCGAAGCATGGCGCAAGCGCTGAAGGCCGATAGGAACCCCGATTTGATTAACCCCCTTTTCGATCCTTTCCCGGTACCTTCACTAGCACGCTTAAGATAAGTCACCAAATCGCAAATTTGGGGGATAACACTGATGAGTCGTGTTTAGTATAGGTTAGTAGTGGCGTTTTAGGCTTAGTTTAGGATGTTTTAGTGTGATTAAGCGAAGGATTGTTGACTTAAGATGCAGTGGATGTTATCGTGGAATTATGGCATTTTGTCGTGTTTTGAAATTAGCCACGGCGATCTTAAGACACGAGGAGTTACGGAAGAAGCTTAGGCAAGATTATATTAGTGCAGAGACGTAGGCGAGAGCAAGCTTCGCGTACCATGCGCGGACAAAGAAGAAAAGCAGCAGAAGAGAGCAGAACACAACCCGCGACCGGCCCGCGACCGACCCGCGAGACACCTGCGAGCTATCCGCGAGCTTCTCTGTTCGTTGGGCTTTATTCTTCCCGCTTTATTTTGTTGGGCTAGGAAAACGTCAGAAGAAGAAAACTTAGAGGGAGGGTTTCCATATAATAGGGGGAACTATTCATTCAACATACTCACTTTTTTCATATTTTTACATCTTCTTCATTTTCATTTTTTAGTTTAAGCTTAGCTCTAGTTTTAGTTTTGTGATAAAAATTGGGAGATTGAAGATCAAACCTTCCATGCATTTTGTAACCGTCGGTATGAATAGCTAATCTCTCTTTTCTCGGTTTAAGTAATTGAAACGGTTGGTTTTAATTGTGAGTTTGAAAGTTCTAGTCTTTTTTTGATTATTGATTATTGTTCGGTTTTGAATTATACTTGCGTGATTGATTTGTGATTGCTAGGTGTACAACTAGTCGTCTGATTCATTGCGTATTTGTTAGTTTTGTTAGTTGAACGGTTTACGTTGATTAACTTAACGCTAGTAACGACTAGGTTTAATCGTTGAACGGTTTACGTTGATTTTTATTCCTAGGAGCGATTATCATAACGTCTAAAGTACAACTGGATTGTATGTGCTATTTGTTCCTTATCGATTCTCTGTCATTAAAGCTGCTGACTGATTAAATCTTGAACGGGATACGTTGAGATTATCTTTTGGTTAGGGTTAGTTAAGAACGGGATACGTTTTAATTAGCTAAACATAAGGAGAATTAGAATTGTTTGATTCACGATAAGGTAGTCAAGAGTATAAACTAGAACCGGATAACCGTGATCGATTAACTCTAAACCGTGGATATTAACTTGAATCGAGATCCTTTTAATATCATATATTTCATCATTTCCATTCTCTGCTTTTGTTTTAGTATGCTAGTTTGATTAGGTTAGTAATTCAACAAAAACCCCCCCTTTATTAGTTACCTGTCACTCTGTTAGTTTATAATTGCTTTCATCTGCGCTTAGCTTGAATTCGATTAGCCTTATTTCCCTATGGTTCGACCCCTTACTTCCGCTTTACTATTTGTTTAGTATTAGGATTTAAGTGTTATAAATTGTTAATTTGCGGCATACGACTTTGGACCGTCAAACACCTATAAAGCTACCAAATACTTCACTCCCGAGTTTGTACGGTTGCACCCTATATTACCCAACACTCCCTTTCCGAGTTTGTGTAAGGACTCCTTAACTCACATAAAAGCTCACTCCCATGACACCCTATATGAGTCAAGGGGATAAAATGGTGTCTAAAATCCCGACCTCTACTCTCCAACTCCCATGGTAAGAGTCTCGGTCCTAGTCAAGGGGTGTGCTTAAAAGGTTGCTTCTTCCGAATTTTACCCAAATTAGCGAACAAAAGCCCCTTAACAAACCCAAATATCGCAAAATGATAACTTATCTAGAGAAATTCAATCACAAGGATTAAACCATACTAGGGATTAATCAAATCCTAAAAATACAACTACTCACTAATCATAATCAAACCAACACTAATTATAATAATAAAGAACTCAAACATGATAATATGAATAAATTAACAATAAAGATCAAAACTTTAACTAAATAATTTCATAAACAAATAAGATATAAGAGTCAAATAAGAGACACTAATTGAAATGAAAGAGATCAAATCTTAACATAAATTATCAATTAAACTAATAAATTAAAGATTAAAGACTAAACTAAACTAAATCTAAGTAAAAAGAGAGAAAAATACGAAATAAAATGGCAGAAAAATGCTCGGAATGTCGTCTTCTTTCTACCCGTTGCTATACTACACTCATTGCTATCAAGTTTTTACGCCCTTTTTCTAATCTCCTCCTTTGTTGGCTCTTTCTTTTATTTTGTGGGCCTTTACTCTTCTTTTTTTGTTTTTTAATTTTTATTGGGCCAAGTTGTTTTAATAAGAATGGTCCATTTATTTTCGTTCGGTCCGTCTTATCTCTTTTTCATTCTCCGTCTTTTCACCATATGTCGTAAGTTCTTCTCAATTTAATACCTGTAAAATATTTATACAAAAGCGCAGTACTATATTCTCGGCAAAATAGATAAAGCAAATAAAATTATGACCGACCCATATTATTTGTAAGTAGTTGCAAATTGAGCTATATAAGAAATTAAGATCATAAAATTGACTAAGTAAGAGTATAATGAGGGTATAAAATCGGTAAAATTGTCGCTTATCAGCCACATTCATCTAGTCGATCGAGGGACCTGTCGGTGTCCTTTATCTAGCCGAGGCTTTGGTCGGTTTCCTTTATCTGACCGAGGGATTCTGTCGGCTTTTTCCTCTTGACCGACTGCTTTACGTCAGGCTTGGGCCTATTGACCGACACTTGGGGCCCGAAGCACCCTACTTCCTATAAATACAGCTCTGTTTCATTCATTCCATACCTTCAAAAAATTCGTACAGAAATACCTTCAAAAAATCACAGAACACCTCCAAAAAATTACAGAAACTCTCTAACTCTATTTCAAACCTCTTTTTCACATTCGAACACCGTTAATTCTTGAAATAAGCGCCAAAGAGCCGTCTATTTACGATATTTTCAACATTCATTTGAATTCGACATTACGACTAGCCTGAGGGTCCCAAATTCAAATTAATAACCGGTTTGTCTTCTCTTATTTAATTTCTTTTATATATTAATTTCTTTTTATTTGTTTGTTTTTCCTTCTCGATTTATATACCGTGTGATTAACTTTTGTACTTTTCTTTTTTCATATTTCGTCAAATATATAATATTATAATAAATAGTGGAGGCCGTCAGTTCGACAGGCGTTTCGGGTGCCTAACACCTTTCGTGACCGTACCTTTACCCCCGAATCCGCATTATTTGGTTTAGGTCGGAGTTACGGACAGTCCCCACTCCAGGGATTAAAAGGGGATTTTCCGTTACTTTTTTCAAATTAGTTTTTTGTACGTTTTTCTTATAAAACGAACTGGCGACTCCTATTACCCCTCCCTAAATATTATATTTTCACTTATAAAATCGAAATTTTGAGGTTTTGGGCCGGGATCTCACACAAGGTAACCATGTGGATCTTTCTAAAAGTTGGGTTACCACATAGAAATTGGAAAAACACGGGGTTGCTGTACAGAAAACCCTTTAAATATAATTCACCTTTTTTTTTTTTGTTTTTTTTTTTTTTTTTTGGTGTTGTTGTTTATTCTAACCCGACCTAATACTATATAAACTCATCCTAAATAAATACCAATATATTTTAAACTCAAATTAACTCGGCCCGTATTTTATCTTAATTCGTATTCAGTTGGCTTGCAACACTTTCACATTACCCCTCTCACATGGGTGGACCCACGTTAGACTTTGGTGTGGCAAGTGCAACACCAAAGAAAACGAAATGTTTATATATAATAAGCAGAATATCAGAACAGTGAAATGGATGTTGCTCTATTGGTTGAGCGCAAGGGATAAGGCTCTTGAAATGTTGCACAGTCGCGTGTTCGACTCCTAGACTCACCGGTATTCTTTGTTTTTTCTTTTTCCTTTTTCTTTTCATTTATGGAGCACATAAGGGGTGTAACCGAGCCGATCTGATACCGAGCTCGACTGAGCTCGAAATCGGCTTGGAAAATTTTTCTCGAGCTCGGAATCGGCTCTGAATTTACAAAGCTCAAAGATTCAAAGTTCGAAATCGGCACCGAAGAAGTCTCGAGCCCAACTCGAGCTTAGTTGGATATAATTTTTCTACCTTTTTTTTAATATCAATTAAAATAAATATCTATATAACAATTTTCATAAATATTTTATTAAAAAATTGATCAAATGATATTACAAAGAATAAAATTACATTTGTAGCAAAATATAATGTATATACATAGACTAAATTATAAACAAAATTAAAACGAGCCCAAGTCCGAGCTTATGATCTGAGTTTTACTGAGCTCAAAATTTGCTCGGATTTGACCTAACTCGGCTCGGGCCCGAGATCACTTTGACCAAGTTCGAACCGAGCTTTGAACGATTTATTTTGAGGGCTCATCGAGCCGACTCTGATCATTTACAGCCCTAGCTAGTGCACATCAAATGTAAGGTAATTAATTAGCCTTTTTCATTATTCATGCTATTAAAACATATTTAATTGTCACCATATATTTTAACAATGGTAAAGAAAATGCAATTTATTAAATTAAAACCTCTTAATTGACTAATTATTTTTTCTACTTTTTTTTTTCTTTTAGTTATTTTTTTTATACCATCTTTGTGTTGAGCGGTTTTATAAGATATCAACGAGTATATTAATTATTGTAACCAATATCTTTGGTCTCAATAAAAATGACAAAAAATTATGTATATCGTAATTATGGGACATTTCAATACTAGTATTCAATATATTAGTGACCATTGTTTAAAAAATTTGTGCATACGTTATTAAGATATATAGCCACACCAAATAAAAATTCCTGGATCCGCCCCTGCCCTCTCATAAGTCTATCTGAAAGTGTCGACTTATCTTGGTCCAATCTTTCAAATGTTTAACGAAAATACAATTGAAATAAAACAATCTAAAGATAGTGAAAAAGGATAGGATAATATAAAAGTAGGTGGGATAAAATAGGTAGTATTTCTTCTACAAAATTAATTTTATGCGATCTGTATAATTGTTTAACTTATAACTCACCCATTTTACCCATTTATCTGATTTTTCTAAATGTGTCGAATTAACTTTTTTGGTTGGACATCCATAATTTTAAGGTAAATACATTAAAACTTGTAAAATAAATCTGATATAAAAAAAATATCATTAGATTATTTATATAAGGGTAAATTACAAAATACCACCTTTTAAAATTGAAAATTTTCAAATTACCACCTTTTAAAACATTCTTTGTAAATTATTACCTTTTATAACGCTTTTCCACTCAAATTGCTACCATACTCCAATTCCGGTGTAAAAATAATTTACTGTCTCAGTCATTTGTTTACAGTTTGACTTTTTTCCCCTTACAAAAAAGTCAAACTGTAAACAATTCACTGAAAAGTGAGGGCAAAACGGATATTTTTTTCACCGGAATTGGAGGAAGGTGGCTATTTTAGTGGAAAAGCGTTATAAAAGGTGGTAATTTACAAAGAATGTTTTAAAAGGTGGTAATTTGAAAATTTTCAATTTTAAAAGGTGGTATTTTGTAATTTACTCTTTATATAAATATATTTCATAACTTGTTCATTTTACATGAAATCCAAAACCCAAAATCTTGTGGATAATACATAAGCTTTTACTTCCTTGTGGATAATACGAAAACTCATTTCTTTTTAGGACACTCTTTCAGAATCACAGATACATTTACCTTCATCTGTTCCACCCTTACCGCCGAAGAAAAACCCAAAACCTTGAAACTCTTCAGGTTTGGTCAAGATTAGAATAGAGGAGAGAGATGATGGTGGGACATATGAGGGTTGGAGAGAATTGATTTCTAAATTTGTAAGATAAATTTGTAAGATAATATAACTAAGATTTAATGCTTGTAACAATATATATTTATGTCAATTATGTTGAGAAAGTAACCAAAGGAAAACTTAATTGATTAACAAAAGTAAATGTTTGCCTCTTAAATAGGTGTAGGTACCGGGGTTTAACGGGGGACCACTCGACGTCTTGCTAAGGGCGTAAAGTTAAAAAGATTAAGTACAAAAAAACCTTTAAAAACTGTTTTGGAGCCGCCACTAAATTATGAGGGAAATTTAGAACCCGCCTCCGTGTCCTCATGCTCAAAGACACGTCTTAGAGTTCAAGGCACGTCGACACCTATCCGTCTAAGGTTATTGTGAAACCAGATTCGGATTCGGGTGAGGGTACTTTTCTAAAGCATAAATCAAAATAATGTTTTTATGAAAGATCTTTTGGAAAAGCCTATCAAAAGATAGCCTCTACTAGACTTGAGAACAATGCAAAGGATAATACATGAGTCTAAGTAACCGCTACGTACAAGTGCGATATAAGATGTAAAATAATGCAAAACAGATTGATTAAACCCTCAGTTAAGCATGCTTAACTTATTAACAAAAACAGTTCAGTTTAATGACGAATTCATTTTAAATAGTTTAGATGCAAGATGAGGATTTGCTAAAATGCATGCAGTAAAATAAAGTTCAATTAGCCATTGATTTATTTTAATGAGGTCAGTTGTTTATGCGACTTTGGAAGGGTGTTACGAATAGGGTGTGTATTCGAGGTGCATGGCCGCCTTATGCAAAGCAGACTTGCGTACCAAAGTCGGGGTGAGCCTAATGTAGGCCCTTGCTAGTCAAAGAAGTAAAGAAAGACCTTAATCCATGTTTAGGATTAAGTATTACCTGTCTCAGATTAGGAAACCCAAGAAGATTGCTTCAAAGGATGAATTCAACACTAGGAAAATGAAGAATTCTAGGTGTTTATGCGTGAGGCTTTTGTGAGAGAGAGAGTTGTGAATTGAAGGTGTGAATTGTGTTCTGAAATTGTGTGTTTGTCGAATGAGGGAGAGTTTGTATATATCTTTGGAGAGTTCGGTAGATTTTAGGAAATCTAGGGATAAAACCAGGACGTAGGAGCATAAGGCCCCTTGCATTGCCCTAAGCAATCGCATAGCAGAGATGTTGCGGCCGCCTCCACGATCATGAGGCCGCTGCGATTGGTAAGGCGGGCATTATCCTTTATTCCGCATATTTCTAAATTATCATTTAGGATTATACGGGATAACCCTGCTTTGGCTCCAAGATACGGTTGTGGGCTGATGCTAGGGTTTGACTAGGGTTTATCCTGGACCTTGGGAAGCGGGCCAGGAACGGGTCTGGGCTCGGTTCTGGGCCTGGACCCTGAAAATGTGAAAAGGGTGTATTTTGTGACATTTTGTGAAACAGGACATTCCGTGAGACTATCCTGGGTATTTGCCAATCCTAAAAGGTGGTTTTAGAGATTGGTCCTAAATTTAGGGATTTAGGAAGTTTGAACTGAACCTTGTTAATGTAAAAGGATCAATTAGCTTATGTGTTTAAAAAGGGGTGCGCGCATGCCGATTAGGACCTGAACCTGAGACAAACTAGACTCTAGACCTAAGGACACTAAGAGTGATGACCCATAAAGAAACCTCATTTGCATTTAAAAACATTTAACTTGAATTCGTCATAGTTAGAACCATTTAAGTCAACATAAAAGCATGCAATAAAAGTCCATTGTTACATCACTGGGTTTTTGGCGGGAGGTACAGATTTGGGTATCTACAGAGCCCCCAGTTTGACTGAGCTTAGGACTAAAGCGAAAGTCAAACTATACGATAACATCGGGCCGAATTCTGATCTCGATCTTATCGGTAGGCGGTAGTATGTGTCCATGGGTGAGACGAGGACTCTGAACCGGGCTTATCCGGGGAAGGACAAACATGTTTAGGGACATGACGGTCCTTGCATACTTGTAAGGGCATGCCTGCCTGCCAAATACCTTTGCGTGCTGTTGTTGTTGCTTGGTCTCGTAAAAGAGTGCGTATGCTCGGTCTCGTAAAAGAGCGCAGGTGCTTCATGCTTCGTGCTAGCGCTTGTGTTGGTGTTCATCTCGTAAAGAGTGCTTACATCCGCCGGGAATTATCGTCCGAGGAAAATGCTTATGCTTAGTGTATACGCAAAGGTTGTGTATAGTGCTTCAAACTCGTCTAAGAGTGTGGCGGACTTTAGGTGACGCCTTAACCAAAAAAGCTGCGATTAGAAAAAATACTTAGGCATGGAAATTAATCGAGCCCAAGGTGGAGAGTAAACGTGGAATAAAACATGCTCTGGAAATTGCCTTGTCGACTAGTGACTCTTCCGGGAAATCTCTTATCAACTGGCTACTTCAAGCTTGAACTCACTCGCACATGTCGCGGTTTCAAATCCGGAAAAATTCGAATCTGCGATTTGCTCTTCTAAAGATCTTCAGTCTTCGCTTGCTTCTTGTTGGGTTGTTGTTACTTCTGTGTCTTCGTCTTGTGTCTTGTAAATGTTCTTGTTTTGGCCATGAAACGTGGTATCATTACGATTCCTTTGGGTTCACTTGATACTCGTCTCTCGGACTCGGGATGTTTGGTGCTCGATCTCATGTTTGGGTGTTTGAATGTTCATGTCTGTGTTCGGGTGTCTGACTTATGTTTGGGTGTCTGATGCTTTGTGCACACGTGAAAGTACTATGCTTTTAGTGTGCATGCTCGTGTCTTGAGGCGATTCTTGAGGTGTCGCCAACTGTGATTCGTTCTTGAGGCGATTCTGGAGGTGTCGCCAACCGTGATTCATTCTTGAGGCGATTCTGGAGGTGTCGCCAACCGTGATTCGTTCTTGAGGCGTCATGCGAAAAATTACCTTATTTTTCGTTGACAGAAACTTGAGGGCGTGATTTGTTCTTCTTCAGGCGTCATTTCGCGAAAAATTACCTTATTTTTCGTTGACGGAAGCTTGAGGGGTGTATGGTGTGAGCCCCCAGTTTGACCGAGTTAAAGTGTATAACGATGGTCAAACTTGGTGTAGATACCCAAATCTGTACCTCCCGCCAAAAACCCAGTGATGTAACAATGGACTTTTATTGCATGCTTTTATGTTGACTTAAATGGTTCTAACTATGACGAATTCAATTTAAATGTTTTAAATGCAAATGAGGTTTCTTTATGGGTCATCACTCTTAGTGTCCTTAGGTCTAGAGTCTAGTTTGTCTCAGGTTCAGGTCCTCTTACATTAACAAGGTTCAGTTCAAACTTCCTAAATCCCTAAATTTAGGACCAATCTCTAAAACCACCTTTTAGGATTGGTAAATACCCAGGATAGTCTCACGGAATGTCCTGTTTCACAAAATGTCACAAAATACACCCTTTTCACATTTTGGGGCCAGCCCGTAATCCCGAGCCTGCACTGTTCTGGCCCGCTTCCCAAGGTCCAGGATAAACCCTAGTCAAACCCTAGCATCACCACAAATCCGTATCTTGGAGTCCAAGCAAGTTTACCCCGTATAATCCAAAAAGATAATTTAGATATATGCGGAATAAAGGATAATGCCCGCCCTACCAATCGCAAGAGGCCTTGCGATCAGGGAGAAACGCAACATCTGTTGCGACAGCTTGGGCGACCGCAAGGGGTCTTGCGGCTCCTACGTCCGGTTTTATCCCTAGATTTCCTAAAATCTACCGAACTCTCCACTATATATACAGCCCTCCCCTCATTCGACAAAGACACACTTTCAGAACACAATTCACACCTTCAATTCACAACTCTCTCTCTCACAAAAGCCTCACGCATAAACACCTAGAATTCTTCATTTTCCTAGTGTTGAATTCATCCTTTGAAGCGAAGTGCTGCCAGTTTCCTAATCTGAGACAGGTAATACTTAATCCTAAACATGGATTAAGGTCTTTCTTTACTTCTTTGACTAGCAAGGGCCTACATTAGGCTCACCCCGACTTTGGTACGCGAGTCTGCTTTGCATAAGGCGGCCATGCACCTCGAATACACACCCTATTCGTAACACCCTTCCAAAGTCGCATAAACTACTGACCTCTTTAAAATAAATCAATGGCTAATTGAACTTTATTTTACTGCATGCATTTTAGCAAATCCTCATCTTGCATCTAAACTATTTTAAATGAATTCGTCATTAAACTGAACTGTTTTTGTTAATAAGTTAAGCATGCTTAACTGAGGGTTTAATCAATCTCTTTTGCATTATTTTTACATCTTTTATCGCACTTGTACGTAGCGAATTACTTAGACTCATGTATCATTCTTTGCATTGTTCTCAAGTCTAGTAGAGGCTATCTTTTGATAGGCTTTTCCAAAAGATTTTTCATAAAAACATTATTTTGATTTATGCTTTAGAAAAGTACCCTCACCCGAATCCGAATCTGGTTTCACAATAACCTTAGACGGATAGGTGTCGACGTGCCTTGAACTCTAAGACGTGTCTTTGAGCATGAGGACACGGAGGCGGGTTCTAAATTTCCCCTCATAATTTAGTGGCGGCTCAAAAACAGTTTTAAAGGGTTTTTGTACTTAATCTTTTTAACTTTACGCCTTAGCAAGGCGTCGAGTGGTCCCAGTTAAACCCCTGGTACCTACAAATTGGCGACTCCATGGGATAGGTTTTATTTTTAAAACTAAAACTAGTTTTTCTTTTTAAAAATAAAAATGAGACTTGAACGACTTGAGAACAATCAACATGCATGAGTTTAAGCATATCCGTTAGAGTCGAATCTAGTCGGATTCACACACCAACACCCCGAGAGGTGGTTCCAAACGCAGGCATCGTCCATTCGACGAGGCACGTACTGGACTAACCTTCCTCTCACCCCTCCACGGCTTGCCGGAGCAAACAGGTTTGTCCGCCTGTGGCTTCCTTCGTATCCTACACGTTATACTGTGTGGGCGGAGGGCTAAAAGCACCTGCCAAAGCGTACTCAAATCAGTTGGAGGCGTACGAGACTTGACCCAACGACCAAGAGTCATACGTACGAGTGCGAGGCTATACGATATAGTCTTTTTCAAAATTCATTTGCATATTTTCGAAAAGTCGCTTTAAGTTTTCAAAAATAATCAACCTAACAAACTAACAAACTAACACTTTTCAAACAAAATAATCACGAGTTTTTGAAAGAAACATTTTCAAAATTTCCTTTTCACAAAATCTGCAAAACCCGAGTTAAGGTCTTCCAACCCCGACTCGTGGATTTCATTCCTTGGGCCTCACGGCTCAAATCCCTTTTAACATCCTCGGCTTGGCTAACCCAAGTCGAATCCTTTTTACGCATCCACCCCTAGCCCATGACAACATATCGTCGCTCGGGCTAAATGGATGCAAAGCAAAACCTTTTAACTTCGAGATGAGTCACAAGACGCATTCTCATCTCAAAAACACTCCTAGCTTGTTTTCGAAAACCTCCTTCTATTTCAAAACTTAAAAGAGTCTTTTTCAAACGAAATGAGCTAAAAACGAACATATAAATGAACGTGTCAGTCGGGTCTGTCATATAGCTGATGCATTCCATGCAAATTTAGGAAACCTCAACTGGATACCCGTCGCACCAAGAACCGAGCTGTCCTCCCTTACAAGAAGCGAACCTACAAGCGAAAAATGGCCGGCAACGAAGACGTCAACCAACTCCGTGAACAAGTTACCAAGCTGACCAATGACCTAGAAAACCTACTGACGCACCATGAAACTGAAGTTACTCGAATGGAGCTGAGGATTAAGGACGAGGCGGATAAGCACGCCAAAAAGCTCCAGGCTATGGAGGAGCGTCTTGGTACCCCGGGAGGTTACTCCATACACAAAGAAAATGAGAACATCCCTCAGAATATTAGGGATGCACTACCAAGCAAGCTCGCCCTCAGTGATCTCCCGATCTTCCAAGGTCACGAAAGTCCGATCACCCATATCAGGGCCTTCAAATCACAAATGGGTATTAAGGGTGTTGATCCAGAACATTGGCCATCACTTTTCCCACACTCTCTCGCAGCCATCCCAAAGACCTGGTTCTACTCTCTAAACCCAGAAAGGGTTTCTTCTTTTGAACAAATCACCGTCGAGTTCGACCATCAATACAAAGACAACGATGACACCCAGGTCTCTATCTGTACCCTAGAAGTCCTGTCACAAAGGGACAACGAAGGATTCACCGAGTACCTTACTAGGTGGAAGAAGCTCACCGCACAAATCCCGAATCGTCCGAGAGAGGACGAACTTGTGCCAAAATTTGTCAACAACTTGCGACCCGTGTACCAATTTTACATGCGGTATAGCAACATACAAACCTTCAAGCAACTTACCAAGGTCGGAACCCAGATCGAAGACGACCTCAGAACCGGAACTATGGCCAAATATACTGGTCATGCTTATCAAGGCAGCTCATCTAAATCGACACGTACAACTAAGAACGACGAGACTCGCACCGTTGCACTACTACAAAATGAATTTATAGCAACACCATGAAAATGTTGCAAAATGTCTTAGAAATGTTGCTTTAAACATTATGCAACACTTTTACAAGTGCTGCTTAAAACTCCGTTGCAATAGCTCAATGCAACACATATTGCAACACTTCGTCACTAAAAGCAACACATTAACAATGTGTTGCACTAATTTGTAATATGCAACACTTTTTTTTCTGCAACCCTTTTTTAAGCAATTGCAACACTAATGTAATTTAACTAGCAACACTTCTACATGCAATTGCAACATTTATGTTGTTTTAAATAGCAACACTTTCTTCACCATTTGTAACACTTTTGCCAAATAGATGTGACATCGTTGATATCGATTATGACATTTTTTCTATAGACAATGCACAACTTTTATAAAAGACCTATATTTCATTAAAAAAGAATTGTAAATACATCGTCTTTAAGTACTATATAAGATTTAAACTAACAATTGTGATAGCATTAAATTACATCTTGTAGCCTTAAAGTGAAGAGACTAAGGCATGCCATATCTTGATCCTTGTACTGAGCATCTACTACTTGCCCACGAGCTCCTCCTCCTCCATTAGTCTTTTGTAAAACGGAACCATCATAACTGTAGTAATCGCTGATTTGGAACACTTTCGTTTACACCAGTCCTACAAAACAAAAGTATAAGAACCTAACCTCCTCCTAAAGTCATTGAAAAACGGTGAATAGTTCATGCTACCTTTGACGCTCTTTTCAAATATGCTCTTTCAAAGCATAAGAACTCGCTGCAACGTCTAAAAGTTGGCTGAAAGTCTCCGTATAATCTCCAGTGTTCCCAACATGGAAAGTGGAAGGAATAACAGGTTGAGAAGGCAAGCCTCCTGAGCTATTTGTACACTGTTCAAATACTTCCTCCCAGCTTTCCAAATCAAGCGACTTAAAGTGGTTTTCATCTTTACAGCCGCTTCCGTTTTGAGTAAGTGGCACAAAATCTAATTTAGTACCTGAAAGCTGTGTTATTTTATAAACCAAACGAAAACAAAGGAGAAAAGATAAGGGCGGTAAAATTGGATTGAAGCAGTAGATCTGGAAGTCAGGAAATCTATGAAAGCATACTGGATGTTGGCAGATAGTTAGAGTTAAGCAAGCCACCCATCCTGTTTCCAAAGTTTTCTTCTGTATGAGGGAAGTTTAGAGATGAAGGGTACTCGGAAATCACTTGGTTATTATCCTCTGCACCATGGCATAGCACGCAAATTTATAATCAGATTTAAATTGAAAACTGCGATCAACAGACACCTATCGGTAATCCAAGAAGGTGGAGCCTCGAAAGAAGAAGGAAAGTACCTGATTCAATGTCATCATTATAGCTAGTGGAGACGCTACTTGATAAAGAATTGCTCATTGGAGATTTGTATAGGGCTGAGTCTACTTCTCTAATGCTAGTCCTACCTGCTTTTTGACAAAGAAAAGCATTGTTAAAAGTTTGAAGTTAACAGCCTAAAATAGTAAATATACTTTCAATTTACCAAAGTACATACGAGCCTGTACTTGAATCGATGGATTGTCCTGGAGAGGTTTGACAAAGATAGATTCTCAGTGAAATTGGAAAGCCTTAAAATTGACATGGAAGAGATTATGAGTTTATGCAGATGCATCAAACGGAAAATATAATTACAATATTACTGCAGTATTTATCGTTTATCGTTTATACAGAGTATCATTCTATCAGCTAAGTTCCATTGAAATTCATATACTACTTGCGGATTTATAATGTTACCTGTAATATGTTTTGATTACGGTTAATGGAACAAAGAATCCCAACTCTTGGAAAGTCTCCATTCTGTCGGAAGCGAAGCGGGAAATAGGCAGCGGAATTAAAAACGCTAAAAGTGAAATGAAGCTGTGTGGACTAGTATTTTAAGCGGACATCATTGACAAAGATTCAGTCATATATATCTATCACAAAACAATTTCGCTTTTCCTTCAAGCTTACAAAGGTGGAACAACACGAAATCGAACACATCACGGAAGTGCGAGCAAACTACGGCGTGACCATATAAAAGTACTCGCACTCGCGACTCATCAAACACATCTATTCGCTTCACAATGCAACCAAAAGCATACCAATCATACTACTACTTACCGCCTACAAGTTCAAGCCTACAACAAGTTAGCGTGTGAGCGAGGACAACAACTTATAAAAGAAATAATGGGCAATGAGTTATCGCATGGCAAAGCCTCACCAATAGATAATGCAACAACGGCACTCAAGTTACAACAATGGTAAACAACGCGACATGGCGGAAGCTATAAGGCTGCGGGAACAGAAAACGAGGGCCCGGGGAAGCGGTATATGTCGCGACAACGGCCCGAGTCACATGGTACAATATCGATTACACTCAACACTTGCAAAGAATTATAACCGACAACACCACTATAGACAACCGAACAGAAGAACCAACCCTAAAAGCGACTCCACGATACGGCAAACAACATCCAACACACATTTCACGCATCCCAAACACAAGCAAACACGAGCACAATCGTCAACATAGTGCAGCGTCAACAACGTTTATGAAGCAACAACATTAGGTAATGTAAGCGGCGGTGTAGAGCGTTAGAGCGGCGGTAACACGCCAATCGTCGGTATGACGATAGCGGCTACATCAATCACAACCGGCCCGGAACCCACAACACCTCAAAACAAAGCAAGGACAAGGCTTCAACCTTTGAATTAATCACGGACAACATGATAACATGACATGTATTACCGACAAAAATGAACAACCATTTGAACCCTTATACAACACTACAAGTCACGGTTTATATACAACTCAAAGATACACCCACGAAATTCACCTTACCTAAATACGAAAACCGAAACCAAGGTGGAAACGCGAAAATACGAACTTGAGTAAAAATCGGCGAAATCGTCACCAAAGCACCTCATGCTACAAACAAAGATTGCTACCATCAATTACGACTAAAATACCGATGATTCGACACCTAAAAACATGAAAATCGTCTCAAAATCAAAAAGCCCCAAATTCTAGGGTTAAATTCGACGAAAAACAAAATCGAAAGAGCAAAAACGATATATACCTTAGTTATTCGAAAATCAGACTGAGACACGAGGAAAATCGATGAATTGAACTTAAGATGAACACATCGAGCCTTTGGGCCAGATGAACACGAACAGAGAGCAGGATAGGAACGGCGGAAAAGTGAATGACGAATGATAGTCAGCCGACGTTGTGATGATGATGAGCGATGATGAATTTGATGATGACGACGATGATTGAAGAAGAAGATGATGAACGAATGAGGAGTTGAAGGTGATGATGAATGAATTGAGAGACACGAAGAAAAAAAGAAGAAGGACGAAGGAGGCTCAGCCTCTTGCATTTTTTTTTTTTTTTTTTTTGGTCGAATGAAATAAAGGGGAATGGTGTGGGTTTAATTAGCTTGGGTCTATTTCATAATACACTTATTATTATTATTACTATTAGATTTATTACTATTATTATTATTATTATTATTATTATTATTATTATTATTATTATTATTTAAAACTCCACTTAAGAAATTAATATAAACTCGTCTTTAACAGGATAAAAAAAATCGTCTTTAACAGGATAAGAAAAATACGGAGTATTACACAATAATATAGAAAGGTTCTATTTATGACTATAAAATGCAACACTTATAAGAAAATGTTGCATATTTGAATGTGGAATGCAACACTTTAATAAATATGTTGCATTATATTAGTATTTGCAACACTTATGAATCAAGTGTTGCATAATTAAAATGTCTCTCCTAAATTGCAACACAATTACAAAGTGTTGCACACAATATGTTGCAATAGGTCAATATTGTAGTAGTGTTGCCAATCTAGAGTCACTTGGCGACCCGGAGTCGTTCGCCACTATTACTTCTCCTCCCTTCAGACCTAGAAGGAGCTTCGACATGCTTTACATGTCTTACACTAAGGCATTTAAACGACTAGTCGACAAAAACTATCTACAACCCATCGGGCCGACCACTGAACCACCCGAAGACAAAAAGCCTAAGTCGTGGGATTCAAATGCCTACTGTGCATACCACAGGGGCAAAGGCCACGACACCGAGAATTGCTTCAAACTAAAACACGCAATTCAAGACCTTATCGACCAAGGAAAGCTCGATAAGCCGACGGCCAATGGTAAGCCGTCCAACAAAGACAACCCTCTAGCCAATCACGCAATCTTCATGGACTCCGCGCCCATCATTGACTGCTCCTATCTCATCACACCTGCCGATGACCAGATCAACGCTATCTCCTTTGACCAACCAATCGTGGAAAGTAATGCCCAGAACGACGGCGAAAGTTTCGCCGACTTTCTGGCTAGGTGGAAGGAGTCAAATGCACACCTTGTAGGCTTAGTGCACCCAGACGAACTCGTGCAGGATATCATCAAAGACTTACATCCGGTGTACCAAACCCACATCCGGTATGCCAACATACGTAATTTCAACCACCTCGTCAACATCGCCACACAAGTTGAGGACGATTTGAACGCATGCTATGGCGAGCAAATCAATGGAGTGTGGTACTCTAGTAGCGACAGCGAGGGCGAATGGCCACCACCTAACAAGGCCATAGTCCAAATCAACAACACAAGTGTCGCTTCCTCTTCTAAAAACAACAAAAAAGGGAAAAACAAGAAGGGAAAGAAGAAGGGCAATAAGCCCCAAGTCAAAGTTAACACCACTCAACCCGAGACAAAGGATGAGGTCTCCCACCTCACTCGCTCCGGGCGACCTTATCAAAACATTTTCACAGATGCCCACGCCGAGGAAGCTGCTATCCCCGACAAAGACAAAACCGTAGTCCCGGAGGACGTTCCCTCCAAAGACACACCTGCTACTCCAGTAGTCCTACCACCAAGCACGAGCGAGACGCTTCAAAAGCAACTCGTTCGCACCAAAGCCGACATCTCGATTTGGGCTCTCCTACGAGATTCCGCCGAACATAGAAAGGCATTTATCCGCGCCCTCCAAATAGCAAGAGCGGACGCAGACATTTCACCCGACCAAATGGTCAGTCATGTTACGAGAGATTGGCTTGCCGGAGCCATCACTTTCTCTGATAATGAATTTCCGACATTTGGCGCTAATCATAACTTAGCCCTGTACATTAGCGCCGAATACAGAAAACGAACGTTACCCGTAACCTTAATCGACAATGGATCTGCAGTGAACGTTTTACCCCTATCAACCGCACGTTGTCTGGAGCTTGACGACAAAGATTTTCAACCCAGTAACGAAGGTGTCAAGGCTTTCGACGGGACCAAACGCAGCGTGAAAGGGACAATCTCCCTCCACGTGCGCACAGGCCCTATAGAACGGAAGGTCGATTTTCAAGTAATCGACATGACACCGTCCTATAACATGCTTTTAGGACGCCCATGGATTCACGCCGTGAGGGCCGTGACGTCCACACTACACCAAAAGGTGAAGCTACCTCTCAACGACGAGGTCATAACCATCAACGCCTCCAACTTCCGTGCTCTTCTTGATTCACCCAAGGAGCGTAACGCCGCAGAAATCACAATTGAGGAAAAACATGAACCCTGCGGTTTTGACTTTGAAATAGGTGCCATCACAACCACGCCTATCCGAACCTACAAACCCTTCGAAACCAAAAATAATCATAGCCTTTGGCCCACCATGGGACTAGGCTACAAGCCAAAGGGAGGTGACCTCGAACAAATGACTAAAGAAGTTAAAAAGCGCAAGTTCGCGCGCAAGTTCAACCTCCCGAGATACTCATTTGACATGAGCAAATACTTCATCCCAGGGGGAGGATATGATAAAGACAACTACACCAAACCTCAAGAACACTGTTTCGCTAGTGAAAGTGGGCTACCTTTCACCAACAAAACCAATGAAGACTTGGTCTCATCCATCATCCGAGACCGACGCTTCAATCCCGACGACCTCATCACCGATGTCGCCGAAAAGACCTTAAACGGTTGGTACAAGATCACCAAGTGGACCGATTCTCAGGGCCATAAATATCAGCTAAATCCGCGGGGAAGGACCCTCTTTGACAAGATAATCTCACGAAATGGTGAAGACTCAAGCAAAGACACCTCAAGCAAATGACAACAATCAAGACTGACTAAGAGGAGGAAATTCTTTTAGGATCTAATTCTCTAAGTGTCGGGTCACCTGTCGACCCACCCTCTAGTTTTAGCTTAGACTTTTTATTTTCGGAGGCTAGCTCCAGCTCTTCTCCCAGTTTGTCAAACGATTCTCCTTTAATGAATAATACAGATAAGTTTGCTTACGCCTCGTCTCAAGCTAAAAATAAACAAATAAACAACGAAGAACAAACAAAATTTAAACAAATAAACAAAACAACACAACACATAAATCCGTGCGATAAAAATAAACTAACAAATGAACAATCATTATTTAAATACATTGCAAACATCATAAACAACCCAACACAAAACCCGATCATCGAGGATACCCTAACCATTAACATAGGAACCCCCGAAGAACCAAGGGAATTACAACTAGGCGCTTCACTAAGTGAGGACGAGCGCACAAACTTCACCCAACTCTTAACCGAGTTCAAAGACGTCTTTGCATGGTCATACAAGGACATGCCCGGCATCGACAGAAGCATAGCCGAACACCACATCCCCATCAAACCTGGTTTCAAACCCATCAAACAAAAACTAAGGAGACTACGACCCGAATGGTCCCTTATGGTCAAAGAAGAAATCGAGAAGCGATTCTGGCCATCCAAGTCGCCGAGTACTCGATTGGGTCTCGAAACATGGTCCCGATTACGAAGAAAAGCGGCAAGATCTGGTATGTGTCGATTTAAGTGATCTTAACAAGGCTAGCCCAAAGGGCGACTTCCCATTACCAGCGTGACGTCCTAGTTGACAACACCGCCGACCACGCCCTTCTATCCTTCATGGACGGGTATGCAGGATACAACCAAATCAAAATGGCCCGTGTGGACATGGCCAAGACAACGTTCATTACGCCATGGGGCACATACTGTTACACAGTCATGCTTTTTGGCCTAATCAATGCAGGTGCAACCTATCAACGCACCGCCACCACACTTCTACACGATATGATGCACAAAGAAGTTGAAGTGTACGTGGACGACATGATCGTCAAATCCAAGGAAAGAGGTGATCACATAGCCAATCTCCGCAAATTCTTCACACGTCTCCGTCAATACAAGATGCGCCTCAATCCCCAAAAATGTACATTTGGAGTAAAATCCGGCAAGCTACTAGGACACGTAGTAAGCCAAAGAGGCATCGAGGTCGACCCCTCGAAAATAAAAGCAATAATGGCGATGCAACCCCCCAAGAACCTGGACGAGATCCGAAGTTTCCTAGGTCAAGTCCAATACATCTCCCGCTTCATAAGCAAACTAACCATGATATGTGAACCGATCTTCAAGAAGCTGAAGAAAACTGACCATGTAGAATGGGACGAAGCATGTCAACAAGCATTTGATAAGGTTAAGGAGTTGTTATCCAACCCCCCAGTCCTAAGACCACCACAGAAGGACCTACCCTTGTCACTCTACCTCACAACAACATCAACCGCAATGGGCGCCATGCTCGCCCAAGAAGTCAACGGCGAAGAACATCCAATCTACTACATCAGCAAGAAGTTTCTCGAATTACGAAACTCGATACGCACCCGTCGAGAAAAGTTGCCTAGCATTAGTATGGGCATCCAAAAAGCTCGTCACTATCTTTGGCGCATCAAACGAAGGTCTACTCAAAAATGGATCCGTCAAATACCTTTTCGAAAACCCGTGCCAAATGGACGCATGGCACGATGGACACTACTTTAGCCGAGTTCGATATTGTCTCACGTTCTTTAAATCCATCAAAGGGCGAAGCAAGATCGGACTTTCGCCGATCACGCGATCGACGAAGAACCCATCATCGACACCACATCTTTTCCCGACGAAGGAATATACAACATAAATGAAGAACAATGGGAAATGTACTTCGACGGCTCATCAAATTACAGAGGCTGTGGAATAGGAATACTAATCATTTCCCCAAACGGCGAACATACACCCCTCTCCATCAAATTGGACTTTGATGTGACAAACAACGCCGCAGAATATGAGGCATGCCTGCATGGATTACAGGCCGCGCTCATACTAAACGCAAGGAACCTACGAGTATACGGAGATTCCTCGCTAATTATCAACCAAGTGTCTGGAGCGTGGAAAATACTTAACGAAAACCTCGCGCTATACCAAAACAAAATCCAAGAACTCATCGCCAAATTCCACCGCGTAGAGTTTTTACACCTACCCCGCGAAGAAAACCAATTCGCAGACGCCTTGTCAAAACTGGCGTCACTACTAAACATCCCCCCAGGAATACAGACCATTCCCATCGTGGTAGAACGAAGCAACGATCCCGCATACATATGCGACATCGAAGCCGAGGAAGAACAAACTGAACCTTGGTACCAGGCAATAATCAACTTCAAACGGCGGGAATACCCACCAAATACCGACAAAGCGTGGCAAAAGAGCTCTCCGCACGGCATCACAATTCGTGTTGGAAGTGGTCAAACTACTCAAGAATACGCCCCAGGGTACTTTTCTCTTGTGCGTTGACCACAACAAAGGGCGAGAGATTATATCTCAAGTCCACGACGGCGAGTGCGGACCACACATGAACGCTCGAGCCTTATGTAAACAAATACTCAGGCTAGGATGGTATTGGACCACCATGGAAGCCGACTGCGCAAAGTATGTCAAGCATTGCCACAACTGACAGACCTTCGCAAATGTGCAACACGTACCCCTTCACGCTTTATCTGACCTCACATCGCCATGGCCATTTTCCACGTGGGGAATTGATGTCATAGGCAAAGTACACCGGTTGGAAGCAGGAGGACAACGCTTCATCCTCGTGGCAATCGACTATTTCACGAAATGGGTCGGCGCGTCATATCGCAAGCTTGATACAAAAGAAGTTGCGTTTTATACAAAACAATATCATATGCAGATATGGCATACCTCATGGTGATCGGCGACCAAGGCTCACACTTCCAGGAGAAGTTGAACCTATCCTCACCAAATACAACATTCAAGTACACAAATCATCGCCGTACCGACCTCAAACCAACGGAGCGGTAGAAGCTGCAAACAAGACCGTCGTCACCATCCTCAAAAAGATGATTGACACCTGTCACGATTGGCCACATAAGATTCCCTTCGCCCTATGGGGATATCGAACCACAATACGCACACCAACGGGGATGACACCCTATTTCCTCACATACGGTATGGAAGCCGTACAGCCTGTAGAAATCGAAATGAAATCACTTCGAATTCTAATGGAAGCAGACATACCAGAAGCAGAATGGGCACGAGAACGATATGAACAACTCATTCTCCTAGACGAAAGGCGCTTACACTCGTTAAGCACCGTTCGCATGTACCAATCAAGATTACAACGCGCATACAACAAACGGGTCAAACCACGCAACATCAAAGTGGGAGACCTGGTCCTCAAATCAGTAAGAGCACCATTACCTGCTGACCCCAGAGGGAAATTCAAACCGAATTGGGCCGGACCATACCTGGTTAAGGAAATCCTTCCCGGAGGAGCCGCAAGGCTCACCGATCTTGACGGTGAAGAGTTCAACCTACCCACCAACCTCGACCAGCTTAAGAAATACTACCCTTAGGTTTCAAACAACTTTGCAATGTATTTCAAAAAAAAAAAAAGGAAACAAAACACAACGCACGGATGAACTACGCTTGGTTTGTTTCCACGCCAGAGTGAATCGTGGCGATCTTGCAAAAGACTCAACCAACATCACGAACTACGCCGGTTTGATTCTATGTAAAACATGGATACGTAGGCAGCTTTTCAAAGCACAACCGAACTTCCCTGCACGCACGCCTGAAGCTTAAAAAGGTCGAAGGTGATGCACTCACAAAATGACGCACTCAAAGCTTAAAAAAGTGGAGAGAACAGTCAACACAAAACGACATGCTCAAAGCTTAAAAAGATCAAGAGCACAGTCAACACAAAACGACATGCTCAAAGCTTAAAAAGGTCGAGAGCACAGTCAACACAAAACATATCAGTCCAAAGCTTAAAAAGGTCGAGGACTTAAAACAAAAATGCACGTCCAAAGCTGAAAAAAAGTCAAGGATAAACAAACAAAAAAAAGAGACGAGGCGATAGGCAAACACTTTCTTTATTTGATCATTGAATTTTGAAAATGTTTACATTCTAAGTAGGAGTTTAAAACTAGCTTTCAAACTCATTTTATTCATGGAACAATTAAATAAATAAAAATTCTTTGAATAAAACAACTATTAGTCTAAGTATCCTTCTTACGACGCTTCGGATGCTCCTCATCATCTCCATCCTTAGAAACATACGCACGAGCGACAAATCAAGCAATCAGGACCGAAACCATCCTCTCGAATCCTGGGGGCTCGGCGGGGTCCTCTTCACTTCATCATCAACCTTCGCCCAGACGATCTTATGCACGGTCACCTAGGTCTAGCCGCTCCCCAAGTGGCCTAGGCGAAGACGCTCTCGCACTCGAACTTCGCTAAGTCATTGTAGTCTCGTCTTCCACGCCGCCATTGCATGCGCCAGCAGCGGTCTTGGACCGTGCATTCGGCGCGCCATATTCTCCTTATCCCGAGGATCCAAAGAAATGCACCACCTCCGATAGAAGTCCGAGACACGAGTAGTCTCAGAACCAGATGGTCGAGCCCAAGTCACTCGATCAGACCACCCTCGCACCCAAGCATCAATCATTTGGTTGTTCAGAACAACCGACTCGCATATCCGAGTATCTTGAGCCGGAATAACCTGAGCTAGACCGATCTGCCTCCTCAACCGATAAGGGTGGATCCATACTCCTCGCTCGAACCCGCACAACATTATCCCGCTAGCCGCATTCGCAACTGACGGTGCCGTGATGTGTCGAATGGACCACCACGACACAGTCCACCTAATCGTCCTCTCCCGAACAAATCCTTGGAAGTAGTTCCTTTGGCGCTCGAGGCAAGGCCCGATGAAGAGAACGAGTAGTCGGCCAGTGAACATACACCTCACCACTAGGTGGAGCCAAGACACGAAGGCGGCTCCATCAACCAAATGCGCAAGATCCTACCACTTCGACGATATGACCTTAGACGATTCGCGTGACGGTCGTCCAATCCCAGTATAGTCTCAGCAAGGATCAAGACTGAAGGATCATGGCCAAGCTCCATCTCCTCCATGACTCGTGCATACCTAGCATGGCCATGCACACCATCCTCCATCGACCCGGCGACGTCTGCAGATGTAGAAAGCGAGAACCCAAGAGCTCTCCTCCTGGCCAGAAGCGTAAATGCTCACATCACTCACGTTCATGTAACGCTCACACAAACGTCGCATGTTCACCACACCTCCCTCAAACAAACCATCAGCCTGAGCATTGGTCATCGAGAGATACTGTCGCAATCTCCCGTTATAGCCAAACTCACTCCTAACCGCTACTGGGGTAGTACGGTTAGACCATCCTGCAATAGCCGAAAATTCTTCTAGCAGCGGACATATCTCGCCTCCCGGGAACCTGAAGACATGCACCCTAGGATCCCAATAATCAAGACAAGCGTCAAGAAAGTCCATCTCGACGCGCATCTGCCTAAAACCTATGAAGACACCCGCACCAGTCAAAGATAACGCCCTCTTCTCCGACTCGCTAAGAGAAGACGTCCACCGCTTCAAAAGACCATCAAAATGGTCCATCTTTCAAAAATACAAAAATAAATATTCTTAAAAATACTAAGCGATTTAAGAGAATACACAAAAAAAAAAAGCAAAGAAAAGAGTTGAAAGTGAATGAGGATTATGCCTCGTACCTCCCCTCTTTATATAGCAAAACAAAATCTCGAATTAGGAAAATTCGACGATAGAACCGTGATCCAAGCCGCGAGAACCTTATTTGGAGGTGCCAATCGCAAGACCCCTTGCGATTACCAGCTCCATCCGCAACATGTGTTGCGATTCCTAGGGGCGGCTTTATCCCAAAACTTCCATATTTTCGACTTTCCTAATCCTACCATGCATGCAATTACGACGTACATCGTAATAGGGCTCCTTAATTCGGGCCCAATTACAACCATTAAAGCATGGATCCATCAAATGTCATGATTGATCCGATCACAACACATTTCATTTTATGATTCGTTTTAAAGCTCATTTCGAATTTTAAACACCTAAAATGAACATTTTCAAACGCTTTTCCAAACGCAAAGCATTTTTCAAAGCAGAGTCTCCCACTCGGGAATCATTTTCAAGTTTCTTCGAGCTACTAACTAAACAGGTGCAAGAAAAAATAGAGAGTACAACTACAACAAACTACAAGTTCAAATTCAAGACATGAAACAACTAAGGATGACGACGACGAAGCTCCTCGTTCTCCCTCTGAAGCCGAGCCACCTCTGCTACGACCTGACTCATGACTGCTCCGCCCAAGCCATCCTCCAGCGGTGGGCTGTTCGCCACAACTTCTTATGGACATCCTTCGCAACCTGCACAAGACATTTTTCAAACACACTTTACTCCATTTTGCCTTAAATATACACTAATTTAAGTCAAACTACGGGGGTAAATTCAAACCTTACCCGCTCTTCACTCCATTTTGCCTTAAATATACACTAATTTAAGTCAAACTTCGGGGGTAAATTAAAACCTACTCCCTACCCGCTCCATTTTGTCCTAATTCTAGGTCCAATTAAGACAAACTCGGGGGCTAATACAAAACCCAACCCAAAACTTAAGTTTGCCCTTCGCTAAACATTACCTCGGTCAAACTGGGGGCTTACATAGATATACTACCGAAGAAGTCGTACCTTTTTCACCTTATCACCCCAACTCTCCATCCCTGCATCCGTAACCACCGGCAAATACTCGGGCACGTGCCAAGTCTCCCGTATCCCGGCATTGTCCCGCTCCACCGTCGTAGGGAAATCTGGGGGCTGGAACGCAAGGTCAGCGTCCGGCACCTGCGACAAGAAACACAACAAAATTAGGGAAAATTTTTGCACAAATTTTTACCCTACACAAATGAACAAGAACAAGACATACCTCGATAGGCCCACCAGCAAGCCTACCCCACGCAAACTGCGTGTAATCCAGCTGACGTAGGAGGAGATGCTCCGACTCCCCCTCAAGATGCAGCTGCCTCTGCTGCCGACTCAAGACCCGTGTCTCAAAGAGAACCTTAGGAGGATCAAGAGGCACGACGAAGTCAGGATACCTCGTCTGGATCGCCAAACGCTCGCCCAAGTACCAAACATACCCATACGGCGTAGCCAAGTACAACCGTTGGGAGTCACGCTCCCGGAAGCGCACCCACAATCCCTCAGGAACGCCCGTGTACTGTTCCCACGGACGCGGACGGAACTGTAACAAGAAGAAATACATTAAACACCCTTTTCAAGCAAAATCATCTGAGTACATGTTATTTAGAAGGTTTCAATACATACCTGACCACCTCTCATCTGGTTCAATTGTTCCCGAACAAAGTCGTACGACCAGTCGAACCCGATACGGCTGCAAGTACCCCAGGTCCACACCGCTGGATACTTCTTCTCCATAGTAATAGCCGACTCGGGGAGGAAGAAGGAGAAGTGACTGTAGACCCAGCACTACACAAGAAACATAAAACAAGTTAGCACAAGTATACAACATTTCAAAAGGGACAAATCAACTGAAGACAAGAACAACGTACCTCCAACAACAAGCCAGGAGATACGATGGGAATCCTGGACCCCCCATCCATCGTCCGTGGCCTCACAGCATCCATGCAGAAACGGATGCACAAACCCAAGGCTGGGGACACCCAGTCAAACGCCCCGATCGCACTCCAGTCCAGAAGATACATCAACACCGACGTAGCAGCCCGCTCGCCCTTCTCACCGAAGTAGGCAGAGCTAACAAACCACTGACAGTGAGGCTCCTCGGCCTAGAACACGTACTCAGGCGAGTGCGAGCCCTCGTCATAGGAGCCCCAGACCAGTCCTCTCCTACGATATTTCAAGAACATAAACATTTTACAAGACACAAGACGAAGACACAGAAGTGACAACTTGACAAGAACACCCTACACAGGGCCCTTTTTAGGCCTAATTCACAATTTGGCTAAAAGCCGCTCTACACACATCAAAATTTCAACTTGATGGTTCCTATACGCTACATTAACCTTCAATTACACCCCATAGCAATTAATTGCTTTTTGGAGACTCCGATCAAAAACCCCTAATTTTGACCTAAATTCTCCGTTTTAATCGACTTTAAACCTAGGTTTGAGGGCCGATTACTAACATTTTTCAAAAACTGACACCATACACATACTATACTAGTCAAGGGGAACCTATGGCGAAGTTTAATTGCAATCCGAGGCAGAAAATCAGGTCCGATTTTTGGGACGGGACCATTTCATACGAAAATGGTCCAAAAGCGTTTCAAATCATGAGCATTTCACACATACATTCAAGAATAGCATAATACAAGGGAATGGTATTGTTCTCTAGTGATCAAGCGACAAGTTTCAAGCCAAAAGACGGTTTTTCACCAAAAACGTCTTTTCTACATTTCAAGGACGATCTAACAATTTACAACATCAAAATGCATAAAAACAAGTAAAATGGAGTGTTACCTTGATCCATTTTGAAGCTAAGCAAGAAAAACGAGCGAAAACGGTCTTGAAATCGCAAGGAATCAGTTTTAAGAGAGAAGGAGTCGAAAATGGGAAATGAAATGTAATACACGGTATTTCCGTGTTTTATAAGGAGAAAAAGCCTAAGACCCTAATCGCAAGGACGCTTGCGATTTGGGGAAGGAGCCGCAAGGACGCTTGCGATTCCTGCTCTGGGCATTTTCGTGTTTTTCCTATTTTCAGGTCTAATTTGGATTTGTAATCCACTTGTAGCCCTTTTAGACACTTTCTCACGTTACGTCGCTCGGTTAAGGCGTCACCTAAAGTCCGCCACACTCTTGAACGAGTTTGAAGCACTATACACAACCTTTGCGTATACACTAAACAATAGCATTTTCCTCGGACGATAATTCCCGGCGGACGTAAGCACTCTTTACGAGATGAACACCAACACAGGCGCTAGCACGAAGCATGAAACACCTGCGCTCTTTTACGAGACCAAGCATACGCACTCTTTTACGAGACCAAGCAACAACAACAGCACGCAAAGGTATTTGGCAGGCAGGCATGCCCTTACAAGTATGCAAGGACCGTCATGTCCCTAAACATGTTTGTCCCTCCCCGGATAAGCCCGGTTCGGAGTCCTAGTCTCACCCATGGACACATGCTCAGATTCCGATGATATCGAGACTGTAATGGTCCGGATGTTATCGTATAGTTTGACTTTCGCTTTAGTCCTAAGCTCAGTCAAACTGGGGGCTCTGTAGATACCCAAATCTGTACCTCCCGCCAAAAACCCAGTGATGTAACAATGGACTTTTATTGCATGCTTTTATGTTGACTTAAATGGTTCTAACTATGACGAATTCAATTTAAATGTTTTAAATGCAAATGAGGTTTCTTTATGGGTCATCACTCTTAGTGTCCTTAGGTCTAGAGTCTAGTTTGTCTCAGGTTCAGGTCCTAATCGGCATGCGCGCACCCCTTTTCAAACACATAAGCTAATTGATCCTCTTACATTAACAAGGTTCAGTTCAAACTTCCTAAATCCCTAAATTTAGGACCAATCTCTAAAACCACCTTTTAGGATTGGTAAATACCCAGGATAGTCTCACGGAATGTCCTGTTTCACAAAATGTCACAAAATACACCCTTTTCACATTTTCAGGGCCCGGGCCCAGAACCGAGCCCAGACCCGTTCCTGGCCCGCTTCCCAAGGTCCAGGATAAACCCTAGTCAAACCCTAGCATCAGCCACAAATCCGTATCTTGGAGTCCAAGCAAGGTTATCCCGTATAATCCTAAAAGATAATTTAGAAATATGCGGAATAAAGGATAATGCCCGCCCTACCAATCGCAAGAGGCCTTGCGATCGTGGAGGCGACCGCCTTTATCTGTTCTGCGATTGGCAGAAGCGACGCAAGGGGTCTTGCGGCTCCTACGTCCGGTTTTATCCTTAGATTTCCTAAAATCTACCGAACTCTCCACTATATATACAGCCCTCCCCTCATTCGACAAAGACACACTTTCAGAACACAATTCACACCTTCAATTCACAACTCTCTCTCTCACAAAAGCCTCACGCATAAACACCTAGAATTCTTCATTTTCCTAGTGTTGAATTCATCCTTTGAAGCGAAGTGCTGCCAGTTTCCTAATCTGAGACAGGTAATACTTAATCCTAAACATGGATTAAGGTCTTTCTTTACTTCTTTGACTAGCAAGGGCCTACATTAGGCTCACCCCGACTTTGGTACGCAGTGCGCTTTGCATAAGGCGGCCATGCACCTCGAATACACACCCTATTCGTAACACCCTTCCAAAGTCGCATAAACAACTGACCTCTTTAAAATAAATCAATGGCTAATTGAACTTTATTTTACTGCATGCATTTTAGCAAATCCTCATCTTGCATCTAAACTATTTTAAATGAATTCGTCATTAAACTGAACTGTTTTTGTTAATAAGTTAAGCATGCTTAACTGAGGGTTTAATCAATCTCTTTTGCATTATTTTTACATCTTTTATCGCACTTGTACGTAGCGAATTACTTAGACTCATGTATCATTCTTTGCATTGTTCTCAAGTCTAGTAGAGGCTATCTTTTGATAGGCTTTTCCAAAAGATCTTTCATAAAAACATTATTTTGATTTATGCTTTAGAAAAGTACCCTCACCCGAATCCGAATCTGGTTTCACAATAACCTTAGACGGATAGGTGTCGACGTGCCTTGAACTCTAAGACGTGTCTTTGAGCATGAGGACACGGAGGCGGGTTCTAAATTTCCCTCATAATTTAGTGGCGGCTCCAAAACAGTTTTTAAAGGTTTTTTGTACTTAATCTTTTTAACTTTACGCCCTTAGCAAGACGTCGAGTGGTCCCCCGTTAAACCCCGGTACCTACACTTGGTGATAAGGTTGTTTGAGTGACGGTGTTTTTGAATTACCCCCTCGAGTTTGACTAAATTTCGTTTGAAAACTGAGTCAAAGTGTGTATTAGGGAAAAAGTTTTTAGATTACCCCCTCGAGTTTGGCTTAATTTGGTTGGAATTAAGGCAAAGTGGTGTTGGCTTTTGGTGTTGGCTTTCTTTGACTGTAAAAGTAAAGTCAAGATTGCGACTATGCTTTTAATTTTGCCCCCTTAGTTTGGTTAGGTTTTGGTGTAAAAACTAAGTCAAACTTGAAATGTCCTTTCTGTCCTTGAATAAATTGATGTCTTGGTGTGGGGTGTTGGTCGTGCCTTCTGCAAAGCTGCCTACGTATCCACGGTGTGTGGAATCAGACCAGCGTAGTTCGGTATTGCGTGAGCTAAGCCGAATTGTGAATTTGACTCGCTTTTGCTTCTGGGGTGTTATTGTCTTGAGGGTGTCTCTTATCAAGGCAGGGTGTTTATTTCGGCTTGGAGTGTTTTACGGATACCTTCGAGGTAGGGCATACTATCGAGGTAGGGTTTTTGCTTCGGCTAAATTTTGGGACGTCCGTGAAGGATATCTATTTTGTTGTACTTTGGATAGGAGTATAATCCTAAAATGGAGTGTCAGCCCCCAGTCTTCGTTGTAGATGTATAATGTATATCGCACTCATGGTGCATGAGTTGACCATAACTCTTGTGTGGCTTCCTAGTCTAAGGAGGTGAATGTGTTATCTGTCGTATTTAGGGGATATCGTAGATAAACCCCCAGTCTTGAGGTTTGGTACTACGGGATGGGTTATTTCCACCGGTTATGATTTTTGTAAAGGGTGAACGACGGTTGTTCATTCGTCGTTTGGCTTGGGTACAATGTATCTTGTACCGTCAGGTGAGTGGTACCAACGTCTTTCAATAGGTTGTGTCTTGAACGGGTTGGATCCAATGGTGTATCCAATGTTGTTGGATAGAATTTGTATCCAATCTTAGTTGGATAGAGCGTGTCTTGTGTGATTGGGCATCGTGGGGTAGAGCATATCCAGCGTCGCCATTGTGAATGCTCCCTTTATGTCGTGTTTGATGTCTTCTCCATTTCTTGCTTGTACCTGCGTAGTTAGTACTCAGGAAAAGAAAGTTTTTTTTTTTGAAAATGCTCTCGCGTTTTTGGAAATGCCTTTTGTTTGAAGGAAAAATCATTTTTTGCAAAAGAAGATTTTGAAAATGTTTTTTTTTTTTTTTTTTCAAAAGAAGATTTTGAAAATGTTGTTTTTGCAAAAGGAGATTTCGAAAAATGCTTAAAGACTTATTTTTGTTTGAAAAGCGTTAACTTAAGCGTTGAGTTAATTTTTAGAAAGTATTTCCTAGAGTGCATTAAGTCAAATTTTTTGTTAGTTCACAACGAGTTCCTTCAAAGTGCGTCAACTTGAGTATCGAGTTAAGTTTTGAAAGGCGCTTCTTGTGAGCGTGGATGAAGTGTTTCAAAGACAACGATAAATCGTGTTAAGAAAACGGGTGTTTTAAGTGTTTCAAAGACGAAGGCGAATCGTATGCGTGACTCGAGACTCGACATTGATAGGGATGTAAGTGACTGTGACACGTGCATCGATAAAGCCTCCGGCTTGGTGGCGTATGGTTGCTTCGGTGGCATGTTATTGTTCCTGCAAAATGAACAAGGTTAGACGAAAAAGCAGAGTACTACTCCTAGGTCTAGCACAACTTTGTCTTGACGTAGTCGTTTTAACGCCTCGACGAAGAAACAGTTTGCCTTGGATTTTTGTGGATTTTTGTGGATTTTTGTGAGGATGTCCTTGGCTTTGAAAGCTTCAGACATAAATTTGTAAAAAGGGTTGGTTGAGCTCAGGTGAGCGGCCTACGTATCCGTGGGTACGGAATCAAACCTAGCGTAGTTCCAAAGGGTGACTTTTGTAAAATGTGTTTGTTTATGTGAAAAGGTGCTTATGTGGAAAGGTGCGTGTTTAAGGACCCGCCGGTCCAAAGGGGTGTTTTTTGTGATTGACCTTGATACATTGCATTCTAAAGGTAGGTTCTCCTTAGTTGATCTCGGCCGTTTGTTTGTCGCATCAAAGTCCAATTTGATGGAGAGGGGTCTTATTCCCCAACCTCGATGATCGGATGAACCATCGAAGTATGTCGCTTCTTCATTGATGTTGTAAATTCTGTGTTTGGTGTCAAATTCGGCTTAGAGCAATGTCCATCGTGCCCTATGTCTTTTTGGCACGGGTTCCTTGAAGAGGTATTAGACTGGGTCCATTTTTGAGTAGACCTTTGTTCACTTAGCCACTTGCTTTCGGGCTTTCTTTTGTTGTTTTTGTCCCAGACTTTGAGACTTGTTTCCTTTTTGATTTCTTGGAAACTTTGAGACTTGTTTCCTTCTTGATTTCTTGGAAACTTTGAGATTTGTTTCCTTTTGACTTTTCTCTTTTTGCCGTTGTTTTCACTTTTGATTGTATTCCCCTTGAGAATTCGTCGGGCCCTTTGTGGCTTGGGCTCGAGCTTCGACTTTGCTAAACCTTGCGATGAGAAGGTTGCATGTGACCATGTGTCTATCACGCCGGGCTCCTCTGACAAGTTCGTTTGCTTATTAGGCACGCGATCGAGTACGCGGAGGGCGATCCAGGAATACTCGTACTTTTGGTCGCGATCAAATTCATGACCACTGTGGAGCTCCAAATTAATGGATCCTCCTCCAAAAGCAGCGGAGTAGCAGACCACAAGCAGACTACCGAACCGTAAGTGTCTAGTGGTCGAAATCCTTCTTGTTCTTGTCTTGTATTGATGTTGACTTGGACCTTCGTAGCCGGCCTAGATCTCCTTCGGATAGCTACTCCTAGGATGCAATGTATACTGGTGTAAAATGTGTTTTGTATGAAAAAGATGGGTAAAAAGGAAGTTGGGTTGTTAGCAAACTTATCCCTTTATCGATTTGTTAAAATGTCGTATGTCAAAGACTCGATTGTTCTAGACTGACGGAGTTGGACTCAATGCTTAAAAACTTGACCCGTATTGAAAAGACTCGAGCTGCTTGAGATCCGCCAAATCGTTGATGGTGCTTGAATGGACGCCTTGTCGGTTGCTTCGTGATGCACGTGTCGTGGGTACACGTCGATGCCCTTGGTATCGAGACTCGATTAACGCATACTTTGACTCGATTTTGTCTTTGAAACGGTTTGAGAGTGAAAGGGTGTTTCGAGTTGAAATGCGTTGTCGCATTTCGACTCTGTGCTAGTGGTGTCCTTAGATTGAACCTAAAGGCCTTGTTGTTGGGTTGTGATGTGGAATGAGAATCGATCTGAGGTAGTGATAAGCTACTCGAATCGAGGGTGGTTCGAAAATGCGATGGAAACGGTAGTGCCCATTTTCATGCACGTGCCTAAGGAAGAGTTATACCGAAGCGAGTATGAGTCACTTGGTCCAACATAAAAAGTCCACGGGATTGCGGTTGCACATTCCCGGGTTTTGTGCTTTTGCGAGAAGAGGAATGCCTGATTCTAGAAGGTTTTGGGCTAGTGAAAACTTTCGAAAGATGCTTGTATAAAAAAGAAAAGGCCTTGAGCTTGTGAAATTCCTCGAGAATGGGCTGACATTCTCGGGTTTGAAATGAGTTTTGTGATAAAAGGGTAGTGATGACCGCGAGTCATGCGGCCGATTTTGAGCTAGAAATGTTTTAAAACGTTTCATGCTCGACGATGTTTGGTGGTGTGTTGCTAAGATCCTATTGGTGGATGCTCGAAATGGCGTTTAAGCCATTTGAGCGATGAGGACGAGCTTGCTCGTCCACATGGATTTTGTCAAGGGATCGAGGTGGTTTGAGCCATTCGATCCGATGTCAGACTCCACAAGATTGAGCTTGGTCATTCTTGGGTATGGCGAAGGATGCTACCTATTGGGCTAGTTTGACAATGGGTTGTTTAGAAGGGTAGGTTTGAGGAAGCCAAGGGCCGTGAGTTCGTTTTGAAAGACTCACCAAGAATGTGTCCTCATTCTTGGGTTATGCTTTGTGAAAAAGCATGCGATAAATGGGTTAGGATAACCATAGGTTATTTAATCCATTTATGTTTTCAAAGACTTAGGAAAAGTGTGTTCTGGGCGTAGGAAGTATCTAGTTGAAACCTACGTTTAGATGGAGTGCATTAGCTACAAGACAGACCTGACTAATAGATTCATTTATATGTTCGTTTTTAGCTCATTTCTTTTAGAAAAAATTCTTTTAAGCTTTGAAAAAGAAGGGAGTTCTTCGAAAATATTTGAGCTAGGAGTGTTTTTGAGACAAGACTGCGTACGCACAGCTTGTCTCGATGTTAAAAGGCTTCGTTTTGCATCCACTTAGCCCGAATGACGGGATATTGTCATGGGCTAAAGATGGATGCGTAAAAGGGAATCGACTCGGGTTTAGCCAAGTCGAGGATGTTAAAAAGGATTTAAGCCGTGAAGGTTAAAGAATGAAATCCACGAGTTGGGGTTGGAGAGCCTCGACTCGGGTTTTGCTAGTTTTGTAAAAAAAAAAAAGAAATTTGAAAATGTTTATTTCAAAAATTTCGCGAGAGTTTTGTTTGTGAAAAGGTTAGACGTTAGTTGTAAAATGTTAGTTGTTAAAAGTTAGCTGTTAGTTGTAAAATGTTAGTTGTAAAAAGTCAGATGTTAGTTGTAAAATGTTAGATGTTAGTTGTTAGGTTCATTATTTTTGAAAATTTTAAGCGACTTTTCGAAGATATGCAAATGAATTTTGAAAAAGACTATATTGTATAGCCTCGCATTCGTACGTATGACTCTTGGTCGTTTGGTCAAGTCTTGTACGCCTCCAACTGATTTGAGTACGCTTTGGCAGGTGCTTTTAGCCCTTCGCCCACACAGTATAACGTGTAGGATACGAAGGAAGCCACAGGCGGTCAAATCGATTTGCTCTGACAGCCGTGGAGGGGTGAGAGGAAGGTTAGTCCAGTACGTGCCTCGTCGAATGGACGATGCCTGCGTTTGGAACCACCTCTCGGGGTGTTGGTGTGTGAATCCGACTAGATTCGACTCTAACGGATATGCTTAACTCATGCATGTTGATTGTTCTCAAGTCGTTCAAGTCTCATTTTTATTTTTAAAAAGAAAAAGCTAATTTTAGTTTTAAAAATAAAACCTGTCCCCAGCGGAGTCGCCAACTGTAGGTACCGGGGTTTAACGGGGGACCACTCGACGTCTTGCTAAGGGCGTAAAGTTAAAAAGATTAAGTGCAAAAAAACCTTTAAAAACTGTTTTGGAGCCGCCACTAAATTATGAGGGAAATTTAGAACCCGCCTCCGTGTCCTCATGCTCAAAGACACGTCTTAGAGTTCAAGGCACGTCGACACCTATCCGTCTAAGGTTATTGTGAAACCAGATTCGAATTCGGGTGAGGGTACTTTTCTAAAGCATAAATCAAAATAATGTTTTTATGAAAGATCTTTTGGAAAAGCCTATCAAAAGATAGCCTCTACTAGACTTGAGAACAATGCAAAGGATAATACATGAGTCTAAGTAACCGTTACGTACAAGTGCGATATAAGATGTAAAATAATGCAAAAGAGATTGATTAAACCCTCAGTTAAGCATGCTTAACTTATTAACAAAAACAGTTCAGTTTAATGACGAATTCATTTTAAATAGTTTAGATGCAAGATGAGGATTTGCTAAAATGAATGCAGTAAAATAAAGTTCAATTAGCCATTGATTTATTTTAAGGAGGTCAGTTGTTTATGCGACTTTGGAAGGGTGTTACGAATAGGGTGTGTATTCGAGGTGCATGGCCGCCTTATGCAAAGCAGACTTGCGTACCAAAGTCGGGGTGAGCCTAATGTAGGCCCTTGCTAGTCAAAGAAGTAAAGAAAGACCTTAATCCATGTTTAGGATTAAGTATTACCTGTCTCAGTTAGGAAACCCAAGAAGACTTCGCTTCAAAGGATGAATTCAACACTAGGAAAATGAAGAATTCTAGGTGTTTATGCGTGAGGCTTTTGTGAGAGAGAGAGTTGTGAATTGAAGGTGTGAATTGTGTTCTGAAATTGTGTGTTTGTCGAATGAGGGGAGGGCTGTATATATAGTGGAGAGTTCGGTAGATTTTAGGAAATCTAGGGATAAAACCGGACGTAGGAGCCGCAAGGCCCCTTGCGGCTGCCCCAAGCAATCGCAACAGATGTTGCGGCTGCCCTCCCTGATCGCAAGGCCCCTTGCGATTGGTAGGGCGGGCATTATCCTTTATTCCGCATATTTCTAAATTATCTTTTAGGATTATACGGGATAACCTTGCTTGGACTCCAAGATACGGTTGTGGCTGATGCTAGGGTTTGACTAGGGTTTATCCTGGACCTTGGGAAGCGGGCCAGGAGAGCAGTGCAGGCTCGGTTACGGGCAGGACCACGAAAATGTGAAAAGGGTGTATTTTGTGACATTTTGTGAAACAGGACATTCCGTGAGACTATCCTGGGTATTTGCCAATCCTAAAAGGTGGTTTTAGAGATTGGTCCTAAATTTAGGGATTTAGGAAGATTGAACTGAACCTTGTTAATGTAAAAGGATCAATTAGCTTATGTGTTTAAAAAGGGGTGCGCGCATGCCGATTAGGACCTGAACCTGAGACAAACTAGACTCTAGACCTAAGGACACTAAGAGTGATGACCCATAAAGAAACCTCATTTGTATTTAAAAACATTTAACTTGGATTCGTCATAGTTAGAACCATTTAAGTCAACATAAAAGCATGCAATAAAAGTCCATTGTTACATCACTGGGTTTTTGGCGGGAGGTACAGATTTGGGTATCTACAATAGGCTACAAATAGATAACTATGAACCTAAAATTAAGCAACTAAATTAGTGCACAATCCCACTAATACCTTAACTGACCACTAAACAAACTAAACCTTATTGACCAAACAACCTACTATCCTAAAAATACGAAACTGCTAACTAAACAAAAAACTAATTTTGGAGCACTACATTCAACAAATTATTCACCTATAATTATTCTTTCTGATATAAATCAATATACACAGACATCTCTATCTTTTCCACCAGAACCGCCAAAGAAGAAGCCAAAACCTTGAAACCATTTGGTACTTCCAACGTCGCCGACGAAGTAGCATCGTGTCTCAATCGTTTCAGGATTTTGCGGAGGGTTACTGATTGATTGTGATACCTTCACAGTAATCGGTCCGTGCTTTCCAGCCATTTACAAAAGGACCACTTCCCTTGGGAGGACTTGAACCCGTCCACGGTGGTGTAAATGCTTGTCCACCGATGTGGATTGTTGTGGCACCATTCGCTAAGCTATCAAATTGTTCAACTTTAAAATACCCTATGCTTTTCGAATTTGCTTCTACATACCATTTAGATTCTCCATCCTATCACAAAATAAAATATATCTCAGGTTTGTTTTTTTTCTTTTTTGGAATAGGGTTTGAGGTTAACAAATACAATAATCGATTCAAGTGTAGTAAAAATGAGATAGTTGAGCGATATAGGACATTTTACTCCGTATAACATTTAACGTCACTATTTTTAGATGTACTATATTAAAATTACTGGTTCATGTGACTATTTATATATTTGTTTTAAAAATGGTCGTGTAAGCGTCAAAGTTATCACTTTGAAACAAATGTGATACGGAGTAATAATATCTTACTATAAAGCTATTCTGACATACACGTATGACCGTCGAGAGTGTGTACCTGGGCTATATAGACATTTAAAAGTTGCTGAGGATTGAACCCGACTTTGGAGGGAGTCAAAGCATCACCAAGCCTAAGGCCGCCACCGTCAACGACAACAAAGTTGGTGCATTGTTGATTTGCGCAAGCCTGATTGTTTTTACCCTGCTCGATCACCGAGTGAGTACAAAATAATATATTATTATAAAATAAAACAAAATAAAACGGTTATTAGTCAATAGTATATTTAATATATTTACGGAGTATTATTTTGAAGAAGAGCACACTTACAACGCTATACAGGAAGAATCGAACTTGGTTGTCACCGAAGAAGCCAGGGTTAACCTATAATGCAATACAAATTTAGTATATACGGTTTGATATATGCGGAGTATTATGCTAGATAGTCAAAAAGTGAAAATGGAAAATGTATTGTTACCTAGAAAGGGAATAATCTTTATTATACTAAATGACAGTTTTTGCTGACATCATCAATACCACATGTCACGATTCTATGTATTTTTTTCCCGCCAAAATGCAATGCTGACATCATTTATCATACTTTACGTTTTTAAGTCTAGGTTCATTATCTATGATTATAATTTCTCAATAATCATATTCACACTTATGTTATACATAAAATAATAAAAGCTTAGTTTTTATTAACAATATAGTAATATATATTTTAAATGAATTACTTCTTTTATTATAATATTTTACTTTTCATTAAATATATCTATAATAAAATATAAAAATAAGTACTTAATCTATTATTTCGTTTATAGCTCATATTGAAGTTCTAAATATGTACTTAGAATAGCTAATTAACTTTTTTTTTAACAATATATTTATTCTCTATTTATTACTCTCTTATTTTAATATTTATCTTATTTAATACTCCGTATTTTCTATTCCAAAATAAATGTTGAAAAGTCAATAAAATAAAATTTATGTCGGTCATATATTTTAGATATTTTATATAGATTCTTTGTTTTTCATTAATATATACGTACAGTCAAATATTATTAAAGTGATTATTATATTATTTTCCTATTGATTTATTACTTATATTTTTATTAATTAAAAATATTATAAATCTATAGTAACCGTGCATCAATGCACAGGATCTAAACTAGTTATGTAGTACTTACCATCCATCCAACATTTATGCTATTATATGAGGCGTCATTCCAAGTTTCAACAAACACAGACGCACTACTATATTCGCCAGTAGGAACGTCTCCCGGTGAGAAGATAGATAAACTTGCATATACACTTTTAATAGCAGAACCCGGGACCATAATACACCGCAAACTATAGATTCAACAAATAACAGGTTAATGTTGGCATATTCTTTGCCTCCTGTCTAAATTGAACATTATTCTTGACCTCCAGGCTCAAGTTTGAGGGGGTTATAAGCAGTGTAGACGTGTAGTATTAATTAATAGGATACATTATATTATTTATTTGCCATAATAATAAAATTATCTAATGATAATTGTATTTCTACAAGCTTAGGAACTTGGGAGATCGATATATAATACTCCGTATGTAATTATAAATAGATTGTGGAATTCACGTAAGAAAAGTACATGAATATTGTCAATTCGAAACGTGACATGTGACATGTCAAACCATAACAATAATTGACCAAATAACGTCAACAGCTGAAAAATATAAGAGTTACCTCAGCACCTTGCCCTCTCCACAATTCTGGTGGTTGAATTACGCCTACTGTATTTTTCATCTTTTCAAATTCTGTTTTGATATTTGTATTTCGCATATTGTCACTTTGCATTCCTCTTTTCTCATCCTTTTGTCCCATCTATCCTCGTACAAAAGTAACACATTTATTTCAATTTTCAATGAGGAAATTTTTTAAACTTTCTATTATAGTTGTCATAATTAACACGTGTTTACCAAGTATAAGTTGCTTGATAAAATTTATATTAGTTAATAAGGTCAATCAAAGACTTGGAATCCAAACTAACCCAATTCTACTTTGACACGACTCGTAATGTGTTGACTTGAAATTAACTCAAAAACACCAATTAATTTGACCCGAAACAATTTGATCTGGTGCAAAATCAACCCCCTTCTGAGTACTTTTATTAATAGGACCTATGGACTTTTCAGTAATATTACTTATCAAATCGATATGAATGTTACTTTAGAGCCGTTACAATGTTACTCCCTCTATTTCATTGAATAAGTCTCATAGGCTTTGCACAATTTTGATGGGAATTGAAAAGTTAAGGATAATATTAGTACTAGTTTAATTGAGTGTTGTTCATTTTAGAGTATAAAGTGTGTGATATTTTGATAAAAGGAATATATTAGTAGGGGTAAAAGTGTTATTTTGATTGTATAAAGTTATCTTAACTAGTAATGAGGCTAAATGAGTAAAATCTTTGTAAAAGGAAAGTGAGACTAATTGAGTGAAATAGGGGTACCTTTCAGTACAATTGTATTACTTATCAAATATAATGAAAACACTTTTAAATTAACACCGTTAATACTCCCTCCGTTTCAGTGATTTGTTTACAGTTTGACTTTTTTTGTGAAGGAGATTTAAGAGAAGTATAAACAAATGACTGAGACAGGGGGAGTAAAAAGAATTAGCTTTCAATAAAAAAACGCAATCAAAGTGTGAATTCATGATAACAAATTATTAAAATTATAATTAGTTTCGTCGTGCAATGTTATAGTTGCAAATTATTAATACCCATCTTCCAAAAATAATTTCAACTCAAAATAATCGCAAAATAATCTCAAATATGAAAAATTATTCCAATAATATACTTTTGTCAATTTTAACCGAGTCAAACAACAAAAGAAGGTTAAACTCTTAAAATTGACGAAAGTATATTATAGAAATAACCCTACCGGATCCAATGCAAACCAAATCAAACTCAAAAATGATCCAGTTTTAAATTTAAATTCAACACGTATAACCACCTTGTTATATACTTACAATTCTATTGGATGTTGCATTGTTCACATCTTTCGAATAAAGTTTGTACCGTGCTCCGTGACAATTAACTATACTTAGTGTAATAATAAGAAGAAAAACAGTTATCTGAATTCGAATTGTCGTCGTGGACATCATCATAACTTAAAAATCACTGAAGAGTGTAATGTTATGGTTTTCTCAATGATACTCATACTGCTTACTCGGTACTGAATTTATACACCTTTGTAACGCTCAAAAGTATATTTTGTTCATATCCAAATCACTATATAAGGAAAACGACTAATTTGTCTAGTATATTCTTTTCATTTTTGAGTTTTTTTGAAGATGCGCACCCTATGCACAGATTAGAATATCCGATTATTAAATAATGATATCCTTACGATTCAAAAAAATAATAATTACAAAGTATCTTATCCGATTTAGTGTATTTCGTTTGGAAATTAATCCCCCTTAGTTGTGGTTAATTAACTGTATTGTTTATATAATTATATCAAAATTCTCTAGATACATTGAGAATACGTACACTAAATACAATAAATACAAGCTTTCCTAATTACAAAGTAACATTCTCATAAAATATTACTCCGTAACATATGTCCTCTAATATAGTTGATGAATCAAGGTAAAGATGTGGGTAATATGCGGAATTATAATATCCGATACTCCATGTTATTGCTGGCGACTTAATATCATATCCTGGAGATTCTTTTCCTCAAGTCATGTGGATATTATCCATAGATCATACTGCTTAAATGTGACTGCGAATAAATTGCAAAAACTGTAACTATAGGAACGACGACGACGACAACGACTTAGAAATGTTGTACGTACATGCAACATCAACAACGCCGCTAGGGTATATATATCATATATGTACCGTTATTCCGCTAATTTCACTTAACGGTAACTCTACTTAAAAGTTAAACTCAATAATCTTTCTCAAAAAAAAGTGTTGTCTCTAAATAAAATTTTAAATCTGTTAATACTAAAATAAATAAATGAATAATTAAGATACATCATATTCATAGAAGCCGGGTAGAATCTAAGCCATAGCTGTAGTTCCACGTTTTGGCCGAGTCAGTTATGAGTTAGACTGCCTAGACATCTAATGTGAATTTGACATAAATAATCCCTCGTCTTCACCTCTTTCAGTCGGTAAATTTATCACTTATGGGTATACCTATTTTTACTCTCATTGTTGACAAATATAATTCATATTATTTCAAATGTTATCAGTTATTATATTTTACGAATTACCTTCTGTCCTATAATGAATATGTTCATTAATTTTTATGAATACGCTTGTATTATGCAGTGAACATAGTATTATAGTTCTATGAATATACTAGCTTAAAAGGAGTATTTATGAATGAATCAATTCTATTTGTAATAAAATATGCGATTTAAATTCACTCAAAAAAAAAATTATGCGATTTAAATTTGTAAATTTACTCTAAAACACACAATGTTCAAGTTTATGAATTATTAACTTTAGTTTTGAATATATCAACTCAAGGCGTTGAATATATAAACATTAATTTTTTAAAAAATATATCAAATGTGATCTCAATTTAAAGAGTAAAAAAAATAAAAATATTGACATAGTTCTTGAATGTTTTATATTATAAAAGTTAAATTAAAATTGTTGTAGAATATATTCCATAAAAAGTGAAAAACAAAAATACTACAACAATTAGGGATAACATGGTAAATTGGGTGGCATGGGAGTATGATAATTGGTACACGGGGGTGTACCTTATAATAATTGTCTATATGCATGGTTCTATGCATGGAGATAAGGACATGCTACTTCATGATGATAGGTGAGGGGTTCAAACTAGACCTGTAAAATGGGTAGGGTAGGCGGTTTACAGGTCGGATAAATACGGGTTCGGTTAATATACGGATCGGTTATAAGGATTTCAAGTCGGGTTAGGGTTGAAATACAGGTTAATCAACGACTTTTTATCGATTTTTATTTTTTTGGTATAACGGCTAAACTTTCAGTTAAATAATATTGAAATTGATTATCACATTTTCCTCATTTATTCTCCACACATCGAGTTTTAATACTCCGTATTTCATAAGAAAAGGCATAACTTCCAATGAAACGCAATTTAAACGATTGCTTATACAATTTTTAAATAATAAAGATTATATTTTTAGTATTAATTTCCAATTATGGGTAATTTATTAGGTGTCAATGTTTAAAACTAATTTCAAATAAGAATTTTTCCATGTAAACAAAAATTAGTAATGACTTTTTATATCTTGGAACATAATTTTCTTGACTCAACGGGTTGACCTGCTACGGGTCGGGTTTCGACCCATTATTTTTGGGTCATTTCGGATTCGGGTCGAAAAAGACGGATTTACTTCAGGTCATTTACAAATCGATTTCGAGCGATTTATGGAATTAGGTCAAATTTATACAAGTCTAGTATAAACCCTCTAGAACTTCTTTCTTTTCCCAATTATGTTTATTGTGCCACCTAGTTATTCCTCTTTTCACTTTAGCTTTTCAAATAAAAAATTGACTATATTTGATAGTATTACTCTTTTTTAAAAATGTTTCACCATAGTATAATTGCCAAATTGATACCTGTGGGTACCGGGGTTTAAGGGACCGCTCGACGTCTTGCTTAAGGGCGTCAAAAGTTGAAAAAGATTAAGTTGAAAAAATCTTTTAAAACTGCTTTGGAGTCACCACTAAATTATGAGGGAAATTTAGAACCCGCCTTCGTGTCCCTAGCTCAAAGACACGTCTTAGAGTTCAAGGCACGTCGACACCTATCCGTCTAAGGCTATTGTGAAATCAGATTCGGATTCAGGTGAGGATACTCTTCTAAAGATTAGTTCAAATAATGCTTTACGAAAAACCTTTTGGAAAAGCCTATCAAAGATAGCCTCTACTAAGCTTGAGAACAATGCTAAGAATGATATGTGAGCTTAAGTAATTCGCTACGTACAAGTGCGATTTAATAAGTTGTAAAAAGTGTATGAATGTATATGCAAAAGATTGTTTAAAACCCTCAGTTAAGCATGCTTAAACTTGTTAACGAATACGTTTATGGTAGTGTCGAATTCATTGTTAAGTAATTAAATGCAAGATGAGGATTTGCTAGATGTATAAACTTAAAATAAAGTCCATTGGTTTATTTTAAGAAGGGGTCAGTTGCTTATGCGACTTTGGAGAGGTGTTACGAATATGGTGTGTATTTGAGGTGCATGCCCGCCTTATGAAAAGCAGACTTGCGTACCAAAGTCGGGTGAGCCTAATGTAGACCCTTGTAATTCTAATGAAGTAAAGAAAACCTTAGTCCAAGCTAGGATTAAGACCCACCTCTCTCAAACTCGAAAACCGACAGTGCTTCACTTCAAAGAGGGAGAATTCAACACGAGAAAACGAAGAATTCAAAGGATTTGTTGCGTGAGGCTTTGAGAGAGTTTGCTGTGAATTTCTGGCGTAAAACTTGTGTTTGAACCGTGCATAGAGGGTTGTATATATAGTAGAGAGCTCGTAAAGATTTAGGAAATCAAGGATATAAAACCGGACCTTGGAATCGCAAGGCACCTTGCGAATGCCCCAGGAAATCGTAAGGCTTCATGCGATTTCCCCTTCTAATCGCAAGGGCTCTTGTGATTTGGAGGGCGGTCAATGTCATCTTTTTCCGTATATTTCCAAATTATATTTGGTATTATACGACATATTTTTGCTTGAGCTCGAAGATACAACGTATCTGTTGGTTGCAGGGTTGCTTGGGTTCTCCAGGGCCTTGGGAAGTGGGCCAAGAGTGCTCTGGGCTCGGTTTTGGGCTCGAAACCCGAAATTGTAAAATGGGTGCATTTTGTAGTGTATTTTGAAATGTGAAGGCTCGAGAAGCCGTATTTTTTATTTGCTAGTGCTAAAAGGCGGTTTTAGCAACCGGGCCTAAATTTAGGAATTTAGGAGGACTGAATAGGGCCTTATTAATGTAAAAGGGCCAATTGCATTATGTGTTTGTAAAAGGAGTGCGCGCATGCCGATTTGGACCTAGACTCGAGACAAGCTAGACTCTAAATGAACCAAAAGACATTTATTAAGAGTGATGACAGCTAGTGACCTCATTTCGCATTTTAAAACGACTCAACTTGAATTCGACACAGTTAGTACCGTTTAAGTCAACGTAAAAGCATGCATGTAAAAGTCCGTTGTTACATCACTGGGTTTTGGTGGGAGGTACGGATGTGGGTATCCACAATACCAAAAAAATATAAAAATTTTCCTTAATTGATCATTCGATAAATGAAATTTTAAGAGTAAATGAATATAAAAACTAAAATTTATACACCTTCATTTGAATATTTCTAGATCCGCCTCTAGTGAGATTGAAGTATCAAAGAGAATGACAAGGCGGTCGTTGTTGAGTACATATTTTACGGTGTTTTGAATGCTTATCTTAACGTGTTTTGACCCCGTTTTATGCTTTTATGTCACTTTTATTCGATTTTATTGTTTTGTCGATATATGTTATGCTTGGGTATGTTTCCATGATTTTTGCAGGTTTAAATGAGCATTTTCAACAAGACGACAAATGTAGAAGTGACGGGAAGCGGAAGCAAGTGCAAGGAAAGAAGAGAAGTAGTGAAGCAAGGCCTTCCTTGGCCGTGGATAATTAGCCCCCAAGCGGGGGAAGTGAAGCAAAGAACGAAGAAAAGAGGCAAAAAACGGCTGTAGCTCTCCCCGGGCGGGGGCACCCGTGATTAGTTTTTGGGATGAATTGACCCCCTTGGCGGGGAGACTTATTTCGTGAATTTTCCTATTTTCATTAGGAAATTAGGTTTTTATAAAACTGATGTTTTAGAAACTACTGATGCACTTTCTATTATTCAGTTCTACGTACTTCTAGAACTTAGAACTCAAGGAGATTATTTTGCTTGGATTTTCAAGAATTATTCTACAGATTCGACGTTCAATTTCAATTCAATTGCAATTTCAAGTATTAATTTATCTTTTCTCTTTAGTTTAATTATGTTTGCTATTATTTTTATTGTCTTTAATTTTATGATCATGAGTGAGTAGTTTTCTATTCTAGGGTTCGTGGAATAGCTAGTAGTTCGAAAAACATGATTTAATTTCTATAATCGTTGTTGTTTGATCGTAATTGCGAGTTTAATTGGGAATTTTTATTGAGTAAATTAGGGTTTGAGAATTTGATCAATTGACCTTTAACCTTGAACCTACGACGGGAGTTAGTTGGGGTTTATTCGTTGACCGTTACTTGATTGGTTTGACACCCTAATTTTAGTTGGTTGATTTCACCTGCGGAAGCTAGAATTTTTACATGAACACATTCCTAATTAAGATTGTTTGGCCTCTCATGGGAATGTTAGACCTATAATTGAGACGAAACCCTGCTTGGAGACCCTAGACGTGAATTTTTAATACCATATTAAGTTTTGGAGGATATATGAAGATATTGTGAATGGTTAAAGAATATGGTTTATTCAATACTAAACTCATGCTTATATAATACAATGAGAGAAACTCTAACGGTCACTCGAAATATGAAACAACACATAATTAACACTACAAGTCTACAACTAATAACATTAATTCAACTAATGCAGTCTTCCATATTCCAACATTAGCATAGAAATAACACAACTCATGCGTAAAAGGTCCTCCACTTATGATGACTTGTTTGGCTACGACTCAAACCGAAGAAACAATAATTGTTTCACCAGCTACAGATAATCTCATATGTGAGCGGCATGAGTAAGGCAGAGACAAATACAGTCCCCGTGATTTTGGCCGCATAATTGCTCTTCAACCTGCTACCAGTTCCGAAACGACCAGTAGTTCTGAAACTATTCACTCCTGCAATGACAATAATTTAAAAGACAATGTTATTAAATTAGACAGATTCGAACAATAATGTACCGAACTTTGAATCACAACAGTTCTTGGCTTGATGTTTACTTTCTTTTCTTCTCAATATTTTTGTACACAAATCTTATAACTCACTCGAAATTTGGCCACAAATATGGCCTAAATACTTACCATATCTTTATTTCTCAATTCGAAAACCGTTACACAAAAGCCAAAACACCGACAACCTCCACCGCTTTCCGAGGTTGTCACAATAAATATTACAATGAAAATCTTTGTTACAATTTCATATACGTATACTAGATTTCTCAAACAAATGGCGCGTTTGCCTCATCACGCTTCTTATACTTACACATATCCTATTGGATCTTGCATTTTGCGTCAAACAAAACTCAAATTGGTCATCTATCTTGGCCTTCAATCCATCCCTATATTCTGTTCTTTTTCCCAACTGTTCACATACGACGCTTATATAATATACAGAGTATTTATAAACCTATAATAACCCAAAATTCAAATACAAGTGTTTTACTCCATATTTCTTGATTCTCCTATCAAGCTATGAATAATGTACAAAGTGCAAGATATACTCTCTTTCTCGCCTTAATTTCGCCCTTTGATGACCATAATCAAAGTTTTTCTGTCACTATGTCAATTTATCGTTCTTTTATGTTCTGTAGTTCACTATTTTAATTTTACGTTTCCTTACAACAAACTTTGAACCCTTATATATCTTCTCGACACGACAAGTAGGATACGTAGAGTTTTATTAGTGTCATACGATGATGATAATCAACAAGTCAATGCTCACTTCAGATCGCTACCAAGCAAACCATATCAATAGTTTGTTGTCCAACATCGGACTTACTCTACGAACGTCTTTCATTTATTTAGTTATTACTGTGTAGTTAGTTATTCTATGTCTCTAATCAAATACAACATCACAAGAATTGCCAACAAATTTCTTTAATTTCTTTTCAGATGTTCCTTAAATTACTAGTTACTACTCTTCTCTTTCAACATTTTGGAATTCAACATCAATCTACCTAGTTACGTTACTTCGCATTAAACTTATATCAACATTTTTTATTGGATTTTTCTTACACACAACTTCGACACATTTCATAACTACACTTCTATTCAGAAAGCTCAATTGATGTATTATTAAACAACTAATCCAACATAAGAAGATCCGGCGTGCCAAAATCAAAAATTTCTACATGGATTAGAAAAGAAAAAACACGAGACCTTTGCAGAATTCGGAAGGAGAAGCAGTGGTGGGAATATGACAGCGAATAGGGAGAGTCATGGCTTCAGTCATGTTAACCGCCATCCAGATAGAAGAGTTTCGATACAAACCACACAAGCAAGGTTTCTGAGTCGTCATCATGTCTCTAAGCGTATCACAGCAGCTTGATGGCGGCCTTGTGGTGGGGCTCAAGTAGTTGACGCATCGTTGTAGCGATGCCGCACATGGCCCCACTGTTTGATCCGGTTGAGCCGCTGCCATCGACGTCATCAACAGAAACACAAGAAGTACGGCCATGAACATGGTTGTGAAAGGTGCAGTAATTTTGTAGAGTTGTTGTTATCCGGTAAAGTATAATATGAATGCTTATGTAGTTATGTAAATGTTTATATAACTCTTTTAAGGAAACACCAGAAATGCAGTGTTATACTACGTACGTGGTTTCATGAAAATATGGTGATTAATTAAAGTGGGATATAAGCTTTTAAATTATACGGAGTAGGTATTTTTTACTTTTTTTGGCAACATAAATTTAATTGATAGAATTGACGTATCATTCAGTTATTCAGTTATTGCCCACTCATAAAATAAATTTATTTGAAAATATCATTCATTAATTTTAATTAATTACAAAAGATTAAAGTTGAGAGTAAAAACTAGGATAATTGACTTATATATGAACGTTTATATAAATGTTTATATAAATGTTGTTCAATACTCCCTCTCATTTTATTTGTTCTTCCTACTTTATATTCTATGTTAGGAGTATTACGATGAATCGGAAAAAACGTTTAAAATGGGAGGGAGTAAATGGTAGGCTTTTAAGGAAACACCAAAATGTAGTGCTATACATTGTTTCATGGCAGAGGTAAAATTAGGGAGAATAAGACCAAAGAAAATTGATGTCATTTCTTCATAAATTCTCATTATAGCATAATGCACTACTTGTAAAAGTTCACAAATTCTTGTTTGCGACGGCCCTTTTTGGTCGCAAGTTGCGACGGGGAAAATGTTACCATTTTATTGTAAAATGTTACCATTTTATTGCAAAATGTTTTTATTAGTAGTAAAACATTTTGCAATAAAAACATTTTGCAATAAAATGGTAACATTTTTCCCGTCGCAACTTGCGACCAAAAAGGACCGTCGCAAGGGATGTGTAATATAACCCTTATTTAACATTTTGTTAATTTAACTCATCAAATAACTCATTAAACTTTATATAATTTTTTTTTTCAATTTACTTTTATTGATGTAAATGACGAGTGGTGGTGTTAAAGTTGAACTTCTTGATGAATTTGGCTGTAAATATAAAATATCGATACTAATAATGGACGAATGTGGTGCTAATTGGTTGTCGCCAATAATAAATATCGTACGATCATACCAATGTTGTTCTAAAATGATAAATTTATTGATTGAATGAATATATTAGATGCACTTATTGATAAAATTACCGGTTTAATGCACATCACTGACTTAGAATGATTGCGTTTGCAGTTACATAACTCAGGCTTTCGAAATAAAAGATTTCTGGTGTCAAATGGCACAAGGTAAGAAGTAAGATCAATGCGTAGCAGTGCCTTCACAAGTTTAGTCAGTACGAAAATAAGAAAGCCACCATAAGCTGAGATTACGCTCTTACAGTGTTACTACATTCCCGTAGAACTATCAGTAGACAGCCAAAGTTCCACGGCACATATAGTGAAATTTTGACAAACCGTTGGTCATAGATTAGTTCTAGGCATGTAATAGAAGGCAGCTCTTAATCAGCTATGAAAATGAAGAAAATGATACTTGGTAGAAAATATAAACTTGAAGAAATAAGAGATACCAATTCTCTACTCAAGCGAGCTTGATCCTGGTTTTCTTTAAGCGCTTAGAATCAGAGAAAACACACGATGAGGATACAGCTATGATGATAGATAAGTGAAAGCACAGTTACAAATTGCCTTTGGTTTAGAATCGTATGATGCCTGTGTAAAATGAATCATACCAATATGTCGATTGGTAGGAACTTTAGCACAAACAAGTCCAAAATGAATTTCTATCTAATTTAAATCAATTATAAGTTCTCATTTTAACTTCTGAACGATCTACCAAATATCTGGAAGGTGAACAGAAAAGAAGTGCGCATACGCTCACATTGAGCCACAACTTTGAGTTATTTATGACCTATTTCCTTGAGGTATTTTCATTACATTGCTTCCTATCAATTAATCTAGTCCCTAGAATCTCACTATAATATTTTTCTGGTGGAAATCCCGATAACTACTTGTTGAACATAGGGGCTTTAGTCACTAATACTCTTGTAAATACACCTCTATACTTGTACATATACTAGTAGATATACTAACACTAAGTTATACACTAGTATAAATACTTGTACTTGTAGATCATTCATTAATACATTCATTCTTTCTATTTACCTCACTCTCTCACTATAACAAACTTTTGTTCTCTGTTTCTCTCTCAATAACCGTCGTCTTCAACCTTCAATAACAAGCTCAAGATCTACAACAATGGTGACATGATGCCTGTGGTTTCACATGGTATCATTCGCTAGGTTTACGATCTTCTTTCTCTTCCGCTGACTTTTTGTCGTTGTTTTCGCGGATTTCTGAGGTGTTTTCTGCACTTTTTTCTCTGAGTTTTTCGCTGATTTTGCTTCTTTGTTCTTCGCTCACTCATTTCTTTGTTGCTTCTTGTTTTCGTTACAATTGTTTTGCTATTTGAGGATTCAATTACTCCTTTTCGCATACTCAATTGCTTTTTCCCCAAATTGATTTTGTTTTTCCAGAAAATCTTCATCTTCTTTTATTCGTCTCCGATTTGTTTGGTATTTTACATCTTCTTACTTCTGCATAATGCCTGAGACTGTTGATTCTGCTTCTCCTTCTTCGTCTCCTGTTGATCTCCTCGATGATCCTTTGTATCTTTCGAATTCTGATCAACCTACGTTACAGCTTGTCAGTCCACAATTTAGTGGTGATGGTTTTGTGTATTGGAAGCGTGATGTTTATCATCTTCTGTTGGCGAAGAATAAGGAAGGTTTTTTGGATGGCTCTTGTAAGTCTCCTGCGTCCACTGATAAGCGTTATCATCAGTGGATTCGTGTGGATTTGACGGTGAAACAGTGGATTCTCAACTCTATTGAGAAAAGTATTCGTGATACCTTACAGTTTGCCACAAGTGCCAAAGGACTTTGGGAAGAATTGATTGAACGATATGGCCAAACAAATCATGTTGAAGTTTTCAAGCTCAAGAAACGTTTAGCATCCTTTTCTCAGGAGAATTCCAGTTTGGTAGAGTACTATGGCAAGCTTAAGCATGCTTGGGAGTCTCTGGATGCTTTGGATCCACTTCCTTTGTGTACTTGTGGTGCTTTGGAGGCCTGCACTTGCCACATGTTGAAACGTTTGATTACAAGAGAAGTAAATGCCAAATTGATTCAGTTTCTCATGGGTCTCTCTGAAGTTTATGACTCAGTCACTAATCATGTTCTTACCTCTGAGGCGTTGCCAGCTCTTAACAAGGTTCTTGCACAACTTCAGAAAGTTGAAAGCAAGAAGGATATCAGTGAAGTCTCTGGTTTTCATACTGATTCTGCTGCGTTTCAGAGTGCTTCTTACAAAGGTCCTATGAAACGGCCTAAATTTGCTTCTACTTCATCTGATACTCTTGAATGCAACTACTGTCATAATCTTGGACATACCAAATCTGAATGTTTTAAGCTCAGACCCTGTGAGCACTGTGGCAAGAAGGGCCACTCTAAGGACACTTGTTTCAAGTTGAGATCTAACAATGGTGGCAGAGGTTACTCTAGGGGCAGAGGCAGGAACTCTTCTTATTCTTCTGGTTCTAGAGGAGATAATTCTTACAGCAGGGGTGCTCATCATGTTGATGTACTTGAAGATTACACTTCTAATCCCTTGAGTGAGGATGTTCATGATCCTAAGTTGCAGGCTACTACTCTTGATGATCGTACCATGTCAGGGCTGGTGAACACTGTTGTGGAGCAGGTTATGAGGGCCATGTCTGATAAGAAAACCATGGAGTATTCTTCTCCTTGTGAACTGGCAGGTACATTCACTGTCTTTGCTTTCACTGCTTCTGATTTTCCTGATTGTAATGACTGGATAGTGGACACAGGTGCTTCTGACCACATGACTTCCACTACCAGTCTATTACACAATGTCAGATCCTTGCAGAAACCTATCCTAGTCTGCCTACCTGATGGTAGTATCAAGCATGTCTATGAAATGGGTGATTGCATTTTAAATGCAACCTTGATTCTGCACAATGTTCTGGTGGTGCCTGGTTTCAAGCACAATTTATTATCCATTGGTAGATTAGTGTCCCAATCTCCCTTATTGGTCACTTTTAACCCTGATGAGTGCATATTCCAGGACCATACAAGCCATAGAGTTGTTGCTGTTGCAAAGAAGGATAGGGGACTTTACTGGTTCAAGTCACTAGCTAATAATAAAACTGTGTCTTCTAATGTCGAGGTGATATCTTCACATAATTGTACCTCTGCTAGTTCTCTTGATGTTTTTCATGCTAGACTTGGTCACACCTCTGTTGAGAAGTTGAAACATGTGATGCCTTTTAATAAGGATGATTTTAAGGATTTTTTCTGTGAAAGTTGTATTTTGGCTAAGCACCATGCTTTCCCTTTTCCTAAAAGCCATTCTTATGCTAGTAATTGTTTTGATTTGGTGCATATGGATGTTTGGGGTCCATATAGGATTCCCTCCATGACTGGTGCCAAGTATTTCCTCACCATATTGGATGACCATTCCAGGGCTACTTGGACTCAGTTATTTCATACTAAGTGCCAGGTCCCCAGTTTGATAAAGGAGTTTGTACACTATGTACATACTCAGTTTGGTGCTGTGATTAAGGTCATTAGATCTGACAATGGTACTGAGATATTTCAGAGGGAATGTAGTCAGTTTTTCAGGGACAAGGGCATTGTTCATCAGAGGTCTATTGCTGGGACACCTCAGCAAAATGGTAGAGTAGAAAGGAAACATAGGCATCTCATTGAAACAAGTAGGGCTCTTAGAATTCATGCAGGTTTGCCAATCAAGTTTTGGAGATATTGTGTATTGGCAGCCACACACTTAATAAACATGATGCCCACACCTGTTATTCATTGGAGTTGTCCTTTTGAAGTCTTGTTTCACAGACTCCCTGATTATTCAGTTCTCAGAGTCTTTGGTTGCACTTGTTATGTCACCACATCTCCCAAGAATACAGACAAATTTGCTGCTAAGGCTGTCAAATGTTTATTCCTGGGTTATCCTTTTGACCAGAAAGGATATAGAGTCATGGATCTCTCTACTAACAAGATTTTTGTTAGTAGAAATGTTATTTTCAAAGAGAGTGAATTTCCTTACAGGGAAAGTCCTCAAACTCATCCTGTGATTTCTTCACCTCCATCTTTGGTGAATCCTTGTGATGGGGTCTACATTCCTCCTTCTCCCATCACAATCACTGCTTCAGATTCATCTTTATCTTCTCCTCAGGAGCATTCCTTTGTTTCTCCTTTTCTCACTGATTCTTCACTGATATCTTCAGATCAGTCCAGTCCTAGTACTGGGCATATTGATCATTCTCCTCCTCATTCACTGTCTTTGTCTCATGATCATTCACCTGATCATGCTTCATCTGGTACAGTGCCTGTTCTTCAACCTCTTTCTCCACCAGAATTTGCTGCTTTGCTGCATAATCCAACCTTGCCACCTCCAGCCAGGAAATCCTCAAGACCAAGGGTTTTGTCTACCAAGTTACATGGCTATCATCTGCCTCAAAAACTTCCTGTTTCTGATCCTGTTATAGTTTCAGACCAGGAGTCCTCCTCAATGTCTTTCACTGCTCAGCTTCTTGATTATTTGTCTGATCATGATGCTTCTTATAAAGCCTCACTGCATAATGTTCTCTCTGAGTTTGAACCTGTTACATATAAGCAAGCAAGTGCACATCAGGAGTGGATTGATGCCATGGACAAAGAAATACAAGCTCTAGAACAGAACCATACTTGGGAACTCACTGATTTACCACCTGGAAAGCAAGCCATTGGATCAAAGTGGGTCTACAAGATCAAACATAGAGCTGATGGTACTATTGAAAGATATAAGGCAAGGTTGGTGGCAAAGGGATACAATCAAGTGAAAGACCGAGATTATAAACACACATTCTCTCCTGTAGCAAAATTTGCTACAGTCAGAATTATTCTTGCACTGGCAGCAGCAATGCACTGGCCCTTGTATCAATTAGACATCAATAATGCTTTTTTGCATGGATTTTTGGAAGAAGAAGTCTACATGCTCCCACCAGAAGGGTATGTTAAGGCTCATAAGGGTCAAGTTTGCAGACTCAAGAGGTCTTTATATGGACTGAAACAGGCATCCAGGCAATGGAATTTGGAGCTCACTAAGCATCTACTGAGTCTTGGTTTTACCAAGAGCAGACATGATTACTCACTGTTTTATAAAGGTCTTGGTGATGGAGGCCCTTTTACACTGGTTTTGGTGTATGTGGATGATGTAATGCTCACAGGTAACAATGCCTCAGACATCCAAATGGTGAAACAAAGTTTGGATGAGCAGTTTACCATTAAAGACCTTGGAGAATTGAGATATTTCCTGGGTTTGGAAGTTACTAGGGATGATTCAGGCATTCTCCTCAATCAGAGGAAGTATGTAGTGGATATTCTGAAAGATCTTAGCATGGAGAACTGTGGAGTAGTGAAGTTTCCCATGGTCAGGGGCCTGAAATTGTCACCAGACCATGGTGAACTCATGGAGCAGCCTGAAGTCTACAGGAGATTGATTGGTAGATTACTATATTTGAACTTGACCAGGCCTGATATATCCTACAGTGTTCAGCACCTAAGTCAATTTCTTGCTCAACCAAGAGTTCCACACATGCAAGCAGCCATCCATGTTGTGAAATACCTGAAGGGGTCTGTCAATGCAGGTTTATTTTAATCCTCTGATAATCCTTTGGACATGATGGCTTATAGTGATGCAGATTGGGGATAATGTGCATTCACTTCAAGGTCACTCAGTGGTTTTTGCATCTTCCTGGGAAGATCTTTGGTGTCATGGAAGACAAAAAAGCAGAAAATCGTGAGCAAAAGCTCAGCTGAAGCAGAGTATAGGAGCATGTCCTATGCTACTTCAGAAATTGTGTGGGTGTCAAATTTGCTCAAGGAATTGGGATTACCTGTTCAAACTCCCATTCCTTTGTATTGTGACAACAAAGCGGCTGAACATATAGCCCACAACCCTGTGTTTCATGAAAGAACTAAACACCTCGACATAGATTGCCATTATGTTCGAGACAAGCTCCAGGAAGGGTTGTTGGTGCCACAACATGTCCGTTCAGCTGAACAGTTAGCAGATCTCATGACTAAAGCCTTGGGTACGCAACAACATTTACATCTCTCTCACAAGCTTGGCCTACAATGCCTAGATGATAGTCCAGCTTGAAGGGGGGTGTTGAACATAGGGGCTTTAGTCACTAATACTCTTGTAAATACACCTCTATACTTGTACATATACTAGTAGATATACTAACACTAAGTTATACACTAGTATAAATACTTGTACTTGTAGATCATTCATTAATACATTCATTCTTTCTATTTACCTCACTCTCTCACTATAACAAACTTTTGTTCTCTGTTTCTCTCTCAATAACCGTCGTCTTCAACCTTCAATAACAAGCTCAAGATCTACAACAATGGTGACATGATGCCTGTGGTTTCACACTACTCCCACTTTCAAGTATTCTTGGAAAGTCAGCTATCCTCGACATAATTTTTACTTTTGACTAATCTTTTGTCTTTTGACTTTATACTTGAGACCATTTTGTAGTATGCCTAAACTAAAAGAAAACCAACAATTAATTTGCATAACATCATATGTAATCCATTGAATTAAAATGAAATTGATTGATGAAACATATATTTAAAGGTTCCCACAATGATCATAGCAACTATGAGAACAAGATGGTTCAGGTGGTAAGAGTACTCCTACCCTCGACATAATGCGCTCAATATTGTATAATTATCTCGAAAATGATTCAAACTTGAAATGATTCGGCTTGCACCAACCTGAACTTAATTCAGCAAAATTCAAGATTTACCCTACTTGCACACCGTCCAACTGGCCGGCTGGCCCATTTTCAGGTCTACTTATATTAATGAGATTTTTTTTTTTTTTTTTTTTTTTCGAGATTACTAAATATCGTCGACTACGGAAATAGGAGCGGTGCTAATGCAAGATGGGCAACCAATTGCATTTTTCAGCAAAAAGTTAAGTCCGAAAATGCAAGAAGCATCTACTTACACTCGCGAGCTTTAAGCAATCGTAGAAGCTGTTGGTAAATGGAGGCAATATTTGTTGGGTAAGAAGTTCAATATTCGGACTGACCAAAAGAGTCTTAAAGAACTGGTACAACAGGTCATCCAAACTCCCCGAACAACAGCAGTATGTCCGAAAATTATTAGGATATCAATTTGTCAATGAATACCAAATAGGGACAACAAATAAAGTTGCTGATGCTCTGTCAAGATGCGAAGATGCGAAGGGGACGAGGCTGATACGGAATCACCTACCTCCATGTTTATGTCTTTCTTCCAACCTATTTCTGGCCTCCTTGACAATACGAGCTGAAAATGAAACGCAACCTGATCTGATTCGATTTCAAGAGCAAGCGACAGAAGGTTCGTTACCACCACACTTATTACCCAAGGATGGTATTCTATATTATTGCGATCAATACTACATTAGTGCTCACTCCGACTTGAAAGCAGCGCTACTTCATGAACATCACTCCACCCCCATGGCTGGTTATTCTGGTGTTAAACGCACTCTCGCCTTTTCTCGCAACAGTTTTCTATTGGGCCAGAATGCATAAGGATGTGGAACAATTTGTCGCCACTTGTTCGATGTGTCAGACCACAAAATATTCACACAACCCCCCCGGTCGGACCATTACAACCTATACCAGTTTCAACCAGAGTATGTGAGCATTTAACAATGGACTTCATCACCAGCTTGCCTACGTCTCAAGGATTTTCTGTTATTATGGTGGTCGTCAATCGCTTGACCAAATATATTCATCTGGGTACACTACCAACCCAATTTAATGCCCCATTGACAGCTAAATTATTCATTGACACAGTGGTTCAGCTAGATGGATTTCCATCATCTATTGTGTCTGACTGCGACCCGATGCGCCTTCTGGAAGGAATTATTTCGACTTAGTGGAATGTCGCTTAAACACAGCACAGCGTACCACCTGCAAACTGACGGTCAAACCGAGGTACTCAACCGAGGTGTGGAGCAATATTTACGAGCTTTTACACACACCAAGCCTACAAGGTTGAAATCATTCTTGTGTTGGGCAGAATATTGCTTAAATACTACTTCGTACGTATCATGAAGGCCTCAAACTGACCCATTTTCAGTTTTCAGGCCTTGTATGGCAGAGTACCTCCCACAATCACACCATATCCGAAGGATGGAACCAAATTGCCAGCGGTAGATGACATGTTAAAATAATGTGATGAAAATCTTAAGCTGTTACGGAACAACTTATTGGAAGCTCAGCATCGTATGTCTCAACGAGTGAACTAAAGGTGTCGTGAGCTCGAGTTTAAAAAAGGAGATATGGTGTTGCTTCGCTTGCAACCTTATCGCCAGCTCTCTGTCAACTATCGCCGCCATCACAAGTCATCACAACGCTAAATTATGGACCATTTAAGGTCTTTGAACGAATCGGGACGGTGGCGTACAAGTTAGAGCTCCCTGCACAAGCAAAACTTCATCTTGTTTTTCATATGTCACTACAAAAGTTATTCTGAGGCGAGACAACACCACATTGGCCTTCGCCTACGGAGTTTATCAGTCCCACTGGCAATTTGCGGACAACGTCAAGTCCTATATAATGGTCAACCGCAAAATCAGCTTTTAATACAGTGGAACGACGCTCCACCGGAGGACGCAACATGGGAATCAGAGGACATAGTATGGTCATACTACCCAGACTTAGACCTTGAGGACAAGGTGAAATCTCAAGGGGACGGGGATGTTACGTCAGTACAAAATCTGCGACGCTCAACACGTGTCCGTAAATCTCGTCACCGTAACAGGGGGAGTAAACGCCGTACATTTTGATAAATTGACAACCCATTACATAATAATTCGACTTTGATTGCTAAGCATATAAATAAGACAACCTACACGTAAAAGGTCCGGCCTCCACTTAAGATGACTTGTTTGGCTACGGACTCCGACCGAAAAAACAATAATTGTTTCACACGCTACAGATAATCACATATGTGACGACGGTGAGTAAGATAGAAATGTATACAGTCTCCGCGACTGTGGCTGCAGAGTTGTTGTTTGATCCGCTTCCAGTTCCGGATCTGCTCTCTCCTGCAAGAAACCCATGTGACTCAATGCATTTAAAACGTGCTAAAAAATTCTGACAAACAATGAAAATGAAAAAAAAAAAAAAAAAAAAAAAGAAACCTTTGCAGATATCCGAATGAGAAGTGTCTGCGTGAATTCTACAGAGAACGCTGAGATTCAGAGCTTGAGTAACATTTATTGTCATCCAGATGTCCGGGTTATGGTACAAACCGCACAAACACGCTCTCTGATTTGTCACTGCGTCTTTCAGCGGTCCACAACAGCTTGACGGGGGCGTTGTGGTGGCATTGAGGTAGCTCACGCACTGTAGTAGTTGGGCCGCGCACGTCCCCACCGTTTGGCTCCCCTGTGCCTCCGCCATGGTTGCCGTCACCAAAAGCACAACAAGTAATCGGATACAGGTGCTACTACCTTGGAAGGCCATCGCCATGGTTGTGTGTGAGTTCGGCGTAGCAGAATTTTGTTGAGTTTTTTTGTTGGATATTATTGAATGCTCTGATCTTCTAGTGAAGGGAAATGTCATTTATTTGTGTTGATTACTGTGGGATTGTTTGGTGGAAATGTCATTTATTTGTGCTCTTCTGTGAGTTTGTTTAGTACTACGTAGTTTGTATGCATTATAATATTATATAACTGGGTCATCTCCAGTAGTTACGTACTTACATCATAGATCATATATAGATAATCTATCATTTATAGCAAGTCTATTATCTAATCAAATTTTTATTTTGAGGATTAATAATCACTTTTAATTAAATGTTGAGAAAAAAAATAATACTCCATTCATTTCGATCATTTGTTTACATTTGGTTTTAAACACGTTTTTATAGGACTTGGGCTAACCCTTCGTAAACCCATTTTTCGACATTAAAGGTTTTATCATAGCGGTCATTTGACCGGCGAATGTACCAACATACATAATAAATTGTTACTCCGTACAATATAAATTATTTTTTAAATCATATATAAATGACTAATAACTAGATGTTAAATATTTAATTATGACTCAATATTTTTGAGGGTATGTAGTTTCAAGTTCGGTCTATTAATGTGAGTCCATTTTCACTATTTATAGGCCAATTACATGCGAGTTTTCGCTAGGGTCGAATTTGACATGACTACTCACCGCTTTATATAGATTAATAATGCGCCACGATCAAGTGTAAATAAATTCAATCTAAAAATACTATACTCGAATGTAAAATATAAAATGTACATAAAATAAAAAAAAACAATGAAATTGTTTACCTTAAGATAAGATAAAATCTATTCTATATATCAATAAGTCTCTCTTAAGACGGGTTATCCGTCTTAAGTTTAAAACGGGTCAAATACTTATTCACTTGAACAAATGAGACAAAATACTTTACTTTTTCCTACACTATTTACTTTTGTCTTATCCTAACTATTTGACCCGTCTTAAGATTAAGACGGATAACCCGTCTTTAATGAGATTTTGTGTACAACGTATTAAGCAAAGACAATAGCTCACACGCATGGAGAGCTATTGCAACGACAAGTCATCATGGGCATCTAATAGGGTGGCCTGGGTGGGCAGGAGAACTGAGCCCCCAAAAAAGAGGGTCCCAAAATTTAGATACTCGTTGTTCATAAATTCTTATTTAAGACGGATATATCTGTCTTAAATTAAGACAGATCAAGTATTATGAATAAAACAAAAGGCAAGTGGATAGAAAAAAAGTAATAGATTTATCTCTCATATGCAAGTGGGAGAGTATTTGACCCGTCTTAAATAAGACTTATTGCTCTTTTTTTTATGTGTAAATATTAAATAGCGAAGAAAGAGTTCAATAATACTATTGTGGCACAATGGTTTGGACCATAACAATATCCTAAGAACAATACTTGAGGTTGGGGTTTGATTCCCCCTTATGACTTTTTTTTTTTTTTTTTTTAATTCCATTTATGGATGTTACGGATTTTATAATATTTAAATCGTATCCTTTTTTTTTCTCCATATTAATCTTTACTTCTCAAGTATTGTTGATAAGCACTCCATAAATATTACTTACACTCAAAACTTTTTTTATTAACAAAATACAAATTCTTGAAAATATGACAGTAATTTAAATTAACCCATCACGGAGTAAAAAAAATATAGATGTTACGTTTATTTTTAAATACCGCAAGCGTACGGGTGTCGTAGCATACGGGTCGATCTCAGGGAAGTAAAGTTTAGGTACTAGTTTGTTTAAATTTAAGTCTAGCTGCGAAAATAATAAAAAGGTGGGTAATTATAACTACGAGTTCTAACTAATAAATACGTAAACTAAAATGATATCTCAACAATATATTAAAGGTCTAGGAATCGTGTTCACGCTAGTAGTCAACAAGCAGTTTCAAAAGATTAATCGGTTGTTCAATCGTCATTCGAATGAGACACTACCCAAAATGTACCCAAAATACCGTTTCGCGGTCAAATTGGTTCTAACTATCTCGTCAAACTCCTCGTTCCCACAAGTGAACCCAACAAGTAGAAGCATTAAGGTCGATAGTGTAACAACCTGGTTTTTTGTCGACTTTAATTACTAAGGCGGAAATTAATTAAGTCTTAAACCAGCGTTATTAATTATACAAATAACCCAAAATATTACATCATCGTATAAGAGTTGAATTATACAACTTAAAGTACGGAAGTTAAAAGAGTAAAGTGTTATTTATATTACATATCTCTCAAAATAACAAAAGAAAAACATAAAAATGTCTCGTGGCCCCATCCAAAAATCCAGCTCCTGGTCCACGTACGTCCTGCACAATAAACTGATGGGGGGGTGCCCGCTGAGCGGACAGTGACTAGCTATGCTCATACTTACCCTCGATTTCAATTACTTTGGTTTATTACTATCGCTTTATAAACATAACATTATGATAAAAACATAAACATGCTTATTACAAATAGCATTTACAGACATATCAGTCATAATAAGCATGCGGTTAAAAGCGATAAATCATATAAGCATGATATTCAATTATGAAGGCAGATAACATATAATATCATAACAATAGCATCACAATAATTCAACAAGATTACAACGCGATATCGGATCGCAAACAGGCATAGATATAGTATCATTCTCAACATGCAGACTCGATTCACTTCAGAAATTTGTGGTCTTTAGTTTTCAAAGATGGTACACACACTCGTTCTCATTTAATCATACAACAAACAACACATACTGCTTACGAGCCTGACCACTGAGTAGGCTATTGTACTCTAGTCGCTTGCATCTCACTACCATAGTGTAGCAGCTTACTCGACTCGTAAACCACGCCGAATACTATAGTACTTGCATCTCATCTTCTAGTGTTCGAAATGATTCGAACTTCAGATACAATCTCGTCAAGTATTCTTTACGCAGGATAAGAACGAATGCTAGTGTCGCGTCCAATAAAGACGAAACTCGGTAGGAGACAGAACCGCAAAGCGCATAAGCACATAATGTCACGGTGGCCCTGGTAACTTTAGCGAAATAGGGGAATAAAACCCTAGTCTAGTATGCATACACTAATATCCACGTTAAGAGTAGGCTATGCTATTCATAGAGCACCTTAACTCTGGATAAAACGACTATTTCTTAAAGCCTGATACAAAAGCATTGGCATATTCATTATCTTGTACCTAATGTGCCATACGACTTAAGGCGTAACGGCATGGGTAGAGCGCATAAGCACATAATGCTACCGGCTGAACCACACTAACCGGGATGACCCATGTCAGAGACCGAGATAGTGGCGTCCGCTACAAGACTATCTTAACCCCACTTCACTCACGATTGACGTTTTCAAATCTGAGGCCCAAGCTTGACCTTTTGTTTAACTTACTTTAAGATTTATTATTTATTTGATATTACATATCACATGTTACTAGACTCTCCTAGTCTCATCGTCAAACGTTTAAGTATTTGAATTCGGTTTCATATGATCACATAACATATTCATTTATTATTTGAAGTGTTGTTAATTATTAACATTTTTAAGTTTCTAACTTGACACGTTTATTAGTATGTCCAATTTTATTTAAGTGTTTTTCAAACACTTTAAGTTATTTACTTATTCATTTTCAATTTTCTATACTTAGTAAAATTTTCAATTATTTTCAGTATTTCACTATTCATTTTTCACTATTCACTATTCACTATTCACTATTCACTATTCACTTTTCGCTATTTACCGTATTTAATACGTATTTTTATACGTATCCGTATTTTTTATACTTAGGATATTTTAGGTATTTATACTTAAGATATTTTTAGTATAAAACTAAACCTTTTTATTTGTTAAGTATAGATTTCTAGTTTCAAAGTTGTTAAGTTCGTTTTGTACTTAGTGATTTTTGCAAATATTTTAAAAGTCTAGTTTTAAAAAATGTTAAGTTCAGTTTGTAAAAATGATCAATGATATTTATTTTAAAATGAGACTCAGTTAAATTTAGTCGTCTATTTACTAAAGTTAGTGATTTTCATTTTAAAATAATAGTATCGTGGGTGATTCATTTTAGTCCGTATGTCCAAGTTGAGCAGTCCAATATTGCAAAGGCAGTAACACACGAATTAGTTCAATTTCATAACGGTTACTCATTTTTATCGGTTTATAATATTTCACTTATAACTAAAGTGATTTATACAAAAATCCAATTCTAGTTACCATTTAACTTTAGTGACTTAGTGATAATTTCATTTTGATCAAATTTAGTCAACTTAAAGTGATGATGCCGTGTGGATTATATATATGTAAAAATTGATTTATTTCTTTTAATTTCTTAATTCAATTTATTAACCACTAATTAACTTATTTTAACAATAAACTAAAAAGTGATAAAAATACATTTTTGGTCAAAAATGGCATGAATGCCGTGAGGTTACATGGTGGTGTTCAAAATTTTCATTTTTTGATTTTATCGGTTTTTAGCTTAAAGTCTTTATATTCTAATTATTCTAATTATACTAAAATGATTTAAACTAAAAATGAAATTAACTAAAAATTTCATTAGACTAAAATTTAAGTTAAAATATAAGGTGGAATTTTCTAAATGATTTTCTAAGTATGTATGTTGATTTAAGTGATGTTAACAACACTATATAAACTAATAACTAAACATAAACAAAAGTTTAATAATAAACATAAAATTAACATAATCGAAGCATGCTAAACATATGAACATCACATGAAGACACATATGAACATCAAGAACACAACAACAAGGTTAAGAACACATTTTGTATATTTGACAACTTATAATCTATTTTCCTAATTTAATTATTTTTACATGGTAACATCTAAATTAACCTAACTTAACACTACATATTATTTACAAGAATTAAAAGTGAAAAATTAAAATAAAAAGGGCAAAATGCCGTGAGATATACATATGAACATATAATTTTTATTTTCGATTTTAATCACTTTAAACTCATTGTTAATATTTCACATAATTTTTATATATGATTACTACTCAAATAAAACATAACTAAACATAAAAATCATATGAACATAAATTAAAAATGCTCAAAAGTAATTCAACTAAATACATGAACATAATACTACAACTTAACTATTATCATTATTACTTATTTATTATCATTTTATTATATAACACATAATCATACAAGTGCATATAAGTGATGTTTAACATATTTAACATAATTTTCATATTTATAAAAACATAATAACAAAACAAGTTAATTTACTAAGAGGCCAAAATAAGACAAAGCTAGTCACCTTGATCGGCAAAGTTATTGATTGTCTGGATCGACTAGGTTATCTAAATCTAAGTCTTCACCCAAGTACCCGTCTTCACCTTCAAAAATACACCCAAAATAATAAGCTTCAAATACCCACTAATGCTAAATAATACTAGTAATATATTAAGGTAATATTTAGGGTTTTAATTTAGGAGTTTTTATGAGGAAAAAGAAAGAAAAACAAAGGGAGAAAGGGGATGAGGGAGCTCGGCTAAGGGGAGAGCCAAATGAGAGTGTTTTGTACCTTGTGAAATAATGAAACAAGTGGTAATGAATTTGGATGAGTATTGTGTAAGTTTTGGTTTAATTAGGAATTAAAGTTTTATTAAATCTAATAGCATGTGATGATGTTTATAGTGTGTGTAAGAGAAGTGATGTTGTAGGTGCAAATTAGGGTGGCTTGTGTAAGAGAAAAGGTGAGCTACAAAGTTGGTCATGGTGAGCTAAGGAGGGCCGGCCTAGGTGAGCTCACATGGGCTCGATTTTCGTTTTCGGAATTTTCGATTTGTGCGCACGCGAAAAGTCTCGAAATAAAAAATATGATCCTAAAATAATGTTTCGAGGTAAGATTGAAAATGAAAATGAAAATAAAACTCAAAGTGTGATCAAAACAAAAATTGGGTTTAAAACCCTCGAAACTTGAATATAAATTTACTTGGTCGAAAAGTTTATTTTTTTATTTTTTTCCATTGAATCCTAATGATTTAAATAATTATAATCGTCCGTCAAAACATTTATCAGTTTAAAGAAATTATAACTTAAAATATCGATGTTTTGTGAAAGTGTTAGGTTAATAGAATTGAAATAGTAACTAGTTATTAATAAAATAAGATTTGTTAAAAATAATCAAAATGATTACATTTTCATTAAATGTTGATGTCAAGTTTACTTTTCAAAAATGTTGATGTTGATTATTTGATTTTTGATTTACGTGTTTGAAATTGTTGACTTGAATTTCAAAGACGGGGAAATTATAAGAGTCCGTTTTTATTTTGAAAACGGAATATGTTCGAAATTGAATTTTATGAATAAAAGGTTTTACGTTTATTTTTGTGAATAGTAAATTTAACTTAGCATTTTGAATTTTGAAAGGATAGAAGGCTAAGATTAGATTTAGGATTTGAAATAAGTATTAGATAGCTAATTATTGAATTAAATTAACACGGGGTGTTACAGATAGTCTCGTCTCAATTATCGGTCTAACATTCCCATGAGAGGCCAAATAATCTTAATCGGGAATGTGTTCTAGTCAAATTCCTAGCTTCCGCAAGCGAAGTCAACCAACTAAAATTAGGGCGTCAAACCAAACGATTAACGGTCAACGAATAAACCCCAACTCCCGTCGTAGGTTCAAGGTCAAAGTCAATCGACCAATTCTCAAACCCTAATTCACCCAATTATAAATTCCCAATTAAATTCGCAATTACGATCAAACAACGACGATTATAGAAATTAATTCATGTTTTTCGAACTACTAGCGATTCCACGAACCCTAGATTAGGAAACTACTCACTCATGATTATAAAAACGAAAGCAACAAAATTAATAGCAGACATGATTAAACTAAAGAGAGAAGAGAAATTAATACTTGAAATTGCAATTGAAGTGAAATTGAACGTCGAATCCGTAGAATAATTCTTGAAAATCAAAGCCAAGTAATCTCCTTGGAGTTCTAAGTCTAAAGTACGTAAACAAACTGATAATGAAAAGTCTCTGAGTAGTTTTTAAAACCTGAGTCTTATAAAAACCTAATTTCCTAATGAAAATAGGAAAATTCACGAAATAAGTCTCCCCGCCCGGGGGATCAACCTCCACGCCCGGGGGGCTCATTCTTCCAAAAACTGCTCACAGGTGCCCCCGCCCGGGGGCTTCACCTCCACGGCCAAGGAGTGCCACGACATTTTTTTGGCCTCTTTCCTTTGTTCTTTGCTTCACTTCCCCGCCCGGGGACTCATTTCCACGGCCAAGGGCCATGCTCTACGCACTTCTCTTCTTTCCTTGCACTTCTTTCAAGCTTCCGCTTCCCGTCACTTCTACATTCAACGTCTTGCCGAAAGTGCTTATTTAATCCTGCAAAAATCATGGAAACATACCCAAGCATAACATATATCGACAAAACAATAAAATCGAGTAAAAATGACACAAAAGCATAAAATGGGGGCCAAAACTCGTCATGATAAGCATTGAAAACACCGTAAAATATGTACTCAACAAATTCCCCCAAGCTTGAACCTTGCTTGTCCTCAAGCAATACCCAACACAAAAATCAAGAATACGAGGACAAGACAGTGAATAAGACCAATCAACCTATTCCAATCGCATCACCCTACGCGAAAACCAATATCATACAAGCTTTAGCCTCCTTCAAAAATCGAAGGAACAAATGAAAAAGGCTAGCATCATAAATGATCATATGACATGTGTAACACCTCACTCCATGCTCAATCCATCGACCGTGCAATATCATGTACTAGACTCTCACCGGAGGTCACTCATCGCTCAATAACGTAGGGTATATATATATATGGCCCTCTCCTACTCAACCTGCAGGAAAAGTGCAAAAATGGCACTACGCTAACTACGAAGGGTGGAACATCCCTCCTATTCCCATGCATTTGATCATACAAGCGAGGCGAGGGGTTGTAATGTAAAGCTCGGGAATGGAGAGATGTAGGTGGAATAATGATTCTGGATAATGAGGAGTTAAATAGCCGGAAGTCGTGACTCGTACGCAACAATATCCCATATGACGACAATGACTCGTCAATACGACTAATAACCCAAACGACAACTATGTAACAAAGGTGAAATGCTCTTAGAATTACAACTCAATAGGAAGCGAATGACAAAACGAGAAGTCGAACTCAAACCGACTCTTAAACAAGCTTCCTAACAAAATCGCATTAGACACCAATGTACCCTCAACAACTCAAAATAACCCTCATTCGGTCTCAACAACAACATATGACCTCGAGCATCAAAATTTTATTAATGAACCGCTACGTCTTAACCTTTATTATTTATGTACACATTTTTTTTTTCTTTTTTTTTCTCTTTTTCTGTTTTTTTCTGCTTTTTTTTTTGTTTTTTTTTTGTTTTTTTTTCTTTTTGAGAGAAGAAATTAAATCAACTTAAAAAAGACGTAGCAAGAAATTGATGCTCGACTCTTGGTTTATGATAATTAGAGAACTCTCAAGTCTCGAAGCACATGACATTCACAAGACTCAATACACTCCAACCCACCTCTACTAGCAATATAACCATGACCGTACTACACACGACTGGCCCGGCTAGGGTCAGATGTTTTTGGGATGTAGCTAAATCATGTGGGTTCAAAAGAAAATAGGCTAGAAAGGCTAGGACGGGCTACTAATGGAGGAATAATGTAAGGGTAGAAAAATCAAGTCTTTTGGCCATGTGGAGCTCATAAAGTAACCAAGAAAAACATGCCTCATAATGCTCGATAATCAATTGCATATTGGGAAAGGGGAGATATGCCACATTCAAGTAAAGCGCATCCCGGAGGGAGACTACTCACAATCCTAGCAAATGGAACCGAGTATAGATGTATCGGTCCTGGAGGCTCTAAATCCTCTCAATTTGAGTAGCTGTGCCTAGTACATGACGTGGTTTAGGAAATCGCGCCCCGTGAGGTGTCACGGCGTCAAGACTCATCTAGTAGCACTTATTTCGCGTTGTCAAAGAAGGACAACCAAGGCATAAGACATGTAATCAATTGAGTAATCAAGGGTTAGCGATTAAGAAATGACGCATATAACGTTTAAGCACAAGGTCGAATTCACCAAAATAGAAGGAAGTCAAAATCTTTTTGGTTTTTTTGTTTTTTTTTTTTTTTTTTGAAAAAAAAGGAAAAATAGACTAAAATGAAAAATAACTGAAAAGAAATAAACAAGCATATATACAAAAATAAGAACCCTCCCCCAAGCTTAAACAACGCATTGTCCTCAATGCATAAGAATGAAAAATATAGGACAATGTTAAATAAAAACGGAAGGGGATCTTGATCGCAGCATGATCAATGGTCACCAATCAAGATATCAAGAGCAGAACAACTCAACGCTCTCATAAGTAAGTCGAATATACGAGCATGAAAATCAGAAAAGTGACTATAGAAACTAAGACTCATACTATAAAGCTCATAAACGATAGGGACAACATCAAATATTATGAACTTATTAGGGTCTCTATGCTCAAACATAAAATTTATGTCACTTTTAGACTCTTCAGATGAGTAAGACAAACGGTTTATAGTGGGCAAAGTTTCGGAAACTCGCATATGAGGTATTTTCAAAGGAGCGATTAGTAACTCTTCCCTTAGAAGACTATCATCAACATGCTCAATCTCTTTTTCACTTACCTCAATTTTCCCAAAAATAGTAGAGGAATTATTAAATAATGAGTTAAATCCTAAATCATTAACCAATAAATCATCTCCAACTATAGAATGAGCAACCTCAATACTTGCACAAGTAGGATTAACAACCTCACAAGAAACATCATCATCGTCATCAAATAAGTCATCATCCTCTAACAATGGTACAAAAGAATTGCTCGCATCATTATTGATGGGTGGAGGAACATTAAACTCACTCACAACATTAAGAGATTCACCAACATAGGGCTCATCCTCACAACGATATATAAAATCATCATCCTCATCAATAAAAACCTTAGCTTTCGAATTCTCAAAAGTTTTCACCTCATTCAAAGTATGTGCAAGATTATCTATTCGACAGTGAAATGTGTCCTGAGTAGTCTCAAAAGATGATTTGAGCTGAGAGATAGATTTAGTGAGTTCATCATTCTTTTGGCTTTGGGTTTCAATAAATTGTTCTTGTGCCCCCAAAAGTTGTTCCATCATACTCTCAACATTGGACTCAGAGGGTAATGTATCAACCTCTAGTGATTGAGATGCCATAAACCTCAAGAAACATAAGTACTCGTACGGGTCCATACTTTCTAATCTCCCCTTACTCATGTAATTGGCAAGATCTTTCGATTCACTGTTCATGCCCTCATACACAACATTACCTAGATCCCAATCAGAATAAAACCAACCACAAGAACCAAGATATTCAACATAAGCATCAAAACGCGAAAGGTACTCATGGAAAGGTTCACCGTCGAACTGAGGGAACTCAAAGACAGCCATCAAGAAAAATAACAGGTAACATAAGCGCAGTCTACACTAATCTAAAGCTAACTAATATTAAACCGTTACTTCCCCGGCAACGGCGCCAAAAACTTGTTACGTTTATTTTTAAATACCGCAAGCGTACGGGTGTCGTAGCATACGGGTCGATCTCAGGGAAGTAAAGTTTAAGTACTAGTTTGTTTAAATTTAAGTCTAGCTGCGAAAATAATAAAAAGGTGGGTAATTATAACTACGAGTTCTAACTAATAAATACGTAAACTAAAATGATATCTCAACAATATATTAAAGGTCTAGGAATCGTGTTCACGCTAGTAGTCAACAAGCAGTTTCAAAAGATTAATCGGTTGTTCAATCGTCATTCGAATGAGACACTACCCAAAATGTACCCAAAATACCGTTTCGCGGTCAAATTGGTTCTAACTATCTCGTCAAACTCCTCGTTCCCACAAGTGAACCCAACAAGTAGAAGCATTAAGGTCGATAGTCTCGTCTCAATTATCGGTCTAACATTCCCATGAGAGGCCAAATAATCTTAATCGGGAATGTGTTCTAGTCAAATTCCTAGCTTCCGCAAGCGAAGTCAACCAACTAAAATTAGGGCGTCAAACCAAACGATTAACGGTCAACGAATAAACCCCAACTCCCGTCGTAGGTTCAAGGTCAAAGTCAATCGACCAATTCTCAAACCCTAATTCACCCAATTATAAATTCCCAATTAAATTCGCAATTACTGTAACAACCTGGTTTTTAGTCGACTTTAATTACTAAGGCGGAAATTAATTAAGTCTTAAACCAGCGTCATTAATTATACATAAACCCAAAATGTTACATCATCGTTCAAGAGTTGAATTATACAACTCTAAATACGGAAATTAAAAGAGTAACGTGTTACATATTACAATCTCTCAAAATAACCCAAAAGTAAAGAAATAAAGCGTCCCGTGGCCCCGTCCAAAATCCACCCCGCCCACGTAAGTCCCCGCACAATAAATCGATGGGGGTGCCACGAGCTGATGATGACTAGCTATGCTCATACTTACCCTCGGTTTCAATTACTTTGGTTTATCATTATCGCTTTATAACTATAACATTATGGTAAAATATAAACATGCTTATTACATATAGCAATTAAAGACATATAAGTCATAATAAGCATGCGATTAAAGCGATAAATCATACAAGCATGATATTCAGTTATGAAAGCAATAACAATTAATATCATAGCAATAGTATCACAATATTTCAACAGGATTACAAAGCGATATCAGATCGCATACAAACATACACAATGTGTCATAATCATCATACAGACTCGATTCATTTCAGAAAGTTGTGGTCTTTAATTTTCGAAAATGGTACACACTCGTTCTCATTTAGTCATACAACAAACAACACACACTGCTTACGAGCCTGGCCACTGAGTAGGCTATTGTACTCTAGTCGCTTGCATCTCACTACCATAGTAGAAATTACCTACTCGACTCGTAAACCACGCCGAATACTATAGTACTTGCATCTCATCTTCTAGTGTTCGAAATGATTCGAACTTCAGATACAATCTCGTCAAGTGATCTTTACATGTGGTAAGAATGAATGCTAGTGTCGCGCCCACTAAGAACGAAACACGGCAAGGAGACAGAACCGCAAAGCGCATAAGCACATAATGTCACGGTGGCCCTGATAACTTTAGCGAAATAGGGTAATAAAGCCCTAGTCTAGTATGCATACACTAATATCCACTTTAAGAATGGGCTATGCTATTCATAGAGCACCTTAACTCTGGATAAAACGACTATTTCCTAAAGCCTGATACAAAAGCATTGGCATATTCTTTATCTTGGAACAAAGTGCTATACGACTTAAGGCGTAACGGCATGGGTAAAGCGCATAAGCACATAATGTTATCGGCTGAACCACACTATTCGATATGACCCAAGCCAGTGATCGAGATAGTGGCGTCCGCTACAAGACTATCTTAACCCCACTTCACTCACGATTGACGTTCCCTTATCTGAGGCCCAAGCTTGACCTTTTATTTAACTTACTCAGTATTCATTATTTATTTGATATTTATATATCACATGTTACTAGACTCTCCTAGTCTCATCGTCAAACGTTTTATTTGAATTGTAGGTTTCATATGATCACATAACACATTTGTTTATTTTTTGAAGTGTTGTTAATTATTAATGTTTTTAAATTCCTATATTGAAATGTTTATTAGTATGTCCAATTTTATTTAAGTACTTTTTAAAATACTTAAGTCATTTACTTATTCATTTTCAATTTTCTATACTTAGTAAAATTTTTAATTATTTTTAATATTTCACTATTCACCGTATTTTACTATTCATCGTATTTTACTATTCATCGTATTTACTATTCATCGTATTACTATTCATCGTATTTAACTATTCATCGTATTTAACTATTGATCGCATTTAACTATTTATCGTATTTATACGTATTTTTATACTTAGATATTTTAGGTATAAAACTAACTCTTTTATTTCCTAAGTATAGATTTCTAGTTTTAAAGTCGTTAAGTTCGTTTTGTACTTAGGCGATTTTTGAAAATATTTTAAAGTCTAGTTTTAAAAATGTTAAGTTCGGTTTATATTTAGTCACTTATGAAAATATTCTAAAATCGTAGTTTTAAAAACGTTAAGTTCGGTTTATAAAAAGTGGTCAATGATATTTATTTTAAAGTGAGACTCAATTAGATTTAGTCGTCTATTTATCTAAGTTAGTGATAGTACCGTGAATGATCTATTTATAGTCCGTATGTCCAAATTCAATAGTCCAATAGCAAGGGTAGTAGCACACGATTTAATTCATTTTTATAACGGTTAACATTTTTTTATCGGTTTATTATATTTCGTTTATAACTAAAACGATTTATACAAAAATTCAATTCTAATTACTATTTAACTTTAGTGACTTAGTGATAATTTCATTTTGGTCAAACTTAGTCAATTTAATATAGAATGTCGTGTGTTTTAATATATGTGTCCAAATAGTTTTATTTCTTTTAATTTCTTAAATCTAACTTATTAACTAATAATTAAATTATATTAACAATAAACTAAAAAGTGATAAAAGTGATTTTTGACCCAAAAAAATGTGGAAATGCCGTGAGCTAGACATAGTGTTGTCAAAATTTTTATTTTTCGTTTTTAACGGTTTTTAGCTTAAAGTCTTTATAATTTAATTATTCTAATTATGCTAAAATGATTTAAACTAAAATGAGATCTACTAAAAATTTCATTTACGTTTTTGAATAGTGTTTTTCAACACTTTAAATTTCTATCTTTTTAATCTTAAAGATTTATAATGTTTAAGTTATATATTTAGTAGTATAGTTACTTATTAGTAAATAAAAACAATATATAATAACCAACATAACATAAAACAAAATCAAAGTGACCAAAATACATGAACATTACATGAATACATATGAACATCAAGAACACCAAGAACAACATATGAACATCAAAAATAAAGTTAAGAACAACATGAATATATTTAACAACTTATAATTTATTTTCCTAAATTAATTCTTTTTACATGATAACATCCATTTTAATCTAACTTAACTAAACATATTATTTACAAAAATTAAAAGTGAAAATTTATTAAAATAAAAGGGTAATGCCGTGAGTAGTGTTATATGTGTATAAATTTTCATTTTCGATTTTAATCACTTTAAACTCATTGTTAATATTTCACATAATTTTTATATATAATTTCTACTTAAATAAAACATGACTATACATATAAATCATATGAACATAAATTAATAATGCTCAAAATCAATTTAGCTAAACATGATATCATTTTACTATAACATTACTAATAAACTATATATTTAGTTATTATCATTATTTATTCAACACATAAACATACAAGCATATAAACATGATGTTTAACATATTTGACATAAAAATCATAATTATAAAATTAGAATAACAAAACAAATTAATTTACTAAAAGGATAATACAAGACAAAGCTAGCCACCTATGATCGGCAAGCTAAAGGTTTTCCGGATCGATGATGTTATCAAGGTCTAAGTCCTCACCCAAGTACCCGTCTTCACCTTCAAAAATGAACCCGAAGTAAGCTTCAAAATACCCAAGGAATACTAAGAATACTAGTGTAACATTAGAGTAATACTAGGGTTTTGTTTTAAGGTGATTTAGGAGTAAAATGGAAGAAGAATATAGAGAGGAAATGGAAAGACTTAGAAACAAAAAAAAATTGATGTGTTTTGTGTTGTTGTTGTGCTTGTACCGTAAGATGTAGTGTAGTAGTAGTAGTTGTAGTTTTTGTTTGTGTAATGTGTGGAAGTATTATCATGCAAAGTGTGAGTACATTAGTAGACTTAGTGTATTATGATTTAAATTAAAATAGCTACTAAATGATGATGATTATGTAGGGTGGCTTGACTTAGGGTGGCTTAAGATTGGACTAGTTGTTAAAGTGTAGACAAGGAGGAAAGCAAGCACATGAGCATGTGGTGCATCAAGGAGGGCCGGCCTACTTGGTCATGTGTATCTCGGTTTTCGTTTTTGAAATTTTCGATTTACGCGTACGCGAAAAGTCTCTAGTTGGAATATATAGTCTTAAAATAATGTTTTGAAGTAAGATCGAAAATAAAAATGAAAATAAGAGTCAAGACGAAATAAAAATAAAAATTGGGTATTAGGTCCTCGTAACTTTGAAATAAAATCTTACTTGATCGAAATATATAATTTTTTTTGTTGAATGTTATTGAAATAAATCATTATGTTCCAACGTCAAAAAGTTTAACAGTTTTGAGTAAGTGTAACTCGTTATTTCGAGTTTTAGCGAAAGTGTTAGTTAAATCAAAATGAAATAGTGAATTGATAATAATAAAATAATGTTTGCTAGTAATAACCAAAATAACTAAATTTTTAACTAACTTAGTTAGATTAGGAACATGAGTAAGTATATATTTGAGAATGAATTAGGTGGTTTGATCACCTATGTGGCTCGGCCATTTTGGGTCAACATTGACTTCGATTTGCGTGCCGGAATTTGTCGTTGAGAAATTTGTCGAGGATTCATCATTTGATTTATCGAGTTTGAATATGAAAGAATAAAGTTCAAATTCAAAGTATTTCAAAATGGTTTTAGTTTAGGTGCTAGGAAAATGTAGTGTGTTGTTTTAGGAAAATAGTTGAGCTAGGTTGTCTAATTATTGATTTCCTAATTATGATTAGCTTAAATTAACACGGGGTGTTACAATTACGATCAAACAACGACGATTATAGAAATTAATTCACGCTTTTCGAACTACTAGCGATTCCACGAACCCTAGATTAGGAAACTACTCACTCATGATTATAAAAACGAAAGCAACAAAATTAATAGCAGACATGATTAAACTAAAGAGAGAAGAGAAATTAATACTTGAAATTGCAATTGAAGTGAAATTGAACGTCGAATCCGTAGAATAATTCTTGAAAATCAAAGCCAAGTAATCTCCTTGGAGTTCTAAGTCTAAAGTACGTAAAAAAACTGATAATGAAAAGTCTCTGAGTAGTTTTTAAAACCTGAGTCTTATAAAAACCTAATTTCCTAATGAAAATAGGAAAATTCACGAAATAAGTCTCCCCGCCCGGGGGATCAACCTCCACGCCTGGGGGGCTCATTCTTCCAAAAACTGCTCACAGGTGCCCCCGCCCGGGGGCTTCACCTCCACGGCCAAGGAGTGCCACGACATTTTTTTGGCCTCTTTCCTTTGTTCTTTGCTTCACTTCCCCGCCCGGGGACTCATTTCCACGGCCAAGGGCCATGCTCTACGCACTTCTCTTCTTTCCTTGCACTTCTTTCAAGCTTCCGCTTCCCGTCACTTCTACATTCAACGTCTTGCCGAAAGTGCTCATTTAATCCTGCAAAAATCATGGAAACATACCCAAGCATAACATATATCGACAAAACAATAAAATCGAGTAAAAATAACACAAAAGCATAAAATGGGGGCCAAAACTCGTCATGATAAGCATTGAAAACACCGTAAAATATGTACTCAACAATAGAATATGCGAAAATTGATTCGAGAGAAAAGAAATGTAAGGACGACTAAAGAGGTCATTCTAATTAACATCCAATTGATACGGGGGTAAATATTTTCCTTGCTTCGATTGGTATAGTAAATTTAGCAAAATAAAGAATATATTAGCAAATTTTAAAATATTTTTATAATTTCATAATTTTCTTTTTAATTATTATTCCATGTTCGTAAATCTTAGGATTTTGTTACTTCCTCCTTATCTTTAAAATCAGTAATTCTCCTATAAGGCTGAACTTACACTAAGTTAATGTGAGACCAAGGTACAAATTGCAGTTAAAGGGGTACAAAAACATGAAATAAATCTACTAAAATCACTAACAAATTAAGGTACTAAAAAGATTTAGTAACAATTAATCATAATTATCACTTAAATAATACAAAAGCTATATAATCAGGTACAAATGAGGCAGACTTACAATAATTTATTGTAAGTCCTGACTTACACAAGAATTAGTGCTTTAAAATTGTCCACATTAACTTTCCTTTCTGTTAAATTTTAAAATTTTGACCGTAAATATTTTAAAAGTTAAAGAATATAAAATTTTGACTATAACGAAAATAGAATAACATTTACTATGTAGTACGGAGTAATACATTTTATGTGATGACACTTTAATTTACCGTAACATACATACATCACATACATCGCATTGTAGGGTTTTGAGAACATAAACAAGTTTTATACAAACCCAATTAGCCAAGATCAAATCGCAAGTATTGAACGAATTAACAAATACAAGTGAGATGAATTACATACCTTATCGCAGCGGAATAATATAATAATAAGAAGTATGTGAAATATAAGAAATCCTTGAGAACCCAGAATAAGAATAAGAATCCCATAATAATAATTAACACCCCAATTGTGATGCCTCCATTAGTATCCACACGTACGGAGCTACAACTGGTATGCTAGTACCGAAGGGTTTACCAACCTCTCTCTAGAGAAACTATTTTCTCTCTATATAATATGTGAACTAATCTCATAATTGAATTGAGTTGAATTGAATCAATAATTCCCTCACAGGAACCCCATATATATAGTAGAGAGTAAGATCTAGGTTTCCATAAACCTAATCTTAGTAGGTTTCCATAAACCTGAAGAGTTGTAGCTGGGCTAAACTAGCTTTAGACCCGGTAATTAATTAATGAGTTCTACTCATATTATAACTACCCTGTACATTTGTGTGTGACCCAATGGGCCCACTTAAGAGCTACTAGACACATAACTTATTTATGTATCAGATCAACATTGGTCTCTAGCAAGACGTGTTGACCACATAGACTTAAGCGGGTTAATTATTATAGGACAGTGGACATAATTCCTTCAGTCTCCCACTTGTACATGTCCCTATAAGAATATCAATAAGTCTCTTCGCTACTATTGTCTCCAATCGAGAATGAGGTAGGAGAAGCGTCATCCTCATATGTCTCAATCGTTTTCTCGAATCTCTGAGTTGACTTGTCAAAAGACAGATGAATGGTAAACCATTCCATCCGACCGCGGCCACGGATTTACACAAGTCACACTCTTCGAGGGGCCAAGAAACAATAAACTCTCTAACAAGAGAGGAGCAAATCCCATCTTGTCTAACCACATCCTATCACATGATTCATGCATACCCAATGACCATCCGTAGTCTCTTTTTACAGATGACGAGGAATAGTATCAATGTATACACTTCACATGTATAGAATAGTTAAAGACTCAGGTCGAAAGACCAAACAAACAAACAATTCCCAAGAACCTTTACTGACACTAGGCGAATCCTTAGTAAAGTTCTTCTCGGCGGGTCAGTCTAGTGCGTATCCTCATATACACACCTATGTGCCTGGCTTGGTACATCGTTACCTATGACTCATGGAACATAGCCATCAACCAACTCATATACTAGTCATTTTCAAGTATTCGATTCGTCCCAACATAATACTCTGACTAGAGACAAAATAACTACATCCTCCATTTAATAGGGTTCCACTTACTAAGTCACGTACTTAGTAAACCTATCAATCGATGTTATTGTTATTTTGGGACTGCATTTTAAATAAATGCGATATTTATATCAATTATCGTAAATAACTCCCACTGAAATAAACACCTCTTATTAGTATCAAGACCATTCGCTCATGCGTCTTATACAATTCGCAACAACATGTTTCTAGCTGCGTAACAGGTATTTGTGCGTGACATACAATCACCATTGCATCGAGTTATAACATTTGCATATACACAATTTACCTTTTCTCAATAAGATAAACTGTTTTGTTTCATAAGCGCCATTAAAACGCTTTATAAACAACAATATCCGAGTGTGCTAGTGTTTTATAAATCAAACATCTATCATTTGCTTTACCAGCAACAAGACACTCAATATTAGTCATCATTTTATGTTTGGAACCGTTTCCAGCGCATAACTCAATTCATATAAACAAAGAGGTACCTAGATATTCATCAAGGACCACCTTTACTTGTATGAAAATTAAATCACTTGTAACACATTTACAATGATATATTTTATCACAATTTGTATCTCATAATGATTCCTTAAGGTTTCATAAGCGCATAGGATTTCCTCATGACTCCTCAAGTACATAGGATTTCCTCAAGACTTATTAAACACAGAGAAACATTCATAGATAACATTTGATTGGTTTTGTGTTTCTCATAAGAACACATTAAAGAACGTTTATGCTAAGTACAAAATACTTCAAGCAATAAAAGTCAAACAATAGAAGAAATATGTCAAAAACATAACAAGCTGTAAATGCATATGCACTCCCACTAATCTTCATGTACACAAATATATAGATTTCTTTGTCTTAAATGGATCAAAACGCCTTTTAAACCAAAATATCAAGAACAAAGATTTCAACTCCAAGTTACTTATTTCAAACAATTTTGAAATTTTCACAAACAACTAGCGCATTCTTATTGATGTGAAACTGCTTTTCACACTCAACCACCAAATCTCATTTTATAAGACTATGACGACATTTGCTAGTTTCATGGATTTAAGCACATGGTAAATAATCTCCAATATAATCATTACTATATGATCAATCTTTAATTACCAACCGTGCTCATTAACATCATATATCCATCATATCGATCAATAGATATCTTATGTCCATCCATGTTTCATATAAACGGAGTTCTAGCCCATCAATGCTTGCTTAGGTCAAACTTACGTGACATTTATTCTCCCCCACCGTTTCTTTTAGAGATCACGTATCTCAAATAGAAACTTATAGATCCACATAACAAAATATAACTTTGTTCTTTGGACAAGTGGTAAAATATATATATCCTTTAAGAATACCTCATAATAGCATATGTTGGAATTTTGAGCTTAAGTTTTAGAAAACAACTTTTCTTGTAACTTCAAAAATCAAATCATAAAAGACAATTAGGAATTTTTCAATCCATATCCCATATCATGTCTTTTACCAACTTGTATGGACATAATCTTACTCGTGTACGTAGACTTTATAGTGCATAAGCCTCCAAAAATATCATTAAAATCTGAATGACTCATAGTAGAACGAACCTTAAAAGATTCAACGTGAAACTCATTTCACTAATTTCTACGATGATCACAAATGATTTTCTTGAGTCCTGCCTTACTTGAACAACTTATCAAGCTGATCATATACTTCCATATGAATATCCTTAAAGGTCTCAAAGTATTTCAGATTTACGTTTCATCATCCAATGAACATGACCACAAAACTACAACGTAGTAAATGTAGTGAAGTATAAACGAATTTCACTTTTTCACGATATGACTATTGATGCACACATATCTCGTATATGTATGATCAAACAAATCGATCGTCCTCCCACTAAACCAAGTAGAAGACGCCGTTTTATCATCTTTACAACCTTAAAGATGTGTCATATTAGTGAAACTCAAAATGTAAGACTTGTACTCAATTGATCATTATGTTGTGAAATAAATTACCCTTTACTAAGAATGTATGACTCAACATTAAAGTTAGTCTTTTAGTACTATATACTAGCAAGGTATTCGAACAACAACGTTTGCTCAAAAACACATAAAATCTATTCACGTTTGAACATGAACCAGAATTTCAAGTCTTGCTTATATTAGGTACATGAACAACAATTTATCCAATCTTAGCATTAAACTTTAAAATTAAGTCAAGTGATCCCTTGTATGTAGATGAAAAACAAAATGTGTTCATTTCATATACATAATCACTTTACTTTTGTCATTACTCTACTCTTCTTGAACTCACTACATTATCAATGTAAGAGCTGCATTTGGTACCTCATACCAAAAGTAGAATATTGACTTTTACATTCACAACATACATATTTGAAATCACTATTTCAAATTCATTTGCAGATCTTCTAGATAATTCTAGGAGTTGCTCTTCCAATGTTAATTTATCATTACATCAATGATTAAATCATTCCACTAATGACAAATATTTGCGTACTCAATTAAACCATGCTTAGGCTTTAGGTATGATAACAATCATTAACTTACCGAACATTAAGCCCTTTGACATCGTCTAAGTCCAATATCTCAAGCCTTTTAATTACCTAATGAACTCAAATATCATTATAATTTGGCCTTCTTGATATGACGTTTAATTATATTGAGTATCATATGCTAATTAAAGCATCTTATACTATTAAATGAGAAATTCAAGTTACATGTTTCATTCATGATGAACCGACTTTAACTTGAAGCATAACTGAAACGTTTTTCAGTAACACTAATGGAAATATCCAATCATTCTAGATTATCATTATAATCTTGTCATCAACGTATGACATGCAATCTAATTGGATAGTTTCCACTATTTTCTCACTTAATGGGAACAATTTCCCCTTAATTAGACGATTAATTTTTTTTTTTAATTGAAACGTAGAGCCATCACCATGATTTTAACCACACAGTCCAAACTGTATGTTAACATTGATTTTGGCTTGTATGAAATTCCTTTATAAGGACAAATCATATCTCTCACTTTTGAGAACTCTTTCTCAAAACACCAATCAATGAGTTTGAACCATTTCAAACTGCTCGTTTATTAAATTGTGATAACATATGACAAAATATATGCAACACGAACGATAATTAATATGAATTGAACATGTTCCCCTCATACATGTACAATTATTCCAAGATCCCAAATATTAGGTATCTTGAGTGAGCTTTGGCTCATCGCCCAAAACACAAAATATAAAGGTAGACATCCTCGCATGTCAATTACATCTCCATGTAATTCTTGGTCGGTCGGTTAGTCATGACATGAAAAACGACCTCTTGCCTCAAGACTCAGGCCTCACCTGACGGCCTCGTTAAGCGAACCAAAAAGAACTTATGAGTAACGGTTATTCATCCACTCATTTTACGTTACTGGCGAAGCACCGCTTTGGCGATCACTTTAACCAATAAGCAAACTTATTGCGATGAAACTATTACTCACCTCTCCACTCAATTTACGTTATCAGCTAAGCAATCGCTTTGGCGAATACTTGGCTTAATAAAGCAAATTTATTGTGGTGTTCAAATATGGGAAGGCAAAGCTTAATATTCCAGAGGGATTATAAATATGGGTTCTAAGCATGCAAATCTCAAATAATTATTAAGAAAAGCATGGTACCCAAATTAATCTTTATTGCAAGTCAAGCTAAATTTGACCTTCAATGAGCATTGTATTTCTCCTCTCTTAGAAAACTAATTTTCTAACTTGAGAAATAAAACAATGCTTCAAATTTTGATTCATAATTGTATAACAATTTACAATTGTACAACAATTCAATAATCGTAAATTATACCAAATCCGATTCATAATTGCATAACAACTTGTAATTGTCTGACAATTCATAATCGTGATTTAATTAATTCGTAAATTCAACAAAATTAGAATCACTCTCAAAATCGCCCCTAAACGAGTCGGTTTCAACATAAACCGATAGCTTAAATAGCCGATTAATGATTCATAATTATCAAAACAATTCATAAGTCAAATTGAGTCTCACTTCGATTCATAATTATAAAACAACCCATGATTGTAAAACAATTCATAATCGAACTCAATTCAAATTATTTATAGTCAATGAAAAATAGAAAATATACACAAAAACATGAAACCCATTCATGATTCATAATTGTTAGACCATTCATAATCATGCTAAATTCCATTAATTTGGTTGATAAAAACAGAAAATACACAAAAATCAAAGAATAAAACGAACCGGACTGATTTGACAAGTGAACCGATCGGTTCACAAGTCAAACCGGCTTGCTCGATTTCAAACCGATCGGTTCTGTCCAAACCGATCGGTTCTTATCACTTCCAGATTTCTGTCAACTACCCGTGTTAGATGGAACCGATAGGTTTCAGGTAAACCGATCGGTTCGACCCCGAACCGATCGGTTTAGCCCAAACCGATCGGTTCTTGTAGTTCCAGAAAATCTGCCAACTTCCGTATCATGTAGAACCGATAGGTTTCAGGTAAACCGATAGGTTCCAGCTTTATACAGAGGTTTTTCGTGATTTTCATTACGATTTTTATCCTTTGACCCTTCAATTAATTTCAATCGAGTCTTGCCCTAATTAAATTAAGGCTCATCGTCAACAATGAAACTAATTCTTAGGATTCTTAAAATTCATTCCAGTCGAATCTTGTTCTAACACATTAGAACTCATCGTCAACAATGGAATTAATTTCTAGATTCTTAAAATTGTCCCTTCAATTTATTCCAATCGAGTCTTTCATCGTCAACAAAGGAATAAATATCTTAGGGCCCTTTAGAAAACGTTTTAGGGCGATAAAATAAAACAACAACAAGGTTTTACATAAATCAAAAAACTCAATTTCATAATTCAACAAATTAAATTCATAAATTGAAAAAACCCTAAACATGTTTCTAACGAAAATCAAATATTCAAATTCATCACAACAATTAAATCTCTCATAACCAATTATGAGCCAAGATTTAATAGTTAATTTGAACAATACTAACGACAAGGCTCTGATACCACTGTAGGGTTTTGAGAACATAAACAAGTTTTATACAAACCCAATTAGCCAAGATCAAATCGCAAGTATTGAACGAATTAACAAATACAAGTGAGATGAATTACATACCTTATCGCAGCGGAATAATATAATAATAAGAAGTATGTGAAATATAAGAAATCCTTGAGAACCCAGAATAAGAATAAGAATCCCATAATAATAATTAACACCCCAATTGTGATGCCTCCATTAGTATCCACACGTACGGAGCTACAACTGGTATGCTAGTACCGAAGGGTTTACCAACCTCTCTCTAGAGAAACTATTTTCTCTCTATATAATATGTGAACTAATCTCATAATTGAATTGAGTTGAATTGAATCAATAATTCCCTCACAGGAACCCCATATATATAGTAGAGAGTAAGATCTAGGTTTCCATAAACCTAATCTTAGTAGGTTTCCATAAACCTCAAGAGTCAGAAATGGGCTAAACTAGCTTTAGACCCGGTAATTAATTAATGAGTTCTACTCATATTATAACTACCCTGTACATTTGTGTGTGACCCAATGGGCCCACTTAAGAGCTACTAGACACATAACTTATTTATGTATCAGATCAACATTGGTCTCTAGCAAGACGTGTTGACCACATAGACTTAAGCGGGTTAATTATTATAGGACAGTGGACATAATTCCTTCACGCATTAATGTGGGAAATCATAATCATAGTGTCGCATGCATTAAAAATCGTATAAAATTAATGCTTTAGTGACAAGGATAAAATATAATTACTATTTGTTATTGGAAAATAGACGATTAACATTATCTATAAACAAAACTAAAGTTTATGTGGCTACGTGAAATTAGATTAGGGGCCTCGAGAAACAATTTAGCACAGGGCCTCCAAATTTGATGAGACGGCCCTGCAAGTCATCTTATACCTTGTGCTAAATAAAGGTGAGGATGTCGACCCATTCGATTCCTATTGATTACAATAATAGTAAAAACTATGATTTGATGCTAAAATTGATATTATCAAATTCAAAATATTAGAAAATGTTTTAAGAGAAATAGAGAAAAGTAAAGTTAGTCTTAACTGGAAATCATAATGTTGAACAATAGGGGGGGTTTTAAAAAGTACTCCCTCCATTTCACATTTTTTTCTCATTTCTATATTTATCAAATTTCAATTAATTTCATTCACAAAATCTACTTTATTATTTTTCTATTTTTATCTTACGCACACAATCTACCCATCTTAATTTTTGAGCCAAAATGAAATGGAAAGAAGATGGTGAAACAGAGGGAGTACAAAGTTAAAAAAAAAATTAGGACTAATGATTAGGATTACACTAATTGTTAAATGAGACAGTCTGACCATAACTTATAGTGAGACAAGTCCATTTAAAGGTAATAGTCCAATTAAAATGTGAGATTGTAAAGTTAAAATATAAGGTATTAAAAGTTAGATTCTGAACTTAAAAAGTCAGGTTTTGAAGTTAAAATGTAAGGTTCTATAATTAAAACGTATAGTTTAAAAGAAAAAAATAAATTTTTCAAATGAAAAAACAAACACAATAATTTATTTTTTTGGCCACATTTTCAGTTTTGTTTTTTCAAGACAGTTACATAATGTTATTTTGTTGATTGCTACTACTGTAACAATTTTATACATTTCACTATTTACTGCTATGATTAAATGCCTTTCACAAACTGCCTCTTTCTTGCCAAACATCAAATTGTTTTACTGTTTTGGGCCGTGCTTCACGCTTTTGAATCCATTTGTTCTTTGTTTTGTAGTTAATTGTTTAAACTCCAACTCTAATTTCTTTGGGCCTATTTACTTCTTGGTCTTCCCGTCTCAATTGTACCGTTACCCGATTAATTTCGTTTTACATTTGTAGCACAGGTATCTCCTCCCTACAAATAATTGAACGAAATAGCAGTAAAATGCTTTAGAACAAATATAATGTAAAACAGACTAAAAAATAAAAATGACGAGAATACATATTAAATTCCTCCATGTTAAACTTTTGCTTGTCCTCAAGCAACAAAAATACAAAGAAAATCAAAGTGTAATGACTTTGTCACCTTAGTACCTAAGAGTTAACGACTTATACACAGAAACTGCAAACTATAGCCTATTTCTCTAAAGATAAAGTAGAGGTCTGAACTATTCACCCCAACATCATACTACTCGTTTCTCATGCTTTCGCAAAAAAATAAACTTACAATATTTTAAATTCAAGTAAGGCCAACCTTGCAAACCACTTTCCGTTCCACCATTTCTTTCCACATCCCTTTTTTAATATTTTAACTTTATACCTTCACTTAATTAAAATTACGGTGATGTTCAGGATGGCAAGTGACATGTGACAAAGGAGAAAGAATATTTCTCAAATTTGTTGATTTAAATTTTTAATATTTTATTCCCAAGATTATAAATTTCATTTATGGTAATAATATTAGTCAATATAGAATTTTTTTTGTTCCATATATGTAGTATACTAATATGAAATGGCGTTAGAAAACTGTTTTTTCAATAAAGTTAAAAAGATAATTAATAAAAATAAAAATAAACGATTTTGTTAAAAAAAAATCTTATTCAAAAATATATATAAAAGAAACGTTATATAACCAATTAAAAAAATGATATTTTTATATTAGAAAAGACGTTTCTTTTTTAATTATATGATGTTAAATAAAAATGTAAAATATGTATGTAGAGGGGATTTGAACTCTAGTTGGCAAGAGTGTAAAGACTTTTAAACATCTTGTTTAACCAATTAAGCAAGGGTATCAACACATCCACTTTTAAAATAGAATCATATTTATCTATTTTTCATAATAAAGTTGTACTATCAAACATCTTCAGTTTGGGGTTGGTGTGTCCGGTGGAGGAGAGGCTATCTTGCATGCCTTGAACCAGCTCGTTGAGGCTCGTGGTGGTGAGGTGGGGCTATCTATGTTGCTTGTTGACTTCCAGAATGCGTTTAACCTGGTTGATCGTACGACCATGTTGCTCGAGGTTCGCCGTCGTTGCCCTGTTCTTTCCCGATGGGTGGAGTTTTGTTACTCAAGCCCTGCCCGCCTTTTTTTATGGGGCACATAGCTTGTTTTCGTGTCAGGGGGTTCAGCAGGATGACCCCCTTGGTCCTTTGCTGTTTGCCTTGGTTTTACATCCGCTGGTGTGCAAGATTCGGGACACGTTTGATCTCCGCTAGCATGCGTGGTACTTGGATGATGGCACCATAGTGGGGGACACTTTGGTAGTAGGGGAGGTCATCGATTTGATCATGGCGGATGGCCCGGGTTTTGGACTCCATCTTAATGTCGATAAGACGGAGATATTTTGGCCTATAGAGGATCCCCGGAGTCGGCATCCTGGTGTCTTTTCTCCTTCTATTGCTCGGCCGGTGCGCGGTGTCTCTGTTTTAAGTGGTCCGGTCAGCACTTGCCCTTCTTTTTGCAGTGAGCTTGTGGCGAAGAGAGTGACTAAGACAATTGCGCTTATGGATTTAGTTGCGAGGATCGAGGACCCACAGTGTGAGTTTCTTTTGCTTCGTGCTTGTTCTGGAGTTTCGAAACTTTATTTTACCCTCCGCACTTGTTTTCCGCGTGTCTTCGGGGAGGCCCACCTTGTGTTTGATGCGGCGCTACATTCTAGCTTGGAAAGTATTGGCACTGCGGGCGGGCCTGGGTTTAGGGACTGATACGTGCTATTTATATAGTTTATATGCCACCGGTTTAGTCGCATTTAGCTTGCATTTATTTGTGATTATTATTATTTTACGAGCTATTTGCTATATATTGCGGTACTGCTGTTCCTATTTATATTTTGCAGGTTTTGGCGGTCCTGAGCCAAAACCCGAGTCGAGTGGAGCACGTACGAGTACCGAGACTAGAAGGCCAAGCTCGAGCTCACGCGGAAGCTCGAGTTACGAATAAAAGACATAAAAGGATCAAGACGAAATAAGAGTTGAGGCCCAAAAGGATTACAAGCCCAAGAGAGGAAGAGCTGGCCCGGTGAAAGCAGTGGCCATTGGGCCGGCGCCACGGCCGCCATGCAATCGACGCCCGATTTTCCTATTTTCGAGTTTTAATATTTGGGGACTTGTATAAATACCTAGGCTCGGGATAAACTTAGTCTTATGCTTTATTTTACTTAGGTTTTAAAGTCTACTGCTTATTCTTAGTTCTCTCTCTTTGATAACACTTGAAAACTTCATTAGTTCAACTTTAGGATTGATTTGCTTTGTAACCGCCGGTACTCCAATTTAATTCAGGTTTAATTCAATTGCTTTTAATTTTACCATCATGTTTATTGTTATTAGTTTTGTTGTTTTTGCCTTAGTCATGTGTAGCTAATTTTATAATTAGGGTTTAGGGTGATTGTGAGATTGGTTCAGGAACATGTTTTAATTGCTAAATTGATTGAACTTGTGCAAGTTGATTTTTTCCTACGCGTTTTATTATCAATTGAATTTAGGGACGCCTTTATTGAATTGAACCTAGGTTGTTTCAGTTTAAGATCGAAAGCCTAATTGAAACTAGACTCACGCGTATTTGATAAGTTAAGTTTAGTAAGTTGCGAGAGCCCGCTAAATTTGCTTAAGGTTAATATTGACTCGAGAGAGCGTATTCCTAAACCTAGTCACTTGCATAGCTTCAATTGATTGATATTTCCTTTTGAGTTGAGTTCCTGAATTAGTTTCACATTGATCCCGATGTCTTAATCTCCCTTTTATATACTTTTTCACCATTATTACCTTTTGTTCTTAGTTTAGTCTTCCTACACACCGATTTTATTGCTCTTGAGATTGACCTATTTTAGCTGAGCAATCTTTTGACTACACCTGTCTCTCTGAGGATTCGACCCTACTGCCACTAGCTACCTAGTTAGTTGACTTTAGGTTTATTTTGACTTAGGTGACGCGACTTTAGCCTTGTCAGGGACTGACAGTGGCGCCTTGCCACGTTGCCTTTTCGCCTCGTTGGGCTTGGGGTCTATGCTGCGGGGGACGTTTTACATTATGCTTTCCTGGCTTCCCGTTTGCAGTCTGTAGAGTTGCAGGCTACGCTGCTACGGTCTTCAGGAGTCGGGGCTCCTGGTCCTGCTTTTGACGTCGCATTACAGGTGTTTACCGAGACTACGGGTTTTGCTTTCCCACGTGACCCAAGTGAAGTCGCTGCCACTAAACATATGAATAAATTGGCAGATATATATTTTACGAAGGTTACTGTTTCTGCGGAATCAGTTTTCTCGCTCTCCCCGCGACAGATCGCCTTATGGAGGTCTCAGCAGGGTGCCCATTATTCGGACTGGTTACGCGCGGTGCCTATTTCATGGCTAGGGCAGACTATGAATGGGAGGACTTACCATAGTGTGCTTGGTTACCGGCTTGGTGTTCCGTTATTCACGGCGTCTAGGCCCTGTTCTCGGGTGTACGCTGGTGACGTTTACGGTGATCATGCCGTCTCGTGTACTGGTACTGTAGGGGTTAAGTATCGGCATAACCTTGTCCGCGACACCTTACTGGACATCTGCTACAAGGCTAGCATCTCGGCGGGGAAAGAGGTTAACATTGGTCTGGTTGATGGGCACGACGGATCCCGTCGTCCTGCGAATTTGCTTCTATACTCTTGGGACAGGGGGCGGGATGTTTGTGTGGACCTAACGGGTTCTTTCCCCTTGACTCAGATTGGGGTAGCCGAGTTCGTGTCTGGTAGAGTTGTTGCTGTTACAACTCAGCGCAAATGTGCTAAGTACAGGGATTCATGTGCGGCAACTGGCTACGGTTTCCTACCGTTCTCTTTCTCTACGTTGGGGGAGCTGGATTCAGCGGCCATAGCTTTACTCAAGCGGGTTCAGAACTACTCTGCCTCCCATGATGCAAGGGCTCGGGTATCCGCTTACATTTTTATTCGACTTAGTTTTGTCATAGCTAAGGGGGTGGGGGCCTAGATTGTTTCTCGATTCCCCACCAATTTCTTGTAAACTGTGTTTTTATATCAATAATATGATTTATTTGATAATAATAATAAATAATAATAATAATAATAATTATTATTATTATTATTATTATTATTATTATTATTATTATTATTATTATTATTATTATTATTATTATATGATCACTTTGTAGGAGATAAAGAGCAATGAGATTGAATTATCTAAGATATATTGAAATCGTGATCACTATATACATGGGTACGTGTTAAAGAGCAAATATCTTAAATTTATGAAATTAAATTACTTTGGGAAATTCCATGGTGTACCCTTGTGTTTTTTCGTTTATACCCTCACATTTGGACAATACTAGGTTATACCCCTAAGTTTTAAATTTTATCTTTATTATGACCTTTATTCACGTTTTTGTTAATTTAACTTATTAAATAACTCATTATACTTGATAATTCTTCATTTTTCTACTCCGACTTACTTTTATTGATGTTAACGAAGGGAGTCATGGTGTTTATATTGAAATTGATGAGGAATTTTTTCTATAAATATCGAAATTAAGAGTTGACGAATTTGATGAAAAGTTGTTAATGATAAATATCATTGTGTAATACAATTAGTGGTTTAAAATGATTAAGTATTGAGTGGATGAAGAATTTAAGAGCATTGATTGGTACATTTATAGGTTTGATAGACTATTTAAATTTATGCTACGTTGAAAATAATTATATTAGAAACAAAATAAAAAATTTAGGGTAATATCCGAGAAAAGTTAAGATTGTCAAGGTTATATCGTGGAATACTAAAAAACTGAGGGTATGACGTGGAAAACGAAAAAACTGAGTGATACACCGCGAAATTTCCCAATTACTTTTCACCAAAAAATTATAATGAAGTATATTGATTTGAATCGTGATGATGACTACTTAAGAGGTAGTGTAACACCTCGGCCCCAACTAAAGGCCGAAATGTCATTCACGGTAGCTCGTCAGGCTGCGTACATTGCCCACAGACCAACACGGGCCCTTTACAGCGCACTTTGTCCTCACTCGTGCGCATCCTGAGAACTTCCCAGGAGGTCACCCATCCTAAGACTACTCTCTAGCAAGGACGCTTAACTGAAGAATTCTTAAAATAAGCCACCAGAAAAGAAGATACATCTTGTTGATATGAGTAATACTTACAATCCTTTTAAGCACTATGTCACTTGAGCTAACATATGAACCTCTTCAACAGTTTACCCGGCCTGAATAACCTTGGACAACACCGGGTGTTAGTAGTCAGTGACCAATGAGCAAATCTAAATGATGATGCTTACATTCGTGCGAATGATTTTACTGATCATTCTAACGAGGTTATATTAAATGTTAACTATAAATCATCTAACAATTAATGAGCTTGCTTACGACATTATATTTGAGTTATCAGAATTGTGTGAAGCTGAAGGTACATGAGATTGTTTCTTTTTTTTTTTTTTTTGCGGGGAAAGATCGTTTCATTAATCAAAAGCCATACGGCATCTACAACGGACGTTAAAAAAGACGAAAAACAATATAGTTAAACACAAAGAAAAAACATCTTTCACAAAACAAAGATCCCTAATTAGATTATAAGACGCTTCTGCATGCCCTCTATAACACCGCTGTTTCATCATACAGCCACACGCGAGGGGATCTTCAGATCTAGAAGAGTTTTGAGAAAGATGAGATTGTTTCTTTTAGTAGCATTGCTTTAGTCCGTTGACTTTTTTAGACATATGAAATATGAAGTAGTAGCTATATGTAACTGTATCATCTATTGTACGAAGGCTATAAAACTTCGTGTCATTGGCGGATGCACATAGTGGTATATGGGGTCACAGGACACCATATCGTAAATTATTTCGGTGTATTTTGTCCATTTATAATTGAAAAAAAAATTAATTTATTATATTTATACAACAAAATTTGGGAAAAAAATTTGTAGGACCCCATAATAAAATGTTTCTGGGTCCGCCACTGCTTCGTGTGCACTATTTTTTTTCTTGTTTTGACCGTGGACGGAATATTCAGCTTAACATAGACCTAATTAGAGCAAAATAATTTTGGCCTTGTCACCGATTTAATCCTAGCTTCGTAAATGAGGATAGTAAACTTAGTTACAATATTTGAACAAAAAATAATACAAGTTTGAAAAAATAAAACTGCGATTAATAAATTAGTATTAATATTATCTTAAAATTTCATAAAACTTCTTGTGCACTAATTAGAATAAAAAACCGTATGCCACAAGTCGCATGTTGGTAGAATCTATATTAATTATATATAACAAAAACCATCCTACACAAATTTTCCCTCCAACTTTTTTTACCCTTTTATTTTATTTTTTTACCCCTTTTATTTTATTTCCTTTTTGAAATTATGTCATATAAGTAAGTCAATATCTTCTATGTACAACAGAATTTTTTTTATTTTTATCTCTTAAACTATCTATTTTTATTTAATGTGTTTTCAATAACATTTTAAGTGCGTTTTACCATATTATTATAATAAATGATGAATTTTAAGACAATGTATTGTGATACTTTGATCGGTTTTTTGTCACATTATGATATAATTTAAAATAAATTTATAACTATATTTGTATAAAAAAAAATTTAGATGTTCCATAATTCTAATTGTTTTATTACAATTTTCAATGATTCTATCGTCTAAATTTTGATAGTTAACTAAGAAAAATCAAAATTGACACTTTTAAACCTATTAAACGGGTTAATTATAAGACAATTACGGGTCGAATAAGCGGGTTACATGTTAAATAAATACGTGATCGGGTAAAATACAGTTTGTTGTATTTTGGGTCTAAGAATACATGTTTATTTAGGTTGCGCTTATATTATTACTACGAAGTATTCTTATTTTAATTTAATATTCAATTCAATTACCAAAATTTTCAATTAACTATTAACTTATTTTTATACACCCTGTGCATTTATGCACGGGCATTATGCTAGTACTCCATATATAAGTCCTTAGAATAAATAGTTATAAAACAGACATATATGTATATCCTTGTATTTTAGAATAGTTGTGCTGATACTCCTCGGGCTGTAAATGATAAGAGCCGGCTCGCCGAGCCCTCGGAATCGGTTCGGTCAAAGCTCGGCTCGAGCTCGGTCAAAACGAGCTCGAGCTTGAGCCGAGCTAGGCTAAATACGAGCCGAGCCCAAGCTCAGTAAGGTTCGGCTCGAAAGCTCGTTTTGGCTCGTTTATTATTTTTAGTATAATTTTGTTATACCGTACTACTAATTTTATTTCAAATTATTTGTTATTTAGGCATTTATATGTAGTATAATATAATATAATTTTTAAAAAATTATATAATCTTATAATTAGTTTTTTTTTAATATTTATATTTAGTTAGACTCAAATGGTGTGTACGTTAAAATAATACAATGATAAGCGAGCTCGATTCGAACTCGAGTCGAGCTCGAGTTTTTTTCTAGCCGAGCCTGAGCCCACCCAGGCTCGGGCTCGAATCAGCTTGTTTACACTCCAAGATACTCCTTTAATTTCCTTGGTGGTTACAAAAGCTTATCATAAGTCTTTTATATGCTAATCCACCAGGCTTCAAATCCTGTAATCAACATAATTTTTTTTTTTTATTATGTATTAAAAATCATCCAAATCACGTATTTTTTTTGTAATAAAAGACGTTTTTAAGAAAAAAAAAGTTTTGTTAATTATTTTTTATTAAACTAATGTTCCTAACGTTTTTAGTTAAAATAATTTTTTAAATTTTAATTAATGATTCCTTTTTACATATATATCATATTATAAACTATAAATAAAATAGCAAAAAAAAAATAATAAAAATGATTAAAGTTTTACCATAATTTTGGAATGAAAATTAAATCATCTCATAATATTTTCGAAATGATCTGATTACCATAGCTAATATTGTCCCTCTCTTATTTCCGATCTGATCACATAATTAATTTCAAATAGATTTTACCACATGTAAGCATTACATTGGTGGTGTATAAAAGATTCTATACCCTAAGTGTAACCGTATCATCTCCGTATTATCCATATTGATCTCTACTACAATATAATCAAAATAAATACACCAAATTGGATAAGGTACTGCGTATCATGTTAGAATAACCTTTTTTTTTTTTTCTTATTCTTTCATTATATGTAGTGATTTAGAAGATATGAAATGAAATTAATTTAACAAATTACGGAGTACAAGGAATACGTTTATCCTAAAGGTCTATAAATTTAGAACAGAGTAAGTGCTATCAATGAGACAACCTTTAAAAATAAAAATATGCTCGCGCGGGCCTGCTAGAATAGGGGCGTGGCGCTACGCGAGAGAAACTGTAGGGCGCAAGTGAAATGCACGTGAGTTGCTATAGGGGGGGTGTCATTGTGTAAATCTGCTTAAAGCGTTTTAAGAAATGTCGAAAATCTTTTAAAAGTCGCCACCAAATTATGAGGTAATTCGGAACCCGTTTAGCCTGTCTTGGACTCGAAGACGCGAATCTTAGAATTCATGGTGCGTCGATACCTATCCGTCTAAGGCAATGGTGAAATTAGAGCGGATTCGTGGTGAAGGTACTTTCCGAAAGTTTGTCAAAATGCGTTATGAAAAACTGTAATCGAAAAGCCTACGTAAAAGTAGCCTCTACTAGCTTGAAAACAGTGTATAGTTCGATGTTTGAGCTGATGCAAACCGCTATATACAAGTGCGATATGTGACTCGATGAATATACGTAAAAGCGAATATATACGTCAAAGGTATGAGGGGTTGCTATGGGAAATGTGCACAGTACAAAGCGATAACTCATTGCTTGAATTATTACTTAAATACTATTTTCCGACTCATGTGTGTAAAAGTTTGTTAAAAACTCTTAGTTTTGCATGTTTTAAAGACTAATGGAGACGGTACAAGTTTTGTCGAAATTATGTTTAGTCGTTTTAATGCATGGAATGAAAATTTGCTTAAGTGTAAAGTGGTGTCCGTTTGTTTTATTTGAGTCGTTGCTTATGCGATATTGACGGGGTTTAGACGGATTAGGAATCCTAATTGCTACAAATCAGACATTTAATACAAAGTTCACAATGCCAATACCGAGTCAGGTTAAGGCAACCCGTTTGTCTGAGTCGGTGTCCGAATCGGTGAAAGTGTAGAGAGAGAGTGAGAGTGGGGGAGGAGCCGCCCCTCAAATGTTGAAAATGAGGAGGTATATATATATATATAGTGTTTTGAGCGCCGCAATTTTGCCAGTATTTTGGGGGGAAATCGCCAGTGCACTAGCGATTGCCTGTGAAATCGCCAATGCGCTGGCGATTTCAAGTGAAATCGCCAAAGGTCACCGGCGATTGCCAGAAATCGCCAGATCTGCCAAGTGAAATCGCCAGTTCACTAGCGATTTCGTGGGTGGTCCGGAGATTCCTGAAGTGACTTGAGCCGTTAATGTGACGTGCTAGGTGATGATGAGATTCGTTTGATCTGATTTTGGGACGATACTTTTGGGTCTGTTTTGTCGTTTCGTGTTTCGTGTTTTTTTGGGTCTCGGGCTGAAAAATGTTTTTATCTTGAATTGAATTGTTTTTGTGAAACGTGTTTAGGCGTAAGCTCAGCTTGAGCGTATGACGTCTCGGGAAACGTGTTTGGGTGTTTATTTGATCTTTTTTGTGTGGAAAAAGGTTTGTTTTTGTGTTGGGCCGGCTTGAATAAAATGATTAAACAAATACTCATTTCACACGACATGCAAATAAATCATTTTGTCCATTAAATGATCGACCTAAAATGTTTTTGACAAAATGTACCGTTTTGATATTACGTTAAAATGTTTTTTTTCCGATAGTCCATTTCATCATTGGGTTTGTGTTTTGGGGGGACGGATACGGGTAACTAAATGTAGCTAGTAGTTTTATACTCACAAACCAATCGATCATAAATTTACTAGTGATTAATCTTTCGCTTCCTCGAGTTCGACCCGTTTGCTACGACATCGTACACTTACGGTAATTTAAAACACACCAAAAAGTGAACTTCAAATACCTAGGGTGAAAAAAATTAGTCATTTTTGTTTTTGAGATTATAATTTGAGTTTAAAAAATGTTTAGACAAAGTACAGCATTATTCCATACATCACTAGGTTGCGACTTACGAGCAAATAACACTCCATAGTCCATATAGCTAACCTTTATATATCTATATTGGAAAATATATTAAGAGTGATATATTTTGTAAAATAATTTTGTAAACCCTAAATGTACAGTAGCTAAAAGAAAGATTAGTTGAGACATATTAATTGAGAAAGGTAACATTTTTTCAAGACAATATTCTTTTCTTATTTAAAGACAAGATAACTCATCCGTGTTTCCGTTATAACAAGACAAGATTCTTTATTTTTGTTTTTATTTTTATTTTTGTTTTGGAGAAAAATGAGTTTTAATTAGTGTTACGGTTAGCTTTGTAAATAAATATAATCAAAGAGAACATTAATTGAATTTTAATTACTACTACAGTTAGGCTTGTAGATAAATTAAATTGAATAACGTATTAAATAAAGAGTAAATGTAATGAGTTTGAACGTATAATTGAAATTAGCAGTACATAAACCCTAGTAGCGTGTTGATGTTGGATGTACATACAGTAATTTTATACTCCGTAGTTGTTTAAGGAGAAGTGCAATTCAAAGAGATTACGAGAATGAAGTTCATGGCTACACATCTTGTGGGATGTTCCGGTACAGACTTATAACGTCTATTGGCCTCGCAACAGATTTGTACTTTTTAATTTTTTTTCGTTGTTTATATTTTAACTCTTCAACTAATACTCATGTCTAATTAACTAAATCGACATTGTTTATAAATTTCGCTAAACTCATACAATTATACGTCTACGCTTTTAGTTGTATATCCGTATTATCCACATCTCTACTACAACATAACCAAAATTAATACACCAAATTGGATAAGGTATTATTGCGTATCATGTTAGAATAACCATTTTTTTTATTCTTTCCTTGTATATAGTGATTTAGAAGATATGAAATGAAATTAATTTAACAGATTACAAGGACTACGTTTATCCTAAAGATCTATAAACTTAGAACGGAGTAAGTGCTATAAATGAGACAACCTTAACTTTATACCTTCACTTAATTAAAATTACGGTGACGTCCAGGATGGCAAGTCGAATTCCAATTACCGTTTTGCTTCTTATTATCACAACATGCATAATAATTAATTGTTCTGGTGCATGGGGCAAACTTGATTCGGAAGATGCGAACCGTACAACATCTACCATCAATGTAAATGTAAGTAAACCTAACAAACAGATTGATCGTGTCGAGTTTGAATTTGGAATTGGATAATTTTGAGCTTGGTTGATGTACTGATTTATTGAATCTAAATGGGTTGTTTAGGGTAATTTTTGCCCTTGGCTCTGTTTCAGTCTGCTCATCAAGTCATTCTGGGTTCGGGTCGATTCGAGCCACATCATTTTCGAGGCAAATTATAAAAATCTTGAAACAAAGATGAGTTCTAAACAATATAGGTTGTTTTTTGAAGTTTTTTGATATATTTTGTATGAATCGGCTACACGTTATCAAATTAAATCAAAAAGTTATTTCAAGACGCGTAGATTTCACGTTAACACATCAGGATCATGTCAAGGTTGAATTGGATTAAATTGAGTTTCAGGTCTACGTTCAACCTTATTAAGTCATATAAATTTTACCACGCCTAGTAATAAGGTTTTTAACCTATTATCCGTAAACATGTGTTAATTAAAACAACCAAAATAGAAAGTTTAAATAATTTTGTCGTTGAAAATTGAAATATAGTTTGTGTTAATTTTTGTACGAGGACAGATGGCACAAAACGAAGAGAAGAGAGGAATGCAAAGAGGCAATATGCGAAATACAAACATGAAAACGGGAATTAGAAAGCTGAAAAATGCAAGCGGCTTAAATCAACCACCAGAACTTTGGACAGGACATGGTTCCGAGGTAACTCGATCTTTTTCTATCTTCATTTGCCGACGTTATTTGGTCAATTGATATGGTTTGAGAAGTCACGTTTTGATTGAAATAGACAAATTCATGCATTTTTATTACGTGAGTTACACAAACAATAGGTATTTTGTGAGACTATTCACATTAAATTATGTGAGTCTAATTGTACTCAATCAAAAGAGTATAACATTATAAAATAAATCTTTTTTTTTTTTTTTGCAAATAGAATAAAATAAATCTATTAAAGTTATAAATACAGTGTGAAAATGGTTACGATTTTATTGTCTCACAATTATCACTGAAAATTATATAGAAACTACACAAATAAGTACTAAAGTGATCTTAATTTATTGTAAAACGGTCTAATACAAGTTTTCTTTACCACATCTCAAATAAGTACAATAAGGTTACGATTTTAAATTCATGACTTATAACTACTTTATGACCACATTTCTCATTACTAATTGATTATTATCTTTTTTTGGTGCAAATAGAATAAAATAAATCTATTAAAGTCACAACTAAATACCTTATGAAAATGATTACTATTTTATTGTCACACAATTATCACTGAAAATAATACAAAAAACTATACAAATAAGTACCAATAAGGTAATCTTAATTTATTGTAAGACCGTATAATACAAGATTTGTTTACCACATTTCAAATAAGTACTTTATCACCATGTTCAAATATTATACCAACATAAATTTTTGATCAAATCTTATAACTAATTGAATATTTTGTCTCATAATCTATACTATCACTCATTTTCGGAAAAAAAAAAAAATATATATCGTAGTTGCCTATTCCTTCAAACTCGTCTTTTGAATTTCAAACATCATCTAATGTGGTCAGAAAGTAGATATTTATGAATTTACCCTTAGTTTTCTTTTATAATATACCCTAGTGCTCTATACCATATAAGAGGATTGAATCACTTTAATTAGTAAGGTTACATATTTATACTAGAGAAACCCAAGCTCTAAAATATTCATGATATATTATTGTAATCACATAGCATAATATTTTATTAATGTAAATAGGATCGTTATTTCAATATTTGATATTATCTACTAGTACTATTAAATACGAAGATTTTTAGGGTGTGGGGGTGGATTCTTAATCGACCCGAATCAATTGGATTAGACCATATTTTATTAATTTTATTAATGTAAATAGGATGGTTATTTCGTCTCCCTTCATATCACCTACGATTTTTGCTTATACAGAGTATAATTTACTCCTCATTCTTATAAAAGTGTTAAACTTTAACCAGATAAATAAATAAATAATTAATATCATTACAAAAGTGTTAAACTTTTTACTCCTTAAATTTGTACTCGGTACTTCTTGATCGAATTTTACTTTCCAATCTGACTTTTGCTTTATTTTAGAAAGGTAATATAACTACTCCTTGTCTCCTTCATACGTTATTTTAACAAGATACCAAGTACTAATATCTTAGAGAACCAAAGATCGTCCATAATAGACGAGATTAAGCTAACATCCCATCTTGAATTCTCTATAATCAAATTAGACACCGTATCCGTGTCCACATCCGCCGTCATGTTGCCCCTTCTCACTGGACATTCCCCACAGACCCATTTATCCTCCCACGTACGCAAACATGTCGGATTCCCCACTTTCGATGCCAAGTTCGGAACAAGAAGATTAAAACCTAATAAAATACCCCTCCAAGCCTAGGAGGCATTATAAAAGGGTCTGTCAATGACAGAGGAAATTGAGACCAAGCCAAATAGATATTTTGCAGAAAAGACCTTACTCAGCAGAGACTCCTTCACCGAAATAATACGCCATGCCAATTTACCTAACAATGCTTGATTCAGGCAAGATATATTACGGATACCAAGCCCACCTTTCGATTTAGGTAGACTAATGAGATTTTTACTACCCCAGTGAATAACTCTCCCCTTCTTAAAGCCTGCCCACCAAAACTGCGCCAAAATTTGATTAATCTTATTTGACACACTTACCGGAACTTTGAAAGCCGATAGAACATAAACAGAAAGGGTGGATAGAATTGAAGAAATAAGAGTAAGTCGTCCCGCCGGAGATAACAAAGATCCATTCCACGCAGAAACCCGTCGTTGAACGTGTTCAATAGTGAAATTAAAAATATCCTTCTTAGAGCCATTAAAATCCGTAGGCAAGCCTAGATAAATACCTAGACCCGTCGTGACCTCTATTCCCAAATGATTTGTGAATATGTCTTTGAGCTCCTGTGTTGAATTTGGGCTGAATTTGAAAGCTGATTTCTGCTGATTTATCTTTTGCCCCGAAAAATAACAGAACTTATCAATAATAGTCAGAAGATTTTGACACTTATTGACATTACCTTCCGTAAAGAAAATAGAGTCATCCGCAAAGAAAAGATGACAGATAGGGGGGGCTCTCCTACAAATTTTCACTCCTGCTATAATCTTCCTCTCTTGCGCCTCACAGAGATTAGCTGATAAAACTTCCATACAAAGTACAAACAGATACGGCGAGAGAGGATCCCCTTGACGTAATCCCCTCCTGGGATTAAAGATAGTTAACGAAACCCCATTTAATAAAACTTGGTAGGAGACTGACTCCACACACCCCATAATCAAGCTAACCAAAGAAGTCGGGATCCCCACTCTGAGGAGAGTTGCCTTAAGAAAACTTTTTGGCAAGCAATGCTACTGTCAAGGACAGACAGAGGGTGGCAGTTTTACGGACAAGTTCTTGAGTAAGGTGTTGTGGCGGCTTCCAGGACCAAGCAAGTGGCGAATACATATTTGGAAAATCTTAACGGACACACTTCCAGTTGGGGAGGAGTTTAGGAAGAGGAATTTCGAATTTTATCCTTTTTGTAGACAGTGTGCGGATGATACCACTGTTGAATCCTTGGGACACCTCTTTAGAGATTGCCCGTTTACGAAAAGGTTTTGGACGGCCAGTACCTTAGGAATTCGTAGTGATTGCGGGTCCCACTTACCCTTTAAGGTCTGGTTATGTAACTGGTTATCTTATCTGATGGGGCTTAATGATTCAGGAAGGGCCATTATAATCTTCTTGGATGTGATCTGGACGCTTTGGTGCATGAGAAACGACATGGTGTTCAACAATGTGGGTGCCTGCCTACAAAAGTATATGAATATACATTCTCAATCGGTGAATCTTATCTGGTCAGCATCTCAGCTGCTACCTATGAGTAAACAGGTAAAAGACAACTCAGACTCGGAGGTTCAAAGGATTAGGGGTTATGAACCTTTTTCCCTTGTGGAAGGAGTGGGACACTGTAGGTGTATCAGAATAAAGACTGATGCTGGATGGAATAGTGATGGTAAGGCGGGTTATGGATGGGTTGCTTTTGGTACTTCTGGTACGATTATGCATAAGGAGAGCAGAACAGGATTTGCAGAGTCTGTCTTGCAAGCAGAATTAATTGCTTTAAAGATGGCTGTAGAATGGGCTATTAATAATAATCTCTTCCATGTGGCTCTGTCAACGGATTGCTTGCCGGCAGTGTTATAGGTTTCGGATCTCATGACTAGAGCTCATTCTGCTAAATCTATTATTCAAGATCTACTTGCTCTTGTATCGTCTTTTCATTGTTGTTCCGTTAGTTTTATTCCTAGATTTCTTAATAGAATAGCTCATAATCTAGCCAAATTAAACGAGCTAAACTGTAGTTACTGTAGTCTTTATCCTCTTGTCAAAAAAAAAAATATATATCTTAGAGAAAAAAAGAATGCTTTTTGCAGTAGGTTAATTACTTCGTGTAGTCGGCTTTTTTTCACTAATTACACTTAGCGATTTTCATAATTAATTTTTTTATGTTAATAATATAATTTATAAATTTGTGAATTGTATTTTTTAAAATTTTGATATTTTCACAAAATTTGTAAATTTTATTGTCGTTAAATTTAGGTGCATGTTTAACTTTTTTAGTTACGCTTAACGGATTTAAACGCCGGCTTTTGTATTGTTGATTACTCCCTCCCATTTTCTTTGATCTTCCCACTTGATTAAAATAATACACTCATTTAATAAACAAGTGGAAAGATTAAAAGAAATGGGAGGGAGTACTTAATATCAACAAAAATAATTGTATTAGCAAAATTGATAAAAATTAAAAAACGTAGTCTTTGTAGTGAAAAATTATTCTCCGTAATAAAAATATAAACTAAACTATATTACATAAAATGAAAAGAAAAAATTTATAATTACTGAGATTTAAACCTACAACCTTAAACTTAAGGATTAATCTCCTAACCATTACCCTACCACAATTTTAATACTCCATTTAACATAGATTTAAAAAAAAAAAAAAAAAAAAAAAAAAAACCTGTGCAAGGGAGATGGCGGGGGGTTCCCACGCCATAGGTGGGAAGTATGCGTGGGGTGGGTGGGTGATGTTCATTTTCGCATTTTTTTTTCTTTTTTTTTTTTTTAATGTTTCTTATTTTTTTACTACAATTTTTTTAAAATTATTTGATTGTCGATTTTTTAAAATATCTAAATGTTTTTAGACGTTAATTTTTAATTGATGCGAGTTTAAAAAGATTATATAATTTTTTCTTGAATATTTTTGTATCGATGTAAGATTTTTTTTTATTTTGTCGATTTTTAAATTTATCAAAATTTAATTTTTTTGAACTTTAAAATCTATTGAAATCATATTATAGACCTAAAAATTAATGGAAATGTTATAAATATTAATTATAATTAGTTAATTAAATGTCGACTGCGCGAAGTAAAACGCCGACTGCAAAAAGTACATCCGGTCAATATTCATGAATATTATAAACAATAACTTTAGCATGTGACACGTACATGTTATATTAGGATTACTATTCCGTACATTACACTGTATTACAGAGGTCAAATATTTGTCACGCGCGTAAGTCAATTACAAGTACAACTCCGTACATTACAATTGCTAGATTTTATCTTTAATCTTTAACTCCTAAAATGCACAAACTCAAACCAACCAAAACTATTCACAAAATCTCAAAACTATTCATCAATAGTGTTTTCCTGTTTTTGGCTCTTAGCATTAATATGGTCACTTACTAATTAATATTGCTTGAATCATAATTTTTCTCAATTTAGTTATTCCTCCGTATTAATTGTCGTCAATGTTTAAACAAGCAAAAACTAAATTTAGCTGTTAATTGACAGCGGCATATCGATTTTCGTTTCCCGCCTTTTTCTATTACTCTTGCTCTAATTCATCGGTTTTCTTATTGAAGTAATTGAGGTATAGATCGTATTTACTCATTCAATTTTCATTTTCGTCGATTTTTGACCTACAATTTGGAGACTTTCGATTAGGAGTCATTTTTAATGTTTTATTTGTCTATTGGTGAGTATTTTAGTAGTACTTGATAAGGATATAAGGCGAAAGGAAGAGAAATATGATGAGAAGCATATAAACAAAACGAATAAGGATAATATGAGAAGAGGGGAAATGAAAATGACAAAAAAGTTGAAAGAGAAAAAGAAAGGGTATAAAATATAATTTGAGTAGTAATACGTGTAAAAATGGAAGACGGGGAATGTAGATATAAGGAAAGAGGATAAAAAGGAAAAACTTCATTTGTTAGCGTTGCATAATAACCACGAATGAAGTCGAATTAATATTTACGAGTTAATATAAAAAGGTTTTAAAATTTTAAATAATGTCGAATTGTCAAATGCTTAATAAATAATGTATTAAATAGCCAAATGACAAAAAAGTAATGAAAGCTAAAGGAAAAGCGATAAAAAGTATTATGACAAATATTTATTAAAATGAGGGGGAAGAAGAGTAGGAGAAACAAAGGATTTAAAGGAAAAAAGAGTAAATATTATTACAAGTGTTTATTAAAATTGTTAACTAGCGGATAATATTTGACATAAAAATACACACTGATATGATCATGTCAAGTTGAGTATCTAAACCATAGTAATTTTTAGATATTATACAAAACTAACTTATATGATCTTAAACCAAAAAAATAAAATAAAATATAAAATAGCATTAGTGTCCACCTTGTATGGTTTGGAAACAAAAAAATGAGTTATACGGAGTAGGAGTGTAAGGCAAGATGAGGTACATAAGGGAGAGCCAACAAGAGGAGGAGAAATAGGGGAACACAAGAGGGAAAAAGGGGATGATGATAAAACAAAAGGAAGATTGGATGAATAAGATGACAATGAAAAACAAAAAGAGTGAAGAATACATCAGATGAAGGAGAATCTGAAAGATAAAAAAAAAAGGCAAACAAGATGTAGAGAATTAAACCGATCTTGGGCCTCCAACCATTAACTTCAGCGTTTGGTAGAGTTGGTTCCTAACATGGTATCAAAGCATTGTATGTGTTTAGAGGTCACTGGTTCGATTCTCACCGCCCCTTAATTTCAAAAGTGGATTATTTCGCACCAGGTATGGTGAGATTGTAGTTGCGTCTACACTTCAAGTTGAATGACCATTCTTGTGAGGGGACTGTTAGATAGAATTAGACCGATCTTGGGCCTCCAGCCATCAGAGCATAAGGGGACGAAAAAGAGTAGCAAAAATGGGAAAATAGGATAAATGGAAGATCGAGAACAACTATGCGAAAAAAAAAAATTACCGATCTTGGGCCTCCAGCCATTAGAGCATAAACTATGCGAAAAAATAAATTACTAGAGTATAAAATTAATCTTGGGCAACAATCTGCTCTTGTAGTTGATTTTCAACTAACTATTAGACTGTATAATAACTCGCCGGTCATTCTGTTTAGATGCACATAAGCTACTATAGAACAGTGCTTATACACAACATAATTCATTTTTCAGGAGAAAATGAAATAAATAGAGTATAGTCATCTCTCATTCGATATTCATTATCGAAACAACTTAAATCATTTAAAAACATCTGCTTCTAATGTGTGTGATATATAATCGTTGGGCATCTCCTGTTGTATTATATGAAATCATCTAAACAATATTTCAAATGTTTTCTTATTAGCATAACTTCATAAATGCATTGTAATAACAATGCATTGTAATAAATACTATTAGTTTTTCAAATTTTATTACAACAAACACCTTTATATTGCCGCAACTTCTTCTACCAACAAATTAACTCAAGATTGGCATCACACTTGGCCTTGTATGAACAACAACTAGTGTAACTAAAAAACTACGTTTTGGCCCCCCTAGTTAAAATTCGTTGATTTCCGCCCCTGGGTTGGCTGGGTATGCCATATGTGTATAGAGGGTGAAGTATGGGTGTTAAATTCATGCATTGGGCCTGGGCCAAGCCAGTCGAGAGAGGTGAACACTTCATAAGTCGAAGGAGGTTCCATCCCAAAACCAATTGGCACTGGGAGGAGTAACCCCTTGGCTTATATAGTACTCAACTCTCTTTAGATTGGTCGATGTGGGACATTGCACGTGGAGTTCTTCTTCACAATGGGCGTCTAGATGGAACTCTAGGTTAGGGGTATAGTAACACAAACTAACATGTTTATTTATTTGTTAAATCTATATATATATATATATAGTTTGCAGGTATTAGGGTGTCTGGTTCTGCTATGAAAAGAGTACATGCAAGTTTATCTATTTTCTCACCGGGAAACATTCCTAGTGGAGAATACAGTGGTGCATATGTGATAGTTGAAGCAGGAAATGGCGCTACATATAATAGTATACGAGTTGGATGGGTTGTAAGTACATACCACTGCACCTATTTATTCCCTTTCTCATATTCACATTCACATTCACATTCACATTCACATTCACATTCACATTCACATATAAATTTTAAATTAAAAGGTGTACACTTCTAAAAATCTCATACAATTTCTTGTTATTCTACAAAATTTTTGGACACTGAAAGTCACTAAATATTTAAATCTTGGAACTTTTAACAATCCAAAAGAACGTTATGGCTACAGCATTAGTTAAACAACGCTTAATATGAGGAATACTGTGGGAATTATCCGACCGCGGTTGTTATCACATTCATATTCTTTTAAACAGTATAAAATAAAACAATTTGTATTGCGTTATAGGTTAGCCCCGGCTTGTACGGTGACAATCAAGTTCGATTCTTCCTAAATAGCGTTGTAAGTGTGATCATCTTTAAAATAATACTTCGTACTCGGTATTAAATATTTCAATTGCTCCTTTAATATAGCCTCTGACCTTTTATTTTTTTATTTTTTTTTCGTTAATTTTGTACCCTAACTTGGTGAGCAGGGTAAGAACAATCAGCCTTGCACAGATCAACAATGCACCAACTTCGTTGTTCAAGGTAGCGACCTTAAGCTTGGTGATGTTTTGACTCCCACCGAATATGGGTTTGGCCCTCTGCAAATTCTACATGTTTATATAGCCCAGGTACATTCACTTTCTTTTCCGTCCAACTTTAAAATTCAGAGAAAAATAAAATATACTCCATGTAGTTGACTTAACATGTGTACTACGTACTGTCTCCCAAACTACGGTCAAAGTTTAATTTAAAATAAATAAATAAAAAGGAAATAAAGTAAATGAAATCGACTCAAACAGGAAAGTGCAAAAAGAAAAATATATATATATATATATATATATATATATATATAAAGCGACAAATACAAATTATATTGATAATATTTGTCTGTCTCTAATTAATTTTCTAAGGGTGTGTTTGGATTGATGGAATTGGAGGGAAAGGAAGGGGAGGGAAATGGGGGGATTAAATTTCTTTTGTTTGGATACAAAATATGGAAGGAAGGAAATGGAGGGGAAAGGATTTGGAAGGGATCCATTTTCCCTCCTCAAAGCCTAATTGAAATCTCTTCAAAATAGGCAAGATTTGGAGAGAAAATGGTATCCAAACACCATCATTTTCCCTCCCCTCCCCTTCCTTCCCTATCCCCATTCCCCCTCCTCTCCCTTTCCCTCCTATTTTACTATCCAAATACATCCTTAGGGTTTGTTCATATTTGCATTTGTTGATGATCGACCCTTCATATCGGTAACTAGACCTGACAAAACAGACCCGACTCGATTGACCCGACCCGATAAGGCTGACCCGAGACCCGAAAGTGACCCGACAATCGCAAACCCGAAATTGACCCGAACCCGAAATGACCCGACCCGACCCAGACCCGACCCGTTATGCCTTGACCCGAAATTGACCCGAAACCCAAATTGACCCGATAAAAAATATTCTTGGTGACTTCAAATGATTTGAAAATAACTTATTTGATACCGTATAATCAATTAACCTCAATTATATACGTAAAAACCTTAAAAAGTAACCTTTTGACGAAAAAAAATATTTCTTTTACCAAAAAATTTCATTTTGACCCGGAAGGGACCTGACTCGAACCCGAAATGACCCGATAACAGATGATCCGATATCGACCCGAAACCCGAAATGACCCGACCCGACCCGATATGATATTTCAATCAAACCCGAAATGACCCGACCCAAACCCGACCCGATTGACCCGTTTGCCAGGTCTATCGGTAACTCTTATGTGGGATGGTCATAGCCTCACATGTATACGTTAAATATAATATTGAATTTGTCATGACCTTGTAGTTAGAGCGGAAGTATCTTAAGTCGTAGTTCTCAAGTTCGAATTCCCCTCCCTCGTTAAATTGTCTTATATTCCTATGCAATCACTATTACGCTTTAATCGATTATTGTATTTGTTAAATAAAAACATTGATATTCTTGATTCTATGATAGGATGCAACATCTAGTTGGTATGTAGAAGCAAATTCGAAAAGAATAGGATATTTTAAAGTTGGACAATTTGATAGCTTAGCCAATGGAGCCACAACAATCCGCATCGGTGGAGAAGCCTTTACACCACCGGGGATGGATTCAAGTCCACCCATGGGAAGTGGTTCTTTTGTAAATGGGTGGAAAGCACGGACCAGTTACGCTGAAGGTATCACAATCAACGGTAACCCTCCGCAAAATCCTGAAACGATTGAGACACGATGCTACTTCGTCGGCGACGTTGGAAGTACCAAATGGTTTCAAGGTTTTGGCTTCTTCTTTGGCGGTTCTGGTGGAAAAGATAGAGATGTCTGTGTATATTGATTTATATCAGAAAGAATAATTTTAGGTGAATAATTGACATAAATATATATATTGTTACAAGTATTAAATCTTAGTTATATTATCTTACAAATTTATCTTACAAATTTAGAAATCAATTCTCTCCAACTCTCATATATCCCACCATCATCTCTCTCCTCTATTCTAATCTTGACTAAACTTCTGACATCCACGTCTACTTCTTTTGTGACCAAAAGATGGCGTCAGTGACCTCAAAACGGTGACCGATAATACCCCTCATCCAACATCGTTGTCGAAACAACCCTTTCATGGATGGACAAATGTTCTCTCTTTAGCCATCGTCGTAAATGTTTTACCTCACAGTAACTAATCTCCACTAACATCTTGAGCTATTCCTCATTGCATTGCGATCACCTCGGACAGGTTAACGTCTATTTGAATGTCAAAGGTTTATGATTCATTTGCAATGATTGCATCAGCTTACGAATCAAGTGTAAACAAAACCGCATGAAAAAACCTTTCGACGATAACCAGCAACAAATGTCATGCTTGACAACTGACAAAAGATTGTCCCCGCATGACGGCAGCAAAGCGTCACACAAACACAGTAACAACCTCAGAGAAATTCACGATACAAAATGCCTTCAGTTGCTAACACTTGACCAAGTTTCGCCCAAGCAATTATGAGCTGCAATCATTAACCACCAGTCAGTTGAATAAACCATTAAATCAAAATTTCGAAACAGTTTTCATGTTAACTTTCGAAACAGTTTTCATGTTAGAACTAGGAGATCCAACACTCATTTGCCAATGATGTTTGAACCACAAACATAAATCAATGCAGTAGTTTTGTAGACATTATATTCACCAATATTAACAATCCATAGGAAATGAAAACATAATATAGAGCATGTATAATCAAACATTATCCAAACTATCAGTAACAATCACTATGGTTGTCGCATATTGTGTGATTAAGTTAACACCAAATAATACCTTGGCTAATATGCAAACTAGTGTAACGAACATCTACGTAATACGACACACATTTTCAGCTTCCGACAATCATTGACAACATTAATTCGTACATAGGTTCAGCATAGTCAAGCAACACAAAATAGATACAAATCAATCACATATCACATATTATCATCACAACAACACCCTACAACATCACAACAACAATCAAACTTCACGAAAGATCTATTACCCTTAGCTCTAAAGTCTAAACTCTAAATCAAGAAAATACATTTCAAAATAAATTAGATGATACCAATAGTTGTAAAAAGATCTTCAAAAGTATCAGAATTAAAGCTCAACACTAGACTACTTTTTCCAATTATCAACAATTTGAACAAATGATCAAACTAATCCATCTGTAAAACGCCCACCAAAACTCGATATTGAATGTCGGTCACCAAAAACAAAGTGAAGTCGTCATCATCATCAACAGGAGTGACTTGATAATAGACCTGGCAAACGGGTCAAACGGGTCGGGTCTAGGTCGGGTCATTTCGGGTCGGGTCATTTCAGGTTTGATTGAAGTATCATATCAAGTCGGGTCGGGTCGGGTCATTTCGGGTTTCGGGTCGATATCGGATCATCTGTTATCGGGTCATTTCGGGTTCGGGTCAATTTGGGTCGGGTCGGGTCAGGTCCCTTTCGGGTCAAAATGAAATTTTTTGGTAAAAGAAACATTTTTTTCGTCAAAAGGTTACTTTTTAAGGTTTTTACGTATATAATTGACGTTAATTGATTATACGATATCAAATAAGTTATTTTCAAATCATTTGAAGTCACCAAGAATATTTTTTATCGGGTCAATTTGGGTTTCGGGTCAATTTCGGGTCAAGGCATAACGGGTCGGGTCTGGGTCGGGTCGGGTCATTTCGGGTTCGGGTCAATTTCGGGTTTGCGATTATCGGGTCACTTTCGGGTCTCGGGTCAGCCTTATCGGGTCGGGTCAATCGGGTTGGGTCTGTTTTGCCAGGTCTACTTGATAACTCAAATGAGACCTCGATATCGGCAAGTCGACAATATAATCGATTTCCAGAACAGAAGTGTTACGGTTAAATTAACCTCTCACGCAAGTATAACGTGATCAATGTAGTATGAGAGGGTCGAATCCACGGGGATGGGTAAGTAGGCTTTAAGTCTCGTGTTCGTCTTAGTTTAGTCGATAAAAATGTTTGTTTTGGAAATTTCTAAACTAAACAATAAAAGACAAAATGAGTAATAGAAAATATAATAAAGGGTTTAATCGATAAGATAAAGAAATTAGGGTCCGATTTCTCCACTAGCACGCCTAAAACAAGTCAACGAATCGCAAATTGGGGGATAACACCTATGATGCTACCGAATACTCCTCTCCCGAGTTTGTATGGTCGCAACCTAAATTACCCAACACTTCCCTCCCGGGTTTGTGTAAGGACTCCTTAACTCACATAAAAGCTCGCTCCCATGACACCCCACATGAGTCAAGGGAATAAAATGGTGTCTTAAAATCCCGACCTTTCCTCTTCCACTCCCATGGTAAAAGTCTCGGTCCTAGTCAAGGGATGCCCTCAAAAGGTTGCCTCTCCCGAGTTTAACCCAAATAGTGAACAAAAACCCCCTTAACAAACACAAAAATCGCAACTCAATAACTTGTCTAGAGAAATTCAATCACAAGGATTAAACCATACTAGGGATTAATCAAACCCTAAAAATACAACTACTCACTAATCATAATCAAATCATAAATAAAAGACAAAAATAACATAAAACTAAGAGCAATAAATAATAAAGATTAAAACTTTGGCTTAATATTAACACATAAGAGTAAAAATAAGACATAATTTCCAACTTTAACATAAATAAAATGGACTAAATCTACACATAATTATCAATTAAACTAATAAATTAAAGATTAAAGAGTAATTAAAGTTAAATCTAACTAAAATAAAGAAGAAATTACAAAATGAAATGGAGGAAAAATCGGGACTGTTGTGCATCTACGACTACTCGCTGCGTCTGCTCTTCTCTATTCTTTCTGCCTCCCCTCTTTCTTGCTTTATTTTGTTTCCTCCAATTGAATTTTGGTGGGCTTGATTTAATTGGGCCACATGTATTTCTTTTTTGGTCCGTTTGATTTGTTTAACTCCGTTTCATTCTACCGTCTTTTTTTTCGACTTGTATTGTTTTCTCCCGAGTTGGTACCTATAAAATAGTAATACAAAAAAGCAATACCAAATCTCGAGGAAACGGATAAAATACAATAAAAATAAGACCAACCCCTACAATTTGTAATCGACTACAAATTGAGCTATTTAACTAACAAAGACCGCAAAATGGACTACATAAGAGTTATAATGTGGGTATAAAATCAGTAAAAATATCGTTTATCAAGAAGCACAACAGACATCACCCCAATCAAATCATACTCGACATAGCACAACTAATTTGAAAAATCAACCCAAAAACTCTGCCTCATAAGATATCCATCGACAAAGCAAAGATTAAATCACCAATTCGTCCCAAAAATCAGCTATCTTTATTTTACGGTGGCTTCGGCGGTGCAGGCGACGGTTACAGTGGTTTTCAGTTTTTGTTTGGAGAACGTATTTTTGTGTTTTTGGTTTAATTTTTTTTTTCCCCGTATTTCTGAGATTTTTTTTTTAAGGAACAATGGACTATACATGTAGTACAGACTACAATGCTACTTGTAGATGATGCTGATTTTGATTAGCAAAATTTTTCTTTCCATAGCCATTTACCACAACTATTGTGATAACTACAACCTTCATTTAAATTTTTCTTGTCATTGCATTCCTTTCTTTATTTTTTACACATACAAAAGCCTACCAAACAAAGTTAACAAACAGCCAACATACAAACATATGTACAAAAATATAAAATGCTAAAACTAAACATAAAAATGTTTATTTTAAAAGATAAATTACGAAAATAAATTGGTTTGCCTCCTAACAATCGTTTGTTTTATGTCATTAGCTCGACTCCTTGAAAAATCTTCTTCCGAATTTTTCAAGCTTAAGAAAACTTGCAAATATAACGATTAGACGCATTCAAGGCTCTCAAGAGCAGATCAAATAGTCTAGCACAAAATTCAGCAAAGAGACAATATACGAAGTGGATGATCAAACATGACAATACATGAACCATAGAGATAAAAACACGCACCAAAGATTTCTCCGGAACTCTATGTTCAAAAATTCCTTCTAGGTCACTATCGTGCACTAGACTAGAGGGCTTTGACATATAGAGTAGTGGAGCGGGCAGCCATATGCCCATATGGTATATGCCATAGGGGTTAGCACAAGTGTCTCCGATAAAGATTAATCTAAACTAGGATGAGTCTCTACATGTTCATCGATCTCCTCTACTCGGCTTTCTTCGCATATTACACCTTTTTTCTTCATCGCCTTGAACCTTTAGAGAACCATCTTTCTTAACCTCATCGCTAGTCATGCACAAACGTTTACCCTAACATCATCAACAGCCTTAAAATTAGGGGGTAACGAATTAGTTTGCACAAGGGAAGTCACCACGCGCGCCAGAGTTTTCTACACAACTACCATCCTCATCAAACAAATTCTCATTTTCACACAAAGTTGTTCTAGACTCACGACATTTGCTTAGTAGCGATAAATGAGCGTTAAGATCACGAGTAGTATTACAAACCTATTCATGACATAAACGTGACTCGGCAGGGGTCCTTTGAAGAACTTCATTTGTTCGTTTAGTATTTTCTAGCATTTTCTCTAGCATCACTTCCATGTTGGACTTAGGAGGAAAAAGACTCAATATGTTCAATGTTTGAATTCACGAAAGGTTCACTTAGTTGGAAATAATCAGATTGATGACTCTCCATCGGATTCATAATACTCTTCATAGAATGCCCTAAGTCATAAGAAGAAGATTGCATAGACACTTCTAAACATTGAGATGCCATATACCAATAGAATGTCCATAACTCATCAGAACACATGAATGTAAGTCTCATGTTACTCATATAACCGCCTAAGGATTTATTTTCATAATTTATGCCCTCTATGATAACATAGCCTAAATCCCTAATTGTATAATAATAACTAATAGAATATATGTTAATATTCTATAAATATTTGGTGTATGTAGTATCGGAATGTAATTATTTTTTACCCGTATTCGTTACTCGGTATCCTAGATTATAGGAACAATACATTATATATAAACTGAAGTTGATTGGAATAATAATTCAAGGGTTTACAATCTTTTAGTAACCACAAGAATCGCAATAGATCATATAATCATCAAATCTCGAAAGGTACACACATGAAAGGGTTCATGGTCATATTGAATAATGTTAAATTACGAGTACAACAATGACGATACATTTCAAGACATAATTTGTCGAATGATTAAGAATAAAGTCATATATTAAATTGACTACTAAAGATTAAGTTTAATATCCTTTTAAAAATTACAACAAATAATTATCTCCCCTGGATACAACCTATCACACATATAATAATTCACTACCTAACTAAACAAATTCATAAGTGTCCGACTCCTTTACAAATTTCTTCCAAAACCAATGAGAACTAAAAGCCTTCACCATGTCCATGTTTGTGGTCTCCGGAAGAAAAATTAATATGATAATAAATATAAGAAAGTCAACCGCGATGTAGGGGTAAAATATAAACCGACTCAAATTACAAAACGCTACTACGGAAAATGAAGCCGTAATAGCGCTTTGTAATTTATCGAACGTTGCTGCGACCATATCTCCTGTCTCACTCGATTCATCGGGAAACGAGGTCTCTAACCAGACGCCTGGGGCCGTCAGACACGCGTCGGCGGCTACGTTAACCGCTCCCGGTATTAGCATATGCCATGGATGATGAAAGAAACTCAATCGCAAGGCGGTGAGCGAGAACACGGCAGCCAAATAAGTCTGTCAATTTTAATATGAAAATCGTTAGTCCATTATACGTCATGAAATTAAATAAAAAACGATAGATAATAAATGGTTAATATTTATTTACCTCGGAAATGCATTTACAAAGTACAGCCACAAGGAGAAGATATCGTCGTCCATAACGCTGACTCACGATCAACGACAGAATCCGAAAGACGATCTGTATCCCAGAAATCAGTGCGGGGATCTTATATTGAGCGTTTGGGATTACGTTGATAGACATCAGCAAAATGGGGCCGTAAAACTGGAGGACTCCAACTACTGAGAAGAAAGCCGTCACAGTTGAGGTAAACATTACAAGCAGACTTGGACGACTCAATGACGCAAAGACGACAAAAGCAGAGGTCTTACGCATCCTCTCAACCTTTACCTCTGCTTTTTCCAGGATGTCGTCGACGTCTTCTTTCCTTTGGAAGTCGTGCATAATTCTCTTCGCTATCTCTTTTTTTCCTTTCTCGACCATATATATAGGACTTTCACTCAGAAAGATCGCTATAAAGAGAATGCAGAATATGATGATGCCTGCCACTCCATATCCGGCCTTCCAGGCCCATGATTGGTAGTTAGAAACCTTGAATACTACCAAAATTGCCAGTCCTCCTCCAAAATTTGTGGCAATATCGTAAATATTCTTCCACCAATCCGGGAACAGCTCCGATTGGATGATTGGAACTATCTTACTGATCCCTCCGATTCCTACGTTAATGAGCCCAAATCCTACGAGGAATATCGTGGTATTTGGTAGCCATATTACCATTACGATGGCTACCAAAGTTATCAGTAAAGATAAGAAGAGGGTTTTCTTTCTTCCCACCCTCTTACTCATCGTTTTGGCACCAACTACACCACAAAGCTGAATGAGAACTGACAACCCTAACACCGCTATAAGACCTCTATCAATAAACGAGCAAAATAGGTCATTTTCAGCATGTACTTTCTTCTTAAAGAGTCGGGGAGAAACCTTTCTTAAAAACCCATTTAATCCTAGTAGTTGACCCGGAAGAGTGTTAAGGTATCCGACAGTCAAACCCGAAAGTACACTGACTAAAAAACATGGGTATATATGATTCATCCTTTTCAGTTGGGTGATCTGCATTGTTAAAGTGGCAATTATTTGTTAGAACAATAAAATAAATTATGATCATACACATAAGTATCTTAAGAAAACACGTCATGAGAGGAAAAAAACTTGAACAAAGTAAAACACACAAATAGACAGTTTTTCAATCCAAGGCTGTTCGCCCCAACTAGTGACCGTAAAGAGGTACTCCACAAAGCCATGGAGAAGTCACAACATACCGCGGCTGGAGCCGTCCCCATCCTTCGAGGGGCGAAGCGCAAGAAAATTGTAACAAAGGCTCCGAAGGAGCAGAAGCGTCCCCACAAGCGGCAGACCTCTCAGCCGCAGCCGTCCCCACCACGAGTTCTGGTCGTGGAGGATGAGCCTACGTCGGAGGAAGAGGATGAGGGCCAGCCGTTGACAAGACGGCCTCTGTCTTCTTCCGCGGCCAAGGGGAAGGTGAGTTCAGATCCTTATTCGGGCGATCTTATGTCCGGATGTAACGTCTTGGATGTCCCTATGGACAGCTTGTTTTCGATCCCTGTGTATAGCGACATGGATCTAAAGTCATCTTCCTTCTTCTAGCAGGAGATTGTCGGCAGCGGCGCCCTTGATGTCACGGTGGCCGCAACGGCTCATGACTCTATAGTGGTCGCGGGTCAGAGCAAGGACTAAGGGAAAGTCCTTCACCATTTGTGATTTTTACCTTTATCGGACAACTTATTTTCTTCAAATTCATTATCATCTCAATATTGTAATTCTTTCCTCTTTAAAATAAAATAATCTCTCTCAATCTCCACTATTTCTAACATGGACATGTAATCAGCCATCTCAAAATTAAGATTGGATTTAAGGACCGTGCATCTTACGAGGGTGTATAAAGAATATTGTTAGAATGTTACGCCATAGAAGAAATGAAAAACGAAAACAGAGGAGAGGAAAAGAGAAATTAGAGAAGAGAATACGTAATGTTTTGTAGAGAAATTATGGGTGGAAATGATTGAGAATATTATTGCATTTGCTGTTGTGTTTACAATTGAGGAATACACCCATATATATTGTTCGGCATGATTTTCTCACATGACTGAGTTATTTCGGTGGGTTGACTAGTATTATCCTTTTTTATGTGGTTTAGGGTTTAATGTGATTGTATATGAATAGTACGAAAATAATGCTAAAAAGAACAATGACACAAGGATTGTTTGCGTGAGAAAAACCCTATGAAAGTAGGGAAAAACCACGGGCACCAAGCCATGAGAGGATTTCACTAGTGTCTGGACAGAAGTTACGGACATGACAGAAGTTACAGGACAGAAATTCAAGAGAAAATGAGTATAAATATAAGTGTTTTTGTTGAGTAAATATGTTGTGTAAATTGTTGTAGTGTGAATTCTTATGTTGTCTTTAACTGATTCTTGCTCCTTTTACTTGCTCCACAAGTCTTCATGTGTCCTCAACTTCCTCCTCAGAAATAGGTCAGCTCCCTCCTTTTTTGATGGTAGGTAGACTTCTTCTCCTTTTTCTCTCCTGCAACAGTCTTCTTAGGTGGGTGGTTGCTTGTATTTATCTCTATCTCCTTGAATGTAGGTACCACTTTTTTGACTTCTTCATCTCTCTTATATAGCTGATAGTGATAAGTACTCCTTGGCTTAGGGTTTAGCTTTGTTATTTTATTGGGCTTGTTTCGTTATCGGGCTTTTGGTTTGATTTTCCTCTCCTTGACTTGGACCATTTTGTTTTGTATTCGGGTTTGGACCATGTGAATATTTTGGTCCCAGCATATATAGAGAAGAGAGGGAAGGAAAACATAGTATAACCCTAGCTCTTTAACTACCTCAACAAACTTCTAGTAACAAACATCTTGTTACTAACTTTTCTAACTAATTATAACAAATATTCATCTCAAAATTCTCAAATCAAGACAAAATGATCAATTAGAGACAATTTATTATCTAATGTAATCAATTAAATATTATCATAGCGTTGACAACAAAGAATTTGACGACAAAGTATTTTTAGAGAAGAAAAATCACAAAGAAAAACACAACTAGAAAAGAAAAAAAAAGGGTAAGTCTTCTAAACAAATAGTAAATGAAGAAAGAAATAAGAAAGTTGCATGAATATCAAGCTCAGAGATGACCAACGGCATACTCGGCAGATTCAAATTAGTATCTTTTAATATATGATTATGGCCTTTTATTTATCATGTAAAAAACATAAAATTATTATATTTGCAAGAAACCTAGATTGTCAATAAATACAAATTGAACTACTCTAATAAATAAGATCAAATAATTAAAGGTCGGTTTAGAAATATACTCGAGTCGTTTCCTCATTGTGTCCAGGTTGGGCCGATTCTTCATCCAAGGGTGTTCTAGCCTATATCAAATCATGAATAAAAAGTATAAAGTTATGAACTTAAGATTCTTATTATTTTAAATTAATTAGTTGACGAAAAAATAATATAGAAAATTACTTGGGTCCCGCCATTTGTATCCTCATTATCTTGAGGTATCTCCTCCTCAATCTCGTCAACTCTCCGAGCAGTTTGCTGTAGGAATCATGTAATTACTAATTATTAATACCATCGATAATAAAACTATTCTATCTTTTTGCATCATATGATTCTCTAGAATTTATCATTCTTTGTGACCTAATAACCAATTTTTCGATCCGAGTGTTTCAACTAACAAATTTCAATACATGTGGAATACTCAGAAAAGATATCAAAACTTTGATGTTGTTTGTAATAATACTGCATGTATACTCACTTAAAAACAAAACTCACAAACGAATCTAACTATTGTCACATATGCAATCACACTTTCAGGTGTTACACAAATCTGAAAAACCAAAGTAATATTGCATTTCTCTAGCACATTCTTTGAAGGCTTCCGTTTAAACGGTTTCACTTTTACCATAGATAAGATAAGATGTCGCATGGATACTAAGAAGTCAAAATATGATACATTTTAAAAGTAAGACTAAGGGAGTAAGGGGTAACTTAGTGAAATTTTGAAAAATTTATTGTTTTTAAAACTTTCAATTGAATTAATTGTCCTGTTTATGGAGGAAGATTATAGGATACATACACATAAAAGTTTATCAATTTAACCATACACAATTACGAGTATTTCTAATGAAAAAAAATTAAAATTACAAGTAGGTTTAGAAATTTACTCGAGCAACTTGTCGATTTTCATTGACGTCTTCAAACTCCGGAGTATAGAACTGATCCTGTAATTAATGCGATCAAACAAATATTAATGGACTAACAACTTGTCAATTATGAGTAATCTTTTGGTTAATGTATCATTTTAGAACACATATGGAGTACTCAACTAATATATACTCCGTATGACCATGGACACACCATATCACTTCATTTAATACATCATAAATCACTACTAACAACACTAAAATGTATATTTGAGCGTTTGCATTCAAAATATTTGTGAGAGACGACTTTTAATTATGGTGATTTATTAGGTTTAAAATAATGACTTTTTAATTACCAACTTCAAAGTAAATTAATTGTTAACAATTTTTTTAGTGTGCTTATTATGTACTCCGTATTATATTTCTTATCCTAAATTAAGTATAATTTAAAATTCCTCCATATTATTATAATTATCCTATATATCTTTTATATTGAAAAGAGAATAAAAAATAATTATAAAAATGTGATAGCATACAAATTCTTTGTTGATAATTGAAATAGGAAAATTTGGTTGAAAAACAAGTTAAAAAATTGTTACACAAATAAAATTAGAATAAATAATGTTTTATATGATGAACTTATGTTTAACCCTAAGCTAGTAGTAATACTAATACCAAACAAATTAAAATACAAAAACAAGATTAAAATTTTACCACCGTACGTACCTGCTCATCTTCATATGCAAATGTAGGCTGCGAACTAAGAACACGCCTCAAAGTAGGTTCCTATTAAACGCACACACAAGTCAAATAGTTTTTTGATTTCAAATTAAAATCAGTTATTCTTGAACCAATCAACATTTATGCTAATATAAGTATTTTTTTTTTATCGATAATAATGAATTTTATGAAGTCTCAATTAATCAACTAAAATACGTACTTAGAATTCTAAACCTAGTAGAATAAAGTGTCAAAGCAAAATAACTACTCCGTAATATACTTGGTTTTACTCTCTCTAAAAAGTATTTGTATTACGAATGTACTGTTTATAAATTCAATCTCAATGGAACCAACTAAACCAAGGGAGAAAAGTTGTACTATGTGTTAAATCAGTAGATCATAATCATATTCTCTCCGTTTTAATAGAAAAGATTTATAAATTTTCATTTTGTGAGACGGAAAGTGAGATCATAGGGATAAATGAATAAAATAGATCAAGGTAGAATTTTACAGCTAGACAAGCAAGGTCATTTTTAGTACTCTAGAATGAAAAGAGTAGAAGTAAAGCCATGTAATACGCTAGATTACTAATGCATATATGCAGCATACAAAGTGAAAGACTCTTTTTTTTTTTTTTTTTTTTTCCAATTAAGTGAAAGACTGAAAGATCGATTTTTTTGCCTATAATAAATAGTAAGTGAGCATATACGGAGTATAAGACATCACAGATGAGTAAAACGAACCTAGCTACGTACTATTTCAAAAAAAAATATTTGATGGCTTTGTTATTGGCAATAGAAAGATTCAATTTTTTTTTATTTTTTTTATTTTTTATTTTGTAATAATATTACATGCATATAATTACTTTAAAATAGAATCACAAACAAACTTAGCTACTATTTGTCACCAATGAGCAGTTATATAATTCAATCGTATTAATTCGTACCAAACAACTCTTTATTTTGTAATTAAGTAAATGAATGTTGTATGTGTAGAGATACGTGTATTTCAGTTTTTAGTTATTTCGACAAGAGACTAACATTTGTGACAAACTCTCGTATTATAATATATCATAATATGTGCGGATCTTAGCGACAAGAGACTCTCGTATTATAATATGCGCGGATCTTAGCGACAAGAGACCAACATTTTACTTATTTCGTACCAAACAACTCTTTATTTTGTAATTAAGTGAATTAATGTTGAATGAATAATGTTGTATGTGTAGATATAAATTATTTTTAGAAAGAGACTAACATTCCACTTATTTCGACAAGAGACTAACATTTGTGACAAGAGACTAACATTTGTGACCGGCAATTACTTGTGTGAGACAAGTCTCACAATAAATTTATTGTGAGACCTCTCACACAAGGGTGGTTATTTTCCTATTTTATTTTAATTTGTGTGTGTGTGACTTACGTTATGTTAACGTAAGTCCGGTGTTACGTAAGAATTACTCTTTGTGACCACACCCACGTTTTTAGTGTAATATCGCTAATATCCCAAATTATATCATTCGATTTTTTAGCCATATAAACCACAAACTTCATTCTCCTACCTTACGCCACGTACATTTCTTTTAAATTATAGACTTTAAAACGAAATTATTAGAGGAAATATGTAAATATTTTCCGTGATTATAGTCTTGTAAACAGGAAAGTGTGTATTCCTTGTATCTAGTAGTTCCCAAAGTGATTATATATGAGCAATACCATTAATCCACCCTAATTAGGGGATTACACATTAATATGGTGTTAGAAAATTTATCTCCATAAAAAATTTCTCTTAAAAACAAACTCACAAACAAACTTTCTTATTGTCCCAAACAGACCTTCTAAACCTAGTAGAATAGTAAATATCAAAATTCTAAACCTAGTAGAATAAAGTGTCAATGCAAAATAACTACTCCGTAATATACTTGGTTTTACTCTCTCTAAAAAGTATTTGTATTACGAATGTACTGTTTATAAATTCAATCCCAATGGAACCAACTAAACCAAGGGAGAAAAGTTGTACTATGTGTTAAACCGGTAGATCATAATCATATTCTCTCCGTTTTAATGGAAAAGATTTATAAATTTTCATTTTTGTGAGAAGAAAAGTGAGATCATAGGAATAAATGAATTGAATAAATTAAAATCGAGATAAAATTTTACAGCTAGACAAGGTCATTTTTAGTAGAATGAAAAGAGTAGAAGTAAAGCCATGTAATACGCTAGATTATTAATGCATGCAGCATACAAAGTGAAAGATCGATTTTTTTTACCTATAATAAATAGTAAGTGAGCATATACGGAGTATAGGACATTAAGACATCACAGATGAGTAAAACAAACCTAGCTACTATTTCAGAAAAAGTAGTTGATGGCTTTATTATTGACAATAGAAAGATTCAAATTTTTTTTTTTTGTAATAATATTACATGTATATAATTAACTACTTTAAAATAGAATCACAAACAAACGTAGCTACATACTATGGAGTATTTGTCACCAATGAGCAGTTATATATTTCAATCGTATTAATTCGTACCAAACAAGTCTTTATTTTGTAATTAAATGAATGAATGTTGTATGTGTTTAGTTATTTCGACAAGAGACAAACATTTGTGACAAACTCTCGTATTATAATACGTGCGGATCTTAGCGACAAGAGACTAACATTTTACTTATTTCGTACCAAACAACTCTTTATTTTGTAATTAAGTTAATGAATGTTGAATGAATAATGTTGTATGTGTAGATATAAATTATTTTTAGAAAGAGACTAACATTTGTGACCACACCCACGTTTTTAGTGTAATATCGCTAATATCCCAAATTATATCATTCAATTTTTTAGCCATATAAACCACAAACTTCATTCTCCTACCTTACGCCACGTACATTTCTTTTAAATTATAGACTTTAAAACGAAATTATTAGAGGAAATATGTAAATATTTTCCGTGATTATAGTCTTGTAAACAGGAAAGTGTGTATTCCTTGTATCTAGTAGTTCCCAAAGTGATTATATATGAGCAATACCATTAATCTACCCTAATTAGGGGATTACACATTAATATGGTGTTAGAAAATTTATCTCCATAAAAAATTTCTCTTAAAAACAAACTCACAAACAAACTTCTAATTATGAAATTTTTCAAAATTTATCGTTTTTAAGGCATTCAATCGATCGAATTATCTTGTTTACATAGGAAGATTTTTGTATACACATAAAAGTTTGTCAATTTCACCGTAAACAATAATTTCTAATGAACGTGAGAAAAAAAAAAATTTGAAATCAAAATAGGTGAGTTTAGAATTTTACTTGAACAACTTCTGGATCTTCAACCAAATCTTCAAACTCCGATTGTGCAGAATAAAACTCCTGTAATTAACGCGATCAAACAAGTTAGTAATTGACCGAAAAAGAGTGTAAAATTTTGAGCCTAAACATTATCAATTGTGAGTAATATAATTCAGTCAAATACACGTCTAAATAAAGAAGGTTTAAGTCACATGCGTTCTACTTTTGCAATAATGGAACAAAGGTTTACAAATTTGTTTCGTATATGTACAACACACATACAACTGATATAAGATATGAAAAACTTGATTTTGTTGTAATAATATTATTATTACGTGCATAACCATTTTAAAATAGAATTGCAAACAAACTTAACTAGTAATTGGCATACAAAGATAGTTATTTAGTATTTTATCGTGAGAAATTCTGAGTGATACGGTCTCTTGATAGTATTATCGTGAGACTTCTCATACAAAGATAGTTATTTAGTATTTTATAGTATGATTTTTCATAATATTAATAGGTTTTATAACTTGGAAAAATCTCACATAAAATATACGGTTTTATGAAACAACAATATATTAACTATGAGAAGGAAAAAAAAAAAACACATTATCAACCAGATTCATATGGGAAAGTTGGTCAAGAACCATGGAAGGAGAAAATGCATCGAAAACCCTTGACCTCTCACCAAAGGAAAATCCACTAATTTACTAGTACTATGCTACGTAGTAGTTGTCTCAAACCCTTCACCTCAACAAAATACTCAAACAAATTAAATTGATACATACCGACATAATCTGATTTCATCAACTAGAATAAATTTAACTTATTGAAATTAACTTGAATCGTATTGCAATAAAATAATAATAAAGGATTAACGTTTGTAACAGAGATAATACAAATCCATTGAAATACAACAATCATAGATAAAAATTGTATTTAATTTGGACAAAAAAATTTGGGACAAAAAGTGATATAATATACTCCGTAATTAATTAACTCTCCACTAACTACTAGCTAATCACTAAACAAACAAAATTTTGTAAGACGAAAAATCAAAATTTTACCATCAGCTCATCTTCGAACGAGAGAATAGCCGGAGCACTAGACACACGCCTCATAATTATTATAAAAAAAAATAATAAAAAAAAGAAAAGAATAATAATAATAATCATAATAACTTTAACTTATAAAGAAATAATTAACGTTTACCCTCAAAAAAAAATCCCTCAAAAAAGAAAATAAAGGAGTAAAACATGATGATCAAAGTGAAAAAGTTGTGCAGTAAAAAATAAAGTAATATTTTTTTTTTACATTTTATATTGTAGGTGAAAAAATTGTATATCAAAAAATGAAGTAATACGGAGTGAGTACAAACTAGAAAATAGTGAGCAACTTAGTTTAGTTCAGCTGCATGTATTAATAGTATTAAAAACCATGCAGCATGCATTTAATATACTTTCATATTTTAGAAAGTACTACGGACATTAATAGTCCACCTATATTATATTTCGCTTTTCACATCAAATAACCCTAAAGAGTAATTTGACTTTTTCCTTACTCAAGCTATACTCAATTTTTAATTTATCGACGTAAAACATAAATTGATTTAAATTGGATTATTATAAGAAATTTGTCCAACATAAAATAATTTATTGAAGCCAATTAATAGATTGAAAAGAAATATAACTAATTTTAAGAGATTAAAGCCTTGTAAAACCCGTCGAATTAGGACCACATTCGCGCGGTGGTGGTGAATTGTCGACGGTTTGTAGGCGGCGCGTGAGACGTAGCACAACAACCGATGATGGTGGAGGTTGCTGCCGCTATATTATACTCCGTAATGAGGTGAAAATTGTGTGAAGGAAAAATTAATGTGGTGAGGTGAAAATAATTAATGTGGTGAGGTGAAAATTTGTGTGAAGTAAACAAATGAAGTGAATATATGGAGTACTCCAATATTACTCACAAATTTTCTATCATTATTTGTAAAAAAAAAAAAAAAAAAACAATATAAAAGTGGGTGCAAGCGAATTGAAGATTAGCAGGAAAGTAATGTACTCCCTCCCATTTGATATGATCTTCCCACTTATTTATTAAATGGGTGTATTATTTTAATCAAGTGGGAAAATCATATCAAATGGGAGAGAGTATACAGCAAGCGAATTGAAGATATGATGTTCCCTCAAACACAACATTCTTACATAATACTTCCTCCATTCCATTTGATTCTATACATATTCCTTTTTCGGAAATTTCAATCAATTCTATACATTTCTATTTTGATCCATACTTTATTAAACTAAAAGACCAATATACCCTTCATTAATACCCCACCCAACCCACTTGCAAACAATAAAGTAGGGGTAGTTTGGTAATTCTATTGTCTACCCCACTTGATTTTCTTCTACCTTAATTACCGTGTTTTGGTCAAATGTATAGAATCAAACGGAATGGAGGAAGTACAAAGTAGACGGAATTATTAATTGTTCAGCATGCATGTTGTAGCTTACAATGTAGCCTATCTATGTTTGGTTTCCATATTTGGTAATTTTATTTTGTGATAAGGTAATGGTCTCATTTATTTTATGATAGGGCATGTTGTAGATAACCTTAAAAGGTAAGTTGAATTTTTTTCTAACTCCACTAGCTAGTCCACTTATAATAATAATAATAATAATAATAATAATAATAATAATAATAATAAACGTACCCTAAAATCAACATCTTATTACATCATACAACAATTATAATAAATACACATAATTTTGTAATTTTACAACTTTCCCAAGACTATAGGTAGTTATGAATTAATTCAAAATGTTACATAACTGTGTGACAAAAAAAACTCTATATTTAACCTAATTAACTTAATATCAAACTAATTAACCATATATTTAAGGGTGATTTGATAACTCCCGTCAAAACCCACCAAAATTCCATTTTTGGTAAAAATAAAAGAGTTTTTTTTTAGTATAGTCATCCAGAATGTACTCGATCGTCCATCGAAATTCAAAATGTATAAAAAAAAAAAATTCATATTTTGATGATTCAAAAAAATCTTTATTTTGGTGAAATGAGGTTGTGGCTTGATGATAGTTTTTCAATAATTATTTAGATTAAGTGAGAGTTTTAAAAATGAGGATTATAAAAGGGGCAAATTAACAATAAAAAATTTATATTTAACCAAATTAACTCAAAATCAACTTACGTAACCTAATTAATTCAAATCAAGAAAGTTAACCCAAAAATTAACATAATTATCTCAAATTCTTAAGTTAGACCAGTAGATTCTTAATTCTATGCAAAAGAATAAAAAATAATATGAATTCATACATTTTTAATGTCATAAATTGAAACTAATTGACATCGGAGTAAAGCTGTTGGAGTGGGGACACCGGTGATGGGTTGCGCCACCGAAGACCGGAGTAGGGTTGGAATAGACCCGCCGAAGGGACGAGGGTTGATTAGAGAGAGGAAGGATTTTTTTTTTGGTTAAGTTTCGCGCACTAAAAAAAACAGTTCAAATGCGAGGGATTTTGCGACGGCATTAAAAGTTCGTCGCAATTTATTTAGTTTGCGACGGAAAAAGTAATTTTCCGACAAAATAATGTTCATCTTGCAACGGATTTCAGATAAGCCAGTTTGCGACATCGTAGGCTATTTGCGACTGATATATTCCATCGCAAAGGAATTGCGACGAAATATTCCGTCGCAACTTTTATTTGCGACCAAATTTTACGACGGACTTGTTTCATCCCAGATTCCGTCGCAAATGTCCATTTGCGACGGATTATGTCTGTCGTCGCAATTGAACTGTTTTTTTTTTGTAATGGTGAATGAGGAAGATTCTGAAACGATAGCTTTCATTTTTCTGTTTGCGACAACGTAATCAGTAGTAAAATTCCCTCGTAAAACACTATCTTTTGCGACGAAAAAAACGTTCCGTCACAAAAGCCCGTCCTAGATATTTAAAGTCTGAAAGCTGACGGGATGTGTCAGAATGATGGTTGCGACAGATAAAGTCATCCGTTGCAAATATTCCTTAATTAGCAAATTTTTACGTGCTTAGATAGCGGGGTGTCTGTCGTATAATTACTTTTACGACAGATTTTGGAACGGATTTACTTTATTCCGTCGCAAACAACTTCTTGCTTTGCTAACGAGTTTTTTTGCGACGGTTTTTTTTTTTTTTTTTTTTTTTTATGTCGCAACTAAATAATGAAATTGCTAATAAAGAAGTCCTTTGTACGACATATTATAGGTAAGTTTAAATTTAAATTAATATCGATATTATGATGCTTTTTTGTTTACTGTGCAGTAATATTATTCTTAAATTTTAACAAGCCCGTTTAAGTTACTTATACGATGTATAATGATAAATTACAAGTCCTATGATGCATCTATTACTAAACTTGTCTATTTAAGTGACCTAATTTGAAATTAGATAAAACATGAAGAGTGAAGACAAAAGTATAATAAACGAAATTGAAAATGAAAAAACACAGGGTGTAAAGAAGATTTCTTGCAACGAGTATAGTTGTATCACACAATTCTATTTGCTACACAATATTTACAAAAAATTATTAAATGACTTTTAATACCATACCACTGTACCACCCTAACCCAAGGCCATAAGTGACTGGGAAATTGGTTCCTGGGATTTGGAGTTCTGAACCTTACACAATTTGTTGCACCTTCCAGGTTAACCCAAATTCCACCTGGATAACCACCACTGTACCACACTACTACCACATTAAATGCTTTATACTCCGTAAGTAAAATCCTAGGATATCCTTTGTTTAGGATTATGAACGAGTACCGTTGAGTATTACATAAATTATGAAATGACTTGTGCAACTACATTAAATTTTTATAGGTAAAATCCTAAAATATCATACGGAGTAGTTTAATACGGAGGACTCTTTTTATTACTATGTGAATTTTTACTTGTAAAATTAGGGCCAAATCTATACTACAAGTAGAGTAGTAGACTATAGTTTGGGTATCGGTCTAAAATTTTCTATATGCCTTTAGAATTTGAAAAATAAATTTTATCTTTTAAATCTATCACATGATATTATCAAGTGTTTACATATAATCGTATTTCAACAAAAGTCCAATACAACAAAATCATTAAAAATAATATATCTGATAATACTCCGTAATAAAGAGGAATATATGAAAATGTCTTACAATAATGTCATTGTGAAAGATCTAATATAATGTGACTACTTAAATTGCATTTTATTTTTCTCATCTTTTTATAATTTTGTAAGACTGAAAATTAAATAATTATTCATCTAACATTAGTTCAATAAAGGTCCCTTTCTTAGGATGGACAGTGTCGAGCCCTGAAAATTGATTTTATACACTTTAACAACTATTAGTAAGGACTATCTTACTCTGTGTTTGCTTGGTTCGAGACTCGTAGGTTTCATATACCCATATTTTTTCTAGTATTTTTTAGATTGTACTATTAAATTTTCAGTTTCCTTTTAATTCTGAGAGTTCGTTAATTAAATATTTTTTCATCAGCGACAATTTTTTTGACCGTCGCTAATAATGTGTTATTTTATAGTATTATTTATGTTATTAGAAATGCTAAATCTACGATGAACAGTATAATACACTTAAACGGTAGAGATTTGTGAATGCTTACTTACAAGATCCGTTTTTAAATACATGGATATATTAGAGTAAATAACTGCTACAGTGATACCGCTGGTGCTACGAGTGGTCAAGTAACAAGAAGTATTAAGCTACGGAGGTTGTGCATCGATAGTTTGGCAATACGGAGTAATAATTGTGCTTGTTGATGTCCAGTTTCCCCCTTTATTTCCTCATTTTGCTTTGGAACATTTATTCTTGCTTGTTCCTATTATTTTGACAACATAGTCGCTTTTCAATTTAAAACAATTAATGTATCCCCCACTTGTTCCAACGTTTATTTTTCTTTCTTTCTTTACAATTCAAATGCTTCTTCAATTACATTTATGTGGCCAACAAAATGCAAATCAGTAATTCTTCTGTAAGGCTGAATTTACACTAAGTTAACGTGAGACCAAGGTACAAATTGCATTTAAAGGGGTACAAAAACATGAAACAAATCTACTAAAGTCACTAACAGGGGCACTAAAAATTTTTAGTAAAAATTAATCATAATTATCACTTAAATAGTACAAAAGCTATATAATCAAGTACAAATAAAGCGGACTTACAATAAGTTATTGTAAGTCCTGACTTACACAAGAATTAGTGAATGCAAATGCTTAAGTCAAGATTTAACTTAATATTGCAGTCAAATTTAACTCAATCAAACTTTCTTACTCCCTCCGTTTCGGTGATTTGTTTACGTTTACTTTATACACATTTATCAATGTAGAATAGAGATAGGACGAAAAAAATATAAAAATAATAATATAAGTACAAAGTATAGAAATAAATCAATGTGATTGGATTGAAAAAAAAAAAAAAAAAAAAGAGGAATCACTTCTCACATGGCTCAACATAGTCTTTTATGGAAATGTAAACAAATGACTCGTACACCCAAATAGTGATAGAAAAACAAGCTTGGTTACGCGTCCATGTAATCACTTAACGCCTACAACTGAGTTTTATTGACGGACATAAAGTTTAGGTGGATACACATAGTGATAATGACAACAATTGAGGGTATTATGCATGTACTGATGTACAGTATGTTTTATAAAGTGTAGGGCTCCATGTAAAGAGTCAAAAAATTGTGGGGTACCATATAGAATATTCCATGATTTTTTATTTGTTTTAACAAGATACTGCGAAACATTATACTCCCTTCATCCCAAATTAATTGTCCCCTTTCTATTTTTTGGGATGATTTAAAGGATAATAATGAAAATGAGAAAATTTTAAAAACATTTGTTAAAACATACTAAAAATAGAAAGGGGACAAGTAATTTGGGAAAAATTTTAGTGGAAAGGGGACAAGTAATTTGGGATGGAGGGAGTATTAAATTTGAAGGAATTATGTCCACTGTCCTATAATAATTAACCCGCTTAAGTCTATGTGGTCAACACGTCTTGCTAGAGACCAATGTTGATCTGATACATAAATAAGTTATGTGTCTAGTAGCTCTTAAGTGGGCCCATTGGGTCACACACAAATGTACAGGGTAGTTATAATATGAGTAGAACTCATTAATTAATTACCGGGTCTAAAGCTAGTTTAGCCCAGCTACAACTCTTCAGGTTTATGGAAACCTACTAGGATTAGGTTTATGGAAACCTAGACCTTACCTCTCTACTATATATATGGGGTTCCTGTGAAGGAATTATTGATTCAATTCAACTCAATTCAATTATGAGATTAGTTCACATATTATATAGAGAGAAAATAGTTTCTCTAGAGAGAGGTTGGTAAACCCTTCGGTACTAGCATACCAGTTGTAGCTCCGTACGTGTGGATACTAATGGAGGCATCACAATTGGGGTGTTAATTATTATTATGGGATTCTTATTATTATTCTGGGTTCTCAAGGATTTCTTATATTCTACATACTTCTTATTATTATATTATTCCGCTGCGAGAAGGTATGTAATTCATCTTACTTGTATTTGTTAATTCGTTCAATACTTGCGATTTGATCTTGGCAATTTGGGTTTGTATAAAACTTGTTTATGTCCTCAAAACCCTACAAAATTGTCATATACTAACATTTAAAAAATGATTCAAATTATACATTATATATCATTCTAATTTGTAACAGAAATATCACTATATTAGTGATATTAAATTTAAAAAGTTTAGTCAATACTCGACAACATTGATTGTAGTGCTCAAACTCGTCCAGCACGAAAGATTATTCAACAACACTACAAAAAAAACACGCGTTTTGGGACGACAAAAAACCATCGCAAAACACTAAAATCCGTCACAAAATGACTTTTGCGAAGGATTTTGCGACAAAAACAGTTTGTCGGTAAATTTTCGCAAAATTACATTTTTGTAACGGGATCTCCCTCGCAAAAAAATTCGCGACGAAATTTCTCTGTTGCAAACAAATATGCGAAGGAAATTGCGTTGCAAAATTTTTTTTAAAAAAAAGAAAACTACAATGTCAAATAACCTATCTGGAAATCTTGTACCACATTCACTATAAGAAATACGAAATCGGGCGACTGCATTTGTCGACTAAAATTTATAGTCGCCAAATTGGCGACCAATAAAAAAATCGGGCGACTAAATATGGTCGCCAAATTTGGCGACCACACCTTTTTCAAATTTTTTATATCAGCCAAATTGGCGACTGAAAAAACACAGATGGCGACTGTGTGTCAGTCGCCAAATTTGGCGACCAAAATTAAGGCAGTCGCCAATTTTGGGCCAATTTTTTTTAATTCATTCGCAGCAACTTATTAGCCCCCCTTTATTCATTCTTTTTTACTCTCTCACTCTCTTACTCTCTTACCCAAAAACTAAAACCCCAGTTCATCACCACCACCCTTACCACCCTACTCTTCGCCGCCGGCCACCGCCGCCGCCACCACCGCCTTCACCAGTTGTCTGCCACCGTCACCACCGCCGCCACCTAACCCCCCATTTAATTTAGGTATTTTTTTTAAATTTATAACTTAAATTTTGTTTAATTAGTTATTAAAGTTAGAAGTTTTTATGTTGAATTTGTTTGTTGTTATATGTTGTATGTGTTGTGTTTAATTAATTTGTTGAACATATGATTTTAGTTGAAATTTTGTAGTTAGGGTTTTTTGATTTTTGTTTGTAATGGTAAAGTTAGGACACATTCTTTCGACTTTTTAGAATTTGAATCAATCAATGACCAGATAAGCTGAATCGAATCGAATCGAATCGAATCGAAATCAATCGAGGCCCAGGCGAATCGAATCGAGGCGAAGGAAAGTGAAAGTGAACAAAATTTAAAATTGATTATTATTTTTATGATAAATATTATTATTATTATTATTATTGTTCTTAATATTATATTATTATTAATATTAATATTTATTATTATTATTATTATTATTATTATTATTATTATTATTATTATTATTATTATTATTATTATTATTATTATTATTATTATTATTATTATTATCTTAAAAGTGTAATAATAACATCAAGCGTTATACGGAGTACCTATTATTATATTAATAAGTGCAATTCCATATAACAGCCTTAGCAATACCCTAAAAGTAGTTCAATTTGACTTTATACGGAGTACTATCTTACGTACCACTTTTCACGGAGTAGCAATATTAATAATTCAATGCTATCAAATTTTTCTTCTTATGTACCACTTTTCACTACTTTCAAATATTTTACAAACAATAGTACTAGTCGTTGTCGTAATAGTAATAATAATAGTAATAATAATAGTAGTAATAATAATAGTAGTACTAATAATAGTAGTACTAATAATAATAATAATAATAATAATAATAATAATAATAATAATAATAATAATAATAATAATAATAATAATAATAATAATAATAATAATAATAATAATAATAATAGTTGAGCTGAATTTAATATAGTTGAATTGAATCGAATCGAATCAATCGAATCGAATCGAATCGAATCAATCGAATGGAATGAATCGAATCGAATCGAATCGAATCGAATCGAATGAATCGAATCGAAATGGAATGAAAATAAGCCCGAAAGAACAGGTCCTTAGTGTTGTTAAGTTAGGGTTTTTTGATTTGTGTTTGTAATTTTGTAGTTATGGTTTTTTGAATTGTGTTTGTAATTGATGAATTAGTGTAGAATGAAATGGTAAAGTTATTGTTAAATTGTTAAGTTATTGTTTGTAGTTATGGTTTTATGATTTGTTTTGGTAATTATCTTCTAATATGATGTTAATTAAGTTTGTGTTTGTTTTTAATTTTGTATTTGTGTTTAATTTTGGTGTTTGTTGGGTTTGTGTTTGTGTTTGTGTCTGTGTTAGTTTGTTAAATTGGTAATGTTGGTTAAATTGTATTAAGTAATGTTGGTTTAATTTAGTAATGTTAGTAATGGTAGTAGTAATGTTAGCTTGGTAATGGTAGCTAATGGTAGTAGTAATGTTAGTAATTAATGGTAGTAGTAATGTTGGTTTAATTTAGTAATGGTAGTAGTAATGTTAGTAATGGTAGTAGTAATGTTGGTTTAATTTAGTAATGGTAGTAGTAATGTTAGTAATGTTGGTTTAATTTAGTAGTAATGTTAGCTTGGTTAAATTGTAGTAATTTTGTTAATTTAAACTGTATTGTGTTAAATTGTATTATTTAGTAATGTTAAAATGTTTAGAAGTTAGTTTGTCGTTGATAATAAAATTGATGATGCATTGTTGTTTGGTAATGGTAGTATTGTTAGTTTGTTAGTAATTGTAGTGTTAAGGTAGTTGTGTTGGCATTGCATAATGTATTTTGTGAATGTATTTTTGTGATTGTTGATAATGTAGTTTGTTAATAATGTATTTATGTGAATGTTAGCATTGCATAATATTAATAATGTTAAAATTTGTTGAATGAATTATTGTTTAGATTAAAATGAAGAGATCGGAGCGCAAATGGATGTATGAACAAAGGGTAGATAAAAAAAACGACCTAGCGATGTTTTTATAAATGGGGTTACTGAGTTTATTGGTTTTGCAAAACAGCAAAAGGAGTATGAAGCTTTACAAAACCTTATTAAGTGTCCTTGTACAAAATGTCAAAACTTAAAATACTTTCAAGACTTTGTCGTAGAAGAAAATCTTTATATGAATGGATTTATTCCAAATTATTATGATTGGATTTGTCATGTCGAATCTTATTCTTCGTCTTCTTCATCTTCTCATGAACTTCTAATCCAACAAAATACAACTCCCGAAAATCCATATAGAGATATGATAGTCGACATTATAGATTCCAATTATGTTACTAACGACGAAATAAGTAGAGCTGAAGAACCGCACCCACAAGCTAAAGCTTTTTTTGACATGTTAACTGCTTCTGAGAAGCCGTTATATGAAAAAAGCAAAATGTCATTGTTAGAAGCCGCCGCTAGAATAGTAAAAATGAAGTGCAAGTTCAATTTACCTTTCGATTGTGTTGATCAAATTGCATCTTTGGTTGAGGATGCTATCCCCAATAACAACGTTATGACCCGAAGTTTCTACGATATCAAGAAACTACTTAAAGGTCTTGAACTTCCGCATCAAAAGATCGATGCATGTCCTGAAGGATGTATGCTCTTTTGGAAAGATGATGCTTTGCTGGACAAATACAAGGAATGTCAATCAGAAAGATATGAAATATGTGACACGGAGATTGTTTTGAAGCGTAAGAAGGGAAGAAAGAGAAGTAAGACTACCAAGAAACGTAAGAAAAAAGTAGCGGTGAACACATTAACTTATTTCCCTTTTGCTTCAAGATTGCAACGCATGTATGCGACTGAAATCATTGCGGAGCAAATGAGATGGCACAAAACAAATTCCGGGTCACTTGGAAAAATGGGTCACCCGAGAGATGTTGAAGAGTGGAAGTGTTTTGATGCCATGTACCCTGAATTTGCCAAAGAACCTCGCAATGTTCGTCTCGGACTTTGTACGGATGCATTTGCTCCGTTTGGTCCATTTGGCCAATCGTACTCATGTTGGCCCGTAATGATCACACCATACAACTTACCCCCTTGGTTATGTTTGAAGAAAGAGTTCATCTTCTTGGCTCAAATTGTTCCAGGCCCTAATAATCCAAAAAATCATTTGGATGTTTACTTACAACCTTTAGTGGAGGAGTTGAAACAGTTGTGGGAGGTCGGGGTTGATACTTTTGATGTGTCCTTAAGACAAAATTTTCAACTACGACCTGCATTGATGTGGACCATAAATGATTTTACCACCTATAGTATGTTATCCGGCTGGTCTACGGCGGGGCAAAAAGCGTGTCCTATTTGCATGGATAAGAGTAAAGCATTTTGGCTTCCAAATTCAAGTAAAATCAGTTGGTTTGATTGTCATAGACAATTCTTACCGCCAATGCATGCTTATAGGATGAACAAAAAAGCTTTCAAAAAGGGGAAAGAAGAATTTGACAATCGTCCCCGTCGTCTACGTGGTGATGAGTTATGGGAGACAATTTCGGAGTACCCTTCCATCATTGATGGTTCACAAGAAGATTTTAAAGAGTTGAAAAAAAAGAAGAACGGTTGGTTAAAGCGAAGCATATTTTGGGACCTTCCGTATTGGAAGACAATGTTGTTAAGACACAACTTGGATGTTATGCACATAGAGAAAAACTTTTTTGAGCAATTGATTCATGCGCTAATGGATGTAGAAGGCAAAACATGTGACACCATTGGTTCAAGAATAGATTTGAAAAAAATTTGTGACCGATCTAAGCTTCACATTCGTAAAGACGGTTCTAAACCAATGCCTATGTTTGCGCTTGACAAAGCACAAAGGAAAGTACTTTGTGAATGGTTAAGGAATTTGAAATTTCCTCATGGCTATGCATCCGGGTTTGCTCGTTGTGTTGATCTTAACAAACTGAAGTTGCATGGGTTGAAAAGTCATGTGTTAGGAAAAGTGACTAGCAATTGTCCATATTTGTGATTTGAGTTAAATTGTGAACTATACATTAGAATGTGGCTTGTCCCACATTGGTGGTGCAAATAAGTATGGGCGTTGTGTTTACTATATAAGTTGATATCAACGTCCCACATCGGTAGATTACTAAGAGTTAAAGCATTTCTATTCTTATATATAGGATGCTCCTTAGTCTTTTGTAATCATCCCAAAAATATTGGAGTCTCTTATGTATTGACAAAGAGAGCTCATAAAAGTGTACTATTATCTCCACAATAGTGAAATTTGGTCTCCTTGTTGGTGTGGACGTAGTCGGTGATTTTGCCGACGAACCACGTAAGTTGCTTGTCGTTTTATTATTGTTTGCTATTTTTATTTAACCTTCTCGCGTTATTATCAAATTGTTGGTAACGGGACGCCTCCGTTATAACAAACTGGCATCTGAGCCTCAGGTTCTAACCTAGGGTTTTAGCTTCCGCTGTCGATTTTAGGTGTATTTTGGGTTTGATAATTTTTTGGTGAGAAGATGTCTGGAGCAACAGTTTTGAATGTTGATAAGTTCACTGGGAGTAATAGTTTTGGGTTATGGCAGTTAAAGATGAGAGCTTTGCTTAGACAGCAAGGTGTCTGGTCTGTTTTGTCAAAGGTAAAAGAAAAATCACAAGAAACGACTAAGACAGAAGCAGAGGTAGTCTTAGAGGAGAAGGCTCATTCTTTGATTTTGATATGTTTATCTGATGATGTGATTATTGAAGTTGCCGATGAGGAAACTGCTGCAGGTTTGTGGTTGAAGTAAAAGTCTTTGTACATGACTAAGACTCTAACCAACAAGTTGCTTCTTAAGCAACGTTTGTTCGGTCTTCGTATGCAAGAAGGTACGTCTCTTAAGGAACATCTTGACCGACTTAACTCTATTTTACTAGACTTGCGTAATATAGATGTTAAGATAGATGATGAGGACGCTGCTTTGATTTTGTTAGTATCTTTGCCAAATTCTTTTGAGACTTTTGTTGAGTCTTTCGTTGTTGGTAAAGATTCTTTGACCCTAGAGGAGGTGAGGTCAGCGCTTCACACTAGGGATTTGTAGAAAGTAGCATCTAGTAGTCTTGTAGGCGATGAGTCAGATGGGGCTTGTTGCTAAAGTTGAGGGCCCTAAAATGGGTAAAGCCAAGAATAAGGGTCATCGTAGAGGTGTCTGCAACTATTGTAAAGAACCTGGTCATTGGAAAGATAAATGTCCTAAATTGAAGGATGCTAATGTTGCTGCTGTTGCACATAAAAGTGTCAAGTGTGATTCTGAGGAAGATTATGCTGTCGTTGTTGATGTTGTTCCACGTTCTGTGGATAGTTGGATTTTAGACACGGGTTGTGTTTACCATATGTGTCCTTTTATGGAATTGTTTGAGTCCTATGAACTTTCGCAAGGGGACAAGGTTACCATGGGTGACGGGTCTATGTGTGAAATAGTAGGAGTTGGGAATGTTCGGGTTAAGACATATGATGGTAATGTGATCTTCTTAGAGGGCGTAAGACATGTTCCACGATTGAAGAGAAATCTTGTGTCACTAGGGAAGTTGGTAGAGCAAGGCTACAATTTCCATGGTGATAGTGGATCTTTGTGCATTAGTAAAGGTTCGTCGGCTTTGTGGAAAGGTATCAAAGAAGGTGCTATGTATGTCCTTCATGGTACCGTGCTGGCTATTGGTGCGTTGAGTGGTCGTTCTTCTGCTAGTTTTGAGTCTAAGTTGGGGCATACGCAACTTGGATGTTTGGACGATACTTTGAGGCACATCCAATTTGGATCACTTGGTGATCATATGGATAATTTGGGATTGGGAGGCTTGTATGACGATGGTAGTGTCAATAGTAAGGTGGAGTCTTCTCCTATATGGGTTGAGCTGCGTGGTTCTCAAGACAAGCTTTCCACTGTTGTTTCTGCGCCTCAATGAGGCAGTTTGCGCCCCATGTGGTGGGGCGATTTGGGGCTCAAGGTGGAGCCATTTTTGGGTTCTTGAAAGGGAGCCGTTGGGATCGCGAGAGTGGTCATTTGGAACTTCGACGGGGGTTGTTCTTTGGAGCATTTTGATTAGACTAGTTAGTCTAATGTTGGCACCTTATGATGGGGTGATTTGGCTCGCTTAGAATGTTGCTTGGTTTCGACTTGAGTAGTTGTGCCTTGGTGTAGGCAAATTTTGTGGTGGTCATGACACCGTTGTTTACTCGAGTGAGACGTTGTTTTGTTTGTGGCGTTGGTGTCCTTTTGGGCAATTTGGTATGACGGTACATTTGGCCATGATATTTGTTATGGAGGAGATTTTTGGTTTGGAATCTTGTGTGTGTTGTTTGGTACACCATTCCATCATTAGTGACGTTGATATCACATACATCTGTTTTGGTGTTGGTAGTAATCATGCTACATTTGGCCAAGTCGGTATGTTGATATGTGGGTGCTTGGTACGTTTGGTAGCTTCAGCTTGCTACATTTGGTACTTAGTACATTTGGTCACGTTGTTGCACACTTGGTTCGTTTGTCCATTTTGTTTGTTGAGTTCAAGTCAATGTGGAGACTACTGGGACAAGTAGTGACTTGAGAATCGACTATGTGTTTAAAGCTGATTTGGTTGCACCTTTTGGAGGTGGGTTCATGTTGGACAATTCAAGTCAAGGTGAAGATTTTTTAGGAAAAGTGACTAGCAATTGTCCATATTTGTGATTTGAGTTAAATTGTGAACTATACATTAGAATGTGGCTTGTCCTACATTGGTGGTGCAAATAAGTATGAGCGTTGTGTTTACTATATAAGTTGATATCAACGTCCCACATCGGTAGATTACTAAGAGTTAAAGCATTTCTATTCTTATATATAGGATGCTCCTTAGTCTTTTGTAATCATCCCAAAAATATTGGAGTCTCTTATGTATTGACAAAGAGAGCTCATAAAAGTGTACTATTATCTCCACAATAGTGAAATTTGGTCTCCTTGTTGGTGTGGACGTAGTCGGTGATTTTGCCGACGAACCACGTAAGTTGCTTGTCGTTTTATTATTGTTTGCTATTTTTATTTAATCTTCTCGCGTTATTATCAAATTGTTGGTAACGGGACGCCTCCGTTATAACATCATGATTGTCATGTTATCATGGAACGACTTCTACCCGTTGCCATGAAACATCTTCTCCCGACTTCTGTGTGGAATGTAGTAACAGAAATTAGTCATTTCTTCCGAGATTTATGTTCATCAACAATTTTGGTAGATGATATGATTCGTCTTGAAAATCAGATTCCTGAAATATTGTGTAAATTGGAGATGATCTTTCCTCCTTCGTTTTTCAACTCCATGGAGCATCTACCAATTCACTTACCTTATGAAGCCAAAGTTGGTGGCCCCGTGCAATATAGGTGGATGTACCCATTTGAAAGGGATAAAACAAAAATTGTGAATTTACTATACTTATTGTTCTATAAAATTTCATATATGAATTCTTAATACAACTTCTACATATATATAGGTTCCTTAATCATTTGAAGAAAAAAATTGGTAACAAAGCTCGGGTAGAAGGTTCTATATGTAATGCATATTTAACAGAAGAGATTGCAAATTTTTGCTCTCTTTACTTTGAAAAACATGTAGAAACCAAAAATGATAAAGCAAGTGATGTTGATATCAATTTACTCGAGTGTTTTCGAACTCAAGACAAAGAAGGATCTTCATCGAAGGGAGAATCAAGATATCTGGATGAAAATGAGTACAACCGTGCTCATATTTATGTCCTTTCAAATTGTGACATATTAGCGCCTTATGAAAGGTATTATGCGTAAACATTATAATCCTACATTAAACATTATTATATGTATATATTAAATATCAATATCCATTTACTTTTGGCAGGGAATTCATATCTGATTTCATTAGTAGACATCCTAATGTCAACGAGGATGATATATGGATTAACCATGAGGGTGAATTTGCAACATGGTTTCGAAACCATGTTATTGAATTCAATATCAATGAAACGTGCCAACGATGATTGAAAGATAACTGACGGTCCTAAGTCGTATGCCGCAAATTAACAATTTATAACACTTAAATCCTAATACTAACAAATAGTAAAGCGGAAGTAAGGGGTCGAACCACAGGGAAAAAGACTAATCGTATTCAAGCTTATCGTAGGCAAATGCAATATACGAAATAACAATGTGACTAGTAGCCAGGGGGGAAATTTGTTGGATGATTAAACTAGACGAAAACTAATAACAAAGCAGTAAAAGTAAATATGAGGATGAAATATAATAGACTAAAGGTCTCAACTCAAGTTAATATCCACGGTTCGAAGACAATTGATCATAGTTATCCGGTTCAAATCTATATTCTTGACTACCTTATCGTGAATCATTAAATTCCAATTCTCCGTATGTTTAGTTAATTAAAACGTATCCCGTTCTTTAACTAACCCTAACTAAAAGACAATCTCACAATCCAGTTAAAGATTTAATCAATTAGCAGCTTTAATAACGAGAGAATCGATAAGGAATAAATAACACATACAATCCAGTTGTGTTTTAGGTATTATGAAAATTGCTTCTAAGAATAATTATCACGAATCCCGTACAATAATTAAACCTAGGTTGTTACTAGTGTTACGTTAATCACAATCCAGTTAAATTAACGAAACTAACAATTACGCGATTAATAAGAAGACTAGTTGACCACCTAGAAATCACAATCAATCTCGCAAATAATAATTATAACCAAGCAATAATCAATAATCAAGAATAAAGTAAAGAACTTTCAAACTCACAATTATAAATCAAACCGTTTCAATCACTTGAGTTGAGAAAAGAGAGTTAGCTACTCATGACCGACGGTTACAAAAATCTTCAAAGTTTCAATCTTGAATTCTCCAAAAACTTGAATGAAAAACTAAAAACTAGATCTAAAACTAATGATAGATGATATTAAAAAAAGTAGCAGTAATGATAGAGTCCTCTAATTAAAACCTAAAATCTCCCTTAAGTATTTCCTAAAAAAAATAAAAATAAAATAAAACAAGGAATAATTTCCTAAATACGGATTAGCATGCGCCAGTGGCGCAAAACATGCGCTAGTAGCGCAATAACTCGGCAAACTGGACAACAGAGGTGCGCCAGTAGCGCACAGATCTGCGCTAGTAGCGCATTAGCACGGTAGTGATAGCTCCTTAGGCGCCAGTGGCGCCATTTTCTGCGCTAGTGACGCTCAAACCTCTTCAACTTTCCTTCACTTCTATGCTCCATTTTTCGCTTCGATTTCTTCTTCTCATCTCGTTTCTCGTGTCTCAAGCTTGGCACACACACTTCAATATCACCGAGAACACACTAAAATAAACAAAATATTCAAAAGGCACTTATAACCATCCTATCATCACAACTCCAAATTACGTCAAAATGGTCTTAATTCACCCAATTAAACATCCCGAACACACCTAAAATTGACATCTTAATCACTACTAACTCCGTCTTATCAAATTCCCCCACACTTGAACCTTTACTCGTCCTCGAGTAAACTCAAAGGACACTTCACATATCGAAACAACACTAGTTCACAAGTATGGTGGATCAAACAAAGCAAACCTCGCAAAACTCTCCTCACTCCCTCTAATGGCTTAAGTAGTAGCCATTCGCACTCACTCTCATTCTAATATCACAACAACTCTCGAAATTTAGGAAATATATACCCATCGACCCAATGACATATCGTGTGAACAAAAGATGACAGAACAAGCTACGCCCCTTATCTCTCCAACCTAGCCCGCTCACTTGTGCTACTAATGTTCTCCCGTGACAAAAAGCACATGTCACACCCGCATACAACCCACACAAGCGAGCACCTAGCCTCCTCTACTCCGTACAACAAATCAAAACCCAATCGCAAGAGAGGTGCCCCCAACTTCGTGCACCGCGATTACTCCACACCGTAGCCTCTAACCTACCCTTCCGACCTTCTTTGTCACCCTTCTTATGTCGCCACGCCGGTAAAATAGGAAGTATTAGAACATTTTTTGTTTTTACCTAAATCTCTCATTTTGCCTAGAGTGCCCGCCCTTGCGGGTTTCACTCTAGCTTATTTACCTCACTCTAACTCTCGTGGCACGCAACTCGATTCTTCATTTTACTCGGAGCGCCCACCCTTGTGGGTTTCACTCCGCCCTCGGCCACATATCCCAATTTTGCCTAGGCGCCCTTTCGGGTTTTCACCTAGCCGGGATTCACTTTATTCATATTTTTGATTTTTTTTTCTTTTTTTTTTTTTGATTTTTTTTTTGAAATAAAAGATAGTACAAAATAAAAAATATACACATCACAATGGTTCACTCCGCCACACTTAATTGGCACATTGTCCTCAATGTGATGTATTGAGACAAAATAATATAAACTGGGGGATGAATTTGTTCAGTACGACAGCTCTCAAACACACCACAACTAAACTCCGGCCTTGACTCAAAGTTACCGTCGTCAGCAAGACGGTGTCACAAACCAAACAACAGACAGAATCCGACTCAACGAGACATCACTCATTCAACTCCCTCAGGAGAATGAAACCGTCTCAGCAAATACGGTTCATAACCCAACAATCAGCAGCACCAAAATCAAGAGGGTTAGCGCAACACACAAGAGCCTCAAATGCTATACACTCACAAACCTCACAAAACCGGCACCCTCACTCAAGAAAATCGTCAACAGCAGCAGGTAACAGACTCAAGACAATCTCACAAGTTCAAGGAACCCAACGCCATCAGCTAAAAACAACCATCAACAGCAGAGACGGTGTACAACAGCAACAGCACCCCAAAAAATCAGATCACACCGTCTCAATAATCACAACAACCAGCCCGACGACACCGAATACGTCAACAACAGCAGTAACGAAGTAAAGCAATCAAACTAACACTCCGAAAATCATGGCAGAACCGTACCACAAACGCAACAGAAAGAAACAACACGTTAATTCGTGGAATCACGTGTGAAGAACTCACCTCGAGTACACAAGCTTCAAATGATGTCCAGTGAGCCGCTATCGAGGCGAGCTATCGAGGCGAGAATCGAAAACCCCAAATTAGAAAATCAGGGTTTACAGAAATCGAATAAGGGAAAGGGAGGTAGAAGCGGTGGAAGTGGGTGTGGTGACTGGGTGTGAAGGTAGGTCGTAGGGAAAGAAAGGGGGTGGTTGTGGGTGGTGTGGGGACGGTGGAGGTGGTGGAGAGAAAGGGAAGGCCGAAGGGGAGAGAGGGAGCAGCGGCGGCGGTGACGGTGGTGAGTCTGATGTCGGCGGCGAGGGTGGGTCAGGGGGATGGTGGTTTCGGGGGAGGTTGTGGTGGTTGGGTATGCTGGTGGTTTATATTCTCTTGGGTTTTTGTTTTTTTTTTGTTTTTTTTTTTGTTTTGTTGTGTGGGGTTGTGGGTTATGAGGGAAATAAGGTTAAAGATGCGCTAGTGGGTGGGGTTGGGCGCTACTAGCGCATTCTTACGGCTATGTTGAGCTTCTCTTACGCTACTAGCTCAGAATGGGCGCTAGTAGCGCTTTAGATCGACATCCTCATCACTTTTCACTTGAAATCTCAGGAACCACACTTCTTTTTTTTTTTTTTTTTTTTTTTTTTTTTTACATTAAATACATGGGTCTTCGGGTCGTCATCCTGATCTCGAACATCCTGAAAAATGTAACAAACCGTCACGAGCACCCATTAATGAAATAACTAAACTAAAAAGACAGAAATTAAATGATGAATCAAGGGTTGCCTCCCCGATAGCGCTTTTGTTTAACGTCGTTCGCTCGACGAAAGGATACGAGCTTAATCCTCGTAAATTGGGTCGGAGAGATCCAGCAGCTCCACAACCTCCGTATCAAAACCATCGTAATAGGGCTTCAACCTGTGCCCGTTCACTTTGAGAACCTTTCCCGATGTCGGGTCCTTAATCTCCACGGCTCCATGAGCATATACGTTCACAATAACAAAAGGACCGACCCATCTGGACTTCAATTTGCCGGGAAAGAGACGTAAGCGAGATTGATACAAGAGGACTTTTTGACCAACCTTAAAATCCTTTCGTAGTATCATCTTGTCGTGCCACGCCTTCGTTCTTTCCTTATAAGTAGCCGCATTTTCATACGACTCAAGCCTCAACTCCTCAAGCTCCTGTAACTGCAACTTCCTATGCATACCCGCTTCATCCAAGTTCATATTGAAGCTTTTTATCGCCCAATATGCCTTGTGTTCTAGCTCAACCGGGATACTAAGCGGTAAGGAGACATACCGATAGGAGTTTTGTAGGCCGTGCGATACGCCCACAATGCGTCATCAAGTCGTTCACTCCAATCCTTGCGATCCGAATTGACTGTCTTCTCCAAAATTGACTTCACTTCCCTATTAGAAACCTCGGCTTGACCGTTGGTTTGAGGATGATATGCGGTCGAAACTTTATGAGTCACATGATACTTCTTAAGTAAAGCACCAATCGTCTTATTCACGAAATGAGTTCCTCGATCGCTTATCATCACCTTAGGCATTCCGAACCGCGCAAAAATGTTTGCTTTGATAAACTTAGCAACCACCTTAGCGTCATCGGTCTTAGTAGGGATCGCCTCGACCCACTTAGACACATAATCAACGGCTAGCAAAATGTACTCATAACCGTAGGAGCTAGGAAAAGGACCCATGAAGTCAATCCCCCAAACATCGAATACCTCGCAGTTCAGTATGTAGTTTTGAGGCATCTCGTTGCGGCGAGAAATGTTACCGACGCGTTGGCAATTATCACAAGCTTGACAAAAACCATGAGCATCACGAAATAAAGTAGGCCAATAGAAGCCACAGTCAAGCACTTTCCTCGCCGTTCGTTTAGCACCAAAGTGCCCTCCGCAAGCATGAGAATGACAGAAAGTAAGGATCGAAGTCATCTCATTCTCGGGCACGCATCTTCGAATAATTTGATCAGAACAATGCTTCCACAAGTACGGCTCATCCCACACGTAATACTTAGCATCACTCCGTAGCTTATCCTTCTGCGACTTTGAAAGACCAGAGGGGAATCGTGATGAGCAAAGGAAATTCACCAAGTTAGCATACCATGGCTCCACAGCTTTAATAGCTCATAACGTCTCATCAGGAAATTCGCCTCGAACCGGAACATGTGCATGAGGAGTGGCATCAACATCCACTAGCCGACTCAAGTGATCGGCAACCACGTTCTCCGCACCCTTCTTGTCTTTCACTTCGATGTCAAATTCACTCAAGAGCAAGATCCAACGAATCAACCTCGGCTTCGCTTCCTTTTTCGACATCAAGTATCGCAACGCCCCATGATCAGAAAAGACTACAACCTTCGTACCTAGCAAGTATGATCGGAATTTTTCTAGCGCAAAGACAACCGCTAGAAGCTCTTTCTCGGTAGTGGTGTAGTTCCGTTGGGCCTCATTCAACGTCATTGAGGCATAGTGAATGACATGAGAGACTCGCCCTACTCGTTGACCCAACACAGCTCCCAATGCATAGTCACTGGCATCGCACATAATCTCAAATGGAAGAGACCAATCCGGAGCTTGAATGATCGGGGCCGAAGTGAGCCGATTCTTCAATTCATCAAAGGCTTCCTTGCAAGCCTTGTCGAGATGAAAGTCCGTATCCTTCTGCAGCAGCTTGCACAAGGGTGATGCGATCTTTGAAAAATCCTTAATGAACCTGCGGTAAAAACCTGCATGACCAAGAAAAGATCGAACTTCACGGACGTTAGTAGGATAGGGCAAAGACGAGATAGTATCAATCTTTGCCTTATCCACCTCAATACCTCTAGATGACACCACATGTCCTAAAACAATACCCTGTTCAACCATAAAATGACATTTTTCACTATTCAAAACAAGGTTAGTGTCAATGCAACGTTTAAGGACAAGAGATAAGTGGTGCAAACATCTATCAAAAGAATCACCATGCACCGTGAAATCATCCATGAACACCTCAATGAAGCGCTCAACATACTCAGAAAAGATGCTCATCATGCATCTTTGAAAGGTGGCCGGTGCATTACAAAGTCTGAAAGGCATGCGTCGGTACGCAAAAGTGCCAAAGGACAAGTGAAAGTGGTCTTCTCTTGGTCTTCAGGGGCTATGGCTACTTGAAAGTAGCCCGAATAGCCATCCAAGAAACAATAGTAAGCTTTACCTGCAAGTCTTTCAAGCATTTGATCGATAAAGGGAAGGGGAAAATGATCTTTTCGAGTTACCGTGTTCAAACGGCGATAATCGATACAAACACGCCATCCATTCTGTACTCTAGTAGGCACAAGCTCACCTTTTTGATTCTCTACAACCGTCACTCCAGATTTCTTAGGAACGACTTGGGTAGGACTCACCCATTGGCTATCAGAAATAGGGTAAATCATACCTACTTGAAGTAACTTGAGAACCTCTTTCTTCACCACCTCCATCATAGGTGGATTTAGTCGACGCTGTGGTTGTCTCACCGGCTTAGCATTCTCCTCAAGTAGGATCCGGTGCATACATGTGCTTGGACTTATGCCTTTGATGTCGGCAATAGTCCATCCAATTGCTAGCTTGTTCTCCACAAGAACGTCTTTTAATCGCTTCTCCTGTTCCTCGGTGAGCTTACTGGAGATAATGACGGGAAGAGTGTCTCCCTCACCTAGGAACATGTACTTCAAGTGCTCAGGTAGAGCCTTGAGCTCAACTACAGTGCTGCACTGTGAGGATGGTAACAATGTCTCTGTAGGAAGGGTTAGTGGCAACGGTTTAGAAACATATAAAGGTCTCCCATAATCGTTCAGTTCAACCACAACTTCCTGCAAGTTAGTAGAAACAGCATATTCTACCTCCTTCCCATCAAGACTATTGTCCAAAGCGACCTGCAACTCATCACACCCGCTAAGATGAAAGCAATCTTGCGTAAGAGGGTCAGTGATATCAATAAAATTCACAGCATGATGATCAACAGGATACTTCATAGCATCATAAATACTAAAGCTAACCACATGACCATTAGACTCCATAGTCAAAGAACCAGTAGACACATCAATTTTTGTATTCGCAGTTTTCAAAAACGGTCTACCTAGAAGGATCGGGGCCGCATGAGTATCATGCTCCATATCAAGCACATAGAAATCAGCAGGAAAAATCAGACCATCAACCAAGACTAGGACATCCTCAACAACTCCTTTAGGATACACATTAGACCTATCTGCAAGTTGAATAATAACACTAGTAGCATGCAAAGGTCCTATTTCATAGATTGATATAACGAGTAAGGAAGCACATTTATCGACGCACCTAAATCCAACATAGCTCTATCAAATTTAGTGTCACCGATAGTACAAGGAATAGTAAACATGCCCGGATCATTACATTTTGGAGGAAGTTTTCTTTGAAAAACAGCAGACACATGTTCACTAACTTTTACCTTCTTAGCCCCTTTTAGCTTGTTATTCCTCTTAATCGTACAAAGTGCTTTTAAAAACTTAGCATATTTAGGAATACTCTTAAGAAGATTGAGAAGGGGAATGTTTACCTCGCACTTTTGAAATACCTCGTAGATATCCTTGTCGTGCTCGAAGTGATGCTTCCTCCTTAGTGCATCGGGAAAAGGTACCTCCATCTCGATGGGCAATGAAGGTGGAGGAACCGACTCCTTCTCCTTGCTCAATGTAGCTTGGTCACCTTCCACGATCACTATCTCTTCTTCCTCCTCGTTGATCTTGGCTTCCTTGGGCTTCCTCTTGGCCTTCTCTACCTCTTCCAATTGCCTTCCATTTCGCAAAGACACGGCACTCACATTCTTCGGGTTCGTCACTGTTTGACTAGGCAACACGGTCGAATCTCTAGCTTCCAATCGGCTAATAGCAGTAGCCATTTGACTCATTTGAGTCTCGAGATTCCGAATGCTATTCTTGGTCTCCTGTTGACTTTGTGTAACGCTCATAGTTAAGGCACGGATCATATCCTCGGTGGACATAGATGAACTTGGAGTTGGTTGCGGTGGAGCTTGTGGGTGTTGAGGTGGCTGTTGAGGACGAGGCATAAATTGTCCTCGTGGTGGTCCGGCTTGGTTCCCTTGAGCATATGATGGGTTCCCTCGATTGTGAGAGGGGTTTCCTTGAGTATTTCCCCATCTGAAGGCCGGATTAGCCCTCCATCCCTCATTGAAAGTATTGGAATAAGGGTCCCACTTCCTTTGTCCCTGCTCCGTATAACCCGCAGCATTCACCTCCTCATAAGGCGATTCTTCTCCCATTTGTGGGCAATTCTCACTATAGTGTGACTCGGAAGAGCAAATGCCACAAGTCATCACCGATTTCTTACCTACGACCAAGTCCTTGACCAAAGATGCCAAGCTATCAACCTTCTCCTCAAGCAAAGCGTTACTTGAGCCGACTGCATTGACCCCTCGTCGTGGAGTCTTCCTGTCAAAGTCTCTTGAGCTCTCCGCAAGCTCCGTGATCAACGCTATCGCATCATTCGGGTTTTTGTTAGCAATACCTCCTCCACTAGCCGCATGGAGCATTCGAGCGTCGTCCTTGCTTAAACCACCCGTGAAATACATGACTAAATCATGATCCTCGTACCCGTGATAAGGACAGGTACCACATAGCTTCTTGAAACGTTCCCAATACTCATACATACTCTCACCATCCCGTTGCTCGGCGTTGCTTATCTCTTTCTTCAGTTGCGAGGAACGAGAGGCGGGAAAGTACTTCTCTAGAAACGCCCTCTTCATCTTAATCCACGTGTCAATACTACCCGTGGGTAAATAATAGAGCCAATCCCTCGCAGCGTCCTTCAGTGAGAACGGGAAAGCCCTGAGCTTCAGTTGCTCATCAGTAACTCCAGCTGGTTTCATGCTGGAACAGACAATGTGAAAATCTGACAAATGCTTGTTCGGATCCTCGCCGTTCAACCCATGGAATGCGGGCAAAAGATGTATGAGCCCGGACTTCAACTCAAAGTTCACACCCGCCGCAAGAGGTGGGATTGTGATGCATAATGGTTGTTGTCGAAGGTCCGGAGCTGTAAGTTCCTTAATCGTTTGAGCGGCCATCTCGTCGCTTTCGTCCGAGTAATCCGAAGAATCCGAAGCGTATTGGGGTTCGTCTACTTCAGAATCCTGCACGACAATGACTTGCCCACTTGTGTTCCTCCTAAACCTGAAAAGTGTTCTTTCAATCTCTGAGACAAATGGCTCGAGTTCCAGGTTAGACGAACGAGTATTATGCATACACCTACACTAAACAATGAAAACAAATAATGCCTAAAGTCCCCGGCAACGGCGCCAAAATTTGACGGTCCTAAGTCGTATGCCGCAAATTAACAATTTATAACACTTAAATCCTAATACTAACAAATAGTAAAGCGGAAGTAAGGGGTCGAACCACAGGGAAAAAGACTAATCGTATTCAAGCTTATCGTAGGCAAATGCAATATACGAAATAACAATGTGACTAGTAGCCAGGGGGGGAAATTTGTTGGATGATTAAACTAGACGAAAACTAATAACAAAGCAGTAAAAGTAAATATGAGGATGAAATATAATAGACTAAAGGTCTCAACTCAAGTTAATATCCACGGTTCGAAGACAATTGATCATAGTTATCCGGTTCAAATCTATATTCTTGACTACCTTATCGTGAATCATTAAATTCCAATTCTCCGTATGTTTAGTTAATTAAAACGTATCCCGTTCTTTAACTAACCCTAACTAAAAGACAATCTCACAATCCAGTTAAAGATTTAATCAATTAGCAGCTTTAATAACGAGAGAATCGATAAGGAATAAATAACACATACAATCCAGTTATGTTTTAGGTATTATGAAAATTGCTTCTAAGAATAATTATCACGAATCCCGTACAATAATTAAACCTAGGTTGTTACTAGTGTTACGTTAATCACAATCCAGTTAAATTAACGAAACTAACAATTACGCGATTAATAAGAAGACTAGTTGACCACCTAGAAATCACAATCAATCTCGCAAATAATAATTATAACCAAGCAATAATCAATAATCAAGAATAAAGTAAAGAACTTTCAAACTCACAATTATAAATCAAACCGTTTCAATCACTTGAGTTGAGAAAAGAGAGTTAGCTACTCATGACCGACGGTTACAAAAATCTTCAAAGTTTCAATCTTGAATTCTCCAAAAACTTGAATGAAAAACTAAAAACTAGATCTAAAACTAATGATAGATGATATTAAAAAAAGTAGCAGTAATGATAGAGTCCTCTAATTAAAACCTAAAATCTCCCTTAAGTATTTCCTAAAAAAAAATAAAAATAAAATAAAACAAGGAATAATTTCCTAAATACGGATTAGCATGCGCCAGTGGCGCAAAACATGCGCTAGTAGCGCAATAACTCGGCAACCGGACATGAGGTGCGCCCGATGGCGCCGCAGATCTGCGCTAGTAGCGCGTGCTTAGTAGTGATAGCTCCTTAGGCGCCAGTGGCGCCATTTTCTGCGCTAGTGACGCTCAAACCTCTTCAACTTTCCTTCACTTCTATGCTCCATTTTTCGCTTCGATTTCTTCTTCTCATCTCGTTTCTCGTGTCTCAAGCTTGGCACACACACTTCAATATCACCGAGAACACACTAAAATAAACAAAATATTCAAAAGGCACTTATAACCATCCTATCATCACAACTCCAAATTACGTCAAAATGGTCTTAATTCACCCAATTAAACATCCCGAACACACCTAAAATTGACATCTTAATCACTACTAACTCCGTCTTATCAATAACATGCATAAGGTGGCTGTGAGGAAGAAAGAACCCGAGTACATGAAAGGTATAAATTACAATATATATAAACGTTTCATATCTATTACAATTAAATTACATATTTATGTAATCTTAAACCATGATGGTAAGTACTCCTTACCAAACTTTGTTGAAACATCGCGAGACTCCTGAATTTAGAGCAAGATCCGCCCGAGCAAAAGTCAATAAGCGTCGAGGAGACAAAGACGTGGTGGTGGAGCCGACACATTTCGGTGGTTCACAATCATTCTATAAGCGTGTACAAGAGTTGGTGAGTGGATAACTTATTTTTGTTTTTAAGTTTAATAATTTGAATGGAACATTAGTATGTACTCCGTATATTCTAATGCATGACTTATTTGTTTTCAATCGTAGGCGGACAAGAAAGGCGGTGAATTGTCAACCGTTCCCGAACTATTCCTTGAGACCAAGTCCAAATTGACTGATAACGGTGATAGGAATTTTGTTACTCAAAAAGATGCCGACTTATATGTAAGTTACTCCGTATATAAGTATTATTGATTTTACTTTGTGTATTTTTAAACTATGTAAGTATATATATTTAAAATTGTTCGGTTTTAATAATGTAGGGAAAGTTCGAGGAGGCCGTCCAAAACAATCCCTCTACGGATCCTAATGAAATTTGGTACGATTTAGTGAAAAGATACCAAAAGGGGAGCGTTTATGGAACGGGATCTGCTGCCCCGATTTTCTACGAACCGCCTCGTGAACGTCATTCCTCGATGACTAAACAAAGTTACGTGCCGGGGATGGTGTCTCAACTCCAAACTCAACTTCAAAAGGAGCGAGAACAAAATGCCGCCCGTGACGAGCAAATGCGACAAATGCTAGAGCAAATTCAATTGATGCAAACCCTTTTTGCCTCTTGTAACCCAGGGTTTACTCCACAAAATCCGGATCCTCGTGATCCTAACAATGGAGGTGGTAGTGGCGCAGCGTCTAGTTTTATGGTGTCATAAACTTTTTAATATTTAGTGACGGATATATATATATATATATATATACAGAGAGGATCACATGAATCCTTTATATTTGGTGCATCTCTTGTACACCTTTAGAGCCCTTGGATTAAATCAAATCAATGGTTGAGATCTAAAGATAATAAAATCTCAAAAAAACTAATAGGGGTCAAAAGAATCCTACCTCATTTGAAACTTTCCAAAAAAATAAACACCAAATCTCTCTCTAGAAAACAAAATAATCCCCAAAATCTCCCTCCAAAATAATCGACCTAAATCCTACGCTATATTCATCTTATTTTCTCCCAAAAATCATCCAAAATCATCCGCTGAAATTGAAAAATTCGGCTGGAATCATACAAAATCATCCTAAAGTACTTCGAATTCATCACTAAAATGTAGAAATATGAAACACGATATTACTACTAAAATGTTAATCATATTAACATGCCCAAGATTATACAAAATGATAATAATATGAATTACAAAAGAATAGAAATAACCTTTCTAATTCTTCGATGAACGGCCTAAGAACCTCCTAAAAACGTACCCAAATTACGTTTACAACACCAATATTCAAAGTAGAATATCTCTTATTAGTTGCACCCAAAACGCCTTATGAAATGCCTTGAGTTTATGCTAGAAAACGATTGTATATATTACAATTAATATATGAAGTATATTTGGAAATTCTTCTTCTAAAAACATATCCTTAAGCATCCATATTTTACTCATCTTATTATGAGTAGTATATATAGAGTATAAGCATGTTGATTAGGAAGTTTAAGGAGTCAAAAGAGGAAGTTGAAAGGGTTAGTGGGAAGTTTAAAGGGTAAAGGTTAATCAACTTATTAATTAACCATTACTACAAAATAAACTAACTAAAACAAACATATATACATACACATTTACACGACATACTTGTATAGTGTGTGTGTGTGTGTATTTTGTTCTTAGTATTTTAAATGTACAATACATGTAAAATCATATGTATAATATGTATTTAATTAATTGATTATCGTATAATACAATAAATTAAATAACATAACTTATAGCAACATTTTAACTATAAATATCAAATATATTTATAATATAAATGTAGCTCATAACTATTATACATATGTGAATTAACACTTAATCCAGCTCATCTAGGTGAATTAACATTTAATTCAGCTCACCCACTAATTTATGTAATAATCTATTTAATCATATTAAATAATTATTCGTATACATTTCCAACTTTCTAACTGTTTAGACATATTTAAGGCATCAATGTAATCACATTACATTTCATAAAATCGTCCTATAGGTGTGACCGATAAGGACCAGCTGATCACCGCCATCTATATGACAGTAACGTCAAACTTTCTAGCAAGCCAACCGTTACCGATACGTTAATCAGCTGATTTTAAATACAAGTATCCTTTGTGATCCTGTAAGAGATTTAATAAATTAATCACACTAACTGTGGAGGACACTAGCTCCAACAATCTCCCACTTGTCCTACATGTGCTCGTGTGTGATTAACGATTCTCATATCCATATAAATCTCCCACTCAATGGTAGACATATTTGCAAAGTCGTACTTTCGCAAGGTCGTATCTATCAAGCGATCGTATCAAGAGTGGTTTCCTCGACTAGAGAGCAACTAACTGATATACAAATGTATTCACAACATCCGAGCATGGCCATGCATTTTAGTTACTACTCCTCGAGTGGCCCTGAGATTAAAGATATTGATAAGATTGGATATTTTCCTTGACTCGAATCTTGCAGATTAAAGCACAGTATGAAATGACCCAGAAAAAATCTACTCGGCCTCCTTTTACGGTGCGACCACGAGAAAGAAACCAAAGTCACCCAAAACTGCCCTTATCTCAAGAAACAGTCGACAGTCAAAAGAATCGACTCTAGGAACACAATGAACGTCCTATCCACGACCAGGCACAATGTCTATACATTTAGGACTTCATTTAAGTGGTCACTATGTCCTACGCAGTATCCTCTATACCTCGCATATGTGTTTGATCAGACATCACATGTCCTTATGGTTATTGAACCTACCATCAATCAACCCACAATCTAATCACCTAGAGTTATCAGCTCACTTTGGTGATCATGGACAAAATATATATAAAGTAAATCAGTTCACTCAGTGGCGTTCAATATTGTCACACAATCCACATGAAATACTATATATAAAGAAGTAATTGTGATGATTACAAAGTAGTAGTTTTAACAGATACATTATCTAAAAACAAACTAATGAAAATCAGGAACACTCTTCAGTCCCATTGATACAACATGTTCAACATGTTTATTGTATGACAATGACTTCGTGAGAGGGTCCGCTATGTTGTCATCCGTGACAACCTTGCAAATTTCTATCTCCTTTTGCTCCACGTAATCTCGTATCATATGAGCCTTCCGCAACACATGTCTAGACTTATTGCTAGATTTAGGCTCTTTAGCTTGGAATATGGCACCACTGTTATCACAATAAACAGTGATTGGGTCATTCGCACTAGGAACTACCATTAGTCCTTGTAAGAACTGACGCATCCATATTGCCTCTTTAGCTGCCTCGGAAGCTGCAATATACTCAGATTCTGTAGTGGAATCTGTGTGTGATCGATTGCTTGGAACTTTTCCAACTCAACGCCGCACCATTAAGTGTAAAACGAATCCGGATTGAGACTTAGAATCATCTCTATCCGTTTGGAAACTACCATCTGTGAAACCTTTTGCACATAACTCTCTGTCTCCACCATATACTAACATCCAATTCTTAGTTCTTCTCAAGTACTTAAAGATGTTCTTAAAGAATCGGTGACTTTCACCTGGATCCTTTTGGTAACGACTCGTCATACTAAGTGCGAATGCCACGACTGGACGTGTACACATCATAGCATACATAATCGATCCCACTGCCGAAGCGTATGGAATTCGATACATGCGCTCTATTTCTTCCGGTGATTTAGGTGATTGAGTCTTACTTAAATGCACCCCATGAACCATCTAAGATTACCCCGTTTTGAGTTCGTCATACTGAACCTCTCAAGAATTTTATCTATATAAGATTCTTGACTTAACGCCAACATTCTCTTGGATCTATCTCTATAGATTTGAATACCAAGTATTCTCTGTGCCTCACCTAAGTCTTTCATCTGAAAATGATTCTTTAACCATTCTTTTACAGAACAAAGCATAGGAATGTGATTCCCTATTAACAGTATGTCATCTACATACAAAACTAGGAATGCAATATAGCTCCCACTTGATTTGACATATAAACATGGTTCCTCGACTGATCGTTTAAAACCATATTGTTTAATCACTTGGTCAAATCGATGATTCCAACTCCTCGATGCTTGCTTAAGTCCATAAATGGAACGCTTAAGTTTGCATACTTTCTTAGGATATTTTGGATCCGTGAAGCCTTCGGGTTGTATCATGTACAAGTCCTCGTCTAAATAACCATTTAAGAAGGCGGTCTTCACATCCATTTGCCATATTTCATAATCATGAAATGCAGCAATCGCTAAGATAATCCGGATAGATCGAAGCATGACGACAGGTGCAAAGATATCATCGTAGTGTAAACCTTGCACTTGGGTGAAACCTTTTGCAACAAGTCGTGCTTTATAGACATCTGGTTGTCCACCTAGTGAACGTGTTATCTTATAAATCCATTTGCACTGAAGAGGTCTCACCTTTTCAGGCAAATCAACCAGTTCCCATACTTCGTACTCGTACATGGAGTCTATCTCGGAGTGCATGGCTTCAAGCCATAGCTTCGAGTCAGAACTAGTCATTGCACCTTTGTAGGTAGTCGGTTCATTACTTTCAAGAAGTAATAAATCATCTCTATTTCCTTCTTCAACGATACCAATGTATCGATCCGGAGGATAAGAGATTCGACTTGACCTCTTAGGTTCCGCAGGAATAGTTACTGCAGTGGAGGTTGATGGAATATCTTCCTCCATCACATGTGTAGTGTCTGGTTCTGAGATTTCTGACAACTCAAAAACCCTATTACTCTTGTTATACGTGATAAATTCTTTCTCCAAGAATTTAGCACTAGCTGCAACAAAAACTCGTTGTTCAGCAGGTGAATAAAAGTAATGACCAAACATTCCTTTTGGATATCCCACAAAGTATGTTTTGACCGATCGTGGGCCTAGCTTATCGTCAGGTCTCCACTTAACGTAAGCCTCACATCCCCAAACCCGAATAAAAGACAAATCTGGAACTTTTCCTTTCCACATCTCATATGGGGTTTTGTCTGTCGCTTTAGTCGGACTTCGGTTTAGAAAGAGTGCAGAATTTAGAGCAAACCCCCACAATGAATCCGGTAAAACCGTGTGACTCATCATGGAGCGAACCATGTCTAACAAGGTCCGATTTCTCCGTTCGGACACACCATTCAATTGTGGTGTTCCAGGTGGAGTTAATTGTGATACAATGCCACAATCCTTTAGGTGTTGATCAAATTCATTAGATAAGTATTCACCACCACGATCTGATCGTAATGCCTTTATTTTTCTATCTAATTGGTTCTCAACCTTATTTTGAAACTCCTTGAATTTCTCAAAAGATTCACTTTTATGTTTCATCAAATAGACATACCCATATCTACTTAAATCATCAGTAAAAGTGATGAAATATCTATAGCCATCTCGTCTTTGTGATGACATTGGACCACACACATCGGTATGTATTAGTCCTAGTAGGTCACTGGCTCGCATTCCAATACCTTTAAAGGATATACGAGTCATCTTTCCAATGAGACATGATTCACAAGTACCAAATGATTCATAGCCAAATGGTGAAATAATCCCATTCTTAATGAGTTTCTTTACTCGTTTTTCATTTATGTGTCCCATTCGACAATGCCATAAATACGTTTGATCTTTATCACCTAATTTAGCCCTTTTATTATCCACATGATATATATCTTGCGTTTGATCTAGAACATAAATACCATTCATGGAAAACGCTTTACCATAAACAACATCATTTAAAGAAAAAGTACAACAATTGTTCTTAATGATAAATGAAAAACCATAAACATCCAACATGTTAACGGAAATAATGTTCTTTGACAAACTAGGAACATAATAACAATTATGCAAACAAAGTTCCAAACCACTAGGTAAAAACAAGATGTAAGTTCCAACAGAAACTGCAGCAACTTTTGTTCCATTCCCAACACGTAAATCAATATCGCCTTTAGCCAGACGTCTTACGTCCCGGAGGCCCTGCAAGTGATTACAAATGTGAGAACCACATCCAGTATCAAATACCCAAATAGAGAAACTCGCATGATTAATTTCTATCATGTGAATATTAGACGACATACCTTGAGCTGTCACACGTCCAGCTTTTATGTCCTCGAGGTACTTAGGACAATTCCTTCTCCAATGCCCAGACTGCTGGCAATGGTGACATTTTCCCCCTTTTTCTTTGCTCTTTTTGCCTTTTGAGTGACTTGACTCCCCAAGACCACTCTTGGGTTTAGGCTGACCTTTCTTCTTGAACTGTGGTCGCTTAGCATTCGAGGCAGCATGTGCCTTTCCCTTTCCCTTAGACTGCATCACAAGAATATCTTTCTTGTGACTCCCACTCAAATTAAGATCTTTCTCAGCTTGCACAAGCAGAGAGTGAAGTTCATGAAGACTCTTCTTCATATCATTCATGTTGTAATTCACCCTAAACTGAGTGAATCCATCATGAAGGGAGTGTAGGATACGATCAACAATGATTGACTCTTCAATCTTGCAACCAAGAGCGTCTAATCTCTCCACATTCTCAATCATATTAAGCATGTGGGGGCTAACAGGTTGGCCCCTTTGCAGCTTAGCCTCAAAGAAGCGTACAGCTGCATCATACCTGACAATTCTCGGAGCTTGCGAGAATTCATTAGTCAGCGTGGTGAAAATGCGATTTGCACCTTGGGAAATGAAGCGACGTTGCAAATGTGAATCCATTGCATATATGAGTACGTTTTTAATCGCACCCGACTCTCGCACAAACTCATCATATGTAGTTCGTTGAGTTCCAGATCTAGCAGTAGGTTCAGCCGGAATTGGCTCCATGAGATACTTCAGTTTTCCGTCTGCGATGGTAGCATTCTTTAATGCCGCCTCCCATTCGGTGAAGTTACTACCATCTGCTTTGAGACGATAGTTTTGGTTGTAGGAGACATGGTCCATAAAGGAACGCAACCATGACTCCCTAGTCAAGACGGCACTGGGGCCGGGGGTAGCATTATTATCAGCCATAATTAAGCAGAAATAGCAACAAATATATCTACAATATAAGAAGATAAAACAAACATAAGCAATCATCAAAATTTAATGTGTCTATTTAAAACATGTAAATAAACTAATTGCATTTATATAATTGATCTCACTCAAGAATTATATAAATGATTCCAAGACTCAAATTTCAATAAATCGATAAGTCAACTATTTGACTAATTTTTAACCTTTTAAAAATTCTTGGTTCATAAATTTCTCAAATTTATTAATAGTCCATTTCAATTCCCACATATTAGTGAAAACCAAATGTTGAGTTCAACTAACATCGACATCCACTACTTACCCAAGGTAGAAGGGGTACACATGGATTTAACAACAGGTCCTATATGCCCACCGACGAACAAGGGATTCATAATGATTCGATTTAGAAAGACTATATCTCAATTTTAATAGATTAAGAGTGAGATCTCATCATCCATTTAAAAAATCATTTAAGTGAACAATTTTAGGTGAGTCTAAGTGAATGATGACTTGTTAAAACATCATATGTTTAAATTAAATTAACTAGCGCGTGAGAATGAATCATTATTCATCCTTTTAGGTGGTTTGATTTTAGGCGGAATATGACGAAAAACATAAATCAAACAGACATATAAAACCTAGTAAGGCCTATCAAAAACAGTACAAGGCGGAATCCAATCAAATTGGACCCTATAATATACAAATTGGAAACCACCTAAAAGGACCCTATCTCCAAAAATAGGCAAGGCTCCATATCCTTCGTCTTGGAGCACCATAAAATGGCAAATCTTCAATCTCCTCTTCTTTTATCATTAACTATTACATTGTAAATCTTATTTACATATAATCTATGAAAAAAAATATTACAAGGTGGAGACGTGAAAATCCCAAAATCACATTTCCATCATTACGAAAATGCAATTAAAATAATAAAACTAAGGCCACACTAGATATAAAACGCAATTAAAATAAACGCAGTCATCAACAAAAAACAATAAATTTCATACATCCAAATGCATGAAAAAAAAAAATAGCAAACCACCTATTTTATGTTTAAGTGAAAATTTCATAAAAATTCACCCATCTGCATAAAAAGCAATTATGTCATACATGAATTTATATAAAAAAAATTAATTCAACATATCATATATAATGAATCAATTCCATAATTATTTTAAACTGTTTTAAAATAAATAGTATCACATACAATTTCATATCATAAACAATTTTATGACAATTAAATTAAGTTTATCTAAACATAATCAATTTGACAATTCAAAAAAATTGAATTAATCTTATTAATTTCATTTAATTCAATTTCTTAATAGTAAATGGTACACCTTAAAAGCATGAACTAAAACTTCTACACTGATTTAGAACACCTATAATTAGTTGTCACTAATTCATGGTGATTTTAGTTCATAATTGTGGTCATGTGCTAATTAACTTAAACTTTAATCATAACCCTTTATGAATAAAACTTTATAAATCATTATACAATGAAATAAAATCATTTTTTATTTTGACAAAATTTTGTACATTCTGGAACACTTCCAGAATACCAAAAGCGAAGAGTTTGGTCAGAAAATATTTACTAATTATTTTATAACAAAAACATACGATTTTATTGATTTTATCTCATAAAATCGACAAAACGTCCACAACAGTGAAGAAAAATCCCAAATTTATACGTGAGCATCCTCTTAATGCATAAAAATATTGGTATAAAATTCATGTCCAGAAAACAAATTTAACTATATTTTCGACATTAAAATGCATTTTATACCGATTTTAAACAAAAATTGAATAAATATACAAAACTCAAGATCTGATTCTGAAAATTTACATGAAGAAAGTATAAATACGAATTATCACTGTGTAAAAATTTCGTGACCAGAATCGAAATATAACTATTTATAGTCATTATTTTATCAAAAAACACAATTTTTGACTCGGTTTTGTATAAAAATCATTTTAATTAGCAAACAAATTTCAAAAATTACGAAATTTGACCAGTAGCTCCAAGAGACCAGAAAATTTGCATGCTATAAAAATCTCGTGTTAAAACCATTTTTAACATTATATACGGATTTTATCATATTTATTCTCAATAAATACATAAAACCTCAAAAACAACAAAATAAATTCGTAACCAAATTAAAATCATTTTGAGCCTAATGCTCTGATACCACTTGTAGGAATATGAAACACGATATTACTACTAAAATGTTAATCATATTAACATGCCCAAGATTATACAAAATGATAATAATATGAATTACAAAAGAATAGAAATAACCTTTCTAATTCTTCGATGAACGGCCTAAGAACCTCCTAAAAACGTACCCAAATTACGTTTACAACACCAATATTCAAAGTAGAATATCTCTTATTAGTTGCACCCAAAACGCCTTATGAAATGCCTTGAGTTTATGCTAGAAAACGATTGTATATATTACAATTAATATATGAAGTATATTTGGAAATTCTTCTTCTAAAAACATATCCTTAAGCATCCATATTTTACTCATCTTATTATGAGTAGTATATATAGAGTATAAGCATGTTGATTAGGAAGTTTAAGGAGTCAAAAGAGGAAGTTGAAAGGGTTAGTGGGAAGTTTAAAGGGTAAAGGTTAATCAACTTATTAATTAACCATTACTACAAAATAAACTAACTAAAACAAACATATATACATACACATTTACACGACATACTTGTATAGTGTGTGTGTGTGTATTTTGTTCTTAGTATTTTAAATGTACAATACATGTAAAATCATATGTATAATATGTATTTAATTAACTGATTATCGTATAATACAATAAATTAAATAACATAACTTATAGCAATATTTTAACTATAAATATCAAATATATTTATAATATAAATGTAGCTCATAACTATTATACATATGTGACTTAACACTTAATCCAAATTTCATCTAGGTGAATTAACATTTAATTCAAATTTCACCCACTAATTTATGTAATAATCTATTTAATCATATTAAATAATTATTCGTATACATTTCCAACTTTCTAACTGTTTAGACATATTTAAGGCATCAATGTAATCACATTACATTTCATAAAATCGTCCTATAGGTGTGACCGATAAGGACCAGCTGATCACCGCCATCTATATGACAGTAACGTCAAACTTTCTAGCAAGCCAACCGTTACCGATATACGTTAATCAGCTGATTTTAAATACAAGTATCCTTTGTGATCCTGTAAGAGATTTAATAAATTAATCACACTAACTGTGGAGGACACTAGCTCCAACATAAAATACTTCGAATTAATGGAAAATCATCATCTAAACTTCGTTAACAGATGCTCAACATCAAATTTCTTTGAAATTGATCCGAATTCATCAAAATCGTCTCTAACACCAGGTAAATTTTGTTTCGTTTTTTGATTCTCGTTTTTTGCATATTTACTCTGTTTCTGCATGTTAATGAATTCATCAGTTGTAACAATGAAAATCAGTTGTGATAATGAATTCATCAAGGATCAATTTACTCTGTTTCTGCATCTTAATAAGTTGTAATATTGAATTCATTAGAATCATCTCTAATGTTGTAATAATGAATCAGTTGATTATTGTTTCGGGTTACAAAACACTGTAGAATGAATTTCAATCTAAGATTAAGAATATAAAATCAAGTTTACAATGTAGAGAGAGAAAGTCTAAAGTTATGTCTCTTTTTTAAGTCCTTCTTTTTCTATCTTTTTCCTTTGAGAGCATTTTTCCTTTTATAGGGGATTTTGCTGTCAAGTGGGGGGGACAAATTCTGACACATGTCCCCCCCACTTGCTGTACTATGATCAAACCTGCATGGCCGGCCGTGGGTGTACCTGTACGGCCGACGCCGATTATATCCATCTGACTTTACCAAAAACTAAACCCATCAAGTCCACGTCGGCCGGCCATCATGCCCAATCAACTGCCGGCTCATCATGCCCCATCAACTTGCCCCCTGACGGCTTCCTCTGAAGGTGGTAGCCGTTTGCGATCTTGGTGCATGGTGAGCCGTTGTTTTGTGCATGTGCTTCCTTGACACGCTTCTGATTTTTGAAACTATTTTGAATTTGCTGGGCTCTGGCGCCAACCCTTCCTGGGCCTTGTTTCCTGTGCTTCTAGAATGGGCTCTTCAGTTTCGTTCCTCCACATGTTTGACACGTGGGTGGTTGGGGTTTAATGGGCCACTGTTCACTTTTGCCCTATAAATACCCCCTAGTTCTCCCACTTGCGCCCCATTTTTCCCTCACAAGTAACGAAAGAAAAAACCTACCATCCCTTCAAATCCCCTGCTCTTTCCTCCTTTCCTTAGCCTTCACCGCTTCCACCGTGTTTTTCTTGCCGTCGTCTTCCCATTTTAGGTAACTCCTTCGTCTATTCTTCCATTTTTATCATGACCTCTGTCGTTGAGCCTGATTCTCCCCCCATCCGTAGAGTAGAGGACTATTTAGATGTGACTGATTCAGAGGTCGATGACCCTGAGTTGATCGACGCCGTTCCCCTTTGTACTGTATTTCCTGTGGATGACATTCCTGAGGCCTCAACGTCTCAGCCCGCGCCGCGTAGGGTAAATAAGTTAGACAGAGCTTTGTACAGAGCCCCTATGCCACAGAAACCAGAGGGTCCCTATAGAGACCTAATGCTAATAAAGACTGGCCATGTGTTGGCCGCTGAACATTACCATTTGGGTGAAGGGTGGAAATTTTCGATTCCCGAGGCCGACGATACGGTCACTAGGCCGCCAGACGGCTATACGGCCGTTTTTACGAAGCACTTGGAGTTTGGGCTTCGTTTCCCCCTGCATCCCTTTATTGAACTACTCCTGAAGAGGGCGAACGTGGCCCTATGTCAACTCAATCCTTTTGCCATCCGTACGATGGTAGCGTTCACGTGGACGTGTCTATTTTGCGACCTCCCTCTGTCAGTGGACGCGTTTCGAATAATGCATTCGCTTACTATGTCCAAGGGGTCAAACGATGATTACTCAGGCTACTGGGGAATAAAGTACGAGCCTGGGTATCAGACCGTCAACAAGAAACTGTCTTCCGTTCATAACTGGAAGGATAGATGGTTTGACATCTACAGCCCCAAGCCGTGGAACATTCCTCGAAGGTTTAGGAATAAAGTCCACCGTCGTTTCGAGACGGCTGAGGAGTTCAGCCCAATTACCGTACTATCGGCTAAACTGGTTCCTAGGTCAGCCGACGTGGACCGAGTTCTTGATTACTTCCGGTTAGACGAAGGGAACCAGCTGCGGTATTGGCTACCTCCGGCCGAGGTTATTTTCAACGACGAGTTTCTAGGCAGGGTCGGCCTGATCCCGGCCCTGGATCCAGGTAATCCGGGGCCGGCTGTTTATTGTTTTGTCTTTTCTGCGTTTGATTCAGATAGGTTCTAACTTTTGTTGTTTGTGTGCAGGCTTCTTCCGGGAACTGACCGCTGTTGACTACGAACGCATCGGCCTCGATCCTCAGAAAGTTCCCATCACTGCTCGTCCGGTTGCTGATAAAAACGACCGAAAGGAAGTTTTGAGGACAGTTATGGAGAATTTCGTGCCCAAAGCTCCTGTTCTGTCGTCGACCTCCATACCAAAGAGGAAAGTAATCAGCAGCAAGAAGACCAGAGAGAAGAAGAGACAAAAAACAGAGCCGGTCGGTGACCGCCCTCCACCGAAGCCTGAACACTCGGATAAGGCTCAGCCGATGCACTCCCCTCAACGCTCTCACACCGTTCAGCCTCACATTGTCAACCTTGAGGATGAGCTTGAGGAGAGCAGCCATCCTGATCCTGCCATAACTCCCGTGCCCCAGCCCCGGCCACTTGACAAAGGAAAGGTTAGTTCAGACCCCTTTTCTGAAGGGTTTTTGTCTGGGTGTAATGTTCTAGACGTCCCGGCAGACAGCGTATCGTCCATTCCAACCTTTGGTGAGATGGATCTGAACTCTTTCTTTTGTCTGCAGAAGGTGGCCGGGCAAGATCAAAGGAAAGTTACCATTGCCGTTGGGGCTGAGGGTATGAAGGTCGGTGACAAACCTCAACCCCCTGTCGCTATATTTAGGGACCAACTGAACAAGCTTAACAGTGGTCTAAAGATTGTCATGCGGCAGATGGAGCTGGTGGAGCACGGGGCCGACCTCCTAATTAAATACTCCGATAAGGCTGGCTCAACCCAGCAGTCAGTTTGCCGCAGCTGCGAAGAGGGTTGTGCGGCCGTTCAACGTATTGAGAAGGAGCTCGGCTGAGTTAAGACCGACTACGTGCTTCTTCGTGCTGAGAACGAGAAGTTAGTAATAATATTAGTCAATATAGAATTTTTTTTGTTCCATATATGTAGTATACTAATATGAAATGGCGTTAGAAAACTGTTTTTTCAATAAAGTTAAAAAGATAATTAATAAAAATAAAAATAAACGATTTTGTTAAAAAAAAAATCTTATTCAAAAATATATATAAAAGAAACGTTATATAACCAATTAAAAAAATGATATTTTTATATTAGAAAAGACGTTTCTTTTTTAATTATATGATGTTAAATAAAAATGTAAAATATGTATGTAGAGGGGATTTGAACTCTAGTTGGCAAGAGTGTAAAGACTTTTAAACATCTTGTTTAACCAATTAAGCAAGGGTATCAACACATCCACTTTTAAAATAGAATCATATTTATCTATTTTTCATAATAAAGTTGTACTATCAAACATCTTCAGTTTGGGGTTGGTGTGTCCGGTGGAGGAGAGGCTATCTTGCATGCCTTGAACCAGCTCGTTGAGGCTCGTGGTGGTGAGGTGGGGCTATCTATGTTGCTTGTTGACTTCCAGAATGCGTTTAACCTGGTTGATCGTACGACCATGTTGCTCGAGGTTCGCCGTCGTTGCCCTGTTCTTTCCCGATGGGTGGAGTTTTGTTACTCAAGCCCTGCCCGCCTTTTTTTATGGGGCACATAGCTTGTTTTCGTGTCAGGGGGTTCAGCAGGATGACCCCCTTGGTCCTTTGCTGTTTGCCTTGGTTTTACATCCGCTGGTGTGCAAGATTCGGGACACGTTTGATCTCCGCTTGCATGCGTGTGTAGATACCCGTATCCGTACCCCCCCCCCCCCCAAAAAACAAACCCGATGACGAAAAGGACTTTTTATGCATGTTTTAAATAAGACGAAACGGTACATAAGTGTCGAAAACATTTTAGTCATTTTTAACGTATTAATTTGAATTTGCATATTTCGTAAAAATGAATATTAATTTAGTCATTTTAATCGTAAGTCGACACAATACGCACAAGCACTACACAAAGACGCCTCACAAAAATGGTCCAAGAACACAAAAGCGACCCGCACCCACACACAAAAACAACCCACACACACACAAAAATGCCCAAGCACCCGAGCGGGCCAAAATGCGTCCCGGGTCACATTCTTACAAAACAAAAACCCACAAAGTCGTAAACTAATACGTTACAATATTATTTAACTTCGAGCCAAGATCGAAAAACACGACGAAAAACCGAAACACGAAACACGAAACACGAAAACCGAATCAAAACTCAAGTTGATTAATCAACTTGATGACCAACTTGATCAAATTGATCAATTGCAGCCCCAAAAGTCAGCCAAAATCAGAAATACGCAGCCTATAGCCTCCCACCTACGATAACGTATTACGGCGCAACAAATTTGTCAGAAACAAAGGGGAAAATCGCCAGAACACTGGCGATTTACCATAAAATCGCCAGTTTTCTGGCGATTTACCATAAAATCGCCAGTCCTCTGGCGATTTTATGGTCCTCCTCTGGCATTCTGGCGATTTTCTGAAGAATTGCTGGTTCTCTGGCGATTTTCTGATCAATTAGGCATAAAACACGAAGCATTTGCTATAAATAGCAGCCCTTGTTCGAACCAAAAATAACAACAATCGATCAACAACTTACAACACAATCACAATAACAACAAAAACATTCACTTAAACACAATTACAATAATAATACTTATAACTAATACAATACTAATACACATATAAAAGCCTCTCGCACTTATAAATCTCCATTCTAAAAACCGTCTTCGCATTTCAAGGTAAAGAAATTTTACCTTCAGGTTAGACGTTCGAGACTTATGGGGTTACCTTAACCCACCACCGATATTGGCATTAACGAACCCTTATTCGTAATTCGGTTGTAGTAATTCGAATCAAAGATTCGTCTAAACCCTGCCAATATCGCATAAACAAACGACTCAAATCACTAAATTAAACACCACTTTTACATTATGCAAATTCTCGATTCATGCATTAAATTACGACTAGAACACGGATTCGACATTTAACTGTACCGTTTCATATAGTCTTTTAAACATGCAAAACCGAGGGTTTTACAAAATCCTAGAATTGAACACAAGACGGAGAATAACGTTTAGTTATTAATTCAAATACAATGAATTAGTAATTTTACGTATATTTCCTATAGCAAATCGTCATATCTATGACGGCTTACATTTATTTTACATATTTATCGAGTCATATATTTGCATTTGTACGTAGCGTCCTATTAGCCCAAATATCGAAATTAAAGCATATGTTTTCAAATTAGTAAAGACTACTTTTACGTAGGCTTTTTTATTACAGTTTTCATAATACATTTTGTCAAAACTTTCGAAAAGTAACCTCACTCCGAATCCTCTCTGGTTTCACAATAACCTCAGGCGGATAGGTATCGGCGCACCTTGAAATCTGAGACACCCGTGTCTTATATTTTAAGACGCGTTGAATAGGTTCCAAATTCCTTTAATATTTGGTGGCGACTCCAAAAACACATTTTAAAAGGATTTTTATATTTCTTTTTGTTATAATCACATGCAGTGACATTCCCTCATAAGCAAAAGAACGCTCGAGCGAGCCAAGCACCCAAAAAAGGGTACGAAGCTCCCGCGAGCGAGCTTCTTGCAAAGTTCATTTTTCCCGCGCCGTGCATTCCGCCCCATGACATTTTTCGAGGGCGGGCGCGAGCGGGGCGTCGAGAAGGGATCCCTACCCGGTATCCTCAGTTGGCGACTCCGCTGGGGACGAGCATGTTTTTTTATTATTTTGAAAATTTGCTTTTCATTTTATTTTAAAAACATAAAGAAGTGAAACTTGAAACTTTGAAAACATTTCTGCTTTCGATATTTGGGCAATAGTACGTTTGAGTCGAATCCTCCTGATTCATAACCACACCCTTCCGAGGGACGGCCCCAAGTAAGAACAAGCTTCCTAAGCTTGTATACTCTGGACACGTCGATCTCTCACCCTTCCACGATCACAAGTACTGGATATCCGTACAAGTGAATCGTAGCAGGTCAAACCCGAACGCTCTAGACCCCGTATTGAATCCGCACTGATGTGCGTGATCTTGCGGATAACTCTACACAAACGTTGCGAGAATGACTGGAAGGAACCTTACCCTAAAGCCAAAAACCCGCGTCTATACGTACAAATCCAAAGCTATAGCACCCTCGCTATGGTCGTCTTCCAAACAAATGCATGCAAAAATATTTTCATAGAGCATTATACTTTCAAGAGACGTCAATTTTGAAGGTACATTTTCAAACATTTTTTAAACAGAGCATACTTTTAAGCATACAGTTAGGATCATTGACCTATAGTCAACTGAACCTGACTAACCTTACACCGCGATATTCAAAACCGATCGGAAATAATCACTACATTTCCTATCCTTTACAAAACATAAATGCATTATACGACTGACGTATCGTCATAATACATTTATCGCAAGAACATTTCACAAAGCAAAACCCGAATATGTCAATGCATTTCGGATATTTCAATGAAACGAACGCTTTTACACTTTTGAGATAGCTCTAAGTCGAGTGACTTGCTAGTCATCCCGATTTAAACGAACTATCTCTCTCAAAAATAAACAAAACACGGGCTTGTTCAAACACGAACCCGTCGATTTATGTGTCGGGTCAAGTGACTTATCGTCATTATGGCTCGACGCCCTGTGTCACACGTAAAAAGCGCACGACGACCGCTTTTTACCCAATTTAACATCTTCAGACCGACTAGCCTATCGCTACTTCGGTTTGACTCCATTTTACATCACAATCTAACGATAAACCCCTGGCAACATACCGCTAACCTGGGTTAATCAGATTGTGATCATACAATTTTTATTTACATCGAGAATAGGACGTGCCAACGCATCCTCATTTCAAAAGCTTCCCGTGTCTTTTTAAGCTAAAAACACGAGTCGAGTCCTGCACACGCTTTTCACGCTTTTACTTTTTCTTTACCACAAATGCGACTTTTCTTTGAGTCTTTTATTTTCTTTTGGAGGTCACTAAGGTTTAAAACTCCACAGGTCCGTTCCCTAAAAAGCCCTGGATACGCGACGTACCAAAGACCGTCATCTGAACCCTCCGCCACCCCCAAAGAAACGTACCTACAACAGATCGAAACCAAAAACTACCATGGCACTTAACAGTGAAGAGAATGTCGAGAGAATCCCAACTCCTCCTCCGTCAACAGTCACTACAGAACAAGTTCAACATTTCAACAAAGAAAATCCTTAGCCTCACCGCCGCGATCGAACAGATGGCCACAATGCAAAAACTCGAGGCCGAGAAAAATGCCAAATACCTTGCTGAAGAGGCCGAACGAAATGCCAAAAGAATTCGTTCAATGGAAGAACGCCTCACCAACTCAAAGGGGTATTCCATCTATGAGGAAACTGAACATGTCCCAAAAAGTGTTAAGTCTCTGCTACCAGCCAAGCTCTCACTCAGCGATCTCCCCATCTTCAAGGGTCACGAAAGTCCGCTTGTGCATATCAAAGATTTCAAAGCTAAAATGGCCGTCATGGGCGTCGATCCCTCTGCCTGGGCTACTCTATTCCCGCATTCTCTGGATGCACAACCTAGAGCCTGGTTCTATGCCTTGGACCCGCACAAGATCACTACTTTCAAAGACATCACAGTCCAGTTCGACAATCAGTATCATGACAATAACGATACTCAAGTCTCGCTACGTACTCTGGAAGTGCTGTCACAAAAAGACAATGAAGGTTTCAGTGAACACCTCACACGCTGGAAGAAACTCAGCGCCCAGATATCTAACCGTCCCAAGGACGCAGAATTGATCACCAAGTTCATTAACAATCTCACCCCTGCATATCAACAGCATTTGCGCTACGGCAACTTTGACAGTTTTACTTCGCTCAGTACGGTTGGTCAATGATACATGTCATTTATATAGCTTTTATGCCCCCGATACAGTCGCATTTAGCTCGCACTTACTTGATTTCATTAGTATTTTAGTAGCTATTTGCTTTATATTGCGATACTGTCGTTCCTCGTTTGTATTTTGCAGGTTTTGGCGATCCTGAGCTAAAACCTGAGTCATTTGGAGCGTTCACGAGTATCGAGACGTCAAGACGAAGCCCGAGAGTCGATTCGGAAGTCATACTATGTGTTGGGACGTCAAACCTATAGGTTCAAAGTGAACCTATCGGTTCAGAGTACAAGAAACAGGGCAAAAACTTGCTGTAATCTTCTGATGGCCTTAGAACCGAGCGGTTTTGGGTGAACCGATCAGTTTGTACCCTGAACCGATCGGTTTGTACCCGAACCGAGCGGTTTTGTACCCTCTTTTTCTCCGAATTTCGTTGGCCTATAAATACAACTCGAGTAGGGTTTTGGGGCTTATGCTTTTCATTATACTTCAACCTTAGGTTTTAGAATTAGTTTTCTTCTCTTTTAAACTTCTCAAAAACAACTTAGATTAGATTTAATCTCTTTCAAGTTTCGATCTTTACATTGAATTGCTAGAATTACTCCGGATTTGTTTCAATTACTTTCATCTCTAGTTTGGATTGAATTTGATTTCATTGTAACCGTCGGTACTCATTTTAATTCAAGGTTTGATTTCAATTGTTCTTTACTCATCATGCTTTATTATTCTTATTGTATTGCTTTGAATTCATCCCCAGTCATGCATAGCTAATTTCATTCCTAGGGTTTATGGGGATCGATGATTGATTCTTAGGTTTAATTTCTGATTTTGGTTGTCTTTGGTTGCTTGTTGTTAATCTAATCTCATGCCCTAATTCCTCACTCAATTGATCAAAGGCCACGATTGATTGTGTTGACCTAGGAAGCCTAAACCTAAGATCGAAAGCCGGGTTAAGGTGAGCCTTGTGTGAGAGTTAGTAGAGCGAGACTAATACGTAGCGAGCAGATTAGTTGAGCTTTAGGATTGACTTTGATCCGAGAGGACTTGTCCTAATCCATTAACACAAACCTTCATTAGTATCCTTTTTTCGGTATTGACCTTAGTTGAAATCATCGTGAACCTGTGACCCTAGATTTCTCCATTATCATCCTCTAAACCTTTAATTTTAGTCTACCCTTAGTTTATAGTTCAACCCAATCCTTTTCATACCTTGAGATTGACCTTTCCTAGCTGAGCACTTCCTTTGACTACTCCTTCTCTCTGTGGATTCGACCCTGCTTACCACTAGCTTCTGTTAGTAGTTTGTCTAGGTTTATTTTGATAAGGCGTTGACGACCAAGCCTCATCAAATTTTGGCGCCGTTGCCGGGGAGACGGTTAGCTAGTTAGTTTTGCTTGGTTTTTGCTGGGTTTTTCTCTCTTGTCTCAAGGAACCTAGTTCCTTGAGACCGTATCTTACTTTTGCAACTAGTGTTCTCATGCGCAGGAGCTCTATAAGGAACACTTTCGAGCGGAAGACTTGAGTACGCCTGAATTCTCTCGTTTCGCCACTATGCCTATCTTTTACTTCCCACAGTTCGATCATGAACCGCTGCATACCTATTGGGACAGACTTGTCTCCTTCATTACTCAGCCTGGCTGTTATGCTGAGATATGGGAGATATGTCATATGATCTATGATGGTGTCGATTATGCAACGCAGACTCTGATTGAGGCATTTGCAATGGAATGTTTAACTACATGCCTTATGAGGAGCGATGGGAACTCCTCAAATCATTAGCCCGGAATAGCGAGGAGACAGAGATGAGGCTGATGGCTGAAACAATAAAGAGCATGAGTGACACAATGGAGAACATGATGCAATCCTTAATGGTTCAACTCCAGAAGAGCGACCAAGCCGCGGATGCGTCCATCAAGAGGCTTCAGGCGCAAGTAGCCCAACTGGCGGCTAATGAAAACGAGGAAGAGCCGGTTGAGGACGAGACAGCATTAATCCAGGGAGAAATCGAGAACCCTGAACAGCACGTAACAGAGCCGGTTGAGGACGAGACAGAGTTGGAAGCATTGTTGCCTGCTGGCGAACAGGTACCCGAGATCATGGCCACTGCTGGCCAAACGGTAGAAGGCAAGATGGAGCCGGTGCTGGATAAGGCCAAGAGAATCGATTGGTACGCAGTCAAACCACTCGAACAGAATACGGCCGCTGCCAAAGACAACACCGTGACTTCCTATGCGGACAAACTACGGTTCCCTAACCAACAGCCTAGTTTTCCAAGGAAGCGCTGTAAGCTGACAGGATCTTTCCCTTTGGTTCAGTACGCCTCCATCATTGCTTGGCATTACCTATGCTTCTGTCTAGCCCATGCACAATTCTTTGATCGGCTTTTGAGAGCCTTAAGCTGTTTTGATTACGACCGTTGGCGAGTGACCGCTTCCTGAGCTTTGAAGAGTCGTGCGGGACTATAAACCAGCGCTTTCCGGGAGGCAACCCGATGACTTTGTATTCAGTTGTACTTTGCTTTGGTTTGGTTTGTTTTTGACTTTGACATTATTGTTTTTCGACTTTTATTGAGCGCGTGAGGATGAGGGATTTTATGATTGATTTAGCATGCAGGTACTCCAGGACTTTTGTCCTTGGTATTCTTGAGAATAGGCCTCTCTGCTGTTCGGCCTTGCTTTTCTACTTTCTTTGCTCAGAAGTACCTCAATTTGGTGGTGAAATGGACGCATATTCGTGGATCATAAGCCGCACTCCACGCTTTACTTCGGTTTGGGGGAGCTCCTTCACGAGCATGTGAGCTTTCTTAATCGTTTTCCCTCACTTCCTCGCTTTTATTTCCCCCGTATGCTTAGTGTCCTTTGCTTTGCTTGCTTATTTGTGCATTTTGCTCACATTGAGGGCAATGTGTGATTCTGGTTTGGGGGAGGAACGCTCTTGCGCGCTTTTTGTTTGCATTTCCGTTTTTGTGTGCATTATTTTATTATAAAAAACCCAAAAATTTAAAAATTTTGCGAATTCCAAACCTTTTTCGGCTTGAACTGTCTAGTTCGGAGAACTGATTAGTGTGCTGTTTTGATCTTTAGTATCTCCAAGTCGACTTTCTATTGTCGTAGCATGCACTATATGTTTGTTTCCTGTTATTAGATTGCGAGCCTCAAACACTAGCCCACTCATTTGCTTAATTCTTATCGCTTTTCGTTCTTTTACTTTCGATATTGGTATTCTTGCGAGGCATTGGCTTGTGGTATGCTTGGCATGTTGGTTTGCGGAATGATATGGAACGATTGTAAATAATGTTTGGAGCAATGCTTCGATGCTCTCGGAGGGGACTCATTGATTTGAGTAACCACAGTGGCCATGAATTTGGTTGCGACCGAGAGTATGAGCAATGATGTAACCCTTAAGGAAATATGTGTACCCGAGCGCGATTTTTACCGAGTGAACGTCAAGCTAAACGGTACCACATACGAGGGATGCTCCACATTGCAAAGAAAAAAACAGAGAAAGAAAAGAAAAGAAAAAAATGAAATGATTCGGAAAGAATGGTTGAATGGAAGTGGTATGCGTGGTTGGCCTTGCTTGAATCCAATTATCGTTAGTTTTATTTTTGCGAAAGCGTGAGAATCTAGTAATATGATGTTGGTGTGAATGGTTGAGACTTGTGCTCTATTTCCGGTGAATTAGACTATGGTTGTAAGTTTATGTGCATAGGTCGTCCACTTCGAGATGCTAACGTGATTAACTAGCTACGCTTTGATTTTCTCCGATGATGTTTGCTTGAGGACAAGCAAAGGTTTGGTTTGGGGGAGTTTGATACATGTCATTTATATAGCTTTTATGCCCCCGATACAGTCGCATTTAGCTCGCACTTACTTGATTTCATTAGTATTTTAGTAGCTATTTGCTTTATATTGCGATACTGTCGTTCCTCGTTTGTATTTTGCAGGTTTTGGCGATCCTGAGCTAAAACCTGAGTCATTTGGAGCGTTCACGAGTATCGAGACGTCAAGACGAAGCCCGAGAGTCGATTCGGAAGTCATACTATGTGTTGGGACGTCAAACCTATAGGTTCAAAGTGAACCTATCGGTTCAGAGTACAAGAAGCAGGGCAAAAACTTGCTGTAATCTTCTGATGGCCTTAGAACCGAGCGGTTTTGGGTGAACCGATCGGTTTGTACCCTGAACCGATCGGTTTGTACCCGAACCGAGCGGTTTTGTACCCTCTTTTTCTCCGAATTTCGTTGGCCTATAAATACAACTCGAGTAGGGTTTTGGGGCTTATGCTTTTCATTATACTTCAACCTTAGGTTTTAGAATTAGTTTTCTTCTCTTTTAAACTTCTCAAAAACAACTTAGATTAGATTTAATCTCTTTCAAGTTTCGATCTTTACATTGAATTGCTAGAATTACTCCGGATTTGTTTCAATTACTTTCATCTCTAGTTTGGATTGAATTTGATTTCATTGTAACCGTCGGTACTCATTTTAATTCAAGGTTTGATTTCAATTGTTCTTTACTCATCATGCTTTATTATTCTTATTGTATTGCTTTGAATTCATCCCCAGTCATGCATAGCTAATTTCATTCCTAGGGTTTATGGGGATCGATGATTGATTCTTAGGTTTAATTTCTGATTTTGGTTGTCTTTGGTTGCTTGTTGTTAATCTAATCTCATGCCCTAATTCCTCACTCAATTGATCAAAGGCCACGATTGATTGTGTTGACCTAGGAAGCCTAAACCTAAGATCGAAAGCCGGGTTAAGGTGAGCCTTGTGTGAGAGTTAGTAGAGCGAGACTAATACGTAGCGAGAGCCCGTTAGTTGAGCTTTAGGATTGACTTTGATCCGAGAGGACTTGTCCTAATCCATTAACACAAACCTCCATTAGTATCCTTTTTTCGGTATTGACCTTAGTTGAAATCATCGTGAACCTGTGACCCTAGATTTCTCCATTATCATCCTCTAAACCTTTAATTTTAGTCTACCCTTAGTTTATAGTTCAACCCAATCCTTTTCATACCTTGAGATTGACCTTTCCTAGCTGAGCACTTCCTTTGACTACTCCTTCTCTCTGTGGATTCGACCCTGCTTACCACTAGCTTCTGTTAGTAGTTTGTCTAGGTTTATTTTGATAAGGCGTTGACGACCAAGCCTCATCAGTCAATTAATCGAAGACGACCTCCGTAAAGAAAAGACTAAGGTCGCAAGCCGAGGTTACCAGGGTAGCTCATCACGAGCAGTCGCCAAAGCCAAACCAGTTCACTGCATTAACGCTCTGGAAGAACTAGCGCCTTCCCCAACTTACACAACACCAGCAAGATACACTGCGCCTCCTCCTAAGGCATCATACTCACCTGCGGGTCAGACTTCGTCAAAGCCACGCCGGAACTTTGACCCAATCTACATGACTTACTCTAAAGCACTACAGAAACTTGTGAGTCGAAACGTGCTTCAGCTCCTGGGACCTACAAGCGAGCCTCCTCAGGATAAAAAGCCCAAATCATGGGATCAGAATGCATACTGTGAATTCCACATGGGAAAGGGACATGACACTGAACAATGCTTCCGCTTGAAGAACATAGTCCAAGATCTGATTGACGACAAGACCATCGAGAAGCCTACTCCTGGTCCCAAACCTTCAAACCAGCTCAATCCCCTGCATACCCATGCCATTTTCGTGGGTACACACCCTATCATCGACTGTTTACACCTGATCGTCTCAAACGACCACGAAATCAACGGTATCTGGGACAGTTCTGATGAAGAAGACAATCACATAAACAATAACGGTTACCTATTCCCTCCAGAAGAAGAGGAGGAACACCAAGAACCCACAGGGATATATGGGAAAATGCCCCACAAATACCCAATCAGGTTGTCTGATAGTGACGATGAGATAGCCTACTTGACACGTTCCGGACGTCCATACAAAGCCTCACTAAGTCTGCTCGAACCCCCAGGTTTTCCGTCAAAAGCAACTGATCAAAACAAAAACAAGGGCATAGTCCTTGACGAGGTTACACCTCCACCTCCGATGACTACGCCACCACCTCAAGCAGCTACGCCACCTTCGATCGCCACATTACCACCCGTGATTACCCCAAGTCAAGCACAAACTGACATAGCATCATCAAGCACTCCTCCAATGCCTGTGTCCGAAGTTGGGGACTCGATTCAAAAACAACTCAATAAAACTAAGGCAGATATCTCGATCTGGCAGCTCCTAAGGGAATCACTGGGACACCGAGAAGCTCTTTACCGAGCCTTACAAGTCACCCCTATTACAACAGAGATGTCTCCTGAGAAACTCATCAGTCACATTACGCGTGAATGGCAAGCCAGCGCCATCACTTTCTCTGACAAAGACCTCCCGCCATTTGGGGGCACGCACAACTTAGCACTCTACATCAACGTAGAATGCCATGGCATGACACTACCTGTTGTCCTCATCAACAACGGATCTGCGGTCAACGTCCTGCCCCTAGAAACAGCTAAAAAGCTAGGGATCAAGGAGAATGACTTCATCCCCTGCGCAGACGGCGTCAGAGCCTACGACGGAACCCGCCGCAGCATTAAAGGAACCATCTCATTCCCTATCATGACAGGACCCGTCATAAGGGAGACTGAATTCCAGATTATCGATATACCCCCCGCATACAACATGTTATTGGGTAGGCCCTGGATCCACGCCACTAAAGCTGTCACTTCGAGCTTACACCAAAAGGTCAAGCTCCCCCTGGACGATGAAGTCGTCACTATCCATGCATCCAACTTTCGTGCTACCTGCGCAAAGAACAAAAACTTCGACAACGATTAATCGCAAGAATCAAAGATCGAAACCCTAGACATCACCTGTGGTTTTGATTTCGACTTTGACATCTGCGCCTTGACTCGCGAAGAGGAAATTGCTGCACTCTACGTAAAGGACAACAACAACGAATGGCCTACCATGGGTCTAGGTTATATACCATGGTCCTATGAAATTGCCCATGGTGAACAAGCATTCAATGACCGAAAGAGGGGTCGTGACTTCCGCATAGAGCCATATCATATCTTTATTGACGAGTACTTTGTCAAGGAAGGTACGAGCAAAATGCCCAAGGACCACTTCTCTTGTACCATCGCCGGGATTGAACTCATCTCCGACATCCTGCGCAACCACAACTTCAACCCTACCAACCTAATCGTCCCATATGAGGAAAAGACACACGACGGATGGTCGAAAACTCTTCAATGGACTGATGAGCAAGGTCGCACTTTCAGGATCACTACTGGAGAAGGCTACACTTTTGAGAACTCTGACTCCGAAGAAGACGAGAGCGAAAACCCTGACAACAAACCTGTGATAGAGTTTAGACCCCCGCGTCGTCATTTCAAGTCTCTCACCCCAACTAAGCCCCCGGGTTACGTTCCTGATGTGATAGACATAGATAAAGAGTTAGAGTCTCTAAGGTTGTCCAAAGCTCCCCTGTCCGAGCTATCTTCAGATGTAACTGCTTTTGAAAACACTAATGACAACAACGTTTCCGGTTACTACTTGCCTTGTTTTCCTTTAAAATCTGCATTTTCTAATGCTCACGATAACATTAAACACAATAGCATTGCATTACATAAATACATTGCAAGTATCATTTCAAAACCCGAACAGGACCCCATCATCGAAGACACAACGATCATTGATGTGGGAACACCCGAAGAACCCCGAAAACTACAGCTGGGGGCTTCCTTGAGCATGGAAGAAAAAGCTGCATACACCGAGCTACTCACGGAATTCAAAGACGTCTTTGCTTGGTCCTACAGGGATATGCCTGGCATTGACCTTGAAATAGCCGAACACCGCATCCCACTCAAACCAGGTGCCAAACCCATTAAGCAAAAACTACGCCGCATTAAACCAGAATGGTCTCTCATGGTCAAAGAAGAGATCGAAAAACAACTACAAGCGGGTTTTATACAAGTCATCGAATACTCAGATTGGGTATCAAACATGGTCCCAGTCATGAAGAAAAACGGAAAAATACGAGTATGCGCAGACTTTCGTGACCTAAACAAAGCATGCCCAAAAGACGACTTCCCATTACCCCACATGGACATACTTGTGGACAATACAGCCGACCACGCATTACTGTCATTCATGGACGGGTATGCAGGTTACAACCAGATCAAAATGGCAATGCATTTACATGTCTAAAACAACCTTTGTGACGCCTTGGGGCACATACTGCTATACGGTCATGCCTTTCGGACTCATCAATGCAGGCGCCACATATCAACGCACCGCAACCACTCTGCTTCACGACGTGATGCATAAGGAAGTAGAAGTCTATGTCGACGACATGATTGTGAAATCTAAGCAAAGGGAGGATCACATTACCAACCTTCGTAAATTCTTCACCAGAATCAGACAATACAAAATGCGACTAAACCCACAGAAATGCACTTTTGGGGTTACGTCAGGCAAGCTATTAGGTCATATCGTAAGCCAACGTGGAATCGAAATCGACCCTGTCAAAATCAAAGCAATAATGGAGATGAAACCTCCAAGCAACATCGATGAAATCAGGAGCTTTTTGGGACAAGTCCAATACATTTCTCGATTCATCAGCAAACTCACAATGGTCTGCGAACCGATCTTCAAGAAACTAAAAAAGGAAGAACACACAAAATGGGATGACAACTGTCAGCAGGCATTCGACAAAGTCAAAACCCTACTTACAAATCCACCTGTTCTGGTGCCACCCCAGAAAGACCTACCACTATCATTGTACCTGACAACTACACCAAACGCCATGGGCGCCATGCTCGCACAAGAAGTTAACAACGAAGATCGAGCAATCTACTACATCAGCAAAAGGTTCCAAGATTATGAGACTCGCTACGAACCCGTGGAGAAAAGCTGCCTCGCTTTAGTCTGGGCCACCAAAAAGCTCAGACATTACCTCCTCGCTCACACAACCAGGGTATACTCCCTAATGGATCCACTCAAATACTTATTTGAAAAGCCAATATTAAATGGTCGTATGGCCAGATGGACACTATTGCTAGCAGAGTATGAGCTCAAATATCTGCCTTTGAAAGTCATCAAAGGTAGAGCTGTTTCAGATTTTCTCGCAGAAAATGCCATCATTGAACAACCTAAAATTGACACAACGTCATTCCCGGACGATGGAATTTTCACTGTCGAAACTGAATACTGGCAACTCTACTTCGATGGAGCCTCAAATTACCGAGGCTACGGCGTAGGAATACTTCTAATATTTCCTAACGGCGATCATACACCCATCTCAATCAAGCTTGACTTCAACGTCACCAACAATGCCGCAGAATACGAGGCCTGCATTTACGGCCTACAAGCAGCCATGGCCCTCAAGATAAGGCACCTACGCGTACATGGAGACTCTTTCCTCATCATAAATCAAGTGACAGGAGCATGGAAAATCATGAACGAAACCCTTGCAAAATACCAAGCAAAAATACAAACACTCCTGACAGAATTTGACAGCATAGAATTCTATCACCTCCCAAGGGAAGAAAACCAATTTGCCGATGCGCTGTCAAAGCTTTCATCCCTTCTCAACATGCCACCAAATGTGGACACATTACCCATTGTCGTCGAAAGACGTGGTGAACCCGCATACATCCACACCATCGACATCGACGAAACCGAACAAACAGAACCATGGTACCAAGCCATACTCAACTACAAAACAAGCAATTCTTACCTACCCGACACAGACAAACGAGAAAAAAGAGCCATCCGACTTCTTGCGTCTCAATTCGTACTAGAGATGGGACAATTACTCAAAAAGACACCACAAGGCACCTTGCTCATGTGTGTCGACTACAAAAAAGGACAGGAAATAATCGCCCAAGTACACGACGGCGAATGTGGCCCACACATGAACGCAAGAGCCCTGTGTAAGCAAATACTACGACTAGGATGGTATTGGACGATCATGGAAGCAGACTGCATTCATTACGTCAAACACTGCCATAATTGTCAAATATTCAGCAACGTACAACACGTACCCCCTTCACCCCTTTACAGCCTCACATCTCCGTGGCCCTTTTCAACTTGGGGCATCGACTTCATAGGCAAAGTACATCCCATCGGAGCAGGAGGACACTGCTTCGTGCTAGTAGCAATCGACTATTTTACAAAATGGGTAGAAGTAGCATCTTTCCGCACCCTCGGCTCAAAAGAGGTCGCCAAGTTCATACAAACAAACATCATATGCCGATACGGCATACCGCACGAGTTCATAAGCGACCAAGGGTCGCATTTCCAAGGCGAAACAGAAGCTATACTCGTTAAATACAACATACAACATCACAAATCCTCTCCTTACCGACCCCAAACCAACGGAGCCGTGGAGGCAGCAAACAAAACTGTGGTCACCATCCTGGAAAAAATGATCGACAGTTGTCGGGACTGGCCTAACAAGATTCCATTTGCACTTTGGGGGTATCGCACCACCATACGCACACCCACAGGCATGACACCTTATTTCCTCACTTATGGCATGGAAGCTGTTCAACCAGTGGAAATAGAAATGAAATCCCTACGCATTCTAATGGAAAGTAACATTCCGTAAGGTAACGGGCCCGCGAACGCCATTTAGCAACTCATGCTCCTGCATCTAACGTCGGCTAAATTCTTTAAGCATTGTGCGAATGTACCAAGCACGTCTACAAAGAGCATTCAACAAACGAGTTCGACCACGAAACATTAAAGTGGGAGATCTAGTTTTGAAATCAGTACGCGCGCCACTTCCGGTTGACCCACGAGGAAAGTTCAAACCTAACTGGGCAGGTCCCTACCTCGTCAAGGAAATCTACACAGGTGGAGCAGTCAAACTAGCCGATCTCGACGGTCAAGAGTTCAACCTAGCAACCAACCTCGATCAGCTGAAGAAATACTACCCCTGAAACGCTTGCAATGTATTTATAACATGTAATTAAACACAATTTCACGGGCCGGCATGCCCCTAAACGTGCACTTTCAAACTCTTTACAAAAGCAAACACAACTCCGGGCCGGCATGCCCCTAAACGTGCACCTTCAAACTCTCTACAAAAACAAACACAACTCCGGGCTGGCATGCCCTTAAACGTGCACCCCCACAACAAAAAGCAAAAACACAACTCCGAACTACGCCGGCTTGATTCCATTTACGTGGATACGTAGGCAGCTTTTCAAAAGCACAGCCGACATTCAACACAAAATCATATACTCAAAACATCTCTGGGATATGACAGACATAACAAAGTTCAAAACACAAAAAAATATACATGTCTCTAACCTTAAAGGAAACAAGGCAAGTTACGAAAAAACAAACTTTTGTTTTATTATGCTGGAAAGGGAAATATTTACAATTTGGAGCACGAGTACTACCCTACTAACACACACGACACTTACAAGGGTCACATGATCCCGGCATTACCTTCGGGTTTAGGGAATACAAAAACAAAACAAACAACAAGCAACAAGCGTCCAGATAACACTCCTCACGACCGAGAGGGGAACTCAACCCCTATTGCGACCCCTGCCACTACTGTCACGACCGCAACGGATCGGTTTATAAGCAGACATTCGCGCAAGCTCTTTAAGCTCTAGAACGCGAAGGCGTGACCTCTCGCGAGAGCTCTGGGCAACAGTCCACCTAGTATAGGCCTGTGATACCTGATGTGTCCTAGGGGTACTAGCCACCAGCCACCTGGGCCGCATAATCCAACCATTCGCCCAAGCATCAACTACATCGCTAGTCAACATGAGCCTGCCTTGCACCGTAGTATCATGACCAGGGATAAACTGTGCCCACCCTATCTGTCGCCTCACTCGCATGGGGTGGATATAAACACCCATGTCCAAACCGCAAATGAGAACTCCGGACGAACCACCGCCGGCCGCACTCGCTGTCACGTCAACGACTCCCCACCATGGTACCGACCAACGGATGGCAGATGACCTCACAAATTCACGGAAGTAATTATCAGGACGATGGTGCGGATCCAGCCACCTAATATAGCGATTAGCCACACCCCCGGCAGAATACGAACCATCAATATCACCTAGCACGCTCAGACGCTCCATAAGCCACACCTGGAGGATCAACGGACATCCTCTGTATGGACGCTCCCTATTACAGGCACGATCGTCCAGGCCCAGGACTGTTTCGGCCAAGATCAAGGCTGAGGGGTTACAACCATACTCCATCTGTTGAACGACAGTAATCAAACGGGGATCACCGAGCGCTCCCTCATACAAAGAATCGGGGAACATGTAGCGATGGATTAAACAGAACGCCAACGCCCTTTTCCTGGCCCCGAAAGAAATCGTCTTATTTCCACGGTTCATGAACCGCCGACACAGGCGATTAAGATTAATGCGACTCCCAGCAAATAACCCCTCCGTCCCGTCAGAGGTCATCTATAGATAGCTCTCCACATGCCTCTTGTACCCCGGCTCCCAACTAACACTCACAGACGTGTTAGTGCGCAGCCAACCACCAATGGCTCCAAATTCCTCGACGAGTGGACAAACCTCTCCACCAGGAAAACGGAACACATGAAAACCCAAGTCCCAGTAGTCTAGACAAGCATCCAAGAACTCGGGCTCCATCTGAACCTTCTTCAAGCCAAGGAATGCCCCGAAACCGCAGTCTCTCAGGTCTTTCTTCTCTAGCCCAGACAAAGACGCACACCAACGACGCAAGTTTCCTTCAAACTCCTCCATTACTCGACGCGAGTTCCCTTCAAACTCCTCCATTACTCTCAAAAGACGCTCTACAAGATAGTATGAATTATATTATAAGTGATGAGTTGCAAGTTCACAACGGGAATTGACGTATGATTTGTAGGATGAGTAAATGAGCAAACACAAGCATCCTTCTTATAGGCAACGTCTTCAAGAGGCAAGGATACAAAGTATAATCGCTAGTAAACCAGCGATTAGCCAAAAAATCGAAACAGAAAGCCAAAAACAACCCAAAAATCGCCAGAAAACTGGCGATTTACACAAAAATCGCTAGAGGACTGGCGATTTTCACTTTAATCGCCTGTTTTCTGGCGATTTTTGTGAGAATCGCTGGTATTCAGGCGATTTTCTAGGCTATTTCCGACATTGATGCGACGACTGCGCACCGTCTTGCAGCCTACGAGTTGCAGAAATCCCTTTTTACAGCCTACGCACCGTTGCCTCCTTACTTTTACGACCTATCGGTTACGATTACGCTACCCGGCTTTACGTCGTATTGTGTCATTTCGTCGTCGACTTTCGACTATTATTTTACACACACATTTCACAAAACTCAACCGTCGCATTTCACAAACTCACGATAAAGCACGACGTTCTTAATTCACATTTTTACGAGCGTCAAAAACACCTTTTACGGTCTTACAAAATTTAATCGTCACATTTCACTAACTTACGATAAAAGTACGACGTTCTTAATTCACATTTTTACGAGCGTCAACAACACCTTTTACGGTCTTACAAAATTTAATCATCACATTTCGTAAACTTAAGTTAAAGCACGGCGTTCTTAATTCACATTTTTACGAACGTCAAAAGCGTCTTTCACGGACTCAAAATATTTTTTTTTTTCTCAAAATGGCATATTTTGTAAAATATTTTAAGCATGCATACTCTTATTACGGGTCGAAAAAAAAAAAAAAAAAAAAATCTCAATCGAGATTTGTGTTCTTTTTACGACTAACCGTCTAATGCAGGAACACGGTTTAAGCAAGTCGCGAGGACTTAAAACGCGGAGGATGACACAAGCGGCCATACTACAAAATAAGCCTAAATAACCAACAAACCTCACGACGTAGTGCACGCGGCCTACAGTCACGAGAGCTACGCTAACAAAGGCACCTACCATAATCCACAAATACACCTGCTACATAACCAAAGCACGCGTACGAAGACGCATAACCTGCTCGTATCAAGCCAAGGACGCAAGTCAACGTCATACGATTCCTGCGTGTATAACCATACAAAATACCAAAATACGCACACGAGGCAGCAAGGCCTTATCGCGTCAAGCCGCGGTCACAAAAAAAATGGACCTCACGTCAACTCCTACATATCCAAATACATACAAATACGACCACAAAACAAAAACAAGTCCATAAAATAAGCCTACGGTCCTAGCATACATCCCAAATCAGCTAGCTTGGTCTCGACGGCTAAGCTCTGCGCGTAACGAGTCAATCTCGGCACGATGAGCAGCTAATTCCTGCTCACGTTGAGTCTCCGCGGCCCGGGCCCGCCCTAGCTCTATCTGACCCTGCGCGACTGCAGCCTGCAAATCCGCCACGTACTTCTCCGCTTTGCAAAGCGCGACGGCTTTATCATTAAAAGCCACGCGCCACCGGTTGGCCACCCTCCACAATTTCTTATGCACATCCACCGTCACCTGCAAGCAAGTAACGCCTTCATTTACCCAAACTGGGGGCTATAATCACAAGCAGCTTCTACAACGTTTGACTAACGATTTTAGGACAAAATCTAACTCAAACTGGGGGCTATACTCAAAAGCAGCTTCAACAAGGTTTGATTAACGATTTTAGGACAAAATCTAACTCAAACCGGGGGCAATAATCAAAAGCAGCTTCACCAAAGTTCAACTCACGATTTTACCTCAAACCGGAGGCTCTATCAACCACAGCTTCAACAAAGTTTGACTCACGATTTTACCTCAAAATCTTACTCAAACTGGGGGCTATATACTACATAACACGCAAGCATAGAAAACAAATCATACCTGCTTCACCCGAGGGTTCCAACTATCCAGGCCAGCGTCAGTCACCGCATACAAGTACTGCGATAGTGGCATTGAATGCCGACAGCCATCATCGTGCTCAAAATCCAGGCTCTCATAGAAAGGAGGAGGCTGAACCTCAAGATCAGGGTCGCGTGGCTACAAGATACAAAAATCACGATCAATTTTTGCTTTTTTTTAAAGGAATATGCACAAGCAAACGCAAAAACAGCAGCAAACCTCAATGACAGCAGGCGCCAAAGCAAGGCGCGCCCACGACGTATAGACCTCGTCTGGCCTCAACAAGGACACCGACTCACCCTCATGATATACATCGCGGCGAACATCAACATCCGGCGTCTGCACAAAAAGGACCTTGGGAGGAGCCACTGGCACAACAAACTTGCCCCTAGTCGTCTGTGCTGACAGACGCTCGCCTAAAAACCAGTACGAGTCATACTGAGTCGCAATGTACAACCTCTGTGTATCGCGGAGAGCAAAGCGAGTCGCAATCGATGCAGAGACATTCTCGTACTTCGCCCAAGGATTAGGAACAAACTACAAAAACAAGAAATGAATCAAGAACACGCAACCACAAGCAAAGCAGGAACACAACGCATAAAGGAAATACAAACTCCTTTTACCTTATCGACGGTCATCCCGTTGAACCGCACCCGAGCATCCTCATAAGTCGAGCGAATACCTTTCCTATTTGCCGTCGCGTAGGCATGAAAAGCAGGATACTTCGCCTTCACAGAAAATGTGTCAGGAAGCAGCGACGGGAAATGGGCATAGCACCAAGACTACATAAAAACAGAAAATACATCACCAAAGGAAGGAATAACAGCAACAAAGCAATAAGACATCGTAAAAAAAGAGAAAGCAAAACAATCATACCTCCATCAGCAGACCAGGGCCAACCAAAGACGGCTGAGACCCATCATCGATCCGATCAGGACGAACTGCGTCCCTGCAAAATCGAATCAAGAGACCCATGGCAGGAGTAACCCAGTCAAAATAGCCCAATCTGGACAAATCCCTCAGCGCCATCAAAACAGCTGTCGACGCCCGCTCGCCTTTATCTCCGAAATGGGTGGATGTCAGAAACCACCATAACCACAACCTAGCATTCTACTCATGACTAACTTCGCTCACCTGCTTTTTCCCCTTGCCTTTAAAATAATCATCAAACCATGATGTCCGAGGCTGAAAAGTGTTCCTCTCACGCTTCTCACACCTAATACCGCCCCCGATCAAACGAACAACCGTAGGGCTCGAGATAGCAGGGCGTGCTTTGTCCCACTCAATCATCTCCTCCCCGTGGGGAAGCCCCGAAACAATCGCAAGGGACGAGAAAGTAATGCCAACCTCGTACCCGGGCATATGGAACGTATTAGTCGTGTCCCAGAATCTGTCTAGCAATGCTCGAAGCACAGAAAGGTGCGAATTCACGTTCTTCTTGCAAGGCTTCCTTCCACTTCGTCACCAACTGACCGGGTCAGATCTGAGGATTATCTTCTGTGACTCAGGGGACAACTTCTTGTTAAAAGCATCTATGACAGTACGAAAACCGGAGAAGGTCCTCATGTTACCCAACTCGAAGCCAACCTTCACCCGGGTAGACAAATGCTCCAATGTGTTCCAAACTAAACTTACACCATCCCAATCTTTGGCAACCTTCGCCCACAGTCTTGGGCCGTGAGGAAAAGATGGCCTCAAGCCCAGCTCATCAACCACGCCCATAAACATATCCTGCGTAGCAGCCGACCCAGCATTAGCACCAAATTTCACCACTGCAAATTTCAACCACATCATCCACAACTTGCTCATCATCCTCTTGCTCCTCCTCGGGCTCAGGAACATCCTCAAAAGCATTCTCAAGTCGACGAGGTGGACCCCGCCTCGGCTTATCGACAGCAGGGTCATCCCCATCCTCGTCAGAACGCACCTCGTCAGAAACACCAGCACTACTACCCTCACCTCGCTCACGCCACCGGCTAGCCGCCGCTGCACGACGACCTTGCGGCGGAACTCCACCCTCAAAGATTATCAAAGAATGAAGCCCACTTTGGCGCTCCTACTAGGCCTATCATTCTTACGATTGTCCCCGCGACTTTACCTCGACCTCTTCCAACAGCCATGGACTCAAGAACACCACCACGCCCACATCCCAGATCCGCAAAGCGATCGACCCAACACCACATTCACTAACAATGGCCCGGCCGACTAATCCGGCAGCCCCCACGCCCACCAACTAAGGCATCCAGAACTCCACACGGCCCAACGGTAACTCCAGTCACCTCTACAGTACGACCTACGTCACCAACAAAAGGCCCTGTCGGCTCCACAGTAGTGCTGTGCTCACTAATAGAAGGCATAGGAGACTCAGGAACAGCCCCCTGTACCTCACCTCCTGGCGTCAAAGTAGGAGGAGTTTTGAATAGGTCAGACTGCGACGGACCTTCAGAAGTCGCTAAGTGATGACGCAGCTCGGATATCGGCGTACGCTCTTCAAAGTCAATGTTCTCGATGACATCCTGCATAGTACTGGTAGAAGGTATCACGAACTCAGGGTCACCTGCACGAATTCAAGAAATGCTCTTAAGCAACGCAGTAATGTGATAAGACAAAATACGATTCAATCGAAGCAAGCGCATGACCAACTGAAAGAATGCACATGTACGAAAACAACAGAAAAACAAGATTCAGGCCTATCTTTGACAGAAAAGGCTAAAGAAGAAGCAGAAACACAGAGACACATTTTCATGACGCAGACACAATACCTACGTCACACACATTTAATCCAAGGAACAAGGATGCACAAGGACAGAGAAAAGTCAAGCAGAACGGCAAAAAGCAAGCATTTAGCCTGTCTTTGACAGAAAGGGCTAAAAACAAAGCAAAGACGCAAAACGGCATATTTCATGACACAGATATGATACCCACGTCATACACATTTAATCCAGGGAACAAGGATGCACAAGGACAGAGAAAAGTAAAGCAAAACAGCAGAAAACAATCTTCAGGCCTATCTTTGACAGAAAAGGCTAAAAAGAAGCAGAGACCCGAAAATGCATACTTTATGACACATGCCCAACGTATGCGGCATACACAGCAAATCTGAAGAGCAACGATGTGCAAAAGCAAAGAAAAAAGCAGACAAAACGGCAAAAAAAAAAACGAGCTTTAGGCCTGTTTTTTACAGATAAGGCCAAAACAACGCAGGGATACAAAAATGCGTATATTAGGACACATATACGGCATATACGTCATACGCAACCAATACAAGGAGCTAGAAAGTACAAAAATGACAAAAAACCAAGCAAAGCAGCAGAGAATACACTTTAGGCTTATTTTTGACAGATAAGGCTAAAACGGCGCAGAGACACGGAAATACCCAGCGCAGGACACGTATACGACGCACAAGTCATAATGAACACCCACAAAAAGTTTCGTACAAAAATCATGTCCCGAACACCCCGACTGAACAGCTTTTATAAAACGCACACAAGCTACAAAAACGGCCTTTTCATGGCCATTGCTTGACCAGAGAAGCCCTAATCTCTCACGATCCAACACTTTAGCCAACCCAGATGGCCTATACGACAATACATCCAAGACTCGAAGCACGAGAAGCAAGAAAGACGAGTTCAAGAAGCCTAGCTCAACTACACAAAAACGCTTCAAAACGCTCCAAAACACCTCCAAGTCACGCATGCTCGACAAAAAATGAACAAACCATGCACCACACAAGTCATCATGACCCAAGACAAGAATTTTTGACAAGTTTCGGAACCGAAAATTTCCACCCGAAAAACCGTCTCCACACAAAAACACACGAAAATCACGGATTTCTTAACCGTTTTTCGCACACAAGACACCCATGGCCTCATCATTGGCATACAGCAACTTCTCAAAAACAACCAAGCCAATCAGAGTCGTTCTACACGACAAAAAACAGAGCACAACCACCAAAAAAACACCCTTATACACGGTTTTCAACCCAAAAAACCCGATTTTCACGCCGATTTCAACGAAACAAATTTACCTAAGCATTATACTACTAATGGGTAACCTACATTGAAATTTTGAGCGTATTCCGAGACAAAAATAAAAATTGACCAAAATACCCTTGGCCACATACACGAAAAACAGCCCTACGAGTCGGGTTTTTCATACGCAATCATCAACAATCACGAGACAAGCTTCCTACTACTCTCAAGCATTGGTTTCAAGCAAGAACGATAGCAAAATTCGAATCATGCAAGACGGTTTAACATAAACCCTAACAAACGAATTTTCAGTTAAAACCGACTCAAACCGACTTCAAAACACGAATTAGCAACTTGATTGAGTGCATACCTTGGTCCATTGCGAATCGTAGGAGGCGGAATCACGAGTTTTGGTCAAGAAATCGCTGAGAACGAATTTTTTCGATTTTGAGGTGTTTGTGTGTGTTTCGGCTGCTATGCTCCTCTCCTCTTCTACCCGTGTTTTTGAGCAAAATGACACACACACACACTAAATCGCCAGAGGTCTGGCGATTAAGTGGTCAGTCACAGCTCAATTTTTAGCTTGGACTTGTTGTTACGGTCTATTACGCTATTAACTCACTCTTTTATGCACTACTATGATAAAACACGACAATACACACGCTCATTACAAGTCGAGAACCTAAATCTTTACAAAATAACAACACATATACGCTCTTTACGAGTCACAAAACCAAAAATACGTATACTCCCCACGAGTTAAATACGTATACTTTTCAAAAACAAATACACTCTTTACGAGTCACAAAATCAAAAATACGTATATTTCTAACGAGTTAAATACGTATACTTTTCAAAACATATACGCTCTTTACGAGTCACAAAACCAAAAATACGTATACTCCTCACGAGTTAAATACGTATACTTTTCAAAAACAAATACACTCTTTACGAGTCAGAAAATCAAAAATACGTATATTTCCTACAAGTTAAATACGTATATTTTCAAAACAAATACACTCTTTACGAGTCACAAAACCAAAAATACGTATACTCCTCACGAGTTAAATACGTATACTTTTCTAAGCAAAATACACTCTTTACGAGTCACAAAATCAGAAATACGTATACTCCTCACGAGTTAAATACGTATACTTTTCAAAAACAAAAACACTCTTTACGAGTCGCAAAAACAAAAATACGTATACTCCTCACGAGTTAAATACGTATACTTTTCAAAAACAAAAACACTCTTTACGAGTCACAAAAACGAAAATACGTATATTTCCTACAAGTTAAATACGTATATTTTTCAAAACAAATACACTCTTTACGAGTCACAAAAACGAAAATACGTATATTTCCCACAAGTTAAATACGTATATTTTTCAAAACAAATACACTCTTTACGAGTCACAAAAACAAAAATACGTATATTTCCTACAAGTTAAATACGTATATTTTTCAAAACAAATACACTCTTTACGAGTCACAAAAACAAAAATACGTATATTTCCTACAAGTTAAATACGTATATTTTTCAAAACAAATACACTCTTTACGAGTCACAAAAACAAAATACGTATACTCCTCACGAGTTAAATACGTATACTTTTCAAAACAAATACACTCATTACGAGTCACAAAAACAAAATACGTATACTCCTCACGAGTTCAATACGTATACTTTTCAAAACAAATGCACTCTTTACGAGTCACAAAAACAAAATACGTATACTCCTCACGAGTTAAATACGTATACTTTTCAAAACAAATACACTCTTTACGAGTCACAAAAACAAAAATACGTATACTCCTCACGAGTTAAATACGTATATTTTTCAAAAACAAATACACTCTTTACGAGTCACAAACAAAAATACGTATACTCCTCACGAGTTTAATACGTATATTTTTCAAAAAACAAATACACTCTTTACGAGTCACAAAAACAAAAATACGTATATTTCCTACAAGTTAAATACGTATGCTTTTCAAAAACAAAAACACTCTTTACGAGCTACAAATCAAAATACGTATACTCCGCACGAGTTGAATACGTATATTTCTCAAATACACATAAAGCAAAATACACATTTTTATTCAAATCAAGATGCAGATACACGAGCAAGCACGCAGCAGGCACGCAAGACGCAGGAGATGGTCAAGCTACGAGACGCCATCGAATCACATCCAAACAACAGCAGGCCGGCAAGCCCTAAAAACATGCAGGACCGTCATGTCCCTAAACATGTCGTCCCTCCCCGCATTCCCGACACTAAGTCCTCGTCTCTCCCCGAGACACATACTTAGCGTCGCCAAAAAAGACTGTAATGGTCCGGATACTATCTTCTAAGTTTGACTATCGCTTTAGTCCAAGCTCAGTCAAACTGGGGGCTCTGTAGATACCCGTACCCGTACCCCCCCAAAAAACAAACCCGATGACGAAAAGGACTTTTTATGCATGTTTTAAATAAGACGAAACGGTACATAAGTGTCTAAAACATTTTAGTCATTTTTAACGTATTAATTTGAATTTGCATATTTCGTAAAAATGAATATTAATTTAGTCATTTTAATCGTAAGTCGACACAATACGCACAAGCACTACACAAAGACGCCTCACAAAAATGGTCCAAGAACACAAAAGCGACCCGCACCCACACACAAAAACAACCCACACACACACAAAAATGCCCAAGCACCCGAGCGGGCCAAAATGCGTCCCGGGTCACATTCTTACAAAACAAAAACCCACAAAGTCGTAAAATAATACGTTACAATATTATTTAACTTCGAGCCAAGATCGAAAAACACGACGAAAAACCGAAACACGAAACACGAAACACGAAAACCGAATCAAAACTCAAGTTGATTAATCAACTTGATGACCAACTTGATCAAATTGATCAATTGCAGCCCCAAAAGTCAGCCAAAATCAGAAATACGCAGCCTATAGCCTCCCACCTACGATAACGTATTACGGCGCAACAAATTTGTCAGAAACAAAGGGGAAAATCGCCAGAACACTGGCGATTTACCATAAAATCGCCAGTTTTCTGGCGATTTTATAGTCCTCCTCTGGCATTCTGGCGATTTTCTGAAGAATTGCTGGTTCTCTGGCGATTTTCTGATCAATTAGGCATAAAACACGAAGCATTTGCTATAAATAGCAGCCCTTGTTCGAACCAAAAATAACAACAATCGATCAACAACTTACAACACAATCACAATAACAACAAAAACATTCACTTAAACACAATTACAATAATAATACTTATAACTAATACAATACTAATACACATATAAAAGCCTCTCGCACTTATAAATCTCCATTCTAAAAACCGTCTTCGCATTTCAAGGTAAAGAAATTTTACCTTCAGGTTAGACGTTCGAGACTTATGGGGTTACCTTAACCCACCACCGATATTGGCATTAACGAACCCTTATTCGTAATTCGGTTGTAGTAATTCGAATCAAAGATTCGTCTAAACCCTGCCAATATCGCATAAACAAACGACTCAAATCACTAAATTAAACACCACTTTTACATTATGCAAATTCTCGATTCATGCATTAAATTACGACTAGAACACGGATTCGACATTTAACTGTACCGTTTCATATAGTCTTTTAAACATGCAAAACCGAGGGTTTTACAAAATCCTAGAATTGAACACAAGACGGAGAATAACGTTTAGTTATTAATTCAAATACAATGAATTAGTAATTTCATTATATTTCCTATAGCAAATCGTCATATCTATGACGGCTTACATTTATTTTACATATTTATCGAGTCATATATTTGCATTTGTACGTAGCGTCCTATTAGCCCAAATATCGAAATTAAAGCATATGTTTTCAAATTAGTAAAGACTACTTTACGTAGGCTTTTTATTACGATTTTCATAATACATTTTGTCAAAACTTTGAAAAGTAACCTCACTCCGAATCCTCTCTGGTTTCACAATAACCTCAAAGTGATAGGTATCACAAGACCTTGAAATCTGAGACACCCGTGTCTTATATTTTAAGACGCGTTGAATAGGTTCCAAATTCCTTTAATATTTGGTGGCGACTCCAAAAACACATTTTAAAAGGATTTTTATATTTCTTTTTGTTATAATCACATGCAGTGACATTCCCTCATAAGCAAAAGAACGCTCGAGCGAGCCAAGCACCCAAAAAAGGGTACGAAGCTCCCGCGAGCGAGCTTCTTGCAAAGTTCATTTTTCCCGCGCCGTGCATTCCGCCCCATGCAATTTTTCGAGGGCGGGCGCGAGCGGGGCGTCGAGAAGGGATCCCTACCCGGTATCCTCAGCGTGGTACTTGGATGATGGCACCATAGTGGGGGACACTTTGGTAGTAGGGGAGGTCATCGATTTGATCATGGCGGATGGCCCGGGTTTTGGACTCCATCTTAATGTCGATAAGACGGGAGATATTTTGGCCTATAGAGGATCCCCGGAGTCGGCATCCTGGTGTCTTTTCTCCTTCTATTGCTCGGCCGGTGCGCGATGTCTCTGTTTTAAGTGGTCCGGTCAGCACTTGCCCTTCTTTTTGCAGTGAGCTTGTGGCGAAGAGAGTGACTAAGACAATTGCGCTTATGGATTTAGTTGCGAGGATCGAGGACCCACAGTGTGAGTTGCTTTTGCTTCGTGCTTGTTCTGGAGTTTCGAAACTTTATTTTACCCTCCGCACTTGTTTTCCGCGTGTCTTCGGGGAGGCCCACCTTGTGTTTGATGCGGCGCTACGTTCTAGCTTGGAAAGTATTGGCACTGCGGGCGGGCCTGGGTTTAGGGACTGATACGTGCTATTTATATAGTTTATATGCCACCGGTTTAGTCGCATTTAGCTTGCATTTATTTGTGATTATTATTATTTTACGAGCTATTTGCTATATATTGCGGTACTGCTGTTCCTATTTATATTTTGCAAGTTTTGGCGGTCCTGAGCCAAAACCCGAGTCGAGTGGAGCACGTACGAGTACCGAGACTAGAAGGCCAAGCTCGAGCTCACGCGGAAGCTCGAGTTACGAAAAAAAGACATAAAAGGATCAAGACGAAATAAGAGTTGAGGCCCAAAAGGATTACAAGCCCAAGAGAGGAAGAGCTGGCCCAGCTGAGCAGGCCGGCCGGCCAGGTGGACCGGCAGCCGGCCGGCCGGCAACCATGCACTGACGCTCCGATTTTCCTATTTTCGAGTTTTAATATTTGGGGACTTGTATAAATACCTAGGCTCGGGATAAACTTAGTCTTATGCTTTATATTACTTAGGTTTTAAAGTCTACTGCTTATTCTTAGTTCTCTCTCTTTGATAAAACTTGAAAACTTCATTAGTTCAACTTCAGGATTGATTTGCTTTGTAACCGCCGGTACTCCAATTTAATTCAGGTTTAATTCAATTGCTTTTAATTCTACCATCATGTTTATTGTTATTAGTTTTGTTGTTTTTGCCTTAGTCATGCGTAGCTAATTTTATAATTAGGGTTTAGGGTGATTGTGAGATTGGTTCATGAACATGTTTTAATTGCTAAATTGATTGAACTTGTGCAAGTTGATTTTTTCCTACGTGTTTTATTATCAATTGAATTTAGGGACGCCTTTATTGAATTGAACCTAGGTTGTTTCAGTTTAAGATCGAAAGCCTAATTGAAACTAGACTCACGCGTATTTGATAAGTTAAGTTTAGTAAGTTGCGAGAGCCCGCTAAATTTGCTTAAGGTTAATATTGACTCGAGAGAGCGTATTCCTAAACCTAGTCACTTGCATAGCTTCAATTGATTGATATTTCCTTTTGAGTTGAGTTCCTGAATTAGTTTCACATTGATCCCGATGTCCTAATCTCCCTTTTATATACTTTTTCACCATTATTACCTTTTGTTCTTAGTTTAGTCTTCCTACACACCGATTTTATTGCTCTTGAGATTGACCTATTTTAGCTGAGCATTCTTTTGACTACACATGTCTCTCTGAGGATTCGACCCTACTGCCACTAGCTACCTAGTTAGTTGACTTTAGGTTTATTTTGACTTAGGTGACGCGACTTTAGCCTTGTCGTGGATCGACGGTGGCGCCTTGCCACGTTGCCTTTTCGCCTCGTTGGGCTTGGGGTCTATGCTGCGGGGGACGTTTTACATTATGCTTTCCTGGCTTCCCGTTTGCAGTCTGCAGAGTTGCAGGCTACGCTGCTACGGTCTTCAGGAGTCGGGGCTCCTGGTCCTGCTTTTGACGTCGCATTACAGGTGTTTACCGAGACTACGGGTTTTGCTTTCCCACGTGACCCAAGTGAAGTCGCTGCCACTAAACATATGAATAAATTGGCAGATATATATTTTACGAAGGTTACTGTTTCTGCGGAATCAGTTTTCTCGCTCTCCCCGCGACAGATCGCCTTATGGAGGTCTCAGCAGGGTGCCCATTATTCGGACTGGTTACGCGCGGTGCCTATTTCATGGCTAGGGCAGACTATGAATGGGAGGACTTACCATAGTGTGCTTGGTTACCGGCTTGGTGTTCCGTTATTCACGGCGTCTAGGCCCTGTTCTCGGGTGTACGCTGGTGACGTTTACGGTGATCATGCCGTCTCGTGTACTGGTACTGTTGGGGTTAAGTATCGGCATAACCTTGTCCGCGACACCTTACTGGACATCTGAGACAAGGCTAGCATCTCGGCGGGGAAGGAGGTTAACATTGGTCTGGTTGATGGGCACGACGGATCCCTTCGTCCTGCGAATTTGCTTCTATACTCTTGGGACAGGGGGCGGGATGTTTGTGTGGACCTAACGGGTTCTTTCCCTTTGACTCAGTTGGGAGTAGCGAGTTAGGTGTCTGCAGTAGAGTTATTCTTTATTCAACTTTCAGTATGCAAATGTGCTAAGTCTGAGGATTCATGTGCGGTAGCTACGGTTTCCTACCGTTCTCTTTCTCTACGTTGGGGGAGCTGGATTCAGCGGCCATAGCTTTACTCAAGCGGGTTCAGAACTACTCTGCCTCCCATGATGCAAGGGCTCGGGTATCCGCTTACATTTTTATTCGACTTAGTTTTGTCATAGCTAAGGGGGTGGGGGCCTAGATTGTTTCTCTATTCCCCACCAATTTCTTGTAAACTGTGTTTTTATATCAATAATATGATTTATTTGATAATAATAATAAATAATAATAATAATAATAATAATAATAATAATAATAATAATTATTATTATTATTATTATTATTATTATTATTATTATTATTATTATTATATGATCACTTTGTAGGAGATAAAGAGCAATGAGATTGAATTATCTAAGATATATTGAAATCGTGATCACTATATACATGGGTACGTGTTAAAGAGCAAATATCTTAAATTTATGAAATTAAATTACTTTGGGAAATTCCATGGTGTACCCTTGTGTTTTTTCGTTTATACCCTCACATTTGGACAATACTAGGTTATACCCCTAAGTTTTAAATTTTATCTTTATTATGACCTTTATTCACGTTTTTGTTTATTTAACTTATTAAATAACTCATTATACTTGATAATTCTTCATTTTTCTACTCCGACTTACTTTTATTGATGTTAATGAAGGGAGTCATGGTGTTTATATTGAAATTGATGAGGAATTTTTTCTATAAATATCGAAATTAAGAGTTGACGAATTTGATGAAAAGTTGTTAATGATAAATATCATTGTGTAATACAATTAGTGGTTTAAAATGATTAAGTATTGAGTGGATGAAGAATTTAAGAGCATTGATTGGTACGTTTATAGGTTTGATAGACTATTTAAATTTATGCTACGTTGAAAATAATTATATTAGAAACAAAATAAAAAATTTAGGGTAATATCCGAGAAAAGTTAAGATTGTCAAGGTTATATCGTGGAATACTAAAAAACTGAGGGTATAACGTGGAAAACGAAAAAACTGAGTGATACACCGCGAAATTTCCCAATTACTTTTCACCAAAAAATTATAATGAAGTATATTGATTTGAATCGTGATGATGACTACTTAAGAGGTAGTGTAACACCCCGGCCCCAACTAAAGGCCGAAATGTCATTCACGGTAGCTCGTCAGGCTGCGTACATTGCCCACAGACCAACACGGGCCCTTTCCAGCGCACTTTGTCCTCACTCGTGCGCATCCTGAGAACTTCCCAGGAGGTCACCCATCCTAAGACTACTCTCCAGCAAGGACGCTTAACTGAAGAATTCTTAAGATAAGCCACCAGAAAAGAAGATACATCTTGTTGATATGAGTAATACTTACAATCCTTTTAAACACTATGTCACTTGAGCTAACATATGAACCTCTTCAACAGTTTACCCGGCCTGAATAACCTCGGACAATACCGGGTGTTAGTAGTCAGTGACCAATGAGCAAATCTAAATGATGATGCTTACATTCGTGCGAATGATTTTACTGATCATTCTAACGAGGTTATATTAAATGTTAACTATAAATCATCTAACAATTAATGAGCTTGCTTACGACATTATATTTGAGTTATCAGAATTGTGTGAAGCTGAAGGTACATGAGATTGTTTCTTTTAGTAGCATTGCTTTAGTCCGTTGACTTTTTTAGACATACTTTCTCCATTTCGTTTGGTTCTATACATTTGATCAAAACATGGTAATTAAGGTAGAAGAAAATCAAGTGGGGTAGACAATAGAATTACCAAACTACCCCTACTTTATTGTTTGAAAGTGGGTTGGGTGGGGTATTAATGAAGGGTATATTGGTCTTTTACTTTAATAAAGTACGGACCAAAATAGAAATATATAGAATTGAGTAGAATTTCCGAAAAAGGAATATGTATAGAATCAAATGGAATGGAAGAAGTATGAAATATGAAGTAGTAGTTATATGTAACTGTATCATCTATTGTACGAAGGCTATAAAACTTCGTGTCATTGGCGGATACACATAGGGGTATATGGGGTCACAGGACACCATATCGTAAATTATTTCGGTGTATTTTGTCCATTTATAATTGAAAAAAAAATTAATTTATTATATTTATACAACAAAATTTGGGAAAAAAATTTGTAGGACCCCATAATAAAATGTTTCTGGGTCCGCCACTGCTTCGTGTGCACTATTTTTGTTCCTGTTTTGACCGTGGACGGAATATTCAGCTTAACATAGACCTAATTAGAGCAAAATAATTTTGGCCTTGTCACCGATTAATCCTAGCTTCGTAAATGAGGATAGTAAACTTAGTTACAATATTTGAACAAAAAATAATACAAGTTTGAAAAAATAAAACTGCGATTAATAAATTAGTATTAATATTATCTTAAAATTTCATAAAACTTCTCGTGCACTAATTAGAATAAAAAACCGTATGCCACAAGTCGCATGTTGGTAGAATACTCCATATATAAGTCCTTAGAATAAATAGTTATAAAACAGACATATATGTATATCCTTGTATTTTAGAATAGTTGTGCTGATACTCCTCGGGCTGTAAATGATATGAGCCGGCTCGCCGAGCCCTCGGAATCGGCTCGGTCAAAGCTCGGCTCGAGCTCGGTCAAAACTAGCTCGAGCTTGAGCCGAGCCCAAGCTCAGTAAGGTTCGGCTCGAAAGCTCGTTTTGGCTCGTTTATTATTTTTAGTATAATTTTGTTATACCGTACTACTAATTTTATTTCAAATTATTTGTTATTTAGGCATTTATATGTAGTATAATATAATATAATTTTTAAAAAATTATATAATCTAATAATTAGTTTTTTTTAATATTTATATTTAGTTAGACTCAAATGGTGTGTACGTTAAAATAATACAATGATAAGCGAGCTCGATTCGAACTCGAGTCGAGCTCGAGTTTTTTTCGAGCCGAGCCTGAGCCCACCCAGGCTCGGGCTCGAATCAGCTTGTTTACACTCCAAGATACTCCTTTAATTTCCTTGGTGGTTACAAAAGCTTATCATAAGTCTTTTATATGCTAATCCACCAGGCTTCAAATCCTGTAATTCCTTGGTGGTTACAAAAGCTTATCATAAATTTTTTTTTTATTATGTATTAAAAATCATCCAAATCACGTATTTTTTTTGTAATAAAAGACGTTTTTAAGAAAAAAAAAGTTTTGTTAATTATTTTTTATTAAACTAATGTTCCTAACGTTTTTAGTTAAAATAATTTTTTAAATTTTAATTAATGATTCCTTTTTACATATATATCATATTATAAACTATAAATAAAATAGCAAAAAAAAAAATAATAAAAATGATTAAAGTTTTACCATAATTTTGGAATGAAAATTAAATCATCTCATAATATTTTCGAAATGACCTGATTACCATAGCTAATATTGTCCCTCTCTTATTTCCGATCTGATCACATAATTAATTTCAAATAGATTTTACCACATGTAAGCATTACATTGGTGGTGTATAAAAGATTCTATACCCTAAGTGTAACCGTATCATCTCCGTATTATCCATATCGATCTCTACTACAATATAATCAAAATAAATACACCAAATTGGATAAGGTACTGCGTATCATGTTAGAATAACCTTTTTTTTTTTTTTCTTATTCTTTCATTATATGTAGTGATTTAGAAGATATGAAATGAAATTAATTTAACAAATTACGGAGTACAAGGAATACGTTTATCCTAAAGGTCTATAAATTTAGAACAGAGTAAGTGCTATCAATGAGACAACCTTTAAAAATAAAAATATGCTCGTCCCCAGCGGAGTTGCAAACTGAAGGAACCGGGATCAGGCGCTCCTCGACGCCTCGCGCGGGCCTGCTAGAATAGGGGCGTGGCGCTACGCGAGAGAAACTGTAGGGCGCAAGTGAAATGCACGCGAGTTGCTATAGGGGGGTGTCATTGTGTAAATCTGCTTAAAGCGTTTTAAGAAATGTCGAAAATCTTTTAAAAGTCGCCACCAAATTATGAGGTAATTCGGAACCCGTTTAGCCTGTCTTGGACTCGAAGACGCGAATCTTAGAATTCATGGTGCGTCGATACCTATCCGTCTAAGGCAATGGTGAAATTAGAGCGGATTCGTGGTGAAGGTACTTTCCGAAAGTTTGTTAAAATGCGTTATGAAAACTGTAATCGAAAAGCCTACGTAAAAGTAGCCTCTACTAGCTTGAAAACAGTGTATAGTTCGATGTTTGAGCTGATGCAAACCGCTATATACAAGTGCGATATGTGACTCGATGAATATACGTAAAAGCGAATATATACGTCAAAGGTATGAGGGGTTGCTATGGGAAATGTGCACAGTACAAAGCGATAATTCATTGCTTGAATTATTACTTAAATACTAATTTCCGACTCATGTGTGTAAAAGTTTGTTAAAAACTCTTAGTTTTGCATGTTTTAAAGACTAATGGAGACGGTACAAGTTTTGTCGAAATCATGTTTAGTCGTTTTAATGCATGGAATGAGAATTTGCTTAAGTGTAAAGTGGTGTCCGTTTGTTTTATTTGAGTCGTTGCTTATGCGATATTGACGGGGTTTAGACGGATTAGAAATCCTAATTGCTACAACCGTATTACGAATACAGGTTCACAATGCCAATACCGAGTCAGGTTAAGGCAACCTGTTTGTCTGAGTCGGTGTCCGAATCGGTGAAAGTCTAGAGAGAGAGTGAGAGTGGGGGAGGAGCCGCCCCTCAAATGTTGAAAATGAGGAGGTATATATATATATAGTGTTTTGAGCGCCGCAATTTTGCCAGTATTTTGGGGGGAAATCGCCAGTGCACTAGCGATTGCCTGTGAAATCGCCAATGCGCTGGCGATTTCAAATGAAATCGCCAGTGTCACTGGCGATTGCTTGTGAAATCGCCAGTGCACTGAGGATTTCAAGTGAAATCGCCAGTTCACTGGCGATTTCGTGGGTGGTTCGGAGATTCCTGAAGTGACTTGAGCCGTTAATGTGACGTGCTAGGTGATGATGAGATTCGTTTGATCTGATTTTGGGACGAGACTTTTGGGTCTGTTTTGTCGTTTCGTGTTTCGTGTTTTTTTCGGGTCTCGGGCTGAAAAATGTTTTTATCTTGAATTGAATTGTTTTTGTGAAACGTGTTTAGGCGTAAGCTCAGCTTGAGCGTATGACGTCTCGGGAAACGTGTTTGGGTGTTTATTTGATCTTTTTTGTGTGGAAAAAGGTTTGTTTTTGTGTTGGGCCGGCTTGAATAAAATGATTAAACAAATACTCATTTCACACGACATGCAAATAAATCATTTTGTCCATTAAATGATCGACCTAAAATGTTTTTGACAAAATGTACCGTTTTGATATTACGTTAAAATGTTTTTTTTCCGATAGTCCATTTCATCATTGGGTTTGTGTTTTGGGGGGACGGATACGGGTAACTAAATGTAGCTAGTAGTTTTATACTCACAAACCAATCGATCATAAATTTACTAGTGATTAATCCTTCGCTTCCTCGAGTTCGACCCGTTTGCTACGACATCGTACACTTACGGTAATTTAAAACACACCAAAAAGTGAACTTCAAATACCTAGGGTGAAAAAATTGCGTATGGATCCTCTCCAGTACTTCATGGTACTGGATGGTCCAGTTGATGCTCTACCTATGTAACACCTGTACATGTGCAAAATGAATGGGGTAGATTGATTTTCACATATCCTAAAACCCACTTGCAATTTTTGGCAGTAAACTAGAGTTCTTGTGGGTCCATTATTTTACTCTTTTACTTAATTTACTTTAAACATAATATTTGAAACTCTTAACTTTGAACTTCTACATGTAAAAAAAGGAAAAAAAAAAACCAAAAGAAAACTAATCACAAATTCTAATCAACAAAATTATTTGATCTTCAATCTGTTAGGCAATTAGGAACAAGAACTTTGAAGGTATGTATTGTCCCCGTTATCTTTCAAGTGTTAGTTTTAGACAGTTATACAAATTAAATTCACAAGAATTAGAATAAATAATTTCATGTAATTCACCATATAATTATCTATTTTTTTGTTGTCATTCATGCAATTGAACTTACAGATCATCATGCAAAAGTGAAATTTAATTAGAGATTACAGTACATCAAAAGATTCACAATATAAGGTAATTGTCTTCTCCTTTTTCTCTCTTTTTTTTTGTTACCAAAATAGATTAAAAAAATAATTGTTACTTCAATTTGTTGGAAGATAATTATATCTCTGCCTCATCTAGTTGGGTTAATTAACCTGAAGAAATACAAATATATCCAAATAAGAATAAAATAAATATAGAAATAATTAATTTAACTAAATTTGAACCTTACTTGATTGTACTGAGGAGCCTCGGTAAAATGGAGAGGAACCGACTGTGAGTTGTGAATTGATGGATCCTAAATCGTAAGAGTTCAAATTTACATTGTTAACAATTGAAATAAAACAAATCATTGTTAACAATTGAAATAAAAATTATTGTTAACAATTGAAATAAAAATTATAATATAGATTAAGAATAACAAATTTATTAGTTATAAAACAAATCATTGTTAACAATTGGAATAAAAATTATAATTAATTTGTTAATGAATTAAATTAATTTTACTTACAGTTAACAATTGTGTGAAAGTGATATTATTAGCTTCATTGAACAAATAGTTGTCATCGATTGGTTGTGATTCCGGCTGAACCTACATCACAATTGAAATCAAATGAATACTTGTGCATAAGCTAATTTCTCCATATGTGTTTTACAGTAAAATGAAACTAATGCAGAGTTATACATACCAAATTAGTAGTTGTATTTTCCGAAGATTTATTCCTCTGTCTTGTCTTAGCATTCGCTTTTCGATTGCTTTTCTCCAACCACGTTTTTGGTCGACCTTATCCTTTATAAAGACGTTGCCTTTTCTTTATCCCTTTAGCAGCACTATAATCACACATAATTTCATTCCTTTCAACTTCTTTGCTTTCAATTGATATTGATATGTTACATGTGTCACTAGTTTGTTCACCCGTACATCTTTTACTTAGCATTTGCTCGACGATCTGTGTCGACTCTTCACACACCTTAGACATAAAGATGTATGTTTCATGGGATTCACATGCTCGACTTACCAAATTTCCGAATCGATCACACAAGTCTCTGTATCGACTTGTAAAATGTGCTCTCTTATCTACTTCCTTTTGTTGTCCACTTGAGTTAGCTTTACGCTCATATCTTGCGCTTCTTGTCCATCTATCAAGAATGTATGCTTTTGGTATCAACTTGATATTCATTATATCTAGGACTTTCAGAGCATGACTACATAGGATCCCATGAGTCTCAAATTTACGACAATTGCAGTAAGTTGTCCCATCTTCAGCATTCATTATCACTATTCGCTCCTTAGTCTCATTTAAGTTTGCAATTGTATATACATGCATTTGTTGATCTTCCTTGTGATCCTTTACATAAGCTCCCAAATACTCCTCGTAGTCCTCTTGAAACTCCTCGAATATTTTAGGAGTGTAAAGGTTCCCTGCTTGCACTAACATCGGGGCTTTCTTCATTTTCAATCTTGGTAGCTTGTGTATGGAGTCATATTCTGCTTTTGACTCATTATATCGTTTACTATTAACCACCCTCTCAAAGTGAGTGAAAAAATCTACTATATTTAGATCCGACTTCAAATGACTTTTTAAATCAGAATTAAGACTCTCACTTAACTGGGTAGATCGCATACCTGCTGTAAATGTTTTATTAACATAAGCCCATGCCCACTTCTCCTTAACTTGATATATTCCATGGAGCCAAGACTTAGCGGGTATTTGATGCTCCACAAGTAAAGCATCCCAGGCACTTAAAAACTCTTCCTCTGTTTCATATACATCGATGCACGCCTCAAATTGTCGAGAAAAATCTGGATTAACATGATATAAGTGGTTCATATGCCTCAAAGCATTCTCTCTTATATGCCAAGTACATAATCCGTGGAAAGTCTCTGGCATGACGGACTGGATAGCATTTGCCATAGCTGCATCTTGATCCGTAAGAATTGTTTTTGGATTCCTCCCACCCATTGCTTTGAGAAATGTTTTGAACAACCATTCAAAAGAAGCGATTGTTTCATCATAAAGTAGAGCTGCCCCAAATATAACAGTTTCCCTGTGATTATTATATCCAACGAACACTCCTAAAGGGCGATAATCTTTATTTGTTCGATACGTAGTATCAAATACAATCACATCACCAAAATACTTATAATCATTAATCATCTCAGCATCCGCCCAAAATATGTTTGTTACTTGTTCCTCCATATCCATTTGAAATTCATAGAAGAACGAATGATCTTTTTTTGCTTGTTCTTTGAAATACGTCAACAAAGCAGTTACTTCTCCAAACTGAAATGTGTGCTTTCGTTTCGCTCGGAGATAGTTTTTCTGATCGACCTTAGTAAAGCCTAGGTAATCTTTTCCCCCTACTTTTCTGGTCATGTACTCGTTGAAATCTCTTAGGCTTAGTCCACACTCATTCGCGGTGACAATCACTACAAAAAAAAATGATTATAGCGACGGACGTTGCGACGGATTTAAATTCCGTTGCAAGAAAAAGGTGCTTGCGACGGACATTGCGACGGAATTATATTCCGTAGCTAAAATTTGTAGTTGCGACGGACATTAAATCGCGAGAAAAATGATCGTCGCAACCGTGCGCGAAAAAATCCCAAACCCGCCAAAATAAAAAATTACCTGTGACGGTTTTTGCGACGGATTATCCGTCGCAAATGTGTTTTATAGCGACGCCTTGCGACGGATAATCCGTCGCAAACAAAAGTCAAATTTGCGTCAAAATAAAAAATGGCTGAAAACTTCAGTCAAAATAAAAAATATTTTTGACGCGCTATGCGACGGAATTTCCGTCGCAATTTCTTATGTAGCGACGGGTTTTGCGACGGAAATTCCGTCGCATAGGGAAATTTAATAAACCCCATTCATGACAGATCTGCCATTTCACGCGAAAAAAAAAAAAAAAAAAGAGAGAAGATCTAAAGGGCGACGGGGACGAAGACGACACCACCACCACCCTAGACCTCTCCGGCCACCACCACCGTATTCCTCACCACCACCGTCATCACTTAGGCCAGCCAAGCCACCACTTAGTATTCCCCACCACCACCACCACCGGTTTGTTTTTTTTTTATTTTTTTGTGATTTTTTCAATTTGTATTCAAATTAGATGTTAATTGTAGGTTGTTAGAGTATAATTATGACCTAAGATAGATCCCATGGGTGAAGTTTGATTTTCAATTGATATTAATTTTAATAATTAGGGTTTTGGATTGAATTTTTTTTAATTTTGGTGTTGTATGTTGTTGTTGTTGTTGTTGTTGTTGTTGTTGTTTTTGTTGATGTATTGTGAGGTTGTTGTTGTTGTTTATTGTGATGTTGGTTATGTTATTGTTGTTGTATTGTGTTGTTGTTATTGTTGTTTATTGTGTTGTTGTTGTTCTTGTATTGTGTTGTTGATGTTGTTATAATGTTGGTTGTAATTGTGGTGTTGATGGGGGTAATGGTGGTGAAAGAGGTAGTGGTGGAAGTGGTAATATTAGTATAGTAGTAATTAGTAGTAGTAGTAGTAGTAGTAGTAGTATTAATTAGTGATATATTTGTAGTTTCTTAGTAGTATTTGTAGTATTTTAGTAATACTATTATAGTATTAGTAGTATTATTGTAGTGATTATAGTAGTAATTTAGTGGTAATAATATAATAGTAGTAGTATAATAATGGAAGTATAGTATAATAGTAAGTAATAATTAATAGTCTTATAATAGTAGTAGTAGTAGTAGTAGTAGTAGTAGTACTCCGTAGTATAATAATGGTAGTAGTAGTAGTAGTAGTAGTAGTACTCCGTAGTATAATAATCGGATTTAGCTCAAGGGTTGGTAATCGGAATGAGTAGGGAAACACACTTGCTAAGGATATAGCTCGTAGTAGTTATTAGTAGTATTATTATAGTATTATTGTAGTAATTATAATAGTAATAATATAATAGGAGTAATACTATTATTTGTTGTATTTGTTAGTATTAAGTGTTGTTTATTAGTAATATCATACATAATACTAATATTAATTTCTTATTTATTTTTAATCATTCATGACTTAGTACCCGTTCAAAAGTTATTCATTAGGAATAACTTTTGAATAGTCCTGTGGAACCCGGGAACCGCCGTCGAGGGACCCAACTCGGCGTCTTGCTTAAGGGCGGATTTAAAGTTAAAAAAAGATTAAGTTAGAAAAACCTTTAAGAACTGTATGGAGTCGCCACCTATTTATCGCGGAAAATAGGAACCTGCTACCATGTTCTAAGCTAAAAACATGTCCTAGATTTGAACACCGACACCCCTAGATCTAAGGCTTGTGAAACCAGTTGGATTCGGGGTGAGGTACTTTAGAAAAAGAGTTAATTCAAATAATGCTTTATGAAAACCTTTTAGAAAAGCCTATGTAAAAATAGCCTCTACTGACCTAGAACAATCCTTGTATAGCGTAAATTGAGCTAATGTTATCGCTACGTACAAGTGCGATAAGTTTGTAAAAGAATGCAAATGCAGATGCAAAAGATTGATTAAAACCCTCGGTTTAGCATGTTTAACTTGTTAGAAAGCAGTTCGATTAAAGGTCGAATTCATTGTTTAAGTTGATTTAATGCAAAGGAAAAGGGTGCAAGATGCATACAAATAAAATAAAGTTCAATTGTCCATTGGTTTATTTTATAAGTCGATTGCTTATGCGACTTTGGCGAGGCATCGGATATGGAGTGTACCCGAAGTAATAAGAACATTTGGAAGGCAAGCGCGCTCGGGTGCCAAAGCCTGGCGCTAGAGTGTAGTCCCTTTGTTAGTCCATAAAGATAAGAAAAAGCTTTGATCCAAGTGGATCGGCACTACCTTGTCCCGACGCCAGATCTGGCAGAGCTTCGCTTCTTGAACTAAAAAGGAGGATGAATTCAACACGGGATGGTGTGTTGAACCCAAGGATTTGAGTGCTTGAGGCTTTTGTGGATGTTTGGGAGTGTATTAGATGAGAATGCTGTGAATGAATGATGATCTCCGAAGCTGGGTATAGGGGGGTATATATACTAAAAGACCTCCGAGCAATCAGGTAAGCAGAGGATAAAATCAAGCCTTGATACCGCATAGCCCTATGCGGTTGCCAGGACAAACCGCATAGGCTTATGCGGTTTCCCCACCAAACCGCATAGGCTTATGCGGTTTGAAGGGCTGGTTTTTTGTGTAGTTTCCAAGTTTCGGCTCGACGCAATCTTTGCAAGATTACGTGATAATCCTTGCTTGCTCGTCAAGAAAAACCTAGGGTTTGCTGGGATATTTGCTAGGGTTTTTGTGAGGGCCAGGGCTTTGGAGTGCGGGCCAAAGGCTTGGGTTTGGGCTCGGTTTCGGGCCCGAGACCCGGAAAAATGAAAAAGGTGTATTGTGTTGCATTTTGTGAAATAAGGTAAGACGTAAAGCCGTATTTTGTGTAGGGAGAGGCTAAGGGAAGGTTTAGCCGCTAGGCCTAAATTTAGGAATTTAGGAATGCTGAATTAGACCTTGTTAATGTAAAAGGGCTAATTGCGGTCAAATCTGGCTTCATGCCAAATGAAGCAGGACAAGGACCTAGCTAGACTCCAAATGGACAAAATGAACACTTATTTAAATGCGATGTGATGCGACCTGACTCATTTTAACATTTCAAACGACTCAAAAATGAATTCGACATATTAGAACCGTTTAAGTTAGCGTTAAGACATGCGTAATAAAAGTCCGTGTTACATCACGGGGGTTTTGTTTGGGAGAATGCGGATATGGGTATCCACAGAGCCCAGGTTTGATCGAGCTCGGACTAGAGCGCTAGTCAAACTCCTTCGACCATATCCAGGACCATTACGGTCTCGTCTGATCGTGAGCGAAGCATGTGTCCACGGGTGAGGCGAGGACTTGAGCGAAGGCAACGCGGGGAGGGCGTGCGCATTTTAAGGACTTAGGCGGTCAGTGCATGCTATAAGGGCTGCGACCTGCGAGTGCCTTATTTGCGGCCGATGCCATTCGATGTTGATGCCGCTGGATTCTTGATGTAGATGCCGTTGTTGATGTTGTCTTTGGGTCTCGTCGAGGAGCGCAGTGCTTAGTGTAGTGTCTGTAGAAGAAGTAATAGTCTGGGAAGGGTGTATATGTATGGTCTCGCCGAGGAGCGTAGGTGTGGTTGTAGTTGTTCGGTCTTGTGAAAGAGTCTTTGGTGCTTCAATCTTGTAATGGATTATGGTCAGGAAGGTGTATGTGCTCATGTATCCTGCTTCATGTAATTGCAAATGTGTGGGCGCCTTGTAGTTGATGTAGATGCTTAGACTTCTTTGGGCGTCTTTGATGTAGATGCTTAGAGTTTATGCTCCGAAGTTGAAGGATGACTCATTCAGGATGTAGAGGTGTATCTGCTAGGGAAGTCGAAGGATATGTCTTGGACTCCGTGGGAAATCTGTATAGGTGTGTGGTCTCTGTGGGGAAGAAGTGATACTCCACAGGGACGTGTAAGAGGGTGTAAAGACTGCGTGAAGAGTGTTCGTGTTTAGCCGCATCGCAGTGTATTAAATGCTTAGTACACGAGTATGGCATCAGTAGGTGACGCTTAACCAAGGCATAGGCTGGATGTGCTAGCGCATGTGGCGGACTTTAGGTGGCGCCTTAACCATCAAAGTCATGCGGGTACAAAGGAAAATACTTGGGCTTGACGAGCCAAATATGGAGAGACAACGTGGAACAAAACATGCCTCAGAAATTGCCTTGTTGACTAGTGATTCTTCCGGGGAATCTCTTATCAATTGGCGACTTCAAGCGAACTCATTCACACATGTCGCGGCTTCAAATCCGGAATAATTTGAATCTGCGATTGTCTTAAAAATCTTCATTTTTACTTTGCTTTGACCATGAGACGTGGTATCTGGTGATTCGTTTGGATTCACGTGATACTCATCTCTCGGACTTGGAGTGTAGGTGCCTGGGATGTTCTTGGACATGTTAGGGTGCTTGGTGTTAGGACCAATGTTCGGGTGGTTTTTGTTTGATGCACACATGGAAGTGTTATGCTTTTAGCGTGCATGCTCGTGTTTGTAGCGGTTTTGAAGGTGTCGCTCAACCGTAGATGTTTATGTTGATGTGGGTATTTGTGGCAAGGGTGTCTTCAAAAAAGTGAAAAATTATCCATTTTTCGTTGTAAAGGATGATTCTTGATAGGCAGCGTCAGCCCCCAGTTGTCGTGGTCCCCAGCGGAGTCGCCAAACTGTGGAACCCGGGAACCGCCGTCGAGGGACCCAACTCGGCGTCTTGCTTAAGGGCGGATTTAAAGTTAAAAAAAGATTAAGTTAGAAAAACCTTTAAGAACTTGTATGGAGTCGCCACCTATTTATCGCGGAAAATAGGAACCTGCTACCATGTTCTAAGCTAAAAACATGTCCTAGATTTCGGAGCACGCCGACACCCCTAGATCTAAGGCTTTGTGAAACCAGATTGGATTCGGGGTGAGGGTACTTTAGAAAAAGAGTTAATTCAAATAATGATTTATGAAAACCTTTTAGAAAAGCCTATGTAAAAATAGCCTCTACTGACCTAGAACAATCCTTGTAAAACGATAATTGAGCTGATGTTATCGCTACGTACAAGTGCGATAAGTTTGTAAAAGAATGCAGATGCAGATGCAAAAAGATTGATTAAAACCCTCAATTTAGCATGTTTAACTTGTTAACGAAAACGGTTCAGTTAAAGGTCGAATTCATTGTTTAAGTTGATTTAATGCAAAGGAAAGGGTGCAAGATGCATACAAATAAAATAAAGTTCAATTGTCCATTGGTTTATTTTATAAAGATTGATTCTTATGCGACTTTGGCGTGTCATCGGATATGGAGTGTACCAAGTAATAAGAACACTTGGAAGGCAAGCGCTCGGGTGCCAAAGCGGGGCGCTAGAGTGTAGTCCCTTTGTTAGTCCATAAAAGATAAGAAAAAGCTTTGATCCAAGTGGATCGGTACCTACCTTGTCCCGACGCTTGGGATCCGGGCAGAGCTTCGCTTGAACTAAAGGAGGATGAATTCAACACGGGATGGTGTGTTGAACCCAAGGATTGGGTGCTTGAGGCTTTGAGAGAGTTTGGGAGTGTATTAGATGAGAATGTTGTGAATGAATGATGATCTCAGAAAGTTTGGGTATAGGGGGTATATATACTAAAAGACCTCGGAGAAATTAGGAAAGCGAGAGGATAAAAACAAAGCCTTGAAACCGCATAGCCCTATGCGGTTTGCAGGACAAACCGCGTAGGCTTATGCGGTTTCCACCAAACCGCATAGGCTTATGCGGTTTGAAGGGCTGGTTTTTTGTGTAGTTTCCAAGTTTCGGCTCGACGCAATCTTTGCAAGATTACGTGATAATCCTTGCTTGCTCGTCAAGAAAAACCTAGGGTTTGCTGGGATATTTGCTAGGGTTTTTGTGAGGGCCAGGGCTTTGGAGTGCGGGCCAAAGGCTTGGGTTTGGGCTCGGTTTCGGGCCCGAGACCCGGAAAAATGAAAAAGGTGTATTGTGTTGCATTTTGTGAAATAAGGTAAGACGTAAAGCCGTATTTTGTGTAGGGAGAGGCTAAGGGAAGGTTTAGCCGCTAGGCCTAAATTTAGGAATTTAGGAATGCTGAATTAGACCTTGTTAATGTAAAAGGGCTAATTGCAGTGCAAATGCGAAGCTCATGCCAAATGAAGCAGGACAAGGACCTAGCTAGACTCCAAATGGACAAAATGAACACTTATTTAAATGCGATGTGATGCGACCTGACTCATTTTAACATTTCAAACGACTCAAAAATGAATTCGACATATTAGAACCGTTTAAGTTAGCGTTAAGACATGCGTAATAAAAGTCCGTGTTACATCACAGGGTTTTGTTTGGGAGGGTACGGATATGGGTATCCACAGAGCCCCCAGTTTGACTGAGCTCGGACTAGAGCGCTAGTCAAACTCCTTCGACCATATCCGGACCATTACAGTCTCGATACAGTCAGCGGAACGAAGCATGTGTCCACGGGTGAGACGAGGACTTGAGCCGCAGACGTGCGGGAGGGACGTGCGCATTTAAGGACTTGGCGGTCGTGCATGCTATAAGAACTGTAGCTGCAGAGTGCCTTATTGTCTTTGATGCCATTGCTGATGTTGATGCCGTTGCTGATGTAGATGCCGTTGTTGATGTTGTGCTGGGTCTCGTCGAGGAGCGCAGGTGCTTAGTGTAGTGTCTGCCGAAGAAGTAATAGTCTGCCGGGAAGGGTGTATATGTATGGTCTCGCCGAGGAGCGTAGGTGTGGTTGTAGTTGTTCGGTCTTGTGAAAGAGTGCTGGTGCTTCATCTTGTAAGGGATTATGGTCCGAGGAAGGTGTATGTGCTCATGTATACTGCTCCATGTAATTGCAAATGTGTTGGCGCCTTGTAGTTGATGTAGATGCTTAGACTTGCTGGACGTGCTGATGTAGATGCTTAGTGTTTATGCTCCGAAGTTGAAGGATGACTCATTCAGGATGTAGAGGTGTATCTGCTAGGGAAGTCGAAGGATATGTCTTGGACTCCGTGGGAAATCTGTATAGGTGTGTGGACTCTGTGGGGAAGAAGTGATACTCCACAGGGACGTGTAAGAGGGTGTAAAGACTCGTGAAGAGTGTTCGTGTTTCTGCTTCTGTACCGTGTATTAAATGCTTAGTACACGAGTATGGCAGACTGTAGGTGACGCCTTAACCAAGGCATAGCTGGATGTGCTAGCGCATGTGGCGGACTTTAGGTGACGCCTTAACCATCAAAGCTTGCGGGTACAAAGGAAAATACTTGGGCTTGACGAGCCAAATATGGAGAGACAACGTGGAACAAAACATGCCTCAGAAATTGCCTTGTTGACTAGTGATTCTTCCGGGGAATCTCTTATCAATTGGCGACTTCAAGCGCGAACTCATTCACATATGTCGCGGCTTCAAATCCGGAATAATTTGAATTCTGCGATTGTCTTCCGAAATCTTCATTTTCGCCTGCTTTGACCATGAGACGTGGTATCTGGTGATTCGTTTGGATTCACGTGATACTCATCTCTCGGACTTGGAGTGTAGGTGCCTGGGATGTTCTTGGACATGTTAGGGTGCTTGGTGTTAGGACCAATGTTCGGGTGGTTTTTGTTTGATGCACACATGGAAGTGTTATGCTTTTAGCGTGCATGCTCGTGTTTGTAGCGGTTTTGAAGGTGTCGCTCAACCGTAGATGTTTATGTTGATGTGGGTATTTGTGGCAAGGGTGTCTTCAAAAAAGCGAAAAATTATCCATTTTTCGTTGTAAAGGATGATTCTTGATAGGCAGCGTCAGCCCCCAGTTGTCGTGGTCATGGTGCTGGTGTATGTATAAGCCCCCAGTTTGATCGAGGTATGAAATATAACGATGATCAAACTGTGTAAAAGGCTATGGGTTGTATTAGGATAAGGGTGTTTTGTATTAGGAGAAGGAGTTTTCGGATTACCCCCTCGAGTTTGACTAAGTTTTGAATGAAAGCTAAGTCAAAGTGAAAAGCATGGTGTTTGGATTACCGTCGTCTTCACCCTTTGTTGTCTAGGTGATCTTGTGTAATAAGGATTGTGTGAACCCTTCGTTACATGACTTGTTGTTGTAGCTTGGCTTGAGCTTGTAGTTGCTTTCGTTGTCTTTCGCTTCCGTGCTGTGTTGTGCTTCCGTGGACCTGTATAGTTAGTAGGCTTGGATTTGAAAGTGAAATGATTCCCGATTGGGATGTTTGAATTAAGATATTTTTGTTGAGAAATCATTTTTGTGAAAGATTCATTTTAGTTGAAATGAGCTTTAAAAATGAACGCTTGGTTGTAAGGTTTTATGAAAGAGTGTTTGACGTTGTGAGCTTAAGCTAGATTTGTGAAGACCGTGGAGGGTCACTCGAGTGCAAAGGTTGAAAAGCCCCCAGTTGTCGAGGATGAGAATTCGGTGGAATCTCATGACGACACGGAGCGGGATGTAGTGCTAGATTCGGTTGTGCTTTGCGTAAGCTGCCTACGTATCCACGAATGTGGAATCAAACCGGCGTAGTTCGATAGAGCTTTCGCTCAAAATGTGTTAACTCGAATGAGTTAAATTCGAAAAATGCTGTTACTCAAAATGTATTAACTCGAGTGCCGAGTTAAATTTTTGGAAAAGTTTAGACTTCAAAGATTCGAGATGCATTTCAAGGATTTGAGATGCATTTTCGAAAGATACATTTTGCTTGTGCGAAAGGGGTGTCCTTTTGCAGAAGTGAAGTGCGAAAGTGTTTATATTAACTCGAGTGTTGAGTTAATATCGAAAGGTGATTAGCTAATTTTGAGGGTGGATGTTTGAAAAGAGTGTGTCGCCCCGTGAGAGCGTTTTTAAAACTAAGAAGTTTTGAAAGGAGCGGTTTAAATGTCGCTAAATTGTTTGATTGGAAGAGAATTGACTCTATGTTTATGGGATGCGAAGAATTTTGCAAAACTGAGACGAATTGTATGCGTGACTTGAGACTCGACATTGATACGTGCATCGGTAAAGCCCCCGGCTTGGCGACTCATGGTTGCTTCAGTGGCATGCTGTTATTCCTGCAAAACGAACAAGGTTAGACGAAAAAGCAGAGTACTACTCCTAGGTCTAGCACAACTTTGTCTCGACGTAGTCGTTTTAACGCCTCGATAAAGAAACGGTTTGCCTTGGATTTTCGTGGATTTTTGTGGATTTTTGTGAGGATGTCCTTGACTTTGGAAGCTTTAGACAATAGGGATGTTTTGTGTAAAAGGGTTGGTTGAGCTCGGGTGAGCGGCCTACGTATCCGTGGGTACGGAATCAAACCTAGCGTAGTTCAAAAGGGATGTGTTTGTTTTGGTAAGGAGGTGTTTATGTGGAAAGGTGCGTGTTTAAGGACTCGCCGGTCCAAAAAGGGTGTTTATGTGTTTAACCTTGATAACTGTATCCTAAGGGTAGGCTCTCCTTAGTTGATCTTGGCCGCTTGTTTGTCGCATCAAAGTCCAATTTGATGGAGAAGGGTGTTCGTGTTCGCCGTTTAGGGAATGAGGAATTTTCCTTTTCCTCAACCTCGATAATTGGATGAACCATCGAGGTATGTCGCTTCTTCATTGATGTTGTAAATTCTGTTGTCGGGAAATGATGTTGTGTCGATAATGGGCTCCTCATTGATTGAGTAGTCCCTTGGTGTCAAATTCGGCTTAGAGCAATGTCCATCGTGCCATATGTCCTTTTGGCACGGGTTCCTTGAAGAGGTATTAGACTGGGTCTATTTTTGAGTGGACCTTTGTTCACTTAGCCACTTGCTTTACTGACTTTCGGGCTTTTTGATTGTTGTTTTGTCCCTTTCTTGAAGACTTTGAGACATGTTTCTTTTTTTTTTGATTCCTTGGAAACTTTGAGACTTGTTTCCATTTTTCGATTTTGCTCCTTTTGCCGTCGTTTTCATTTTTGACTGTATTTCCCTTGAGATATCGTCGGGCCCTTTGTGGCTTGGGCTCGAGCTTCGACTTTGCTAAAACTTTGCGGTGGGAAGGTTGCATATGATCATGTGTCTATCACGCCGGGCTCCTCTGACAAGTTCGTTTGCTTATTAGGCACGCAGCGATCAGTGCAGCGGAGGCGATCGGGAATACTCATGCTTTTGGTCGCGATCAAATTCATGACCACTGTGGAGCCCCAAATTAATGGATCCTCCTCCAAAAGCAGCGGAGTAGTAGATCACAAGCAGACTATCGAACCGTAAGTGTTTAGTCGTCGAAAACCTTCTTGTTCTTGTCTTGTATTGATATCGACTTGGACCTTCGTAGCCGGCCTAAATCTCCTTCGGATAGCTACTCCTAGGATGCGATGTATACTGGTGTAAAATGTGTTTTGTATGAAAAGATGGGTAAAAAGGAAGTTGGGTTGTTGGCAAACTTATTCCTTTATCGATTTGTTAAAATGTCGTATGTTGGAGACTCGATTGCCCTAGACTGACAGAGATTGACTCGATGCTTAAAAACTCGACCCGTATTTAAAATACTCGAATTGCTTGAGGAGATCCGCTAGATCGCCGATGGTGCTTGAGTGGACGCCTCGTCGGTTGCTTCGTGATGCACGTGTCGTTGGTACACGTCGATGTCCATGGTGTCGAGACTCGATTAACGCATACTTTGGTTTGTTTTTGATTTTGCAAAAGTTTTATTTTCGGCGAGAAACGAGATGTTTTGTTGAGCACAAATGCGTTGTCACATTTTGGCTCGATGTGAAAGGTGTTTTGAAATCGAACCCGATAAGCTCGTGTTAACGATGGGTCGTTATGAGCTTGTCATTGGATTGCGATGGAAACAAGAGTCGATCCGGAGTAGCGATAGGCTATCCGAATCAAGGGTGTTTGAAAATGTGATGAAGATGATTATGTTTGTTTTCATTCATTTAGTCTGAAAGAGGGCTAGATTGAAGCGACTGTTGGGCCACTTAGTCTAACCGTGAATAGGCGTGGGATGATGCTAGTTCATTCCTAGAGGGATGTTTGGATCGAAATGGTGATAGGCCATTTGGATCGTGGATTTCAAAAAGGTTTATTTGAAAGAGGTGTTAAAAAGGCCGTGAGCCGATTGACTTTGTTTTCAAAGAGGTCCACGAGAATGGGTTATCACTCTCGGGTTTGAAAATGTTTTGTAATAAATGAGTTCACGATGGCGTGGGTCATGTGATTCATTTATGTCTTGGGAATATCACGAGAATAAAGTGATTACTCTCGGGTGTTTTGAAGGAATTGTTTATGCGGATCAAGCGGAAGTCATGACTATAGGCCATTCGGTTCGAAGGAAGGATTTTTGAAAAGGCTATTTCAAAAACGTGATGGGATTTTGTGGAAGTAGTTTGTAAGAGGATTTGGGCCAAGATGGTTATGAATCATTTGGTCCGATGAAAAGTCCGCGAGATTGGGCTTGGCCATTCTCGGGCTTTGTTTGCTTGAAAAAGATGTGAAGGGCCGCGAGCTGCTAAGAATGAAGAAACCTCCAAGAATGTGTGACGAGATTCTTGGGTTTTGCTTTGTGAAAAAGCATGCGATGAATGGGTTAGGATAACCGCGGGTAATTTAATCCATTTATGTTTTCAAAGACTTAGGGAAAGCGGGGTTTGTGTTGGGTTCCTCACGATGTTTGCAATGTGTTTAGTTAACGATTGTTCATTCGTTAGTTCATTTTTATCGCACGGATTTTTTATGTTGTGTTGTTTGATTGCTTTGTTTAATTTTTGTTTGTTGTTCATTGTTTATTTGTTTGTTTTTAGCTTGAGACGAGATATAAGCAAACTTATTCGTATTATTCATTAAAGAAGAATTGTTTGGCAAATTAGGAGAAGAGCTGAAGCTAGCCTTCGAAAGTCTAAGCTAAAACTAGAAGGTGGGTCGACAGATGACCCGACACCTAAAGGATTAGATCCTAGGAGGATTTCGTCTTCTTTGCGTTCGCCGACGCCTCGGTTCTAGGGTGCTGTGTTTTTGGAGAGACAAAGCTTGCAATGTGTTTGTTTAATGACTCATTAGTTTGTTCATTTTCACCGCGTGGGTTAGTGTCTTTTGTATTTTGTGATTTGTTTGTTGTTTGTTGTTTGTCTGACTGTTTGTTCTTTGTTGTTTGTTTTGTAAAAGCGTGGAACTTTTTTTTTTTTTTTTTTTTTTTTTGAAAAGAGCTTATTTCGAAAATGAGAGTGTTTTGCTTGTATTGTAAAAATGAGAAGGTTTTTGAAAAGAGCTTATTTCAAAAGTGAGAGTGTGTTGCCTTTTTTTGTTAAAGTGAAAAGATTTTTGAAAATGAGTTTATTTCAAAAATGAGAGTGCATTGCTTTAGGAGCAAAATTGTGCCTATGAAGTTTTTGAGGCGAGAATGGGTACGCGCGTCTTGTCTTGGAGTTGAAAGGTGTTAGCTTTGTCGAGCCCATTTAACGGTTCATCGTCAAGGGCTCGAGCCTAGATGGATGAAAGAGGTTTGACTTGAGAGCGGTTAGCTAGTTGAGTCGTGGATGTTGGGAATGGATTAGGTTGTGTGGCGTGTATCTAGTTAAACCTACTAGGTTCAATGTTCATTTTAGGCGTTCATTTTAGCTCATTTCGTTGTTTTGAAAGACCTTTTAAGCTTGAAAAAGGGGATTTTCGAAAAGTTTTAGCTGAAGGGAAGCTTTTGAGACGAGTACGCGTGCGCACGTCTCGTCTCGATGTTAAAAGTTTTTGCTTTGCACCCGTCGAACTAGTATCGGCTATTTGCCGAGGTGAGCTCGAGTTCGGATGTGTAAAAGAGAATGGATTCGACTCGAGAGTGGTTAACAAGTCGAGTCGAGGATGTTCAAAGTGGAGTCTAGGCCGTGTGACCTAGAGGAGTAAATCCACGAGTTCGGGTTTTAATCCTTGCTCGGGTTTTTGCTTGTTAGTGAAAAGGGAATTTTGAAAAAGCTTGTTCCAAAAATTCGCGAGAGTTTTGTTTGAAAAGTGTTAGATGTTAGATGTTAGGTTCATTTATCTTTGAAACGTTTAAGCGAGTTTTCGAAGAGATGAATACATATGCTTGTTTTGAAAAAGACCATGGAGTGCATAGCCTCGAACTTGTACGTATGACTCGACTCAAAGGGTAGGGTCAAGTCGGGTACACCTCCAACTACCTCGAGTACGCTTTGGCAGATACTTGACCCCTCTATTTCCTTACGCCGGAGCGATAGGTTTTCTAGAGGGAGCACCTTTGGGCGGTCGAGATAGCCAGTTCTGGCAGCCGTGGAGGAGAGAGGAAAGTTAGTCTGCACGTGCTTTATCGAGTGGACAAGCTGCGTGTTGGAACCACCTCTCAAGGGTGCAAAGGGTGCCTAGATTCCAAAGGAATGGACTCAAACGAATGTGCATAGCTCAATTATGTATACTTGGATTGTTTCTAAGGCTTTCAGTTTCACTCTTTATTTTTAAAAAGAAAAAGCTAGTTTTAGGTTTTAAAAATAAGATCTCCTCAATGAGTCGCCAAATCATGGAACAGGAACCGCAGTCGAGGGACCCAACTCGTCTTGCTTAAGGCGGATTTAAAGTTAAAAAAGATTAAGTTAGAAAAACCTTTAAGAACTTGTATGGAGTCGCCACCTATTTATCATGGAAAATAGAACTCGCTACCATGTTCTAAGCTAAAAACATGTCCTAGATTTGAGACGCCGACACCCCTAGATCTAAGGCTTTGTGAAACCAGATTGGATTCGGGGTGAGGTACTTTAGAAAAAGAGTTAATTCAAATAATGATTTATGAAAACCTTTTAGAAAAGTTCATGTAAAAATAGCCTCTCTTGACCTAGAACAATCCTTGTAAAGCGATAATTGGTGATGTTATCGCTACGCATAAGTGCGATAAGTTTGTAAAAGAATGCAGATGCAGATGCAAAAAGATTGATTAAAACCCTCAATTTAGCATGTTTAACTTGTTAACGAAAGCAGTTCGATTAAAGGTCAATTCATTGTTTAAGTTGATTTAATGCAAAGGAAAGGGTGCAAGATGCATACAAATAAAATAAAGTTCAATTGTCCATTGGTTTATTTTATAAGTGGTCGATTGCTTATGCGACTTTGGCGTGTCATCGGATATGGAGTGTACCCGAAGTAATAAGAACACTTGGAAGGCAAGCGCGCTCGGGTGCCAAAGCCGGGGCGCTAGAGTGTAGTCCCTTTGTTAGTCCATAAAAGATAAGAAAAAGCTTTGATCCAAGTGGATCAGTCCTACCTTGTCCCGACGCCAGATCCGCAGAGCTTCGCTTCTTGAACTAAAAAGGAGGATGAATTCAACACGGGATGGTGTGTTGAACCCAAGGATTGGGTGCTTGAGGCTTTGAGAGAGTTTGGGAGTGTATTAGATGAGAATGTTGTGAATGAATGATGATCTCCGAAGCTGGGTATAGGGGGGTATATATACTAAAAGACCTCGGAGTAATTAGGAAAGCAGAGGATAAAAACAAGCCTTGAAACCGCATAGCCCTGTCGGTTGCAGACAAACCGCATAGGCTTATCACGGTTTTCACCAAACCGCATAGGCTTATGCGGTTTGAAGGGCTGTTTTGTGTAGTTTCAAGTTTTGGCCGACGCAATCTTTGCAAGATTACGTGATAATCCTTGCTTGCTCGTCAAGAAAAACCTAGGGTTTCTTTGGGATATTTGCTAGGGTTTTGTGAGGGCCAGGGCTTTGGAGTGCGGGCCAAAGGCTGGGGTTTGGGCTCGGGTTCGGCCCCGAGACCCGGAAATATGAAAAAGGTGTATTGTGTTGCATTTTGTGAAATAAGGTAAGACGTAAAGCCGTATTTTGTGTAGGGAGAGGCTAAGGGAAGGTATAGCCGCTAGGCCTAAATTTAGGAATTTAGGAATGCTGAATTAGGCATTAATGTAAAAGGGCTAATTGCGGTCTGAAATCTGAAAGGCTCATGCCAAATGAAGCAGGACAAGGACCTAGCTAGACTCCAAATGGACAAAATGAACACTTATTTAAATGCGATGTGATGCGACCTGACTCATTTTAACATTTCAAACGACTCAAAAATGAATTCGACATATTAGAACCGTTTAAGTTAGCGTTAAGACATGCGTAATAAAAGTCCGTGTTACATCACAGGGTTTTGTTTGGGAGGGTACGGATATGGGTATCCACAAGTCCCCATTTTGGGACTATCTTTAAACGTTTTCTATCACTTAGGTAGTAAATACAATTCTTGAATAAGTTAGAAGGAAGAAAGTTCGATGCCAATTTCTTATATGTTCTCTGAATACATATGTAGACGGATTTTATTCGTTTATATAATGTATTTGGAGAACTGAAGGGAATTGCTGCCGAATTTTCTTCATTCTAAGTTATACAAGAATTGTATTTACTAGTGATAGAAGACGTTTAAAGATGGGTTTAGGTTGGAGTGATAAGGACCCAAAACGTGGAGTTGACTAATAAAAATTCAATTATTACTAAATGTTATCGTTGTATATGATTATTTGTTGTTAATTTGGTTTTTTTTGAGTACTTGACTATTACTTGTGTGAAATGTTAATTGTTTGTGTATATGTGTGATTATTCATGATTCTTTTAGATTGAAATGAAGAGAACGGAGCGAAAATGGATGTATGAGCGTTTAGATGATAACAAAAAATTAGGAGTGAGTACGCTAAAGGAGTTTTGGAGTTTCTTAAATTTGCTAGCGAGTGAAGAGTTTAAGACGACAAAAAGATTAGGTGTCCATGTTAGAAATGCAAAAACATACCATATTTATATGAATTTGAAGTGAAAAACCATCTTGCTTTAAGAGGGTTCGATAGTAATTATTTCTCTTTGAATTTGCTCATGGAGAATCTTTTCCAACCTCTAATGAAGAAGAGGGTAGTGGATCAATTCTCAAAATCAGTATCACGATATGGTGGAGGATGCATTACGTGATCGGATTGATCAAATTCGTGAGGAAGCCTTAAATCGTGATGGAGTTGAGGAGTTTGAAGAGACTCCAAACCCGTAAGTCGTAGCCTTCTTTGAAATGCTTAAAAATCCGAATCGCCAAAGATATGAAGGAAGTGAAATGTACATTCTAGAGGTGGCTTCAAGTGGTGTCACTTAAGTGCGAGTTCAACTTAGCTCACGAAGTTATGGACCGTATCGCGTCGTTGATCCGGGACATGATTTCGAAGCGCAATGTCATGTCTCGCAACTTCTATGAGATCAAAAACGTGCTTAAAGCTCTTGATTGCCATGTGAAAAGATCCACGCTTGTCCCTTTGGATGTTTGTTGTTTTGGGAAGAGAATGCAAACCTTCTGAAGTGCCCTGATTGTGGTAGAGATAGATATAAGGCTAACCTAAATTCGTCCAACAAAAGAGTGGGCAAAAAGGTGCTAACTTATTTTCCTTTAGGACCAAGGTTGCAGCGAATTTATGCTACCAAAAGTATTGCTAGTCAAATGACATGGCATTCGATAGTCGGCGTGGCGGGACTATGTCACATCTAGTGACGGTGAAGCCTGGAAACATTTCGACAATGAGCATCCTGAATTTGCAAGTGAGCCTCGCAATGTTCGCCTTGGCCTATCACGGCGATGGGTTTTCTCCTACGGTCGATTTGGAAAACCGTACTCGACGTGGCTGTAATGGTGACTCCGTACAACCTTCCACCTTGGTTGTGCATGAAGAAGCAGTTTATCTTTCTAACGTTGATAATCCCCGGTCCAAAAAATCCTAAGTCGAAAATGGATGTGTATTTGCAACCGTTGATAAAAGAGTTGAAACAACTGTGAGTACTGGTGTACACTTATGATGTATCAAAGAAACAAAACTTTCAACTACGAGCGGCATTGATGTGGACTATTAACGATTTTCCGACTACGGGATGCTTTCTGGATGGACCACTCAGGGTCATCTAGCATGTCCTTATTGTCACCGGCTCCCGCCTAAGTCATTTTACCTTGAAGGTAGTCGAAAAGTATGTTGGTTTGATTGTCATCGTCAAATGTTGCCAATCGATCATAAATTTCGATGGAAATGTTAGATTTTAGAAAAGATCGACCAAATGAAGCGTCTGACCCATAGCGGTTGTTGGAGATCAAACTTGGGACATTGTGAAGAATTTGCCAACAATTGTTGGCTCAACAATTCTTGATTGAAAAAATTGAAAGGCAAGAAAGAGGGTTGGTGGAAGCGTAGTATATTCTGGGAACTTCCTTATTGGAAGACACTATTGATTCGACATAATTTGGATGTCATGCACATTGAGAAGAATTTTTTCGAACAACTAATAAACACAATCATGGAAGTCCCAAATAAAACAGCATTTGGACCTAAGGGTAAGTTAGATTTCAAGAAATATTGCAAGTCAAGACCCAAATCGTTGAGATTTGTTCTCGATAAGGTCGAAAAAAAAGCTCTGTGTGATTGGGTTTCTCAGCTAAAGTTTCCAGATGGTTACGCTTCTGATATGAGCAGGTGTGTAGACAACGTGAACTTGAAATTGCATGCGATGAAGAGTCATGATTGTCATGTTTTTATGGAGCGCCATCGCTGTCGCACTCAAAGAGCTATTATTGAGTATGTCGTGGAGTGCATTAACTGAGTTAAGTCAATTCTTCAGAGATTTGTGTGTCTCCAATCTTAAAGTTGAGAATGTAAATCTTTTGGAGCAAAACATTGCTGAGATTATTTGTAAGTTGGAGAAGATATTTCCTCCGTCTTTTTTCAATTGCATGGAGCATTTACCTGTTCACCTGCCTTACGAGGCAAAGGTTGGGGGACCGGTTCACTATCGATGGATGTACCCCTTTGAAAGGTGATTTTTTTTTTACTGAATTTCAACAATAGTTTCACCTATAAACTATGAGGTAAATTTAACATTAAAACCTGTAACTTAAATGCAGGTTTCTTAATCACATTAAAAAAAAAATTGGTAATAAAGCACGAGTTGAAGGGTCTATAACCAACGCGTATCTGCTTGAAGAAATATCAAACTTTTGCTCCCTTTATTTTGAGGATCACGTGGTCACAAAAGCAAAAGATTTAGACGTTGGCAACATGAAAGACCAAGAAGATAAATCTATACCTGAGATGTTTAGAGACCATTCTGGGAGTAATAGGAAAAATGTGTTCAGAGATACCTGTGGAGGAAGAGTATGAACAAGCTCATTTCTATATTTTATCAAATTGTGAGATACTAAGACCATACGAAATGTGAGTTTTTTTTTTTTTTTAAATTTTTTTTTAACATAACACTTGTAGCATATTTAATTATAATAATACGAAATGTGCAGCGAGTTTGAGCAGTATATATTCAATGAATATCCTCAAATCAGTTGTATTGACGAAGTTTGGAAGAAACATGAAAAAGATTTTCCCAAGTGGTTTGGAAAACAAGTATGAACTTAAATTTTTTGACTAATAATTTTTTGTATTTAAATTTATGAACGAATTATGAAAACATTAATTGTCTCATATAATAGGTGTTCAGGATAGAAGATCCATGAGTTAAAGTTTTAGCGTTAGGTCCTTCTCGCTCAGTCAGAACTTGGAGGCGATATGCGATTAATGGATATCGTTTTCGAGCTTTCAAGGAAGGGATTGATGTACCAAAATCTACAGTAAGTAATGGGGTATATGTCAGTTCAACGGAAGGAGTTGAGACTTATGGAACCCTGAATGAAGTGATTGAGATTGTCTATACGTCTTCTGAAAGGAGCTACAAAACAATTTTGTTCAAATGTGATTGGTTAGACAACTCAGCTAGAGGCTTGAATGTGCATAAGAAATACAAGTTAGTAGATGTGAACCGTTCAAAAAAGTATCCAACATATGATCCATTTGTGTTGGCATACCAAGCGGAACAAGTGTGTTACAGTTCATATCCTAATACAAAGAAAGATAATCAGTGGTCTGCCGTATTTAAGATAAAAGCAAGATCGAATTTTGATATTCCGATTGAAGATATTGTATACCAAGAAGACATAAATGTCAGTTATCCGCAACCTCAATCAGTGGAAGAGGACGAAGATGTAACTGACATTGCCGAGTCGTCCGTCATGGGTGAAGAAGATAACGACGGGGTGCGGGAAGAAGAGGATGTGGAGAATGAGATGGAATATGATGAAGATGAAGTAGAAGAGGCATTGGATGGTGATGATGATGATGAAGAAGAAGAAGAAGAAGAAGAAGAAGAACAAGGAGAAGAAGATGATGAGGAGGAAGAAGAGGAAGGTGTTAATGCACTTTTTCGTTGTTTGGAGTTGGATAATCATAGTGACGATGATTCTAGTGATTATTAAATTGTAAGGAAAAAACATTACCTTGTGTTTAAAACATGTGTTTTAACTTGTGTTATTTTAATTGAATGTTTTGACTTGTGTTGTTGTTGTTGTTGTTTTTAGGTACAATGGCTAGGAAAAAAGGAAGTGGAAGCAATTCTCAGCGTCACGACGATGAGAACGAGGAGGCAAGACCGCAGAAGAAGAAAGATAAACCGGCAAAATATGATCAAGACAAAAAATTGATCATGAACCCCGACGAAGAATCAGATGGCGTTTGGTAAGAAATTATGTTATAGTTGTTGCATATTATATAATTTTGGACATAAATATTATTTTTGTTTATTGTATATATATTTTCATTAGTTGCATATTAATGAAATTGCAGGTTTGGTCATAAAAAAGTGACCGAGTTTTTGATCGACAGCATTCATGCTAACTACGACGGCTTCTATCCAAGCTGGTCGGAAACTCCTCGTGAACGTCAAGAGCATATGTGGAATTATTTCAAGGTTAATTTATATATATTTTTGGTCGTAAGGTTAATTTCGAAGTTAAATTTATTTCTAACCTTTATTTTTTTAAATGGTTGTTGAATTGAATAGAGTAAGGTAAAGGCTGACGATCTGAAGGAGTTGGAAGTATGTTACTACCTGTACATTAAAAAGAAGTTTAGAGATCAGATATTCAGAGCGGCGAGGAAGAAAAAGAAACCAATTTGGATGACTCCTGGATGTTTTGCAAAGTTGTTAACTAGAAAGAAGGATGACCCGAAATTCGCCGAGATTTCGAAGAAGGCGACGGAAAACCGATGCAAGGGAGGGAAAGACGGAAAAGCACTACCGACGCACGTCTTATGTCGGAAAAGTGCAGCTCGAGCGTTGGATTCTGCTTGTGTAAGTATACATTATGCATTATTATTATTATTTGCTAAAACTTGTTACACATTATCTATTCATGATTAAATTATTAACTTGTAGGGTGAGGACACCGATGATGTGAGTCCTTTTAAGTTGTTGGAGTTGTCGAAAAGGAACAAGCAGGGAAAATGGATCACTCCTCGTGCCGAACAAATCGCAGTACGTAATATACTTGGTTTTTTAAATTATTAGTAGTACAATTAGTTATATTATTAGTAGTAGTTTAAAGTTTTTTATTTTTATGGCTTATCATTTATTAGTAATAGTTAGTAGTATTAGTTGTTTTGTTATTATTAGTAGTAATATATTTCATTGTATTTAATGAAAGTTGTATTGTTTTCAGAATGATTATATGAAGAAAATGGCGGAGAAGGAGAAGTAGGAAACTAGACATTCTGACGACCAAATCTACCTTGAAACCGTAGGAGGTTTCGACAAAAAGGTAGAGTTTATGGTACCGAGGAGAGGCCACGCAGCTTCTTTGAACCGCCAAATGTCACGAGGAGTAGTAGAGCCGGAAAAGCGCCTAGTTATGTTCCGGGTGTCGTATCGAAGACAATGGCCGAGAACGAACAGTTAAAGGCGAGATTGAAGGAATTTGAAGATAGGCAGAACATGATGATGACATTCATGCAACAGAAGTTCGGTTTCCCTCCTCCTGATCAATCTTGTAATCCCGGCCCGTCACCATTTCGTCGCGACGACTTCTCCGACGACCATGGCGATGCGCACGGGTTCGGTAGTATTGTCCCTCCCACTTAGTTATGTGAATGTAGGTAGTTATGTGTTCTCGAACTAACTTGTTGAACTTGAACTTGTAAGCACGTACTTTGTATTATTTAAGTTCGAAAGTTTATGAAATGGTGACTTTTCTGTATTTAGGGGCAGCGTCGGTATCAATTAGTTTTGGTATCTTGTAATTTTCAACGATCACGGGGTCATTGGTATCGGAATTGTAACAAATAAAAACACCAAAACGGTGTGGAGCACGGCAGAACCTGCTGCCCAAAAAAAAAATAAAAGTACCTGCGACGGAACATCCGTCGCAGAAGTCAAGAAATCTTGACTTTTTTATGTACCTATGTCGGTATATTGCGACGGATTTTCCGTCGCGAAAAAGTCAAAAAAAGTCTTTGCGACGGAATATCCGTCGCATAAAGTCAAGCTTTTATTGACTTTTATACGGTCCTATGACGCCATATTGCGACGGATTTTCCGTCGCATAAATGACGTCTGCGACGGATATTCCGTCGCAATTGTTTTTTTGCGACGAAAGATTGCGTCGACCCTTTGTGACGGATATTCCGTCGCTATAACTGTTATAGCGACGGATTTCTATATTTTTGCGACGGATGAGTCCGTCGCTATGAGCTGTTTTTTTTGTAGTGCACGAAAAAGTGCGGCCAGGCCGGTCCAGACCTTCTGCCGGTCGACCGGCCTTGTTTTTTCCTTTTCTGACAACAATTTCACGTTTAATACATAACAGTTTCATTCAGACAAAGATAATGATTTCAAGTTTTCCCGATTATTGTCTGAAACTTAGCAAATATAGTGAAACTTAATTGAACTTGTTTATATATATATATATATATATATATCTATATATTTATATATATATATATATATATATATATATATTTATATATATATATATATATATATATATATATATATATATATATATATATACAGAGAGGATCACATATATCCGTCATATTTTGTGCATCCTCAGACACCCTTAGAGCCCTTGGATTAAATCAAATCAATGGTTGAGATCTAAAGATAATAAAATCTCAAAAAAACTAATAGGGGTCAAAAGAATCCTACCTCATTTGAAACTTTCCAAAAAAATAAACACCAAATCTCTCTCTAGAAAACAAAATAATCCCCAAAATCTCCCTCCAAAATAATCGACCTAAATCCTACGCTACATTCATCTTATTTTCTCCCAAAAATCACCCAAAATCATCCGCTGAAATTGAAAAATTCGGCTTGAATCATACAAAATCATCCTAAAGTACATCGAATTCATCACTAAAATACTTCGAATTAATGGAAAATCATCATCTAAACTTCGTTAACAGATGCTCAACATCAAATTTCTTTGAAATTGATCCGAATTCATCAAAATCGTCTCTAACACCAGGTAAATTTTGTTTCGTTTTTTGATTCTCGTTTTTTGCATATTTACTCTGTTTCTGCATGTTAATGATTTCATCAGTTGTAACAATGAAAATCAGTTGTGATAATGAATTCATCAAGGATCAATTTACTCTGTTTCTGCATCTTAATAAGTTGTAATATTGAATTCATTAGAATCATCTCTAATGTTGTAATAATGAATCAGTTGATTATAATTGATGAATTTTGTATTTGTATATAGATTTGCTATCTATGGAGAAAGAACAACAACAACAATATCAAGAGGAATTGATGGAAGGATCAGGTAAATCGTAAATTCAATTGATAATGATTTTTTTTAATTAAAATCTGTTAGAGTAACAATGATTAAACATTAAAGTTACACAAGTAACATGTTAGAGTAACAATTTGTTTTCATCAGCATTACGTGAATTAATTTTGATATAAAATGAAGTCTAAATCGTTATTATTTCTATTATAGTAACACGAGAATAGTATTACTGTTACATTATTATAGCTTTGGAGTAACATTTAATTCTGATAATAAGTGTTGTTATGTCACAGATTCTATGACGGACTTGGATATCAGTGCTATTGTAAACGAGGTGATGACAAACCAAAACGGCGTACCAGTAACCCCTACTGTCCCAACAGAAGTTTATGAGAGCATGACAACACCAGTTTTGCCTCAATACACACCAAATGGGAGTGGAGAATGGATAAGAAGGATTAAAAAGGAATTTACTCCTACAGTTAGGAAAAAGTTTTACACAGTTTTGGAGGCTGTCGACTTTTGTAAGATATATGCATTGGCCTGTGGCTTTGAATATAGGCTTGGAACACAAAGGATGTTTAAAGATGATACCATACGAAGAAAGGATCTTCTCTGCCATCGACAAGGATTTAGAGAGTCGAAGAAAAACTGTCGGAGTGTTTCTTCAAAACACAATGAGCTCAAATAGCGACTCAAAAACACAAAAAAACAGAAAAAAGAAATAATCTCAAGAAACACAAAAATCACTAGAGTTGGATGCAAGGCAATGATTCGGATTATGTTTCAAGACAAAATGTATGTGATTGAAAGATTCAAGGAGGCACACAATCACAAACTCTGCTCTGCAAAGCATCGACAGTTTTCGAACCACTCTGCAAACTTATCGCTGTATCATAAACAGATGATACTGAACAACTCGAAGGTCAATATTGGGCCGACCAAAACATTCAGAATTTGCAAAGAGTTTGCAAATGGATACGAAAATGTGGGAGCTTCTCTTCTTGATTTCAAGAATTTTCAGAGGGATGTAAAGTGTTTCATAGGAGAAAAGGACGCTGAAATGTTTGTGAATAATCTTCACAAACTTAGTGAAACGAGAAAGGGCTTCTACTTTGCGTATGATGTTGATCTTTGGCGAGAATTTGTGTCGTGTTTTACGGGGCGATGCATGCGAGGAGAAATTACTCAGTTTTGGAGATCTTTGTTACATTTGATCCCACTTATGGTACGAACAAATATATGATGGTATTTACTCCTTTCACTGGCATCGATAACAACAAAAATCATTACTTTTCTTTGGTGCTTTCTTTGTCTAATGAGGATGAAGCCTCATTTACATGGGCGTTCACTAAGTTTCTAGATGCCATGGGAAACAAAGAGCCGAAAATATTATTGACAGACCAAGACCCAGCAATAAAGAATGCTGTCCCAGCTGTTTTTAAAACAGCGAGACACAGATTTTGCATGTGGCACATAATGGAAAAAGTCGTTGATAAAGTGGGGAGTGCTATCTGCAAGGATACCGAGTTTCTCACAAAGTTTGGTGGAGTTGTGTGGAACAACGACTTAGAACCATCAGATTTTGAGAGTCAATGGGCTGAGATAATGAAGGAGTTTGATTTGGAAGAACATAGGTGGTTGTCGTATATGTTCCACATCAGACGAAACTGGATTCCTGCGTATCACAGAGACTTGGAGATGGGATGTATCCTTCGAACTACGCAGAGGTCCGAAAGTGCAAATAGTTTCTTCAAGAAGTTTGAGAATCAATTTGGAACTTTGGTTGAATTTTGGATGAGGTACCAAAGTGCAATGGATCAGCAAAGGCACACTCAAAAGCTACTTGATATTGAAAATGACAGCTCATTACCTCAGACAATCACACCGCTGAAACTAGAACTTCATGCTTCGAAGGTATACACTCACAAAGTGTTTTCTGAATTTCAAGAGGAAATAAAGTACTCGGTGTGTAGTTGCTGTGTTGTTGGGTACACAAAGACGAGTGTATGTGAAACTACTTTGGATGAAGATACGTTGAGAGAGAAGACGTATGAAGTTCAGTATAGCGGAGTGAACGTTGAAGTAAAGTGCTCCTGCAAGTTGTTTGAGAGGAAAGGGCTTCTGTGTAGGCACGCAATTTGGAGTCTTTGTCGGAAGCGAGTGGAGCAGGATGCACGAAAGGTACATCATGTTGAGATGGTCCAAAGACGTACTTAAGAGAGGTGCCTATGATTTGGAGGGCAACCTTGTTGATGATTGCGACGTGATTGACGTTACGAAGGTGGAGATATCCAAAGTTTGGTCTGAGTTCTATGGAATTATTGGTGTTCTATCTTCGAAGAACGAGTGTCAAATAAGGGAATTTGCAGAACTGCTGACACAATTCCGAATCAAAATGGATCCTCAACGTAAAACACTGTCAAAGGAGAAGGAATTGGAGATGTTGCTTGGCTGTGAGGATCCTGAACAAGTTAATATATTGCCACCGAATCACTCGAAAAACAAAGGAAGTGGTAAAAGGCTGATTAGCAACAAAAAGCAATCAATTGCCAAAGCGAAAAAACCGAAAAGGCTTTGCAACAATTGCAAACAAATGGCTAATCATGATAAGAGAAACTGCCCTTTTCCTTTTGTTGAAAAGATGCCAGAAAATCAAAATGCAACTGAAGAAGAAGAAGCAGCAGATGGAGAAGAAGAAGATGAAAACGATGAGTAAATGTAAGTATATCTTATAGTAACATCCTTTACACATTACAGTAACAACTGTTACACATTACAGTAACAATAGCTCTATTTTACATATTAATAGAGTGACATTATTAATATATATTTAATTTTATTGTTTTTTTTTTTTTTTTTTTTTTTGCAGGGATTGCGGAAAAGATCAAAAAGAACATTCAAGAAATAAAGTATAGGAAAAATAGACTTATAGTATTTGAATTTTTATTATAGTTGAACTTTTATAATTTTTTTTAGAGTAACATAAATATAGTATTAAAGTTACACGACCGTGTTAAAGTAACATCAGTATAGATTATAGTATTTGATTTTATTTTTTTTATAGTTGAATTTTTATTGTTTTTGTTTAAGTAACATCAAATACCTTATTAATTTCTCTATCATGCTTGTAATTTTCAATTTATATTATTGGTATAGGCATATAGTAATTCAATTTTTATTATAGATGATAGTTGGTAGTTTTCAATCCTATTATTTGAATTAATTGACTAAATTACTTGAATGATAAAGTAACAAAAATGATTGGGAGCTAAGTAAGAGAAAAATAAATTAATACTATTGAAGTAACATTACTGTTAAAGTAACAATGAAACCACATTAGAGTAACAGGGGGAACGTATTGAAGTAACATAAAATAACAGACCATAAAAATAGGGTGATAGGGACCAAAGTAAGACAGAATTTACAAACAGAGTTGTACAAAAATCAGAATCATTTATAAACAACAATCTGTTTCTTGGCCATTTCAGCTTTACGTCTACCTCTTCCTGATCTTGCGATTTGCTTCACCCTTTTGTGGGACTGTACACTCTTTGGAACGTCGCTGTTAGAAAAGACCATAAAAACAAGATTAAAATTAGACTTTTTTACAGAAAGGAAAAATTTTAAAAAACAAATAAACAAAACATAAATACACATACTCCTTAGGAGGATCAGTTTTTTTTTGGTACACATACTCCTTAGGAGGATCAGTTAAGAAAGTCTTAAGCCATGATAAAGACTCATCAATTACCAAAATGGTAGAGTCCTCATCATCGTCAACATCGGAAGGTATCTTAGGCTCAAGATTAGGTTTTGGCCTCTTTGAACGTGGCTTAGTTGCTTTCCCATCTACAACGGCTTTCCTTTTATTTACCAAAGTCGGAGCCGGTTTGCCTTTGATTCGTGACTGATATAATGAAGGACTCCATATTATACGCTTTTCCTTGATAAATGTTTGAACTTTCTTAAGAACTTCACTTCTTTCATCGTTGTAGTCACATAATATCAAGGAAGCAGCAATTTCAGCAGCATAACTCCGTCTGCATGGCTTCTTCTTCAACTCAGATTCAAATTGCTTCCCGTCGTAACAGACCATGTGCATTAATAGAAATATTCCAGATTCCAGTTTCAAATCTCCCTGTTTCTGCCAAGGAAATTTGATGTGCTGAATATCAAATTGTGGATACCCATATCCGTACCCTCCCACACAAAACCCTGTGATGTAACACGGACTTTTATTACGCATGTTTTAACGCTAACTTGAACGGTTCTAATATGTCGAATTCATTTTTGAGTCGTTTGAAATGTTAAAATGATTTAGGTCGCATCACATCGCATTTAAATACACGTTCATTTTGTCCATTTGGAGTCTAGCTTGGTCCTTGTCCTGCTTCATTTGGCATGAGCTTCGCATTTGCACTACAATTAGCCCTTTTACATTAACAAGGTCTAATTCAGCACTCCTAAATCCCTAAATTTAGGCCCGGTGGCTAACCCTTCCCTTAGCCTCCTCTTACACAAAATATAGCCTCACGTCTTGGTTTATTTCACAAAATGCAACACAATTCACCTTTTTCATTTTTCCGGGTCTCGGGCCCAGAACCGAGACCAAACCCAAGCCTTTGGCCCGCACTCCAAGGCCCTGACCCTCACAAATATCCCAGCAAATATCTCAGCTCTTTTCTTGACGAGCAAGGCCAAGATTATCACGTAATCTTTCAAAGATTTCGTCAACCGAAACTAGGAAACTACACTAAAACCACACCTCCAAAACGCACAACCTTATGCGGTTTGGAGGGGCAACCGCATAAGCTTATGCGGTTTGCCCTGGCAACCGCATAAGCCTATGCGGTTTCCTGGCCTGTTTTTATACACTGCTTTCCTAATTTCTCCGAGGCTTTTAGTATATATACCCCCCTATACCCAGCCTCGAGGATCATCTTTTCACATCGATCATTCACATCTTTTTTCACATCATTCATTCACACAATTTACATCCAACACACTCCTAAACTCTCTCAAGCCTCAAGCACCCAAATCTTGAGTTCAACACACCATCCCGTGTTGAACTCATCCTTTGTAAGTTCAAGAAGCGAAGCTCTGCCAGATCTGAAGCGTCAGGACCAGGTAGGTACCGATCCACTTGGATCAAAGCTTTTTCTTATCTTTTATAGACTAACAAAGGGGACTACACTCTAGCGCCCCCCCGGCTTTGGCACCCAGCGCGCTTGCCTTCCAAGTGTTCTATTTACTTCGGGTACACTCCATATCCGATGACACGCCAAAGTCGCATAAGCAACCGACCCTTATAAAATAAACCAATGGACAATTGAACTTTATTTTATTTGCATGCATCTTGCACCTTCTTTTGCATTAAATCAACTTAACAATGAATTCGACCTTTAACTGAACCGTTTTCGTTAACAAGTTAAACATGCTAAACTGAGGGTTTTAATCAATCTTTTTGCATCTGCACTTGCATTCTTTTACAACCTTTTCGCACTTGTACGTAGCGATAACATTAGCTCAATTATCATTTTACAAGGATTGTTCTAGGTCAGTAGAGGTTATTTTTAAATAGGCTTTTCTAAAAGGTTTTCATAAATCATTACTTGAATTAACTCTTTTGTTAAGTACCCTCACCCCGAATCCAATCTGGTTTCACAAGCCTTAGATCTAGGGGTGTCGGCGTGCTCCGAAATCTAGGACATGTTTTTAGCTTAGAACATGGTAGCAGGTTCCTAATTTCCGCGATAATTAGGTGGCGACTCCAAAACAGTTTTAAAAGGTTTTTCTAACTTAATCTTTTTAACTTTAAATCCGCCCTTACGCAAGACGCCGAGTTGGGTCCCTCGTCTCCGATCCCGGGATCCACAGTTTGGCGACTCCGCTGGGGAGATCTTATTTTTAAAACTTAAAACTAGCGTTTTCTTTTTAAAAATAAAGAGGTGAAACTTGAAAGCCTTGAACAATCCGAGTATACATAATTGAGCTATGCACATTCGTTTAGAGTCCATTCCTTTTGGAATCTAGGCACCCTTTGCACCCCCGAGAGGTGGTTCCAACACGCAGGCTTGTCCACTCGATAAAGCACGTGCAGGACTAACTTTCCTCTCGCCCCTCCACGGCTTGCCGTAAACGGCTATCTCCCAGTGCTCCCTTTAGAAAACCTATCGCTCTGGCGTAAGGAAATAAAGGGGTTAAGTATCTGCCAAAGCGTACTCGAGGTAGTTGGAGGCGTACCCGACTTGACCCTACCCTTTGAGTCGAGTCATACGTACAAGTTCGAGGCTATGCACTCCATAGTCTTTTTCAAAATGAGCACTTGCATTCATATCTTCGAAAACTCGCTTAAACGCTTCAAAGATAAATGAACCTAACATCTAACATCTAACACTTTTCAAACAAAACTCTCGCGAATTTTTGAAACAAGCTTTTTCAAAATTTCCCTTTCACTAACAAGCAAAAACCGAGCAAGGATTAAAACCCTAGCTCGTGGATTTGATCCCCTAGATCACACGGCCTAGACTCCGTTTTAACATCCTCGACTTGATTTGCTAACCGCTCTCAAGTCGAATCCTCCCTCTTTTACACATCCGACTCGAGCTCACCTCGGTAAATCACCGATACTAGTTCGACGGGTGCAAAGCAAAACTTTTAACAACGAGACGAGATGTGCGCACACATTCTCGTCTCAAAAGCTTCCTTTTAGCTAAAACCTTTTCGAAAACTTCCTCTTTTCAAAACATAAAAGGTCTTTCTAAACTAAGAAATGAGCTAAAATGAATGTTAAAATGAACGTGAGTCTAGTGGGTCGAGTCGTGTCACTAATATACGAAGTGAAATGCAGGCTGCAGATGGATACTCGTCGTACTATGAATCATGTCATCACCCCCCGCTTCAAGCGCACCTCGAAAATGGCTAACCTCCAAAAACTGAGAACTCTCCGCAACCGCATTAACCAACTCACCAAGGACATTGACAACTTGAAGGCCTTGCATCAAATCGAAGTTGAACGCCTAGAACAACGCGCTAAGAACAAGGCCGACAAGCATGTCTCCCTCTACACTCTCGTAAACCAACACCAAAAAGACGAGGGAGATTTCACCCACTACCTTACTCGATGGAGGGGACTACTTGCTCAAGTTCCAAACCATCCACACGAAGACGAACTCGTGTACACATTTCTCGCTAGTCTACAACCTAAATGGCAAAGACACTTCAATTACGGTGATGCCGAGAACTTTGAAGAGCTCATTGAAATCGGTATCCAAGTTCAAAACGACTTTACGATCTATGATAATCCGCTCGAGACAACTCCCATCATAGATTGCTCCTACTTAGCTGCACCCAACGATAACCAAATCAACGGCGTTTGGTTCAGTGACGACGAAGAAGAGGAGTGGCCACCCACTAACAAGACGGTAGCTCAACTCTCAACCACTTCCTCCTCAACCAAAAACAAAAAGAACAAAAAGGGGAAAAAGAAAAGCAAAAAGCCCAAAGACAAAGGTCAAGACGAAAAGGGCGAACAACCCAAAAACAAAAGTCAAAACGAAAAGGGCGAGCAGCCCGAAAAGAAAGATCAAGACGAGGTCTCACACCTCACACGTTCTGGTCGTCCCTATCAGAATATCTTCACTGACGAATATGCTCAAAAAGCGACCGCGGCCGAGAAAGGCAAGGCCGTAGCTCAGGAAGATGCTCCTTCCACAGGCACACCCTCTGCACCCGTAATTCCACCGCCGAACACGAGTGAGGTACTTCAAAAGCAACTCACTCGCACAAAGGCTGACGTTTCGATCTGGGCCCTTCTTCGGGACTCAGCGGAACATAGGAACGCATTCATCCGTGCCTTACAAATAGCTTGCGCGGATTCTGAAATCTCTCCAAATCAAATGATTAGCCACGTGACAAGAGATTGGCTACCGGGGGCTATCACATTCTCGAACGACGACCTACCGGCGTTTGGACCAAACCACAACCTTGCTCTCTATATTAGTGTAGAGTCCATGAAGAAAACCTTACCCATATCCCTCGTCGATAACGGATCCGCAGTCAATGTCCTACCATTGGCCACCGCACACCGCCTTGGCCTATCTGATAAAGACTTCACCCCAAGCATGGATGGAGTCAAAGCTTTTGATGGAACCCGACGTCACGTGAAAGGAACTATTTCCCTTCACATACGCAGTGGTCCCATAGAAAGAAAGGTCGAGTTCCAAGTCATCGACATGACCCCTTCATATAACATACTCTTAGGGCGTCCGTGGATTCACTCCACCAAAGCCGTGACTTCTACACTACACCAAAAAGTTAAGATCCCTCTTAACGAGGAAATCATAACCTTGAACGCTTCAAACTTTCGAGCCCTCTTCGATACACCGAAGGAACCCAATTCTGCGGAAATCGTGGCTGAACCCGCGGAAGACTTATGCGGGTTCGACTTTGAAATCGGCGCCATCACACATACACCAATCAAAACCCACAAACCCTTCAAAACCAAAAGCAACAACAGCCTTTGGCTTACCATGGGCCTAGGCTACGAACCCAAGGGCAATGACCAAGAACAAATGGCCAAGGAAGTCCTAAGACGAAAGTCAACCGATAAGGTCACTCTACGACCTTATATTCTCGACCTAAGCGCATATTTCACCTCCGGAGGAAAGGTCGGTGCAAACACGTCCGAAGATTGCTACTCTAGTGAGGTCGAGCCTAATACACCTGAGGCCTCACCGAGCACCAAAAATGAGGAGATTGTCTCCACAATCATGCAAGATCGCCGTTTCGATCCTAACCTACTCATAGCCGACGCCACTGACAAAACCCTTAACGGATGGTATAAAACGCTGAAATGGACCGATGCACAGGGTTACCACTTCCAGCTTATCACCGGCGAAGGACCACTTTTCGACCATGTCACCAACCTCAAAAACAAAAACAACCCAAGCAACCCAAGCAACCCAAGCAACTCAAGCAACTCAAGCGGTTCAAGCAGCTCAAGCAGCTCAAGCAGCTCAAGCAGCAGCGAAGACGACGAAGAAGAAGAAGAAATTCTATTAGCTTCTAATAATCTTAGTGTCGGGTCATCTGTCGACCCATCTATCTTAGATTCTAGCTTCAATTTAGATTTTCTTTTTACGGAGGCTAGCTCCAAGCAATTTTCTAAGTTGTCGAATAATTCTTCTCAAACTAATGAAATGAATAAATTTGCTTACGTCTTGTCTCAAGCTAAAACAAACAAAAAAGAACAAACAATCAAAAATCAACAAGCAACAAACAAATCACAAAATACAAAAGACACTAACTCATGCGATGAAAATGAACAAACTAATGAATCATTAAACAAATACATTGCAAACATCATCTCTCCTAAAACACAGGACCCTATCATCGAGGAAACCATAACCATAAACGTGGGAACCCCCGAAGAACCAAGGGAATTACAACTAGGTGCCTCACTGAGCGAAGACGAGCGCACCCAATTTACACAACTCCTAAGCGAATTCAAGGACGTATTCGCATGGTCATACAAGGATATGCCCGGAATCGAACGAAGCATCACCGAACACCGCATCCCTATCAAACCCGGTTACAAACCAATCAAACAAAAACTAAGGAGACTACGTCCCGAATGGTCCCTTATGGTAAAGGAAGAAATTGAGAAACAACTACAAGCCGGTTTCATCCAAGTCATCGAATATCCTGAATGGGTCTCAAACATGGTCCCAGTCTTGAAGAAAAATGGCAAAATTCGGGTATGCGTCGACTTTCGCGACCTGAACAAAGCTAGTCCAAAAGATGACTTCCCACTACCCCATGTGGACGTCCTGGTCGACAATACCGCCGACCACGCCCTCCTATCCTTCATGGACGGCTACGCAGGCTATAACCAAATCAAAATGGCTTGCGAGGACATGGCAAAAACGGCCTTCATTACACCGTGGGGCACATACTGCTACACGGTCATGCCTTTCGGCCTAATCAATGCCGGTGCCACATACCAACTCACCGCTACAACCCTTTTACATGACATGATGCACAAGGAAGTCGAAGTCTATGTCGACGACATGATCGTGAAGTCAACGGAGAGGGGTGGTCATATCACTAACCTCCGCAAATTCTTCACTCGCCTACGACAATACAAAATGCGCTTGAATCCTCAAAAATGTACTTTTGGAGTCAAATCCGGCAAACTACTAGGACACGTAGTAAGCCAAAGAGGCATCGAGGTCGACCCCTCGAAAGTCAAAGCAATTCTCGAAATGCAACCCCCGAAGAACCTCGACGAAATTCGAAGTTTCTTGGGCCAAATTCAATACATCTCACGTTTCATAAGCAAGCTTACCATGATATGTGAACCAGTTTTCAAGAAGCTCAAGAAAACCGACCACGTTGAATGGGACGAAGAATGTCAAAAAGCATTTGACAAGGTCAAGGAATTACTAACCAACCCGCCAGTTCTACGACCACCTCAGAAGGATTTACCACTATCCTTATACCTTACAACAACTCCCACTGCCATGGGCGCCATGCTCGCTCAAGAGATAAACGGTGAAGAACACGCAATCTATTACATAAGCAAGAAGTTTCTCGATTACGAAACTCGATATGCACCCGTCGAGAAAAGTTGTCTAGCTTTAGTGTGATCATCCAAGAAGCTCCGTCACTATATGCTACCACACCAAACGAAGGTCTACTCCAAAATGGACCCCGTAAAGTACCTTTTCGAGAAACCTGTGCTTAACGGACGAATGGCGGATGGACGCGTTGCTCTAGCCGAGTCGACCTTAAGTACGTACCCCTCAAAGCAATCAAGGGACGAGCAGTCTCCGATTTCCTAGCCGAAAACGTAATCGACGAAGAACCAATCACCGACACGACATCCCTTCCAGACGACGAGATCTACAACATCAATCAAGAACAATGGGAATTATACTTCGACGGTTCATCCAACTATCGAGGATGCGGAGTAGGAATACTTCTCATATCCCCAAATGGCGAACACACACCCTTATCCATCAAACTGGATTTCGATGTAACAAACAACGCCGCAGAATACGAAGCATGCTTGCACGGTCTCCAAGCAGCGCTTGTACTCAACGCACGCAACATAAAGGTCTATGGGGACTCCTCCCTCATAATCAACCAAGTATCCGGAGCATGGAAGATACTTAATGAAAACCTAGCACTATACCAAAACAAAATACAAGAGCTCATCAACGAATTCTATCACGTAGAGTTCGTACACCTCCCGCGCGAAGAAAACCAATTCGCCGACGCATTATCCAAACTCGCATCACTAATCAACATACCCCCGGGAATGGAAACACTACCCATTGTCGTGGAACGACGAAACGAACCCGCATACATCTGTGACATCGAAGCTGAGGAAGAACAAACTGATCCTTGGTACCAAGCAATCATCAACTACAAAACAAACGGTGAATACCCACCAAACACCGACAAACGGGGCAAAAGAGCCCTACGCCTATTATCGTCACAATTCGTGATGGAAATGGGCAAATTACTCAAAAAGACGCCTCAAGGAACATTACTCTTGTGCGTCGAACACAAAAAGGGACACGAGATCATGTCCCAAGTACACGATGGCGAGTGCGGACCACACATGAACGCACGAGCCATGTGCAAACAAATCATAAGGCTAGGATGGCACTGGACCACCATGGAAGCCGATTGCGCAAAATACGTCAAACACTGGCACAATTGTCAAATCTTCGCAAATGTACAACACGTACCCCCTTCACCACTTTACAGCTTAACTTCGCCATGGCCTTTCTCGACCTGGGGAATTGACGTCATTGGCAAGGTACAACCCGTAGGAGCAGGAGGACACTGCTTCATCCTCGTGGCCATCGACTATTTCACCAAATGGGTCGAAGCCGCATCGTATCGTACGCTGGGCACAAAAGAAGTTGCAAAATTCATACAAAACAACATCATTTGTCGCTACGGCATACCCCACGAGTTCATAAGCGACCAAGGCACACACTTTCAAGGGGAAGTCGAACCACTCCTCCTTAAATACAAGATACAACGACACAAATCATCACCCTATCGACCACAAACTAACGGCGCGGTCGAGGCAGCAAACAAAACCGTCGTATCAATCCTCAAAAAGATGATCGACACCTGCCACGACTGGCCCAACAAAATCCCATTTGCATTATGGGGATATCGCACCACCATACGCACACCCACGGGTATGACGCCTTATTTCCTAACCTATGGAATGGAGGCTGTCCAACCTGTAGAAATCGAAATGCAATCTCTCCGGATCCTCATGGAAGCAGACATTCCTGAAGCCGAATGGGCACGCGAACGCTATGAACAACTCATCCTTCTAGACGAGAGACGCTTACATTCACTAAGCACAGTCCGAATGTACCAATCCCGTCTACAACGCGCATACAACAAACGGGTCAAGCCACGAAATATCAAAGTGGGTGACCTAGTACTCAAATCAGTCCGAGCACCATTACCAGTCGACCCAAGAGGGAAATTCAAACCCAAATGGGCTGGACCGTACTTGGTCAAGGAAATCCTTCCCGGAGGAGCCGTAAAGCTAACTGACCTTGACGGTCAGGACTTCCGACTACCAACAAATCTTGATCAACTCAAGAAATACTACCCTTAAACCTAAACAAATTTGCGATGTATTTCACATAAAAAAAAAGACAAAACTCACTCTCGCATGGGTGAACTACGCTCGGTTTGATTCCACGCACTGTGGATACGTAGGCAGCTTTGCAAAAGGCTCAACCGAATCACACGAACTACGCCGGTTTGATTCTGTATTCGAAACACAGATACGTAGGCAGCTTGTCAAGAGCACAACCGACCTTCCTAGCACGCGCACCCGAAGCTTAAAAAGGTCGAGGGCAACGCATTCACAAAATGACACGCTCGAAGCTTAAAAAGGTAAAGAGCACAGTCAACACAAAAGCAAAGCAAATAAAACAAACAAATCCGAAGCTTAAAAAGGTCGAGGATTTAAAGCAAAGCGAATCAAACAAACGAATCCGAAGCTTAAAAAGGTCGAGGATTTAAGACAGATTACGAGTGTTCAAAGCTTAAAAAGGTCGAGAACACTTTAAAGCAAAAACAAAGCAAAAGCAATGAGACAAGACAAAGGCAAATAAATTCTATTTTATTACTTTATTTAGAATTTTTCACAAATTAGAAATGAGTTAGGAACAGTCCTCCTTAACCCTTTATTCGAATCTAAAAACATGTATTTGAATAAAAAAAAACTTCCTAAGCAAAACAAGCAAAACTCTAAGCTTTCTTCTGTCACTTCGGATTAGTCTCTTCATCTTCAAGAGGCCGATCCACCACGATCTTCGAGCTAACAGCTGGAGTAGTCCTCTCAAAACCTGGGGGCTCGATGGGATCCTCGTCCAGCGCGACTGGGGGCTCATCGATCCTTGGCCCTAGGCGATCCTTAACAGTCACTTTTGGCCCAAGCCTTTCCCGCGCCGGTCTCGAAGTAGAAGCATCCGCACCAACAAGACCACCATAGTCCCTCCTATCGCGCACTATTTCGCGGTTTCAGGGGCTGGTTTTTCTCACAGTTTTCCTAATTTGGTCTTCCTTAAGCACGACATTCTACACTACACTACGCCATACCCTTGTTGTTCCCCTAGCAGCAGCATCAAACTTCGTCTTAGCAACTACGATTCACACCACGAGTCAACGCATAACATTTTCAACACTCACGCAAGCTCATTTCGCTATTAAAATGAACTTTTCAAAAAACAACGTTTTTACAAACTAAAATCAACATCAACGCATCCCAATCGGGAATCATTTCAGTTTTCAAACAAGCTTCCTAAACAGGTTTGCAAGCTACCAATCAAGTTCAAAGTTCAAGCTACAACAACATGTAAGCAAAGGTTCATACAATCTTTATTACACAATTTCACTCAGGATGACGACGACGATACTCGTCGAATTCACGACGAAGGTGAGCCGTCTGCTCAGCCCAAGCCATCCTCCACCTGCTGGCTATCCGCCAAAGCTTCTTATGCGCCTCCTTCGCTACCTGCGACACAAGACACAAAAACAACTTACATTTTTCTCCATTTTGCCTTAATTTCACTCAAATTAAGACAAACTTAGGGGGGAAATTTCAAAACAACCACAGTCAACCCCACTTTGCCTTCATTTCACTCAAATCAAGGCAAACTCGAGGGGGTAACCACAAAAAACGACTCTCACTAGTTTGATCTTCGCTATAATTCATACCTCGATCAAACTGGGGGCTCATACACACACAAAAACAAAACACATACCTTTTTCACCTTGCCGCTCCAGCTGTCCATCCCGGCATCAGTAGTCACCGGCAAGTACGTAGACAACACAAAGGTACGACGCACACCCAAGTCATCATACTCAATCGTGGTAGGGAAGTCACCAGGCTGCTCCGCCATCTCAGGATCAAACTTCTGCAAAACAAATATAAAACACATACGTCAGGGCAATTTTTCGCAAAATTTTACCCCACGCACATAGCAAACAGCAAATCCAACATACCTCGATCGGCCCACAAGCAAGCCGAGACTCAGCAAAATGGCCGTAGTTTTCCCCAGGACAGAGAAGACTCACCGACTCTCTCCGCAGCCACCCGATCCTGTGCGGAAACTCCTCGCTGAAACAGGACCCTCGGCGGAACCCTAGGCACCACCGGAGCCGGCCACCCGGCCTGATAGACCAAACGCTCTCCAAGGTACCAAACCGCCAGACGTCTGGCGTCTCCAAGTACAGACGCTGGGTATCACGCACTGCAAACCTAGCTCCAATGCCCTCAGGAATATTCGCATACTGATTCCACGGAAAGGGCTCGAACTGCAAACAAAAGCAATAACATCATCAAAACTACATGCAATCATTTCAAGTACATTCTATTTAAAATGATTCGAATACAAACCTGCTTAAACTCCATAAGGTTCAGACGCACCCGAACCTCATCATACGACCCGATTGAACGCAAAGGTTGCCAGTACGCATTCTGGCACGTGCATCACGGGTACTCCCTCACGATCCTCGTAGCATGCGGGGGAAGCAGAAAAGGAAAATGGCTAAGAATCCACGACTGCACACACAAAAAGCAAATACACGTTACAAAGACAACAAAAACAAGCAACAATGCACCTAAAACAAAAACAAAATCAATGCGTACCTCCATCAAAAATCCAGGTGAGACCAAGGACAGTCTCGACCCTCGATCCATCACTCGCGGTCTCACTGCGTCCATACAGAAACGAATGCACAAACCCAAAGACGGCGTCACCCAATCGAACGTCCCAATTGCATCCCAATCCAGTAGATGCATAAGGACCGACGTCGACGCCCGCTCGCCCTTATCGCCGAAGTACACGGCACTGACGAACCACCACAATCACATACGAGCATTCTGCTCGTCACTCCACTCCGAGGGGCCATACTCGGTCTTCCCCTCAAAGTACTCCAAGATGTAGCTCGTCTTGAAGGTATAAGGTGGTGCACCCTCACAAATCACCTCCAGGCCGCCGCCAACCGCAGCAGTCACAACCTCGTCCACAACGGACAGCGCAAAATCAAAACTCATGTCACGATCCCCAAACGGCAGCCCCGTTATAACCGCATACCCAGACAAGGTAATGCCGGCTTCGAAGCCGGGCATGTGGAACGTCGTCGTGGTGTCCCAATACCTGTCTAAGAAGGCCCTGATCAACATCAGGTTCGCCGTCTGCTTCCTTCTTGCAATCTCCCTCTAATGGCCAACCAACGGGCCAAAAGCACTACGCAACACCCAAGCTTGCGCCCCCGGCGGAAGCTTCTCCTCAAAAACACACATCACGGACGAGACGCCCGAGAAAGTCCTCATCGGACCCTTCTGCAAACCCATCGTCGCTCGATAGGAAACATGTCTCTCCGGAGCAAGCAAAAGGTTATGGCCATCCCAACCCTTCGCAAAAGCCCTGTTCGCACGCGACTTCCGCGGCCTAGAGCTGCTCGCCCTAGGCGCAGCCTCCTCGGCCTCCTCCTCAGCAACATCCATCTCAGCTTCCAGCTCATCCACTAGCTCTTGAGCAAGCGCATCCTCCTCCTCAGGATCAGGCACAGGGACGTTCCTCCCACGACCCCTACCTCGTGACTGACCACGTCTCGTGGGCAAATCCCGAGGGTTAGCCTGCCTCTCGCTATAAGAACGCCTTATACGACTCGAACTGGGGGCTCCCTCCGGCCTCGAGCCCGTGCTCTTACGAGTCCTTGACCTCGTAACGCGGCTAGAACTCTCTCCTACAACAAACATGACACATACAACTATTATACACCATACACAACCCCAATATACACAAATATATAACCCCAATACACAAATAATACATACATAATACATATACATTCCTTTACGCACCCATACACATTGCATGCACAGAGCATTTTTAGGCCTAATTCATAATTAAGCCGAAAACCGTTCTCTACACCTCAAATTTGCAACTTTATGGTTTCTACGCGCCATAATAGCCCCCAACAACAAACTATTACAAGCAATTGCATTTTGGTCACCCCGATCGAAAACCCCTAATTCGCTCTAATTACTCCGTATAACCACGGATTAAGACGGCGAATTGAAAGCCTTAGCTCGACATTTTCGCAAAATTAACGCTATAGGCATGCTATACACACTATGGGCATCCTACACCGAAGTTTAATTGAAATTCCGGGTCGGAAATTCCGGGTTCATTTTCGGGCCCGAGCCCTAATTTGGACGTTTTTCACACAAAGACGGTCCAAATCACAATCAATTCACACCTACATGTTCACATAGCATAATGCAACACAATGGCAACAATTTCAAGCATTCAAACGGCAAGTTTCAAGCAAAACTCGGGTTTTCATTCAAAACCCGTCTTTTCAACATTTCAAGGCAAAACTAGCTAATTACAACAACAAATAACGCAAAAGCAAGTTGAAATGGAGCATTACCTGGTTCCATGGCAAGACAACGCAACAAAAATGAGCAAAATCGGTTGAGAAATCGAACTTTGGTGTTTTAAGGTGATAGAAACCGTAAATGATGAATGAAGCTCACCCACGGCCTAACTCGAGCTTTATACAGCTCTTATAACCAGCAGGGGAAACTGCATGACCTTATGCGGTTTGCTCCCTGAACCGCATAAGGCTATGCGGTTTTGTCCCTTGGTTTTTCTCCGGTTTTTCTCGTTTTACGCCCACTTTTCGATTCCTAATTCATCCTAGCCCTATTGCAACTCCAAGTACGTCCCGTGCTTGGGTTAAGGCGTCACCTACAGCCCGCCATACGCGTATATTAAGCATTTAATGTACGGTACAGAAGCAAAAACACGAACGCTCTTCACGAGCATTTACATCACGAAAGGCAACCATATGCAATGGCAACCACATAGACGCTCCTCGGCGAGACCAAGCATAGCACCCTAAACACATCCAACTACATAAACACTTCACTCTACACGAGCACTCCTCGGCGAGTTCAAGCACAAACATCTTGCAAAACACTTCCAAACACAAGCATCACACCCTTACACACGCACCCTTAGGCGAGATTAAGCACCTCTATATCCTTGCACCCTTGCACATGCACTCTTTCACGAGACCACGCACTACATGAAGACACTACAAACATAGGCATCAAGCATACAACGGCATCAAGCATATACGAAGGCATTACACTAAACTTGAAGCACGACAAGCATAACAAAGACGCCAAAGAGGCAAGAGTTCTTATAGCATGCAGACTGACCAAGTCCTTAAAATGCGCACGTCCCGCCCCGCATAGCCCGGTTCGAAGTCCTAGTCTCACCCATGGACACATGCTTTGTTCCGCTGACTGTATCGAGACTGTAATGGTCCGGATATGGTCGTAGGAGTTTGACTAGCGCTCTAGTCCGAGCTCAGTCAAACTGGGGGCTCTGTGGATACCATATCCGTACCCTCCCACACAAAACCCTGTGATGTAACACGGACTTTTATTACGCATGTTTTAACGCTAACTTGAACGGTTCTAATATGTCGAATTCATTTTTGAGTCGTTTGAAATGTTAAAATGATTTAGGTCGCATCACATCGCATTTAAATACACGTTCATTTTGCCCATTTGGAGTCTAGCTTGGTCCTTGTCCTGCTTCATTTGGCATGAGCTTCGCATTTGCACTACAATTAGCCCTTTTACATTAACAAGGTCTAATTCAGCACTCCTAAATCCCTAAATTTAGGCCCGGTGGCTAACCCTTCCCTTAGCCTCCTCTTACACAAAATATAGCCTCACGTCTTGGTTTATTTCACAAAATGCAACACAATTCACCTTTTTCATTTTTCCGGGTCTCGGGCCCAGAACCGAGCCCAAACCCAAGCCTTTGGCCCGCACTCCAAGGCCCTGACCCTCACAAATATCCCAGCAAATATCTCAGCTCTTTTCTTGACGAGCAAGGCCAAGATTATCACGTAATCTTTCAAAGATTTCGTCAACCGAAACTAGGAAACTACACTAAAAACCACACCTCCAAAACGCACAACCTTATGCGGTTTGGAGGGGCAACCGCATAAGCTTATGCGGTTTGCCCTGGCAACCGCATAAGCCTATGCGGTTTCCTGGCCTGTTTTTATACACTGCTTTTCTAATTTCTCCGAGGCTTTTAGTATATATACCCCCCTATACCCAGCCTCGAGGATCATCTTTTCACATCGATCATTCACATCTTTTTTCACATCATTCATTCACACAATTTACATCCAACACACTCCTAAACTCTCTCAAGCCTCAAGCACCCAAATCTTGAGTTCAACACACCATCCCATGTTGAACTCATCCTTTGTAAGTTCAAGAAGCGAAGCTCTGCCAGATCTGAAGCGTCAGGACCAGGTAGGTACCGATCCACTTGGATCAAAGCTTTTTCTTATCTTTTATAGACTAACAAAGGGGACTACACTCTAGCGCCCCCCCGGCTTTGGCACCCAGCGCGCTTGCCTTCCAAGTGTTCTATTTACTTCGGGTACACTCCATATCCGATGACACGCCAAAGTCGCATATGCAACCGACCCTTATAAAATAAACCAATGGACAATTGAACTTTATTTTATTTGCATGCATCTTGCACCTTCTTTTGCATTAAATCAACTTAACAATGAATTCGACCTTTAACTGAACTGCTGTTAACAAGTTAAACATGCTAAACTGAGGGTTTTAATCAATCTTTTAGCATCTGCACTTGCATTCTTTTACAACCTTTTCGCACTTGTACGTAGCGATAACATTAGCTCAATTATCATTTTACAAGGATTGTTCTAGGTCAGTAGAGGCTATTTTTAAATAGGTTTTTCTAAAAGGTTTTCATAAATCATTACTTGAATTAACTCTTTTGTTAAGTACCCTCACCCCGAATCCAATCTGGTTTCACAAGCCTTAGATCTAGGGGTGTCGGCGTGCTCCGAAATCTAGGACATGTTTTTAGCTTAGAACATGGTAGCAGGTTCCTAATTTCCGCGATAATTAGGTGGCGACTCCAAAACAGTTTTAAAAGGTTTTTCTAACTTAATCTTTTTAACTTTAAATCCGCCCTTACGCAAGACGCCGAGTTGGGTCCCTCGTCTCGATCCCCGGTTCCACACAAATTGAATACAATCCTCATCTCTTTTAATGCCCAGCAGGTCGAAAAAGTCAGTAAGAAGACCAACCTAAAACAAAATAAGCAAAACAGCTAAATGTATTACAGTAACATCAAAAACACACTAAAGTAACAATAAAAATAAAATAGAGTAACATTAATAATATACAAAAATAAAATGCATTAGATTGTACTAATGAACAAAGACTAGAACATACCACCATCTTGGACCAATTGTACACTTCACTACTGTCCCAAGTACGATAGACGTCATTGTCGAGGACATGAACTACACCCTCTTTGAATAAAACACATACACAAAAATAGTGATCATCAACGAGTAAGGGGATGAAAATTATGTCCGCCATTAGATTGCATTTATGAAGATTTGTATTAAGGAAAGACTTCCAAATTTCAAACAATTCCCATACATATCGTCTGGTTGAGTTCCCTCGAACAATGCTTCATAGATACGATGAAGAGCATCCTATCATAAAACAAGAGCATATAAGTGAAAACGAAATAATTTATTGTAACAAAAAACTTTCAAAGAAAACAAAGAATAAAACAAAAAACAAAGATAAGAATTATTACCATGTGACGAATTCCAAAATACATTTTGGATGGAGATAATGGATCTCTGAATTCAAGCTCATTGAGCAACACTGACCAACATTCTACAACCCTTGTGCTCAAACTTTTATCCAGTTGCATCGTAAGAAAATCATCCCTTGTTAAGAAGGGAAAATCACCAAATGAACACAATATCTCCCTGCAAAGGGGAAAATCAATAAACAGACACATACAACGTGTTATCAAAAATATAAAAAATCAAGTAAAAAAAAAAAAAAAAAAAACTGAAATAATGAAGGTTACAATCCCTAAAGTAACACAGAAAATGAATGAAAGTAACAGACAAAATAAATTGAAGTAACACATCCATAGAAAACAAAATATATACTCAAGTTCAAGATGAAATGTGTTATAGTAACACAGAATATACACTAAAGTGACACTGGATATATACTAAAGTAACACAGAATATGGATTCAGGTAAAAGACAATATATATTAAAGTAACACGGGATAGTAGACTGAAGTAACATAGAACATACACTAAAGTAACACAGACAATAAAATAAAATAATAGAAATCAAAATAAATGAGAAAACTTACTGATTTTGAAATTTATGATCATCTAAAAACACGTAGTCAAGGACTTCCTTCTTCAACTTCAGCATGTTAGAAAATAGCGATTTATGTAACTTCATATATGCTGAAATAAGTAGGACCTCATTGTCTGGCACCCCACAGTCCAAACTACAACCCAGTCCATCTCCTGTCTTCCTCTTCCTGCTACCCAAAACAGTAGTAGGAGATGACGTGACTTCAGTCAAGTTCGATTTTGTTTGGGCTGTGGGTGTTGCAAATTCTACATTCACAACGACATTCACCGGGTCATTCACAGGGGCATTCTCTGTGACAACACTCGGCATTCCTTCATTCACAGCGATATTTTCCGTCACATCAGGCTGAATTTGGTCATCTCCTGCTGCCTTTCTTCGTTCTTCTTCTGCTGCCTTTCTTCGTTTTTCTTCAAGTTGAGGCAACAGTGACATCTTGATGTTTGTGAACTGATTCACTTTGTCAAAAACATCAGACCTCAAAGTGTTGATGTCGCTAAGAATAAGAGTGGAAGCAATTTCCGCTCTATATAAGGTCCTCATGACGACATCTTTCAGCCCGCAACAAAAAACGTCCCCCTGGTAGAAAGTCATGTGAAACATTGCAAACAAACCGCAGTCGTTGTTTGCAGTCTTATCCAATTGCCAACTAAACGGTATGTTGACAAGTTCAAAACGACGAGAATCCTTAGCTTTTTTGATACCCTTTTTCGTTAAGTACGAACACATCAATTGAGCCTAGACAACAAAAAAAAAATATTAATTTATGAAATGAAAATAATAATTAAAGAATAATAGGAGGGAAAAACAATTGCAGCGAGGCACACTTACAGATCGTTTGGCATATAGTTCTAAAACAGAACCTTTCCATCCATACACTTACAGATCGTTTGGCATATAGTTCTAAATACTCAAACCTCTTCTTCAAAAAGTTGATACATACACAACTATAATGAGTACCAGAATGAATGGGAATAAATACCTACAAAAAAAAAAGCAGAAGTTTTAAAGACAAAGAGAATGAAACTGATTTAGTTTAATTCAATTAATTTTAAAATGATAGATGATATTACCAAATCTGAATTCAAATTGCACATGTCAGGTTGAATGGATATCCAACTGTCCCATGCCTCATGAACTTCTTTTGACAGTTTATTTTTATCTTGCCGTGTACTCGCAAGTAAAAGATTCCTAAAAGAAGCCTGCAAAAAAAAAAAAAAAAAAAAAAAAAATTTAAAAAAAAATAAACAATAATAAAAAAGCAAAACAGTACAGTAAGAACTAAAAAAAGTACGTGATAGATGACATACACAGTGAGTTAAACCCCGATGAATAGCCGAGAAACCTTAGTCAACGATTTGGTTTGAGAATTAAGAGCGTTTAGAAGAATACACCAGCACTCAATAACTGGTGAAGTAATCTCTACATCCGGCATCAGCGTCATAATGTCGTCTCGGCTTATGAAATTGTAAGGTCCATAACTAAAAAGGACTTCACTGAAAGAGACAATAAAATTAACATCAGGAATCAAATAAAATAGAGTAACAGACATATAGAATTAGAGTAACAACAAATACAAGTTAAAGTGACAGGAGCAAAAGTAACAGACATATAAAACTAGAGTAACAAGGTATACAGGTAAAAGTAACAGGAAATAAAAAATTTGAAAAGGAAAGAAATCTAACCCTTGACTAAAGTCATTATCATCGACAAAGCAATAGTCAATGACATTCTTTCGAAGCTTCAAGACACATGAAAACAAACTATTGTTCTCTATTAAGTGTGCTGAGACAACATTACAGCTGCCGTCAGGTTCACCGCAGTTAATGCTACAGCCAAACTCTTCAGGTACTATTTTCATTATGCTCTCCTCTATGTTTGAATGCAACAAATACGGGTGATAGGGACCAAGTCCGACACCACCATTATGAGGAGCAGCATTATCAACACCATCAAAATCTTCACCGGCATCAAACGAATTTAATTCAGCAGCAGCACCATCATCAGCAGCACCATCATCACCAGCACCAAAAGAATTTAATTCACGCAAAACACTCCCAACGACTAAATCAACACAATCAGCACCATCATCACCACCATCATTAGCACCATCATCACCACCATCATTAGCAGCACCATCATCCCCTAAGTTGACATCACCATCATCACCACCATCATTTTTCGCAGCACCATCATTAGAACCGAATCCAGCACGACTGGCTTCTTTGAGGTTCTCACAAAACTTTTCAAATGATGGAATACTATCAGCAGCCGCTTTCATAGGGCCAAGGTGCTGATATATCTCATCTACATATATATAAGTGCAGAAGAGGGTCCGCGAAGAATTTTTGGGTGGGAGTAAGTGTTGGAGATGAAGAAGGGGACGACTCCCGAACTGGAAAGTCATTCCACTTGACCTTTATCAAGTTAATGATGGCAATGGATTTCTGATGGTACTCTTCAGAAACCCCTTTTAACCTCATTAATAGTTCTCCAAGATCCTAAATATGAATTAAAGATGAAATATGTTAAAGTAACACAGAATATAATCAAAAGTAACACAGAATGTATACTAAAGTAACACAGAATATATATGAAAGTAAAAGAGGATATTACACTGAAGTAACACAGAATATAAACTAAAGTAACACTGAATATATACTAAAGTAACACAGAATATGTAAACTAAAAACACAACTTACATCAGCAGCAGCCGTATCCGGTGCTTCAGCTCGACATCTCACTGGAGAACCTTGAACGGCGGGAACACTACCACTATCTTGAGAAGCACTCGAACAAATAGGAAAACGATTTTTACTAAAAGGTGCGTTACCCAATGACCCCGTCCTCAACTCATCATTAATCCGTTTCTGAAAATTTTCATCCGACCAATGTTGAATCAAAGGGAGTTCAGTTGGCAAAGCAACCCCTCTAAAATCCAACCTATGGAAATACGCGACCATCAAGAAGATGATACATCCACGTAAAACTGAGCGTCCACTAGACTCACAAGTTTGAAAACCCTTAACAAGCTCATCAAATACGTACTCACGCCAATCTGATTGACTAATAAGAGACACGTCGTCTACTGATTTGAGAAGCCTCAAATCAAGACTATGATTTGCGGTTGGAGCCAAAAAACACGACATGCAATACAACACAAACAATCTCTTGAAATCATCATCCGCACGCTTATATTTCGTCAACTTATCATGTAATACTGACAAAGAAATAACACCAGTACCAGTAACTCCAAACTTCTTACGCCACACATCTTTGATCACCTCCTGAGAGGACGTTTTACTGCGACCAGTGGCCACTAAATCTAACTTTAGAGGACCCCTCGGTAATAAAAAACATCATGCACATCATCACTAGACAATAAGAATTCTTTTGTAGCAGAAGCATGGAATAGATGACTTTCATCAGAAAAAGCTTTGACGAATCATCCCACTATTGCTGGGTTCAAAAAAGTAATTTTCAAATTTAATAAACCTCCAAAACCAATCTCCTTAATAGCTTGCTGTTGTGCAGACGACAACTTCTCAATGAGCTTAACCAAACTGGTTGGCCGACATTTGGTCACGTAAACAGTGCTCCTACAGAAAAATAAAACAAAGAAAGAAAAACATAAACAACATAAATTTAAATACAGAACACTAAAATCTGGGAAAATACATATTAAAAAGCAAAAAAAGAAGACATAAAGGATAACAGACTATATACTGAATTCTAATAAAAAATAAAACTCACTTTTGACCAGCTTTGCCTTTATCAGTAGGCACCAAATCCACCTTTTTTTCTTGTAGCTTTGAGACAACAAGCTTTTTCGTCTCCTTCACCGAAATTTGAGGAGTTGGTGAAGAAGACTCTTCAGCACCAGTAATACATCTTCTCTCATCCATGATATGCTGTAGAAAACAGGGAAAAAAAACAATCACATCAAATATACAACAACAAACAAACTACCCTATATTAAAGTAACAAACTATAAATTAAAGTAACACACTATATAAATTAAAGTAACAAACTATATAAACTAAAGTAACACAATATATAAATTAAAGTAACAAAATAAAAACAGTATAGCATAAAAACAACATTTTAAAGACTTTATAAATTAAAGTAACACACAACATAAATTAAAGTAACAGGAAAAAACAATATAGTAACAAAAATTTAAGTAGCAAAAAATAAAGACTTAAAACATTAGATTAATAGAATAAATATTTTACATCAAAAAGTTTTACACAAAAGTGTATTACATTCACTAATATTTTACATATTCGAACCTAATTACTACACTAATCCAGTACATACACTAATATTTGACATATTCGAACCTAATTACTACGCTAATCCAGTACATACACTAATATCTTACATATTCGAACCTAATTACTACAAAGTCAAATGCTATTACATAATTTCCATTTTTAAGGATTACAAAATATGGAAATACAATGATCTAACAGATATTCAAACCTAATTAATTACTTAGTCAATTATTATTACATCATTTCCCCTTTTTAGTAAAAACATTCCGATATCAACTCCTGGAGCAAATTCCTCAGAACTGCAGTTGGTTAGAGAAGTGTCTTCAGCTTTTTCTATGATCAAATGTTCAACATGATCTTCTTTTAACCACTGAAAAAAAATGTATATGTTCTTGTGCAACTCTATTAAATGTCTTGTAACACACACAACGTGTACATATTACAATGTTATTTCTGCTCACAATTTCTACCCCCAGGTCAAATGTTCTTGTTAAGCTTTTTTCATATTCTATTCCAATACGAGGATCATCTTTATTAGCCAATAAAAACATCGATGCCCAACACCTACAAACTTCAGCCACACAAGCTTTGTCAAATCGATCCTCAAGTTTGTTGAAGATGAGTTCCATGTAATCAAGCTTACTAAACACATCAATAAGACCTTGGACTCGTTGCCTTCCGTACTTTCTGATCTTAACACTATTCTCCTCACCAAATATAGACCTCATGCTTTCCTTTCTCTTATTATTGTAATCGTTGACAAAAGCAGCTTTGTCTTGTTCAACAACATTTACACCCCAACCCTTGCACTTAAAAATCATTTTATGGTCAAAAGCAATCCTAGTTATTAGGCAAAAAATAAAAGTCAATATTGTTGCATAACTAATTCAATATAAACCTAATTCAATGTTGCATAACTAAACACACAATGAAGGAACACAATATAGTAACAGAATAGATACATCACAGTAACAAGAAATATAAACTAAACTAAGAAAATATATACTAATTATCATGATTACTTCAAAAACATCAATTAATCTTAATTACTTGAACATAATTATCATCATTACTTAAAAATACATACTAATTAGTTCAAAATCATCATCTAAACATAAAACAGCAGCAATACATCAAAAAAACTACAAAAATTAACCAAAATTTATTGAACAATAAGAAATGTTAAAATTCATCATACTAATTACTTAGAATTCGTTCTCATTACTTTGAATTTCATCTACTAAACACTATTAACAATAAATTTCTTTCAAATTTGTGCAAAATCACACTAATTAGTCCGTAATAAACCTAATTACTTCAAATTCATCTTAATTACTTCAAATTTAAAAACTATACATCAACAACAGCAAGTATATGTCAAGTTAGAGCAAAATTGATTAAACATGCAGGAAAAATTTACAACAGAAAAAATATAAAACCCTAATTTCAACATGCACGAAAAAATGCAGATCCAAATTTGTGCAAAATCACCCTAATTACTCCGTAATAAACCTAATTACTTCAAATTCATCTTAATTACTTCAAATTTAAAAACTATACATCAACAACAGCAAGTATATGTCAAGTAAGAGCAAAATTGATTAAACATGCACCGAAAAATAAGAAAACCTAACGCAGATCCAAAAATGCAGTTGAAAAACAAACAAAATAGTAGAATTAAAGTAGAAATTATGTTACCTTAGAAGTAGAAATTAGGTTAAAAGTCGAAAACAACCAAAATAAGAAAGAGAACGAAGCTTGAATCGCCGGAGAACGAGAACGAGCAAATAAGAAAGAGAACGAGCAAAAGATGATCGAAGATGAAGGAACTAAAGAAATGATGAATGAACTGAAGAAATTTCGCCGGAGAACGAAGATGAATTGCCGGAGAACGAGGATGAATCGCCTGATTTTTAGAGAGAGAAAGTACGGTCGAAAATGAATTGAGTTTTGAATGTTTTAAGACGTTATAAGAGGTAGGGGTGAGGGGCGACGTGGCACAATCTGGACGCTCCAAATTAATTAGATCTGACAGCTATTATGAGGATGCAGGACTCACCAAATTTGAGTGGATTCATAGGATCCTATATATATATATATATATATATATATATATATATATATATATATATATATATATATATAAATATATAATAATATATATATATATATATATATATATATTTATATATATATATATAACAGTCTGAATGACTATTTAACGGTATTTCCTTTGTGGACAAAGTAGTTAGATGGTAAATGAAGCTAGTATTATTGTTATGGTTGTCGTGTTGGTTTAATGATTGTTGTTATCGTGTTGGTTTAATGATTGTTGTTGTCGTATTGGTTGAACTTTGATTGATAATGCAGGATTTGGGGAGTGCGAAATACCCCTTTTATTATTATATAAAACAGAGATTTGGCGACTGAAAATGGGTTTGGAGACCAAAATTTGGTCGCCAAAATTGTGTGGAAAAAAAAAAATGATAACAGAGATTTGGCAAACGAAAATATGCTTTGGAGACCAAAATTCGGTCGCCAAATTTGTGTGGAAAAAAAAATTGATAACAGAGATTTGGCAACCGAAAATTAGCTTTGGAGACCAAAATTCGGTCGCCAAAATTGTGTGGAAAAAAAAAAAATTGACAACAGAGATTTAGCGACTGAAATTTAGCTTTGGAGACCAAAATTCGGTCGCCAAATTTGGTTAAAAAAAAAACCAAGAAATTTGGCGACTGAAAAATGGATTTGGAGACCATTTTTCAGTCGCCAAATTTGGCGACTGAGGTTGTGGTCGCCAAATTGGCGACTGTTCTGTGGTCGCCAATTTTGGCGACTGACGTCACCTTCAGTCGCGAAAAAGTGTATTTGGCGACTACTTTCAGTCGCCAACTTTTGGCGACTGAAATTAGTCGCCCGATTTTTTTTTGGCGACTAGGCTGGGCGACTAATTTTTGGCGACTAAATCCAGTCGCCTTTTTTGTTTGGCGACTGAAATTAGTCGCCAATTCTGGTCGTCCGACTTCAGATTTCTTGTAGTGCGACCAACGCAATAACTCTTCCTGAAAAACGAAACTATGTAAACCTCACACAACTTATTTTCTTTACCGATGTGGGACCTCAGTTTTTTTTTAACTATGCAACGGAGTTTATTTTATTTTTTGCCTACGGAATTACCTCACGAATTCTGCGTTGATAAAGGCGGCAAATCAATTTTTCAGCCTGCAAAATCAATTTTTTGTCACAATTTTTTTCTTCGGCCACAATTTTTTTGGCCGTCGCTAATAATGTGTTATTTTGTAGTATTATTTATGTTATTTGAAATGCTAAATCTACATTGAACAGAATATAACACTTAAACGGTAGAGATTTGCGAATGCTTACTCACAAGATCCGTTTTTTAATATATATATGTATACATCGATATATTAGAGTAAATAACTGCTATAGTGATACTGCTGGTGCTACGGGTGGTCAAGTAACAAGAAGTACTAAGCTACGGAAGTTGTGCATCGATAGTTTGCACTACAAAATAACGGAGTACTCTCTCTATTTCGTTGTAGAAGTCCCTTGAGTTTTTGCACTATCTTTAAGGAAAATGAAAAGTTAAAGGATAATATTGGTAGTTTGGTTGAGTGATGTCCATTTTAGAGAATAAAGTGTGTGTTATTTTAGTAAAATGAATATATTAGTAGGGGTAAAAATATTATTTTAATTGTATAAAGTTATCCTAAATAGTAATGAGGCTAAATGAGTGAAATTGTCGAAAAAAGAAAGTAGGATTAATTGAGTGAAATAGAAGGAATAATATTTGTGCTCGTTGATGTCCACTTGCCCCCTTTCCTCATTTTGCTTTGCAACATTTATTCTCCATTTGCTTGTCCTTATTATTGTGACAACATAGTACATTTAATGTATCCCTACTTGTTCCAGCGTTTATTTTTCCTTTTTTTTCTTTACAATTCAAATGCTTCTTCAATTACGTTTACGTGGCCAACAAAATGCAAATGCTTAATTCAAAATTTAACTTATTATTGTAGTCAAATTTAATTTAATCAAACTTTATTACTCCCTTCGTTTCGGTGATTTGTTTACGTTTACTTTTTATACACATTTATTAATGTACAAGAGAGGTAGGAGGAAAAAAAATACAAAAATAATAATTTAAATACAAAGTATAGAAATAAATCAATGTGAATATTCGATTAAAAATGAGAGGAATCACTTCCCACATGGCTCAACATAGTCTTTTATGGAAATGTAAACAAATGACCCGTACACCTAAATTAAAAAGTGTAAACAAATGATCGGGACGGAGTAATTATTTCAATATATGGAGATACATTCATAAGTAGTTTGGATTATATATTTAATACTAGATTATAAATCCATTTCATTTTAATCATTCAGCTATTATTATTTTAAGAATAATTTTACAAGCTAAGTTAATACTTTCTACTCCCTCCGTTCCAGTGATTCGTTTACAATTTGACTTTTTTGTGACGAGAATTTGAGAGAAGTGTAAATAAATTTCTAAGATAGAGGAAGTAACAAATTTGATAAAGATCTAAACAACATGAGACGTCTAAAACCCTATGGAGTACTATAGTACTTCCTCCGTTCCAGTGAAATGTTAACGTTTACTTTATTTTGTGAGGGAGAAATAAAGTAAACATTAACAATGTACTAGGACAGAGGGAGTATATATTACTCCTTATATCCAGTCAATTGTTAACGTTTGTTTTATTTTTCTTCGCAAAATAAATTAAAAGTTAACAATTCACTGGAACGAATGTAGTAGAATGTTGCGGATAGATATTATTTAAACCTTTCTTTTTAAAAATAATTTATATCTCTATATAAAAAAAAAAAAACAAATACATGAAAATGGTTGATTAACCCATATTTTAATTCGAATCCGGCCCATATATTACCCTAATTCAAAACACATGGTCCAAATTTTAGCCGGACTAAACTAAACCGTAATCTTCACAACTGAAGAAACGGAAAGTCTAATTACGGAGTATACTTTCCAAAATTAGAAGGCAAAAAACGGACAAGTCTAAAGTGTACACAGCCCCTACGGCCAGTCCCATATCAACCAAAAGGGTTGAACGAATGTTTGAAAAGTGTGGCAAACCCTCATTTTGTGACATGAGATAATTCATGTTGCCGATAATTCGGGCTTCACTAGAAAAACCTCATTTTGCAATTGATTTGAATTTTCATTTTCATCTCGCTTGTGTTTGTATAACGCTCAGGGATGAAGCCAGGATTCAATCCAACCAGGCCCGAAACTTTTAGCAAAATTTAAAGGTGTAGTTAGTAATCAACTACTGTAGGTAGAGTGGTGCACAAGGGATGAAGTCAGGTCGCTATTATGATATGATCAAAATGACATAATACAAATCACATACGAAGTATATATAGATAAATTATTTGATTTATAATATTTTACAAAACAAACACATATTGTACATTACTCTGTATTGACAAAAGATTACAAGTAGGGAAAGAAAACAGAGAAAAAAACAACAATTCGTTTCATTTTTTTTTTATCATGAAAATGGGTAAGAATTATTTAAAAGTAACTTCCATATATTATAATGAAAAAGTTGAAAATAGAATTATAATCAATATATATTAATTACTATGTAAAACTAATATTTTTATAAGTGAGAGACATGGTATTTTTTTTTTTTTTTTTTTTTTTTTGTTGATAACGAAGGTGACCTCATTTATTCAGTAGCAAAATCAAAGACCGCCAAAGCAAGAACGCTTTTGGGAAAATCGTCCGTACATACAGTCACGACACCTTCTATTGGTTGGGTTCTAGCAACCCAATGAGCAACTGCATTGCCTACTCGTTTAACATGATTAAAAGAAATAGCAACAAAATTAGACGATAAACAAAGGATGTCCTCAATCACTATCCCGATCGGGGAGAAAAACTCAGCCTGCGACGAACGCAAGTAAAGCACAAGCTCCAGGTTGTCCGTTTCGACCTCCAGTTTCTCGACACTGTGCAACCTGGCCACCTCAAGGCCTGTTACCATTGCCGATGCTTCTGCCAGTAACACATTTTCCCATTCTGCTTTGATACGATGTACCCACGTCGCTGTAATGTGGCCTCGTTCGTCGCGGATTACCCCACCAAGGCCTACCTCGCCACTCGGAAGAAACGCCGCATCTGTATTAAGCTTAAGCCATCCGCTTGCAGGGGGTTTCCAATCCGCCATAGACGCCACCGTAGTCCCCTCGCAAAGGTGCCTGTCCTCAGTCACAATATTGATATAATCATGCACTAGCCTCTCGAACCCCAGAATGATTAGCTCCGCATTTGGTTCACATTCACTGAAGCACTTTTCGTTTCATATATGCCAGATTGCCCAAAGCTTTGCTAAAATCCAATTAATTTCACCTTCACAGCAGCCTTCAAAAATGGAGGAAATAAAGCCGTTAAAATTCATCTCGGAGGAAAAATTAATTGTTAATGACGGTGGCACGTTGTCCCAAATTTGCTTCGCAGAAGGACAATAAAAGAACACATGCTCAATTGTTTCCTCGTCAGTACCACAGATTGGGCAGATTGCGGACTGCGCGACGTGTCTAAAATGAAGATTCGCGTTTACGGCAATGTTTCCAGAACACACTCGCCAGAGAAAGTGTTTAAGTTTAGGTGGGACGTTAAGCTTCCATACTGTTCTCCAAAGCCCCTCGTCGCGCTGTCCATATAAATTTGTCCAAACTGATATGTTACCCAGACGACCCAACAGATACGCAGATTTGGTTGTATACAAACATTTCTTGTCCGGCCACCAGTACATGGTATCACTCGGGCTTCTATGGCTAATATAAATTTTTTTGATTCGGGCAACGTCTTCTGGCAGAAAGGTTTCCTCTAGTTTTTGCAAGTTCCAGCGAAGAGGTGAGGAGTAGATCAAGTCGGATACCATAAGGTTCCTGTCTGAGTTTGGTTGCGGTATCGGGACAAGACTGGAGGAGGGACCGGGCAGCCATGCGTCATCCCATACACGTATGGAATGGCCATTCCTAACCCTCCATTTAAGTCCCTCCAAGAGCAGTGATTTCGCTCCCCAAAGGCTTCTCCATACATAACTTGGGTTCCAGCCCCGTGTTGCTTCAATGATAGACGAGTGTTTGAAGTAGCGTGCTTTATAAATAGAGTGCATCAGAGAGTTGGCATTCGTCAAAAGCCTCCAACATTGTTTAGCGAGCAACGCTTCATTGAACACCTCCCATCGATTTCGGGAGGCAAAGAGACTCCCACTTGACCCAATGCATCTTCCGCCCTGTGGTATTTCCGCCACACCAAAAACGAGCAATCAAGGCTTGAATTTCATCGACGATCGTGACCGGCATGCGAAAGACGCTCATCATATATGTTGGAACAGCCTGGACCACAGCCTTAATGAGGGTTTCTTTACCTGGTTTCGATAAGAGCTTTTCTTTCCATCCTTGAAGTGTTTTCCAAATTCGTTCTTTGAGCTTTGCGAAAACAATTTTCTTAGACATTCCAATCACGGTGGGCAGGCCTAAATACTTTTCATGTTGTTTGACCTCCTGAACCTGAAGCATCTGCTTGATCATCTCCCTAATCTCGCTGTTAACATTTTTGCTAAAGTTGATCTCCGTTTTACCGAAATTAATTTTCTGCCTGGACGCCAATTGGTATTTGCTGAGAATGTCGGCAATTATCTGGCATTCCTGGAAATTTGCTCTAGCAAATAAAATGCTATCATCGGCGAAAAAAAGGTGAGATATGCGCGGAGCTTCCCTACAAATAGACACTCCATGGATGAGATTTTGGTTGGCAGCTTTAATAAGAAGGGTTGAAAAGGCTTCTGCGCAAATTAAAAATAAGTACGGCGATATTGGATCGCCTTGGCGGAGACCCCGGGAAGGGATCACCAGCCCACGCCTTGTGCCATTAACTATGAACGAAAACGTTGTGGACACAAGGCAACGCCTAACCCTATCAATCCACTCATTTCCGAACCCCAACTTGTGCATAGCAGCAAACAAAAAATTCCACTCGACCCGATCATACGCTTTGCTCATATCAAGTTTCATTGCAAAAAAACCACGTTTGCCTGACGACATATTTTTCATGTAGTGAAAGATCTCAAACGCCGTTAGAGCATTGTTGGTTAAAAGCCGCCCTGGCACGAAAGCACTTTGGTTTTCCTTAATCATTCGAGGCAAAAACACTTTGAGCCTATTCGCCATAATTTTTGAGGCAATTTTGTACAAAACATTGCACAAGCTAATCGGGCAAAAATCAGACATACCCTTTGGTTCATTGACCTTTGGTATCAAGACGATATTAGTATGATTAACACTCCCAAACTCTCTACTACCCTTCCACCAGTCTTGTATAAAGGTTATCACATCGCCACCCACAATCTGCCAGTACCGTTGAAAAAAGAGCGCATGTAACCCGTCAGAACCCGGTCAATATGATATAGGGGAAAAAAATATAGGAAGTAATTAGTCATCCGGTCAATATGATATAGGGGAAAAAAACCAAGTTCAAGTTACTAATTATTTTTGAGGAAATTTTAGAGTATTAACTTATCGTGAGTAATAAGTAGTTTACCTTTCAATAATAAATAGGAAAATTTAACAACAATAATCCATTCTATTGTCGGTATTCCATAAATAAATCATCCTTTATATAATCCAACAATAAACCGAAGTATTAGAGTTATCTTCCGTAAATAGACTCGGCCTAAATTTAACTTGTTGGTGACCTGAAGTAGCAGGTCACCTTCTTCACTTGCTAAAATGTCAGCTTTCTTCTCAGTTCTCACCATTATCTTTCGTCCCGGCCTCCCCTCTCTACTCATCCCTTTCTACTTAATAATTTAATCATAATCATCTTTTAATCGTCATTATCATCATCTATCGTCACTTCTTGCTACCCACAAAGTTTGGTGCTTTTTGATATTTTGCTTCAAATTTATTTTTTTTTCCCTAAAAAATCTGCTTACCCAACAATTATGATCTCTATTCTCTTCGAAAAGTTTGAATCTTTGGTATGATTTTGAATTTTTTTTTTTAAATTAGTTGTTTCTTGCGATAGTTTGAAAATGGGATTTTGTTGGTTATGTGAGTTTCGATCAATTGATTTGTTTTTCGGGGAAATAGTGGTTGTGGGAGGGAGATGGAGCTGCTGCACGGTGTTCGAAGAGTGTTAAATTACACAACGCAAATAATAGAAGTGTAATTGTATTAATGAATTGCATAATCTTAAATTTACAATATACGTCTATTTATATACAACATATACAAGGGTTGGTTATATGAAAACCGATCCTTTCACCAAGGGATGCATTGTTTCGCCAACGTTCGACGTATTAACCCGATACTCGGATACGGTCAATATACTCCAATACCCCCCCTCAAACTCATGGCAATTTGGAAAATTTCCATGAGTTTGCAAGTAACATTATAAAAAAAAATCATCACTTTGGCGCAATTAGTTAGCGCGTTATGGTCGGTACAACTTCGACATCTTTTTTTTTTTTCTTCTTCTTGTTCTTCGATGAACCGAGGAACGTCATTCTTTTCGGACCTCGTCATATTTCCTTAAGGGAACATCATGCTTTTTGAACCCTCATTTTTAATGTTGAACGGGAACGCCTTCCTTTTCGGACCCGTCATTTTAAATTTAAGAAAACCAAAAAACATCCTTTTCGGACCTTGGATTTTTGTCAAGCGGGGAACACATTTCAAACGGGGGTACGGTAGTTATATCGAACTGGTACTTCGCCAAGAGACACATTCCCAAGGGACACTAACACCGTTCTTTTCGAACCCTTAAAAATTAAGAATAATTAAAACGTCCTTTTCGGACCCTTAGATTTGGTCAACCGGGGAGCACATTTCTTCTCAAACCCGCTGATTTTTCACTTACGAGAGTTTCTTACATGTGATTTATGTGGCAATCTTAATAATTGTGGAGTGCAAACCGTCATCATGATCAAGGCTTTTGTCATCTCCAACACAATTAAGGCGGCAATTTTGCGGAACCGTAAAATTTTGATACAAATCATTATTCATACAATAAATCACATGTAAGAAACTCTCCATGAAAGAACACATCCGAAACCAATATGCAACTATAAGAAACAAGAATTGTTGTCTTTTCCTTTGTTTGGCATAAACTTTTGATGCAAGTGATGCACATTGATCATCACGACAGAAGTCCAATGCAATCTGTCCTTTTTTCATTTTCTACGAAGTAGCACAATTTTCTTTCCAACGTAGAACAAAATACAATGGACTGATGGTTTCGATGCGATTTTTAGTCTGCAGCGGAAACAATATGGGTCTCAAGAGCGCAACCGCTTTGATACCATGTTAAATTACACAACGCAAATAATAGAAGTGTAATTGTATTAATGAATTGCATAATCTTAAATTTACAATATACGTCTATTTATATACAACATATACAAGGGTTGGTTATATGAAAACCGATCCTTTCACCAAGGGATGCATTGTATCGCCAACGTTCGACGTATTAACCCGATACTCGGATACGGTCAATATACTCCAATAAAGAGGCAGTGTTGGTGTCAATGGAGGACTTCTGCGGTGGCGTTGTATTGGTATTGGTGTTGGTCTCGACATCGTGACAAACTCCGGTAGAGAAAAAATGAGAGGAATGTGGTCACAATGGTGACCGTGTCTATGGCGGCACAAACAACGGCATAATAGAGAAAAGAAAAGAGGGTGGTGTGCGTGGCAGTAGTAACTCCCCGACTTGGTGACGACGTCGGTGGTTAACTCCGGCAAGGGGTGTCGTTGATGGATGCTTGTTACTATGGTTTGGGTTGTTGACAATAGGGTATAAATGGTGGTTTAATAGGATTTTTTTTACCCGTAAAATTAACAAGTAGCAAGTTACCCGGTCTATTTAAAGAAGATGATAGTGATAGTTGGGTTTATTGTGGAATTAAATAAAGGATGATTTATTTATGGAATACGGACAATATGATGAGTTATTGTTGTTAAATTTTCCTATTAAATATAGTAGGAACTAGAAATGATGACTGGTAGTCCAAATACCCAATATAAAATAAAAAGTTACAAAGTATAATACACAAAAAACAAAAAACAAAAATGCCTTAACCAACCATCAAACACGCAACCTGTTACAACAAAACCAAATAAACAACCACTGTGCAGTGCCACTTTCTTTTTAATGACTTAACCTTCAATTTAATTATTTATCATGTTAAAGCAAATTAAGCGAGATCCAAAAAACTGACCTGGCTTAAGCCTGTTCCGTCATTAATGCCCTAGCCTTCCTGTTTCACAACGTTAATATTGATATTAATCTTGTTTCTACGCCACCTTCCTCGTTCGTCCTTCTACACTTTCTCGCTTATTTTTCATCCCCCGGCGTTTCCGTGACACCCTAAGTTTGGTTTTCCCACATTGGGAAGGGAAGGTTAATTTGATATTTTGATGTGTTTATAAAGATTTACCCACCACTCTAGTAATAAGGTCTTGTACTTTTAAGCTTAAATGAGAACAACAAGCCCAAAAGTATGCATCTCACCATATTAGGTGGGACATATTACCATGGTGGTGGGTCGGGCTGCTAGAGTTTCATACTCGGACGCTCGGTCAACGCGGAGCCCGAGCTGAGCTCGAGCCTTGTATCCAAAATAAGAACTCGAACTCGTGTCTTGTGAACTCAACTGGGTTAAGCTTGACTTGGCTCGATGATTTGAGAAATTTTTTGTTCAACTCTTATTTTTCCACTCAAATCCGTTAATAGATTTTTCTTTTGACTAGTTGGTCGACGGCGCGCAGTCGTTTAACGGGTTGTAATTGCTTGAGTTACATGTTATTAGAGCTCGTTTTGGTGGCATTGGAAGATCTATTAAAATTCCAATTGAAAATATGTTGTCATTTAGGTTTGTTTATAGCATTGCTTTAGTATGTTAGAGCAGCAATTGTTTTACTTTTTTTACGATGCACACGGTTGGAATTTGGTAAGCACAATTTTAGTGCGGATTGCAAAAGAAGGTAATGTTTCGCAGTACCTCATTCTTTGGGTTAACCTAGTTTGCAGTTCGTACATATGTAGGCTAGAGTGAACTTAGTACTATTGTCTGCCTTATGTACAAGTTTTTTTTTTTTTTTCCAACGATTGTTACAGTTGTAGCCAGCCACTTACGCTTCACTTGCAAAATAGGCTATGACACGATAGTACAAACAATTACAAGCATGTAGTTTTTAAGCTAACTCAAACAGACTTCTCTTTACAATTACAATAATGAAATTCGCAAGACCGTTGAGCTAGTAAAGGCGTATAGCCATAATTGTTGTTGGCGTGAAGCAGCTAAATAACTTATCGATAAACGTGACTAAGTTGCTCTTTTGGGGTTATTTATGGGCCACTATTACTTATTTTCCCTCATTTTCTCACCAAGTCTCCTCTAATACATTTCACCCACTACTTATTTCCTTATCACAACTCATCCCCTCATCATTCATTACCGCTAGTAATACTCTTTTTCCTTTCCCTAATCATCTGCCTTTTCTTTGTTTACCCCTCGTATACTACTCTTATAATCTTCATTCCAAATGATTTTCTTTTGAACAAATTTATACTCGCTCTCACTCGTCTTACTCATATTTTCTCGATTTTCTATCATCCTCATCATACTCCGCTCCTATGAATTCTGTTTTCTTTCTCAACATTTTTTCCTCATTTATTCTCATTTTAATCAATTCGTTCCCATTTACCTTCCTTCTTTACACATTCTATTTCGCTATTATGTCTTTGTCACCTCTTATTTCCTTAACCCTCAATTACTATTTTCATTTGCTTACTCATTCGCTTCTTATTTCCTTACCCGTCATAATACTATTATGCGCTTTTATCATTCACTTTTCCTTCCTCGGCTTATTTCACATCGTTTATTCATCTTCTACTCTTTAGCCCTTCACTTCTCCTTAGCTTCCTCCTAATATTCATTTTCAGATCATCGCTTATTGCTCTTGGTTCTTCGTTACCCCTTATAGTACTCTTATTCCCGTTATTCTTTTAATTTTTGTCCCCTGAGCATCTTACACCTCATCGCATCTCAGCTCTTCTCTTCTCACTAACAACCCTCCATTTCCTTTCGTCTTCATTTTCCCTTCCATTTTCTATTATTGAAATCATTTGAATAAAAATCGTGTTATTAGGTAACTGTTTGAATACAAAGGTCTCATGTTAAACGTGAGAGCAAAGTACAAATTGCAGTTAAAATGGTACAAAAACATGAAACTAATCTATTAAAGTTACTTATAAAGTACTAAAAAATTTATTGACAATTAATAATAATTATCAAATAAATGATACAAAAATTATACTCCATCCATCCCAAAATAATTGTTTTCTTTCTATTTTGGGAAGATTTAAGGAATGTTAATGAAAATTGAAAAATATTTACAATCCTTTGTTAAAACTTACCCCGTACTATAATTAGAAAGGAGAGAATTATTTTGGGAAAAATTTTAATGTAAAGGGGACAATTATTTTAAGATGAAGGGAGTATAATCAAATACAAATGAGTCGGACTTACAATAATCCCAACTCAGACAAAAATTTGTGTTATATTAGATAGTTGCTTGAAAAAAAAATGAAATTATTAGGTAGTTGTTTCTAATTTTTCCAAAATTAAATGTTTTAAATTTATTGAAACAACTTCACGTTATACTCATTATTTAAAAACTCACAGATTGTATAAAACCATAAAAGAAAAAGTAAAAAACAATTGTTAAAAACACTCTCTATTGCATTATGTAAAACTAACTGATTATCAAAATTATACGGAGTATCATACAAATAGCACCATCAACATCAACAAAAGCATCAACAAAAGTATCATACATAATGGGTTGCACACAAACAAATGCCATTGTTGTCGCCACCATTATCTTCATCGTAAAATCAGTTTTACCTTTTTTTCATGGAAAATATATCATTGGAGTGAACTTGCTTACAGTTATACAAGAAATGATCAAACGAACGACATTTTCTAAGGGAGAATAGATAAATACTGAATATTCCACTGGTCCTCGAAAGTTGACGTCGAAAAGGAAAAAAAAGTTGAGGATGCCGAAATTGCAATTCATAAAGGAAGACATTAAATACATGATTTGTTAATCCCGACTATGGACTACGTCTTCAAATTTTCAGTCGTGATTTGCGATCCAATAAAATTACAACTTTACGTGTTTTAACTGCTCAGAAGATCCTTGCACTTCAAAAAAGTATGTGTTTCGACAAAGTAGTCTTTTTGTTCATAGTTCATCCCCGTATGAAACAAATAACAAGATGAATTCAACAGCAAACATAACAAGTACTCCATGTACTCTTGTACATATGAGAATTGAAAAACAAAGGGTATACAAGGTTTTTAGAAGAGCTTATCTTCAGCTGACTTTTATGATTATCTTCATTCATGGTTTTCCAACAGCGTCTTTTCTCTGTTTTTCAGCTGAAAATTTCTATGAAAAAACGGTGACTTTAGAGACACAAATTTGTTAGTTGAAAGGTTGAGGCTAGTAAATTACTCTTACATGTTGTAGATATAACTTAATAAAAAAACAAAAATGACTATAGATCTATAGACACTAATTCCCTCCTTAAACTGCATTGATATCTTTTCCACGAAGAACCAAATTAAAATGTGCTCACAACGGAAGAAAGTTTTGGCAGGGAAATAACTGTCTCGAATAACATAGGGTCAATTTTTCTACCAGTAATCACCACACGTACATCGACAGTCTTCTAAATGATGGAACCATATTCTGTCTTGAATGACGATCTTTTGTTCCGTGTCCATTGACGCATGCGCCAAAAATAAAAAGTTTCTTCATGATCAAAATCAGTGCTATATTACGCGTTTTCTGTGACCTTCGACACGAATTTCACCAAAGTGTGGCAGTCGCCACAAACAAGAACTTCACAAAAGTGTGATACTCGCCACATAATTCTCATTCAGTAAGATATCAACTATTCTAACTTTCACCACCACCCAAAAAGGAAGAAGCAATTTACAAGAAAGACTACTTATTACTCCCTCCATTCCACTTTACTTGTCCCCTTTTGGTTTTAAAAAAATTCCAATTTAATTGTCCCTTTTGGAAAAATGACTAAATTACCCTTGTATTAACTCAAGTCCAAGAAATGCAAGCCCTTGTGTTTTTATTTGAAGGCTACATTTGAACTCTCCCACCCATATTAGTGTATAAGGGTAAATTTGAAATTATATGTAAATGTTATGAAAATTAAGGGTTGATTGTGGCTTTTTTCTAAGTTTCTTAAATCTAACATTTTAATAAAAGGGGACAAGTAAAGTGGGATGGAGGGAGTAATAAGCTAGGTCATAGGCACGGCATTCTTATTCGGTAAAGAATACACGGAACACAACATTGATTCTGATAGTGGCTGTTGTAAGCATGCTAGACTCGGTCAGTTTTCCATAACGACAAAATCACCATCATTTGTCTTAAGGGGTTCAATTTTCGATTCAACAGCACTGTCTCATGGTCTCAATTCTGTAACTATAGATGAGGCAGAAGATAAGAGTGGGGTTTTTAATTACCTCGTAGTCTGTTTGAGAAACAGTCTCGCGACTGCGCTATATTTCTGAAACCATGGAGCAATATCGGGTTCGCAGCCAACAGTTTCTCGGTTATTTCTTGATCGGGTCCCAAAAAAGCTGACATTACATCCAGCTAAGGAAAGAACACAAGGCAAGAAACAAAACGATTTTAGTAAGCAACCATATAACAATTGCATAAAGTTTTAGACGTAATCAAAGAGTACAAGTCAATCATGTTCAACATAACGAGCAAAACTTGCTAAAATGATGCACGTTACGATTGCAGATTTTCGATCTGTTTCGTACGTTTATAGCCTAACTCATAGCATGTCTCGACAACAAGAATATATTTGATGTATAATAGTATTGTTCATACCACATGTGAGCAAAGTTAAAAATTTCACAAAGACTCGATTTCTTGTACGAGAAAACCTTAATTAACAAGACCATGAATGTAGAGGTTTATCCAATAGACAATTGGATTTCAATGCGAACAACAACAATTGGATAAATTCGTGATACTCAAACAGAAACAATTGGATTTCAATGCGAACGACAACAAGAAAGTATGCTAACTTGATCAAACCGAAACACAACTAATAGATCATTCAATTGAAACCCGATCAAGCCACCAAATAAGATACCAAAAAAGAGAAATGGGTTATTTTACTTGCACAAGGTGGATTTGAGGGAACAATTATCATCAATGAGTAAATAAGAATAGGGCCTAAATTTTTATGGTCAATAATATATAGGTCCCAAGGCAGCAGCGGGAAACATACAAAAACTGTAACAATGGAGTTCATAATATCTCCGTGTGAACAATACAAATCGACAAGTTATTATCTCAAGAAATTAAATTCTAATAACAAAACGCACCTCAAATGTAGGGATTGTATGAAAACCCCCCCAAAAACCAGACTGTTGAAAGGTAAAGCAGCTATTGTTTTTATCTAATTATGTGGCGTTTATTTGAATCAATTTGAAACCTAAAGTTAATGAGACGAAATGGAGGAAACTGAAAGTATCCGAATTTTTGGGAGAAATTTTGGTTTGTTAGAGATGAAACTTGTGATTTGAATGAGAATTGTGATTTGAGAATATGGTTAAAAGCATACCACATCGAACTCATTGGGATGAGTGAGCATATAAACCCGTGCATCAGCGAGATTTGATTCAAATTTTTCAGATGCCACTGGACCATTAAATTTTATGGTTCTCCGGCAAGCTTCAACAGAAGCTGCACAGAAAAGAGACAACTCACTACGTCGAATGAAATCCGTAAACAATCATCAAAAGTCTAAAGGGAAAAATACAATGTGAGGAACGACCCATATCATGAAGCAAACTCTTTTGACCAAAATGTGTACCAAACGATGGTCTTAACATTAATAAAATAACATCAGAGGTAAAAGGAAATGAAAGAAAAAAGAATACTTCATCATTGTCCAGGGCAACAACCTTGGAAATGCCTTCTACTTCACGTGCATATCTTAGAGCTCTTAAGCCGGATGCCGACAAGGCAAACAAAATTTTGACACAAAAAGACCATCATACACTAACAGAGTAACAGAGACTGATAAAAGATACGCCTACATTAAACTTTTTAACTCCAGATTATATATTGTTAAGCCAAAGCAGAGATAAAAACCTCAATAACTCTAACAGGCTTAAGTTCTCGTGGAGCCTTTGCATCACTGGCGGCTTTTGGTTTTTCAGGAACATTACCACGAGCTTCCTCAGCCAAGGGTTCAGAAGTACTACCATCATGTACCCCGTTAGCATTGATCACCTCGGGCTCTGCTGGTGTTTCCTCGCTGCCAGACGACACAATCCATGACCTCGTCGAAAAATCTCTGCCATGAAAATATGTAGACAATATTGAGAAGGTTTGAGAGAGGCAGAAAAGAGAAACAAACAACAATCAATCAAATAGAATCAGTCCAAACACATTCAAAACTTTACATGGCCTAGGCATCGTGGTATGAAACCCGCAAAACAAGTTATGAGGAGTAAACATCACAATGCAATGCAATACAATCAAATTAAATAACTCAACACACTGATCCAAACTTATGTAACAACCTCTATATCCATACACATAATCGTAACTACATTACAGAAAATTTTACCACTAACATCCAAAAAAACATAAAGACGCATAACATAACAATCAAAATAGAAAGGTTGAACCTTCGATAGCTTCACAAGGAGTCTTGAACCCGAAATTTCTACTTTTAAAGAATCAAATTCCTCCTTTTTCAGGTTTCTTTCCCTTTCCTGTTTTCTTCAACCTAATTTATACACAATAACAACATCAAATTCACTCCATAAACATAATCATTTATGTAAACTTATCAACTTTTGAGATTGGTATTAGCTACTTACGCACGGAAAACTTTGAGGTGTTAGATGACGGCCTTATCAGTCTACATTCATACAGAAACAAACTTATATGTGAGTAATACTCTTTTAAGACATCATCGTAACACATTGTATTTTCGACTATAAACTGATTTGAAGTCAGCTAGTGTGAAGCTGGCAATTTGCTGGACTCTCATTAGAAGCCACGGACTTCCAAATTTTAAAGCGCGTCTACTGATATTGTAGATCTACATACAGGGGTAAGATAAGAAGAGAAAGTGGAGGGATCCACGTTCTTAGAACGCTACATAGATCAAAACTTTTCTTGTTTAGTTGGGCCATCTACTGACGATACTCCTCCCGCCACTCATTGTGCAGCACTCATTTGTTTGCACAACAACCTTGTCGTCACCCCACACCCAAAATGCAAGGCCTAAAGGTGTGGCAGGAGAAATAGCCTCAAATTCCCTCGAAATAGTATTAAATTCTGAAAGAAAATGTATTCAACAGTTCAGTATGTAATCAACAGTTCAGCAGAGCAAATTCTGAAAGCAAACATATTAAATTCTGAAAGCAAAAGGGTTATTACGTACCCTACAGAGCATCAAACTTTCCGAAATTCTAGGTACACTTCGAGGATCATAGACCATGATTCAACAGTTCAGTATGTAATTCACACTCAGAAGTCAGAAACAACCATATAACACATGCACAAGTGCGCAAATGAACCTAGAACAGCAAAAATTCTGAACTAATCGAATCAATTCAAACTTCAAGAACTCGTAAATTTAGTAAGAGCCCACAAATTAGAACACTGGTGTAATAGATCCTGCCAAAATTCCAACTTAAATTCCTGGAAAAGAAAGAACAATTATCAAATTCATGATCATTTTTGTAGTCCCCTTTAATCATAATTCAAGCGTGATGCAGTGTGGTCAAACAGAAATTCAACACATAAGTAAACAACACTGAGGCACTGATAATCATTGACACCAAAATTGAAATAAAATAATGGGCAAAATTCACTGACTAAATCAAACGAATTAAATACCCTAATTTATTAAAATGACCATAAAAATCCAAACTTTCAAAGAAACATAAAAACCCAGAAATATAAATTACGAGTACATAACATCAAAAACATTTCTACCCAAAACGAAACCAAACAAATAAAATTATAATTCTAATACAATTAAAGCGATATTAAAATTAAAAATTTGAATCATAAAAAATGTGAGCATACATTCATACCTGAAGATGCAAAACAATCAAAGAATTCAGGAGCAAAATGATTGTTTCATATTCTCATATCTACAGAGTTACAAAAAATCCAAAGTTAGCAGAATGAAACCTAAAATTAATGAGACGAAATGGAGGAAATTGAAAGTGTCCGAAATTTTGGTTTATTTGAGATGAAATTTGTGTTTTGAATGGGAATTGTGATTTGAGAATTGGGGTATAAAGTAGAAGGTATGAGAGGTGATCCCTGTAATATGGGATTGAGAATGCAGAAGTATGAGAAGAGAGGGGAAAGTATTGGAGGAAGCAGAGAAGAGGAGAGGAATGCGCAGAGTGAGCAGGGCAATGGCCGGAGTGAAGTGTTGAACACTATTAATGAATACTTAACGTGAATTATGAATAGTTGAGCTCAAGCTTGGATGTGCTCGGTATTGTTGTCACCCCATTTGGAAAATACAAAATGTACGATTGAATAATTATTTACGCTAATAGTAACTTTTTAGAAATTCTCATCAATTCTATTTTCCTTTCTATTCATATTAATTATAAATATACTCTATTTAACTCGGTGAATTGTTTACATACATTTACTTTATGCACGATTATTACGTAGGAGAATTGCAATAAGGAATTTCTTAGAGTTAATTTTTTTTTTTTTTCATTACTCATCTAATCTAATTATTACTCCGTATTAATTATGATTATGATTATGACAATTATGGCCAAACCCATTACTTGGGCATGCCGTCGATGTACTCGGTATCTTGTAATTCGTTTCTTTCTTCTCTCTTTCTATCTCAAACCCTAATCTTTCCTTCTCAAACCATTAATTTTATATGTTTATATGTTTAGATTTCTATGTACTGCACTTTGAGACTCTATCATGACATGTCTACACGCTGTACTGTTGCTTGTGATGCTTTTCTTTTATGAATTCATTTTCAATGGCTAAACGCTTAGTTATTTAAATGGTGCAAGTACTAGTACAAGTAGTTTTTACACTGTTATGGTAATCGTATATGTTTGAAGTTGTAATGTAGCTGACAGTGTTCTCTTTTTATTTTCAGCTACGGGTAAAGTACTCGCTTCTGAGCTTCCTAAGGCTATGATTGTAGAATTCCCTGTCTTCTATCCAACATCAGCTAAAGCTAGTCGCGAAATTGGTAAATTCTCATTTCCTGAAATCATAACTTGATTCACGTGTGTGACATTTACTTCCACTACCTGATTAGAAAGTCACCTCCATTCTGATCAGTTATGATTACTCTCAAAATCTTCAATCATCATACAACTTAATTGAAATTTTTATTTTATTTTAGTTTATGTTGGTTTCTTATGTTTATGATCGACTTGATTTCTTCTTATATTATTTGGTGATATTCTTTTGTAAGTTTAACGGTTTTAAACTTATGCTTACTTTTGTGGGTTTGTTTTCCTCCGATTACTTGTATTTCTTACATTTTTCGATGTTTCCAATACATATGTTATTTTTTTGGTATTCTGTGACCCACCTTAATGGAGGTTCGAGGTTGGATCTTGATTTTATGCACAATTTGTACGAGCTGCTTTATTGGCATTAGTGTTGTTATGTATATAGATTATCTAAGATGCTTGATATTCGAGGTAAATGATAGTTGTATGGGTGCAGTCGTTTCAATTCAATCAAATCAATATACCCTTGATTGTGACCTTTACGTTATGTAGGAGAAGAGAAAAGAAGATATGAGCAGAGTGCAGAAGGGGGAATGTGCACGACAAACAAAGAAGACACTGTCGGCTCACTTCTTCATCTCAAGGTGAATGTAGCAAGCAGCCGAATAAAGATGCTGCGGACGCTAACTGTTCAGGTGCTGATACTATTAGACTAGACAATTAGCAGCGAAGGACCGAATATTTTGGGAGAGATTCGACACTGAAATTGATCAAAATTTTCGTACGTTTGTTTAAAAAACCACTCGGACTTTAAAAAAACACAATATGTTTGAAAAAACACAATAGAGAAATATAAAGTACTGGTTGATCAAGGGATTTGCATACTAACTCATGATATTTCATCAGATTGTTTATGTTTTGGATATGCTAATTGCTAATTTATGAATAGTACTTGTGGTCATATATATTTGTATCGTAATTGTTATACCTAACTTATGCTAATTGCTAATTCCTAAATAGTACTCGGGTTTAGATCATATTAATCGAGTAGGCTCAAACTTACTAGCTGTAGAAATGAAATTAAGAACACTTTAACATAAGCCATCCATCAAACACTAGAATATAGAGTTTTGTGAATCATCAACACTAGACACAAACCACACAACTAAGACTAAAAACTAAGGCAAAAACTTTAGACTAAAACATGAAAGTAGACATCTGATTCATGTGCAGAGGATGCTTAAGGCTTTACTAGAAAATCATCACTTTATGGAAGCGATTCGAAACTCAGTCGTCAGTCGTCACTTCGCTTGCGATTTCCTAATGCCCTAGTTTTCTTGTTCCATGACGTCAGTATTGATTTTAAGCTTGTTTCTCTGTCACCTTCCTCGTTCCTCTTCATAGTTCATACTCTTCCTCGCTTCTTTTGCGTCCCCTATTGATTTCTTCTTCCTCTTCCTCCTCTTCTGGTCTTTTGCCCCCTTTTCTTCTTCGATCGACATCTCTAGTTCCTCAGCACATGAAGTACAATCCATTAACATCGATTTACCCTGTGCAGTTGTTAGCTGACGGACTGTCGTGTTGGATACATACAAGGATACTTCTAAGATACTTTCGTTGATCAATGGAAAGATCGAATCCTTCCCAACTAGGAATTGGGGTTGGTTATTTTTCGATGTAGCGCTGAATCCCAAAAACACAAAAGATCCGTTGTTGAAAGACATTTGCGCGCTTGGATGGAACCTAGGAACGGTAAAAACATCCCCTTCTTCGACTCGAATCCTTTTGATTTTGCAGTCTTTATTTGTCAACTTATTCGGGCAAATAACTTGAACCATTCCCTCTCCTTCTAGCACCACCGCTACCTCAGTTGTTGACAGGTTCCAATGCGGCCCCATCATTGAACCCTGAAAATCAACACCGATTAACTCAAACACACAGACAATACAAATGAAATGAACCGATAAAGGCCATTTCATAACACGAGTGGTGTTAGGCGGGCGATTTGACACAGGGCTTACCTTAGTTAAATTCACCATGTAAACTCCGATTTGAGACCCCTGCAATGCGCGCAAATCATGCTTCGTGACCACTTTGCTCCACCCGTTGCAGTTCTGAAAATTGGGAGCTTCCTTGTAAATGTTGAACGTCTTGGTGTACTTTTTCTTGTTTGCGTCTTGTTTGATGAGCCTCTGAATCCCGAACATGGCGTTGACGAGCATAATTTCCTCCTCCCATGTCTCCCGTTGTTCCGCGTGCACTATAACTTGTGTCGAAGTCGAGTTCGTTAACTCTTCAATCACCTCTTGAAGCACCTACACCATCAAAATATCTTTCATTAGCTACCACATCGGTCACATAATAACTGATTTAGTGACTTGTGGATGTTTAGTTACATTAACCACATTTAGAAGTTGTTTTTGTCACAATCAACTTGACCAAAAGGTTAAATTAAAAGTTAAACGCCGTAGACCCATACGTCCGCCCATATTTGTACTAAATTTTTAGACGAGGGGTCGTGAGTTTTGAACCCTAAGGTCACGAGATTCTAATACCATGCATATTACCATGCCAGAAATCAATCCCCAAAAGATGTAATACGCTAAACCAAAAGATGTAACCTGAAAAGTCGCTCGAAGAATAGGAGTGTCGAAGCCACGAACAAGATCACTGATAGTCATGTAAGGTCCAATAGAAGGTCCCTACAAAGAAAACACGATATCCTTTAGAAAACTCTGATCATATAGGTCATAGACAAACTGAATGCCTCATTGATAAAACCGACTTATGTAATTGAAAATACGACGCTAAACCTGTAATTGATCTTCCTCGGGGTCGGTAAAGATAGCAATGATTTTGAAGGTAGTGTAGGCAGAGTCTACTACTCTACTGAGGTGTTGTTAAGGTAGAACAAACTGTTGGAGTTGAGTCTAAAGAGGTCTCGTCTTTGCAAATTTACTTTATTCATGTTGTCAAATTTATCACCTCTTGACTAACTAAGCACTCCGCTTCCTATGGTACACATCGTCGGATATTATATGATGCCATCAATAATAAATTTATTAATCATCCAGTTTCTATGATATAACCTCTGTCTTACAAACAAACTTATAAGTACAAGGAAAATGTTTTTTTGTTAACTGAACATTGAGGCCAAAAAGTGAAAAAGGTATGCCTTTCATTAGATGTACCTAGAGGTGGCAATCGGGTCAGTCGGGTCGGGTCGGGTCAAGTCGGGTCGGGTCATGTCGGGTTCGGGTCATGTCGGGTCAAAGTGTCCTTTCGGGTCGAGTCGGGTTTGGTTTGGGTCGTCATCGGGTCGGGTCATATCGGGTCAAATAGTGTATCGGGTCGGGTCGGGTTTGGGTCGGGTCATTATCGGGTCAGCGCGATTTTATCGACTTATTTCAATTTTTAACCAATAAAATAAGTATTTCGATCGTTATTTTATTTAATTACTTCATTATTAAGTCAAATATATCATTCTAAATAATAATTTGCTTTCAATCCAATAAAATTAAGCTTAATAATTATCGGGTCGTCAATTTAGTCGGGTCGATATCGGGTCGGGTCTGGGTCGGGTTCGGGTCACTGATTATCGGGTCATGTCGGGTTACGGGTCGTCGTCGGGTCGGGTCGGGTCGGTTCTCGGGTCACAATATTTTCGGGTCAATCGGGTCGGTTTTTGCTCGGGTTCGGGTCGGGTCACTCGGGTCGGGTCAAGCTTGCCAGCTCTAGATGTACCAACATATATACACTCCGTATATATGATTACAAGAGTACTCTAGTCAATATAGCAGTACACCACCATGATTACGCAATACATTTAATAGAAAAAAAGATAAAAATCCTTTATTAATATGGAGTATTTCTTAAATGTAAATCAATAATAGAGTGATATAAAAAGTGAATTGAATATAACCTGATTTGACATACAAAACTATATCTGCATGCAAAAGAACCGGTACAAACAAGGAATTAGGCTTTATGCTAATAAACTCAAAATGATAGTTACGCCTTCCAGTACCGTCTGTGGATCCGACATATTTTGGATCAAGGAGGTGTGTTGGATTATGATCCAAAACTTAGGTCAAAGTCATAAACTTAGGTCATAGTTAGGTGCAATTTGTAGGGATCACCGAGGCAGTACACGGTGGGCTGTTACTGTGCAACGAACGGAGACGACGGACCCGACCATGGCAGAAGCAGAAGCGGTGTTGATGGGCTTAGAGGAAGCGAGAAGGCAAGGCCATAAGCGTGTGGTTGTTGAAGGCGATTGTTTGCGGGTTATGGAGGACTTGCAGCGTCACAAGTCGGGGCGTAGTGATGTTTTTCTTGTTTTGGATGATATTTTCTCTTTGTGCATGTCTCTTGACAATGTTAGATTTTCTTTTTTCTCGTAGAGACTTTAATAAGGCTGCTCATGAACTAGCTCGTACTAGTCCGTGGGTTATAGGTAGGAGACTGTGGTCTAGCTTGCCCCGACACATTGCTATTGTTGCTTCGTCTGATATTGGTAATATACTTTAAATCCACGTTGGGTTTTCAAAAAAAAAAAAAAAAAAAAAAAAAAAACTTAGGTCAAAGTTAGTTTTAGTAATATTAATTAGTGGAGATTATAACTCCTACTCCCTCTATTTCACTCAATTAAATTTCACTTTCCTTTTTCTGAAATTTCACCATTAAATTTCCATTACTATTTAGGACAACTTTATACAATCAAAATAACACTTTTACCCCTACCTATATACTCATTTTACCAAAATATCACACACTTTATTCTCTAAAATGGACCCCACTCAACCAAACTACCAATATTACCCTTAACTTTTACTTTCCCTTAAAATTTGTGAAAAACCCCATTGGGCTAATTCATTGAAATAGAGGGAGTAATAAATAGTGTAGTGTGTGTTTAAGGAGTAGTGTCATTTATACTCCTATTAAGGGCTTGTTCTCCTCATCTTAAGTTTTTCTGGTTCAGAAAACTTCAGAAAACTTCAGATAACTTAAGAAAATTTCAGATAACTTCAGAAAACTTCAGATTACTTCAGACAACTTCAGAAAACTTCAGATTACTTCAGAAAACTTCAGATTTCTAAATAAATAACTTAACTAATAATAATAATACCTAAGTTATATATAACATTAATGTTATTAATGATAGTGATAATAATATTATTAAGAATAATAATTATAATAATATTGATAATAATTTGAATAAAAATAAGACCAATCCAAAACTATTTTATAGCAAATCATAAATAAAAATTTAGTTCAAGTAATATATAGACTGTTAATAAAATTTTTCTAAATATTAATGAAAATAAATGCTAAATTTATTATTATTATTATTATTATTATTATTATTATTATTATTATTATTATTATTATTATTATTATTATTATTATTATTATTATTATTATTATTATTATTATTATTATTATTGTTAATGTTATTATTATTATTGTTATTGTTATTATAATTGTTATTGTTATTATTATTATTATTATTATTATTATTGTTAATGTTATTATTATTATTGTTATTGTTATTATTATTATTATTATTATTATTATTATTATTATTATTATTATTATTATTATTATTATTATTATTATTATTATTATTATTATTATTATTACTATTACTATTATTATTATATATTGCTTGCTAAATTTTTTTAGTTTTAAATATTAGTGGAAAAAGCGCATGTATATAAAGATTTGAATATTTTTGGTACTACAAATATTATCCTCAAAGTTTATCGAAATGAAACAAAAAGTTAAGTTAATAATTCTAAAAAAAATAAATTTAGGCGAAACTCGTTAAAATAAATAAATAAAAGTAGCAAATATAATAACAATTACAATTACCATAATAATATTAATAATAACAATAATAATAATAATAATAATAATTATTATAATAATAATAATAATAATAATTTAATATTATTTCAAAAAAAACTTCAGAAAACTTCAGATAACTTCAGACAACTTCAGAAAACTTCAGATTACCTCAGAAAACTTCAGATAACTTCAGGAAACTTCAGAAAACTTAAGATTAGTTCAGAAAACTTCAGACGAAGAGAACAGGCCCTAACTTATGTTGATTAGTAGATTGTAAGCCTATTTAAGACCTTAATTATTTTGTTATTAATTGAGCAAGTTTAATATGAAAACTTCTTTCTAATTATATTCCCCCTTAACATCCACTAATCAACTTTTTTTGACCCATTCATACACTAAAAAAATTGCAAACAACTTAAATTAATTTTGGATCATTAAATCCAACACCGTCGTCGATATCGACGGCAAATACAGACCCGAATTCTTTCTTGAAAACCGAGTTCCTCTCGGCCTTCCTATATCCTATGTTGGGCCAATCGTTCGTCCATACAAACTTGAGTATCACCACGTAAAAGTAAAACTGAAGATTATTGTGTAATTTTAAGCAGCTAAGTTGATCGTATAACGACGTATAGGGAGATCGAAATGCATGCAATTGACAAGTAATAGAATGAAGTAAAAACGTGGATTTTGGTTTTTTGAAAATACAATCAGTTTTCGCAGTTGTGTTTTGGTCATATGTACGAGGCTATTTCAAATCCGTTCCTTTAATGTAATTTTTCATTTGATTCTTCCAATGACTATAATCCGTACCATCGAAGATAGAATATTTATTAGAATCACTGGACTCCATAATATATAAAAAAACGAAATAAACAAAATAAAACAGTAAATTAAAATAAAAGATAACTAGAGTATTGGATCAATCTCTTTAGCGGTTAAGCTATCAAGAGCACGAGGCTCTGATGCCAATTGTAGAGTCCAAGGACCCGACAATACTCTAGAGGGGGTGTGAATAGAGGATTGTACCTCTTAAAAATTTCAACGAAAATATTAACGATTTAAAAGTAAAATGCGTAAAATAAATAACACCAGAGTTTAACGTGGTTCGCCCAATTGAAAAGCCTACATCCACCCCTTCTTCTATTAATTATTTATTAGAGCGCTACTCAGTGAAACTTACAACAAATAATTAATAACAGATGACTAGCCCTAATCTCGGTGTGAAGCTTTTGTTTCAAAAGTAAATCTCTACAAAAGTATAGATTACAAGTCTCTCAAATAAGTGAAAATACAATTGATTGTTACAGAGACTTATCGTAACTTTGCACTTTTAATGAAATGAAAATATAAACGGAGTTGCAAAGATTAAAATTGCTTTCAAAAATCAGAAAATAATTTTGCAAAACAAAATTGAAGAGCACGGCTTAAAGAGAATAAGTGTTTGCAAAAATGAGTGTTGATTGTAATTGAAAGACTTAAGAGAAATGAATGAGTTATCACCCACATATATACGTAAACATTAGTGGGTAACAAGTCAACCCAAAACAAATTTTGTTACCCCTTTTGTAGGATTGAAATAACAAATATTAATTTGTTTGTTATGCACACTCTTTACGAAAAATATGAGATAGTGTGAGATTGAGGTTGACTTATCATACTTGATAAAATATAATAGCAAATACTATTTTGTGTTCCACCAAACTTGTACGTAAAAGTAGGGGACTTTTGTGCATGGAATTGATTTGGTATTTTTGCTACTATATTTTAGGGAATAGAATAATAGTTTGTTACTTAATTGTTCCTCCATTCATTTTGGACGAGTAAGTAGGATGAAACAAGTAAGATAGTTTTGACTTATTATAAATACTACTCCGTATTATTTAGGAATGGATTTGGTAGTAGTTAAAAATGTATCTAGACATTTTGTCAAGATGATAATATCTGGATAATCTCAACCAAAAATATATTTCCCAAATTTATTTTTATCAAAACAAATTATCAGAAAATAGAAATAGAGAAATAAATAATAAATATAATTTGTTATGAAAGCGTATACTAAAATGAGATACAATCCTTTCCACATCCTTTTACAACGAGATTTAATATATCTTAATAACTAAGATATATATAAAATCTAGTTCGAAAGATGAGTAAAGTTATTCTCAAAATATTATATTGTAAAATAGGAATTAGATAAGTTGGAAATAAAATAAGAAGTGTTTAGTACCATTGTTATCATAACCCAAATTTATGGTATGGTAACATTACTACTAAACAATTTAAAAGTCGTAGTTTAGTTAAGACTCTTTACAAGTTATATACCCTAGTAAAATTGTCTTGAACGAAAGCTTTCCTTCTTCTTCTTTTCGAGCGATGATTCCTAAAAATAAGAAGACAAACGAGAACACCCGAGTAATACCAAAGTAATAGGAATAAATAATTGACATCGTCTCCTAAGATTTATTTCTTCTTTTCGAGCGATGATTTCCTTTTTGATGATGTCAAGTCTCCTAAGATTTATTTCTAAGGTCGTTCCCCCTCAAATCAATATCGTCTCAAAAACCAAGGTAATCGAGAGAAAAGAGAACATAAAACCATTTTAATCCAACCGAACTCGTTAGTCGATACGTAAACAAAACAACGAGGAAGAGAAAGATAAAGATTAACAACATCACAAGAATGATAAAGATTATGACGGAGAAATCTTAGACTTTCTTCCCCCTCTTGACATCGTCGAAAAGGAGAAAATGGACTAGAATGATATCGTAGAGGCAAGCACACATACGCAACTCGTAGACATAAACACACAATAATTATTATTATTAAGCAATCCATAACCCAAACATTGTTCCTTCCAAAGCACACAAAATAAAGACAGCAAGTTGTTGTTGGATAATTGAAGAGCAGATAAGACAAAATAGTAGATATAGAGCAACCCTAAAAGCAAACTAAAATTTTGTAAGAGAGTCACCAACCAATCATTATGAAAAATTTTCATCGAGTTCAAAGATAGCTAACAAACACAACCCAAAAATACGTCCTCAAACCGTATAGGAACACATCCATATTTTTCATTGTCTCCAACTCGGAACACTCTTCAAAGCACCAATATTTATTTTCAATTATTCACCTAAATCTTCAAGAACTCCAAGTTTGGATACAAGAATTATTGCAACGGATATACAATTTTCTTTAATATTCCCCCTCACCTTTTTTTTTTCTTTTTCTTTTTTTTTTTTTTTTTTTTTGGACATCACTCAACCCCTTTTTGAGGAAAAATAAACTATATGTGAGAGAGGTAGTTGTATGGCTAAGAAAAAAAAATTTAGGCAATGATATAATTATGAGTGTAAAGAGACATGAGATGGGAAAAAATGTTAGAACTGATGTTAACCTAACATTGGACAAGGTTATGTTAACATGAGTAGGAAGTGAACTTAACTCGGATGATGTTACACTAACATGGAATAATTATTTTACCGTGTTTATTTTCGTTGGTCAGAAAGTATTTGTGGATATAATTTGAACTTTTGTAAAAAAGATTCTATTTGTCAAATCTTTCACACACGAGTAGGAGAATTTTTGTAAGAAAGTTTTAGTGGGAGACTCAAAGACCGAAAAGGCAAGCTATTTATTGTGAGGATTATACCATATTTTTATGAAAGAAAATTTCACTATAGAAAACATGGTTGTTTCCAAGCATGCTAGGAATATTTAGAAAACGGTTTCTAAATATAGAATATAGTGAAATAAAATGTCATATGATATAAGAATAATCAAAAGAACAATAATATCACAATTATAGAGCTAATAAAAATAAATCAAAGTGCGCAAAGACATACGGAAGCATATAGAATTTCACCACTAACAATACGGACACAGTCACAAATTCAACATCTAGTCAATCATAGAGGAAATGTAAGATCAAAAGAAAATCAAACATCATTAATCAAACCAATCTCAAGACGGAGTTTTTCAAAACGTTCCCTTGCTAAGGGTTTTGTAAAAATATCGGCTTTTTGATCTTCGGTCGGACAGAAAATGAGTTCAATGTTACCTTTCTCAACATGATCCCTTAAGAAATGATGATGAATATCAATGTGTTTGGTCCGGGAATGCATGGCAGGGTTTTTAGAAATAGCGATGGTACTAATATTATCGCAATAAATGGGTACGCGGTCAAAAACTACCCCATAGTCACATAACTGCTGCCTAAGCCAGAGTAATTGAGAACATACCAGTGATGCGGCGATGTACTCACTTTCAGTTGTGGACAACGCAACAGTTGCTTGTTTCTTTGTGCCCCATGAAATAATTCCCGAACCAAGGAATGTAACTGTACCAGATGTGCTTTTTCGATCTATAGAACATCCCCCATAATCAGCATCTGAATATCCCTTAAGATCAAACTCGTCATACATAGGATAAAAAAGATATAAATTCATGGTTCCAATTAAATAACGCAATATACGCTTTATGCAATAAAATGAGATTCCACGGGAGCGGCCAGAAATCTAGCACAAACACAAACGCTGTGCATGATGTCAGGACGACTAGTTGTAAGATAAAGAAGAGAACCGATCATACCTCGATACACAGTTTCATCGATAGGCTTACCATTTTCATCTTTATCTAGTTTAGTCGTTGTGGCCATCGGTGTGGTTATAGCTTTACTACCTTCAAGACCATACTTCTTTAGCAGCTCCTTTATGTATTTCTGTTGATGTATCACTATACCTTCTTTGGTTTGCTTGATTTGTAGACCAAGGAAGAAACTTAGTTCTCCCATCATACTCATTTCAAATTCCGACTGCATTAGGTCAGAAAAATAACTACACAAGCGCTCGTTAGTAGCACCAAAAATAATATCATCAACATAAATCTGAATGATTAAAATATCTGACCCCTCGGTTTTCAAAAATAACGTCTTATCAACGGATCCACGTTTAAAATCATTTTTAAGTAAAAATTGTGATAATCGATCATACCACGCCCTCGGCGCTTGTTTTAGACCATAAAGAGCTTTATCAAGATAATAAACATGGTTAGGAAAGTCATTATTTTGGAAGCCGGGGGGTTGTTCCACATAGACTTTCTTTTCAAATAGCCATTAAGAAAAGCAGTCTTAACGTCCATTTGAAAGAGTTTAAAACCTTTGTGAGCTGCGAAGGCAATTAGTAATCTAATAGCTTCTAGACGGGCTACTGGTGCGAAGGTTTCATCAAAATCAATACCTTCTTGTTGGTTATACCCTTGCACCACTAGCCTTGCCTTATTCCTCACAATGACTTCCGAATCGTCTAGTTTATTTCGGAAGACCCAACGGGTTCCTATAACTGTACGATTTGGGGGCCTTGGCACTAAATGCCAAACCTTGTTTTTCTCAAATTGTCGTAACTCATCTTGCATCGCAACAATCCAATCGGAATCGGTTAGTGCGACCTTGATGTTGTTAGGTTCAATAGTTGAGAGAAACGAGTTTAAAACGCAATAATTATTCATGATCGACTTACGCGTTTAAATACCTTTATTATAGTCGCTAAGTATAGCATCGGTGGGATGAGAACTTTGATGTTTCCATTTCTTGGTTGTGGATGGAACATTATTCAAGTTTTCTTCTGGAGTTACAGTAACGGGATTCGTAACGTCAGATGTTCCCCCTGAATCCAAGCTAGGTGTTATTGTTGGTGTTACCTTAACATCAGTTTCCAAAGAATCTGTGGAAGAATCTTTGGGTTTGGATGATGAAGTAACGTCAACATTATCTTTACCTTGAATTTCATCAGCATTCAACTTTTGACCCTTTTCTGCGTCAGTTCCGATAATTGGTTTCTCGTCGTTTTCCTCCTCTAACTCGGGTAAGTCTTTGTGAGTAAGCCAGAAATCTGGATCTTCCTCATCATCCAAGTCATCGCCCTCATATTGCTCGAGAGTATTTGATTCATCAAAGACAACATGTATGCTTTCCTCTACGCACATTGTTCTCTTATTATATACTCGGTAGGCCTTACTATGATTAGAATAACCCAAGAGAACACCTTCGTCACTACGAGGATCAAACTTTCCCAATCTATTTTTGCCATTATTATGTATAAAGCATTTACTTCCAAAACACCTTAGATGGGATATGTTTGGTTTTTTTCCTCGTAGTAGTTCGTATGGGGTTTTCTTTAAGATTGGTCTAATCATAGCTCGATTATGTATATAACATGCGGTGTTTACAGCTTCAGCCCAAAAGTTTCTAGGCAATCCACTACAAAGTAACATTGTGCGTGACATGTCTTCGAGAGTTCGATTCATCTTTTCTACAACTCCATTTTGTTGAGGAGTTCGAGGAGCTGAGAAATTATGATCGATACCATGCTCTCGACAATATTCAATAAAGGCTTGATTATCGAACTCAGTACCATGATCTGTTCTAATGGATACAAGATTATGGGAATACTTGTTTTGCGCCAATTTTATTAAACACACAAACTCATCAAAGGTATGATCTTTGGAGTTCAAGAAAATTGGCCAAACAAATCTCGAATAATCATCCACTAGAACAAATACATACCTAGCACCGGCTCTACTGCTCACCTTCATTGGTCCACATAAATCCATGTGAACTAGTTCGAGGGGCTTGGATGTACTTACCACATTTTTAGACTTAAAGGACGACCTCACGTGTTTACAACGTATGCACGTGCCACACAATTTATCGGTGTCAAATTTTACTGAGGGAAGCCCTTCAACTAGATCCAACCTCTTTAATCTCTTCAAGCCATGTGCATTAATATGACCGAAACGTTTGTGCCAAATTGTTGGGTCACTTGTAATGGCACTCATACACGTGAAGGATGCAGAAGGAATATTCTCAATGTCGACCACATAGACATTATTCTTTCTTCTTCCTTCAAGAATGACATGGCTAGATCCTTCACGTACGATGCGACAAATGCTTGAATGAAACACCACTTTATTCCCTCGATCACAAAGCTGCGAAATACTTAGCAAGTTATGCTTAAGACCTTGTACGAGAAGAACGTTGTCGATGGAGTGGGTTTTGGAGATTCCTACACGACCAATTCCTATGGTTTTTCCTTTACCATTATCTCCAAATGTTACACTACCACCATAATACGTTTCGAGTGAGAGGAACTTGCTCTTATCCCCAGTCATGTGCCTCGAACAACCACTATCCAAATACCATTGGTTGTTCCCTCTCACTTCGTCCTGCAAGGATTCACTTTCGAGATTTAGGTACCCACACAAAGTTGGGTCCCCTTTTATTAGCAAATTTAGGAAGTAAATCTTTGCGGATCCAAACTTGCTTTATGATATATTTTGATTTAGCCTTGAAATAAAAGTTCGGATCGAAGGTTTCATAAGTTGGACAACTAGATTGTTTAGGGTTAGCTTGTTTGTGTGTGTAAGACTTAGGTGTACTTTGACCGTCATGGCTAAGATTCACATAATCTTCATTTCTTTTAAAAGCCATGTTACGCTTATTACATGAGTTTAAGTAATGACCCGTTTTTCCACAAAAGTTGCAAATCTTATACTCAGAAAAACCAACGTATTCTCTTTTACGAAAATCACGGTTCTCGGGTTCATTCATTTCCTTGACATGTTCCATGCGACGTCTAGTTTGATACCCTAAACCTTCTTTAAAGTGTTGATTCGACTGTTGAGTTAGAAAATTTAAAACTTCTTGACTCGCGTCCCACTTTTTACTGACATTAAAAACTTCTTTCAATTTTTCATTTAATTCGTCCTTTTCTGCACTCAACTTTTCGCAATTTTTACAATTTACAACTTCTTTATCAATAGTGGATTCCTTTTTACTTAATTTGGATTGAAGATCTATAATTTTCTTTATAAACGAAGACTTCATGACCTTAAAACTTGATTGTTGTTGTATTAGTTCATTGGTTAGCACTGTCACTTGATCATTTAAGATTTTGATCTTGTTCTCCATTACGTGATTTGTGGAAACATGAGATGATGTTATATTAACGTCAGCAATATTTGATGTATCACTATCAGATGTTAGGTCCACCTCACTCGTGGTTTCCTTTATCTGGTCAGATGTTATAGTAACACTGACTGAATTTACATCTCCTTTTGATGACGTCACACAAACATTATCTCGTGTTACACTAACATCACTAGTGGAGAATTTATTGTCGACAGAAGTTACAGAACCTTTAGATCTATTATCATCTTCGGAAGTATAGTTTGAATCAAGATCATAATCACTACGATCCAAGTTAGGCGCGGGTTCAACATACGCATCAAAGCTTTGCTTTGAGACGCTTGGTGAACGAGCGTTCTTCTTGGAACGAAGCCTTTTGACCTTTTCATTTAATAAGAGGTTTTCTTGCTCATTTTTATCAGCCTCATTTTGAAGATCTTTAATATAGATTCTTTGTTCTTCACATTTATTGTACACTTCTTCGAAGACACGTAAAATTTTATCTTTCGAAAGTATCTTAAACTTATATTTAAATTGAACAAAGCTTACCTCTTCTTCCTCGTCTGAATCTGAGCTAGACTTTCCCATTAAGCACAAGTCTTTATGGGTTCTACCTCTTGTCTTTTCCTTTCCATAAGCATTTAGGCAGATATTTGCCTCATCTTCTTCTTCTGATTCATTTTCAGTGTCGTATTCCAAATCTCCCCAACCACCAGAAGTGAGCATAGCCGTTTTATAAGTGCTTTTTGCTTTTTCTCGCTTATTTTTGTTTTTGATGTTCGCCCATGTCGGACAATCTTTAATGATATGCGTTGTCTCTCCACATTTATAACAACCCTTTCTTGTGGTTTTGGATTTTGGATACTTAACATTTTTGTTTGGATTTTTATTTGAGTTGAAAACGAATTTTTTATTAAATCGCTTTACAAATAAACCTATTTCATCATCTGGTAATTCATCATCGCTAGATTCGGCTTGCAGAGCTATCCCTTTATTTTTGATTGTTTCCGTATGGCCTTTGTTGAGTTGTAACTCATGTGCCATTAGGGATCCAATCAAACTCTCATAAGAAAGTGTGGATAGATCTTTAGCTTCTTCAATAGCGGTGATTTTAGGTTGCCATTTATCGGTGAGACTACGAAGGACTTTGTTAACAAGTTCTTCAGTCTCATATGTCTTACCTAAATTTTTCAACTCATTGATTATTCCAAGGAATCGTGCAGACATGTCATTGATGTTCTCATTTTTCTCCACGTGGAACATCTCGTACTGCTGAGTTAATAAATTTATTCGACACTTCTTAACTTGGGATGTTCCTTCATAGGAAGCCTCTAGACCATCCCAAATTTCTTTAGCACTGACAGATGATGAAAACCGATTTGAAACTTCTTTTGTGATTCCACTTTGTAAGAGGGTTAACGCTTTAAAGTTTTTCTGTGCAATTTTAAAATCCTTTTCATTATAGTCATCTTCTTGCTTTTCTTCATCAGTACCACTTTTAGTGATCGCAAGAGGTCCTCTGACTATAATCCTCCAACATTCGAAATCCGTTCCTTTAATGTAATTTTTCATTTGATTCTTCCAATGACTATAATCCGTACCATCGAAGATAGAATATTTATTAGAATCACTGGACTCCATAATATATAAAAAAACGAAATAAACAAAATAAAACAGTAAATTAAAATAAAAGATAACTAGAGTATTGGATCAATCTCTTTAGCGGTTAAGCTATCAAGAGCACGAGGCTCTGATGCCAATTGTAGAGTCCAAGGACCCGACAATACTCTAGAGGGGGTGTGAATAGAGGATTGTACCTCTTAAAAATTTCAACGAAAATATTAACGATTTAAAAGTAAAATGCGTAAAATAAATAACACCAGAGTTTAACGTGGTTAGAAGCCCCAATTGAAAAGCCTACATCCACCCCTTCTTCTATTAATTATTTATTAGAGCACCTACTCCGGCCAAGCTTACAACAAATAATTAATAACACCGATGACTAGCCCTAATCTCGGTGTGAAGCTTTTGTTTCGAAAAGTAAATCTCTACAAAAGTATAGATTACAAGTCTCTCAAATAAGTGAAAATACAATTCATTTGTTCTAGAGAGACTTATCGTAACTTTGCACTTTTAATGAAATGAAAATATAAACGGAGTTGCAAAGATTAAAATTGCTTTCAAAAATCAGAAAATAATTTTGCAAAACAAAATTGAAGAGCACGGCTTAAAGAGAATAAGTGTTTGCAAAAATGAGTGTTGATTGTAATTGAAAGACTTAAGAGAAATGAATGAGTTATCACCCACATATATACGTAAACATTAGTGGGTAACAAGTCAACCCAAAACAAATTTTGTTACCCCTTTTGTAGGATTGAAATAACAAATATTAATTTGTTTGTTATGCACACTCTTTACGAAAAATATGAGATAGTGTGAGATTGAGGTTGACTTATCATACTTGATAAAATATAATAGCAAATACTATTTTGTGTTCCACCAAACTTGTACGTAAAAGTAGGGGACTTTTGTGCATGGAATTGATTTGGTATTTTTGCTACTATATTTTAGGGAATAGAATAATAGTTTGTTACTTAATTGTTCCTCCATTCATTTTGGACGAGTAAGTAGGATGAAACAAGTAAGATAGTTTTGACTTATTATAAATACTACTCCGTATTATTTAGGAATGGATTTGGTAGTAGTTAAAAATGTATCTAGACATTTTGTCAAGATGATAATATCTGGATAATCTCAACCAAAAATATATTTCCCAAATTTATTTTTATCAAAACAAATTATCAGAAAATAGAAATAGAGAAATAAATAATAAATATAATTTGTTATGAAAGCGTATACTAAAATGAGATACAATCCTTTCCACATCCTTTTACAACGAGATTTAATATATCTTAATAACTAAGATATATATAAAATCTAGTTCGAAAGATGAGTAAAGTTATTCTCAAAATATTATATTGTAAAATAGGAATTAGATAAGTTGGAAATAAAATAAGAAGTGTTTAGTACCATTGTTATCATAACCCAAATTTATGGTATGGTAACATTACTACTAAACAATTTAAAGTGCATAGTTTCGTTAAGACTCTTTACAAGTTATATACCCTAGTAAAATTGTCTTGAACGAAAGCTTTCCTTCTTCTTCTTTTCGAGCGATGATTCCTAAAAATAAGAACACAAACGAGAACACCCGAGTAATACCAAAGTAATAGGAATAAATAATTGACATCGTCTCCTAAGATTTATTTCTTCTTTTCGAGCGATGATTTCCTTTTTGATGATGTCAAGTCTCCTAAGATTTATTTCTAAGGTCGTTCCCCCTCAAATCAATATCGTCTCAAAAACCAAGGTAATCGAGAGAAAAGAGAACATAAAACCATTTTAATCCAACCGAACTCGTTAGTCGATACGTAAACAAAACAACGAGGAAGAGAAAGATAAAGATTAACAACATCACAAGAATGATAAAGATTATGACGGAGAAATCTTAGACTTTCTTCCCCCTCTTGACATCGACGAAAAGGAGAAAATGGACTAGAATGATATCGTAGAGGCAAGCACACATACGCAACTCGTAGACATAAACACACAATAATTATTATTATTAAGCAATCCATAACCCAAACATTGTTCCTTCCAAAGCACACAAAATAAAGACAGCAAGTTGTTGTTGGATAATTGAAGAGCAGATAAGACAAAATAGTAGATATAGAGCAACCCTAAAAGCAAACTAAAATTTTGTAAGAGAGTCACCAACCAATCATTATGAAAAATTTTCATCGAGTTCAAAGATAGCTAACAAACACAACCCAAAAATACGTCCTCAAACCGTATAGGAACACATCCATATTTTTCATTGTCTCCAACTCGGAACACTCTTCAAAGCACCAATATTTATTTTCAATTATTCACCTAAATCTTCAAGAACTCCAAGTTTGGATACAAGAATTACTGCAACGGATATACAATTTTCTTTAATATTCCCCCTCACCTTTTTTTTTTCTTTTTTTTTTTTTTTTTTTTTTTTTTGGACATCACTCAACCCCTTTTTGAGGAAAAATAAACTATATGTGAGAGAGGTAGTTGTATGGGTAAGAAAAAAAAAATTTAGGCAATGATATAATTATGAGTGTAAAGAGACATGAGATGGGAAAAAATGTTAGAACTGATGTTAACCTAACATTGGACAAGGTTATGTTAACATGAGTAGGAAGTGAACTTAACTCGGATGATGTTACACTAACATGGAATAATTATTTTACCGTGTTTATTTTCGTTGGTCAGAAAGTATTTGTGGATATAATTTGAGCTTTTGTAAAAAAGATTCTATTTGTCAAATCTTTCACACACGAGTAGGAGAATTTTTGTAAGAAAGTTTTAGTGGGAGACTCGAAGACCGAAAAGGCAAGCTATTTATTGTGAGGATTATACCATATTTTTATGAAAGAAAATTTCACTATAGAAAACATGGTTGTTTCCAAGCATGCTAGGAATATTTAGAAAACGGTTTCTAAATATAGAATATAGTGAAATAAAATGTCATATGATATAAGAATAATCAAAAGAACAATAATATCACAATTATAGAGCTAATAAAAATAAATCAAAGTGCGCAAAGACATACGGAAGCATATAGAATTTCACCACTAACAATACGGACACAGTCACAAATTCAACATCTAGTCAATCATAGAGGAAATGTAAGATCAAAAGAAAATCAAACATCATTAATCAAACCAATCTCAAGACGGAGTTTTTCAAAACGTTCCCTTGCTAAGGGTTTTGTAAAAATATCGGCTTTTTGATCTTCGGTCGGACAGAAAATGAGTTCAATGTTACCTTTCTCAACATGATCCCTTAAGAAATGATGATGAATATCAATGTGTTTGGTCCGGGAATGCATGGCAGGGTTTTTAGAAATAGCGATGGTACTAATATTATCGCAATAAATGGGTACGCGGTCAAAAACTACCCCATAGTCACATAACAGCTGCCTAAGCCAGAGTAATTGAGAACATACCAGTGATGCGGCGATGTACTCACTTTCAGTTGTGGACAACGCAACAGTTGCTTGTTTCTTTGAGCCCCATGAAATAATTCCCGAACCAAGGAATGTAACTGTACCAGATGTGCTTTTTCGATCTATAGAACATCCCCCATAATCAGCATCTGAATATCCCTTAAGATCAAACTCGTCATACATAGGATAAAAAAGATATAAATTCATGGTTCCAATTAAATAACGCAATATACGTTTTACTGCAATAAAATGAGATTCCTTCGGAGCGGCCTGAAATCTAGCACAAACACAAACGCTGTGCATGATGTCAGGACGACTAGTTGTAAGATAAAGAAGAGAACCGATCATACCTCGATACACAGTTACATCGATAGGCTTACCATTTTCATCTTTATCTAGTTTAGTCGTTGTGGCCATCGGTGTGGTTATAGCTTTACTACCTTCAAGACCATACTTCTTTAGCAGCTCCTTTATGTATTTCTGTTGATGTATCACTATACCTTCTTTGGTTTGCTTGATTTGTAGACCAAGGAAGAAACCTAGTTCTCCCATCATACTCATTTCAAATTCCGACTGCATTAGGTCAGAAAAATAACTACACAAGCGCTCGTTAGTAGCACCAAAAATAATATCATCAACATAAATCTGAATGATTAAAATATCTGACCCCTCGGTTTTCAAAAATAACGTCTTATCAACGGATCCACGTTTAAAATCATTTTTAAGTAAAAATTGTGATAATCGATCATACCACGCCCTCGGCGCTTGTTTTAGACCATAAAGAGCTTTATCAAGATAATAAACATGGTTAGGAAAGTCATTATTTTGGAAGCCGGGGGGTTGTTCCACATAGACTTCTTCTTTCAAATAGCCATTAAGAAAAGCAGTCTTAACGTCCATTTGAAAGAGTTTAAAACCTTTGTGAGCTGCGAAGGCAATTAGTAATCTAATAGCTTCTAGACGGGCTACTGGTGCGAAGGTTTCATCAAAATCAATACCTTCTTGTTGGTTATACCCTTGCACCACTAGCCTTGCCTTATTCCTCACAATGACTTCCGAATCGTCTAGTTTATTTCGGAAGACCCAACGGGTTCCTATAACTGTACGATTTGGGGGCCTTGGCACTAAATGCCAAACCTTGTTTTTCTCAAATTGTCGTAACTCATCTTGCATCGCAACAATCCAATCGGAATCGGTTAGTGCGACCTTGATGTTGTTAGGTTCAATAGTTGAGAGAAACGAGTTTAAAACGCAATAATTATTCATGATCGACTTACGCGTTTGAATACCTTTATTATAGTCGCTAAGTATAGCATCGGTGGGATGAGAACTTTGATGTTTCCATTTCTAGGTTGTGGATGGAACATTATTCAAGTTTTCTTCTGGAGTTACAGTAACGGGATCCGTAACGTCAGATGTTCCCCCTGAATTCAAGCTAGGTGTTATTGTTGGTGTTACCTTAACATCAGTTTCCAAAGAATCTGTGGAAGAATCTTTGGGTTTGGATGATGAAGTAACGTCAACATTATCTTTACCTTGAATTTCATCAGCATTCAACTTTTGACCCTTTTCTCGCTGGCCCGATAATTGGTTTCTCGTCGTTTTCCTCCTCTAACTTCGGGTAAGTCTTTGTGAGTAAGCCGAAACTGCGGATCTTCCTCATCATCCAAGTCATCGCCCTCATATTGCTCGAGAGTATTTGATTCATCAAAGACAACATGTATGCTTTCCTCTACGCACATTGTTCTCTTATTATATACTCGGTAGGCCTTACTATGATTAGAATAACCCAAGAGAACACCTTCGTCACTACGAGGATCAAACTTTTCCAATCTATTTTTGCCATTATTATGTATAAAGCATTTACTTCCAAAACACCTTAGATGGGATATGTTTGGTTTTTTTCCTCGTAGTAGTTCGTATGGGGTTTTCTTTAAGATTGGTCTAATCATAGCTCGATTATGTGTATAACATGCGGTGTTTACAGCTTCAGCCCAAAAGTTTCTAGGCAATCCACTACAAAGTAACATTGTGCGTGACATGTCTTCGAGAGTTCGATTCATCCTTTCTACAACTCCATTTTGTTGAGGAGTTCGAGGAGCTGAGAAATTATGATCGATACCATGCTCTCGACAATATTCAATAAAGGCTTGATTATCGAACTCAGTACCATGATCTGTTCTAATGGATACAAGATTATGGGAATACTTGTTTTGCGCCAATTTTATTAAACACACAAACTCATCAAAGGTATGATCTTTGGAGTTCAAGAAAATTGGCCAAACAAATCTCGAATAATCATCCACTAGAACAAATACATACCTAGCACCGGCTGTACTGCTCACCTTCATTGGTCCACATAAATCCATGTGAACTAGTTCGAGGGGCTTGGATGTACTTACCACATTTTTATACTTAAAGGACGACCTCACGTGTTTACAACGTATGCACGTGCCACACAATTTATCGGTGTCAAATTTTACTGAGGGAAGCCCTTCAACTAGATCCAACCTCTTTAATCTCTTCAAGCCATGTGCATTAATATGACTGAAACGTTTGTGCCAAATTGTTGGGTCACTTGTAATGGCACTCATACACGTGAAGGATGCAGAAGGAATATTCTCAATGTCGACCACATAGACATTATTCTTTCTTCTTCCTTCAAGAATGACATGGCTAGATCCTTCACGTACGATGCGATAAATGCTTGAATGAAACACCACTTTATTCCCTCGATCACAAAGCTGCGAAATACTTAGCAAGTTATGCTTAAGACCTTGTACGAGAAGAACGTTGTCGATGGAGTGGGTTTTGGAGATTCCTACACGACCAATTCTATGGTTTTTCCTTTACCATTATCTCCAAATGTTACACTACCACCATAATACGTTTGAGTGAGAGGAACTTGCTCTTATCCCCAAATCATGTGCCTCGAACAACCACTATCCAAATACCATTGGTTGTTCCCTCTCACTTCGTCCTGCAAGGATTCACTTTCGAGATTTAGGTACCCACACAAAGTTGGGTCCCCTTTTATTAGCAAATTTAGGAAGTAAATCTTTGCGGATCCAAACTTGCTTTATGATATATTTTGATTTAGCCTTGAAATAAAAGTTCGGATCGAAGGTTTCATAAGTTGGACAACTAGATTGTTTAGGGTTAGCTTGTTTGTGTGTGTAAGACTTAGGTGTACTTTGACCGTCATGGCTAAGATTCACATAATCTTCATTTCTTTTAAAAGCCATGTTACGCTTATTACATGAGTTTAAGTAATGACCCGTTTTTCCACAAAAGTTGCAAATCTTATACTCAGAAAAACCAACGTATTCTCTTTTACGAAAATCACGGTTCTCGGGTTCATTCATTTCCTTGACATGTTCCATGCGACGTCTAGTTTGATACCCTAAACCTTCTTTAAAGTGTTGATTCGACTGTTGAGTTAGAAAATTTAAAACTTCTTGACTCGCGTCCCACTTTTTACTGACATTAAAAGCTTCTTTCAATTTTTCATTTAATTCGTCCTTTTCTGCACTCAACTTTTCGCAATTTTTACAATTTACAACTTCTTTATCAATAGTGGATTCCTTTTTACTTAATTTGGATTGAAGATCTATAATTTTCTTTATAAACGAAGACTTCATGACCTTAAAACTTGATTGTTGTTGTATTAGTTCATTGGTTAGCACTGTCACTTGATCATTTAAGATTTTGATCTTGTTCTCCATTACGTGATTTGTGGAAACATGAGATGATGTTATATTAACGTCAGCAATATTTGATGTATCACTATCAGATGTTAGGTCCACCTCACTCGTGGTTTCCTTTATCTGGTCAGATGTTATAGTAACACTGACTGAATTTACATCTCCTTTTGATGACGTCACACTAACATTATCTCGTGTTACACTAACATCACTAGTGGAGAATTTATTGTCGACAGAAGTTACAGAACCTTTAGATCTATTATCATCTTCGGAAGTATAGTTTGAATCAAGATCATAATCACTACGATCCAAGTTAGGCGCGGGTTCAACATACGCATCAAAGCTTTGCTTTGAGACGCTTGGTGAACGAGCGTTCTTCTTGGAACGAAGCCTTTTGACCTTTTCATTTAACAAGAGGTTTTCTTGCTCATTTTTATCAGCCTCATTTTGAAGATCTTTAATATAGATTCTTTGTTTTTCACATTTATTGTACACTTCTTCGAAGACACGTAAAATTTTATCTTTCGAAAGTTTCTTAAACTTATGTTTAAATTGAACAAAGCTTACCTCTTCTTCCTCGTCTGAATCTGAGCTAGACTTTCCCATTAAGCACAAGTCTTTATGGGTTCTACCTCTTGTCTTTTCCTTTCCATAAGCATTTAGGCAGATATTTGCCTCATCTTCTTCTTCTGATTCATTTTCAGTGTCGTATTCCAAATCTCCCCAACCACCAGAAGCGAGCATAGCCGTTTTATAAGTGCTTTTTGCTTTTTCTGGCTTATTTTTGTTTTTGATGTTCGCCCATGTCGGACAATCTTTAATGATATGCGTTGTCTCTCCACATTTATAACAACCCTTTCTTGTGGTTTTGGATTTTGGATACTTAACATTTTTGTTTGGATTTTTATTTGAGTTGAAAACGAATTTTTTATTAAATCGCTTTACAAATAAACCTATTTCATCATCTGGTAATTCATCATCGCTAGATTCGGCTTGCAGAGCTATCCCTTTATTTTTGATTGTTTCCGTATGGCCTTTGTTGAGTTGTAACTCATGTGCCATTAGGGATCCAATCAAACTCTCATAAGAAAGTGTGGATAGATCTTTAGCTTCTTCAATAGCGGTGATTTTAGGTTGCCATTTATCGGTGAGACTACGAAGGACTTTGTTAACAAGTTCTTCAGTCTCATATGTCTTACCTAAATTTTTCAACTCATTGATTATTCCAAGGAATCGTGCAGACATGTCATTGATGTTCTCATTTTTCTCCACGTGGAACATCTCGTACTGCTGAGTTAATAAATTTATTCGACACTTCTTAACTTGGGATGTTCCTTCATAGGAAGCCTCTAGACCATCCCAAATTTCTTTAGCACTGACAGATGATGAAAACCGATTTGAAACTTCTTTTGTGATTCCACTTTGTAAGAGGGTTAACGCTTTAAAGTTTTTCTGTGCAATTTTAAAATCCTTTTCATTATAGTCATCTTCTTGCTTTTCTTCATCAGTACCACTTTTAGTGATCGCAAGAGGTCCTCTGACTATAATCCTCCAACATTCGAAATCCGTTCCTTTAATGTAATTTTTCATTTGATTCTTCCAATGACTATAATCCGTACCATCGAAGATAGAATATTTATTAGAATCACTGGACTCCATAATATATAAAAAAACGAAATAAACAAAATAAAACAGTAAATTAAAATAAAAGATAACTAGAGTATTGGATCAATCTCTTTAGCGGTTAAGCTATCAAGAGCACGAGGCTCTGATGCCAATTGTAGAGTCCAAGGACCCGACAATACTCTAGAGGGGGTGTGAATAGAGGATTGTACCTCTTAAAAATTTCAACGAAAATATTAACGATTTAAAAGTAAAATGCGTAAAATAAATAACACCAGAGTTTAACGTGGTTCGGCCCAATTGAAAAGCCTACATCCACCCCTTCTTCTATTAATTATTTATTAGAGCACCTACTCCGGCCAAGCTTACAACAAATAATTAATAACACCGATGACTAGCCCTAATCTCGGTGTGAAGCTTTTGTTTCGAAAAGTAAATCTCTACAAAAGTATAGATTACAAGTCTCTCAAATAAGTGAAAATACAATTCATTTGTTCTAGAGAGACTTATCGTAACTTTGCACTTTTAATGAAATGAAAATATAAACGGAGTTGCAAAGATTAAAATTGCTTTCAAAAATCAGAAAATAATTTTGCAAAACAAAATTGAAGAGCACGGCTTAAAGAGAATAAGTGTTTGCAAAAATGAGTGTTGATTGTAATTGAAAGACTTAAGAGAAATGAATGAGTTATCACCCACATATATACGTAAACATTAGTGGGTAACAAGTCAACCCAAAACAAATTTTGTTACCCCTTTTGTAGGATTGAAATAACAAATATTAATTTGTTTGTTATGCACACTCTTTACGAAAAATATGAGATAGTGTGAGATTGAGGTTGACTTATCATACTTGATAAAATATAATAGCAAATACTATTTTGTGTTCCACCAAACTTGTACGTAAAAGTAGGGACTTTTGTGCATGGAATTGATTTGGTATTTTGCTACTATATTTTAGGGAATAGAATAATAGTTTGTTACTTAATTGTTCCTCCATTCATTTTGGACGAGTAAGTAGGATGAAACAAGTAAGATAGTTTTGACTTATTATAAGTACTATTATATAGGAATGGATTTGGTAGTAGTTAAAAATGTATCTAGACAGTTTTGTCAAGATGATAGTATTTGGATAATCTCAACCAAAAATATATTTCCCAAATTTATTTTTATCAAAACAAATTATCAAAAAATAGAAATAGAAAAATAAATAATAAATATAATTTGTTATGAAAGCGTATACTAAAATGAGATACAAAACTTTCCACATCCTTTTACAACGAGATTTAATATATCTTAATAACTAAGATATATAAAAATCTAGTTCGAAAGATGAGTAAAGTTATTCTCAAAATATTATATTGTAAAATAGGAATTAGATAAGTTGGAAATAAAATAAGAAGTGTTTAGTACCATTGTTATCATAACCCAAATTTATGGTATGGTAACATTACTACTAAACAATTTAAAGTGCATAGTTTCGTTAAGACTCTTTACAAGTTATATACCCTAGTAAAATTGTCTTGAACGAAAGCTTTCCTTCTTCTTCTTTTCGAGCGATGATTCCTAAAAATAAGAACACAAACGAGAACACCCGAGTAATACCAAAGTAATAGGAATAATTGACATCTATCAAAACCAAAAAGACCTAAAGTCAATAGCTGGCCATGGGCCGGGCTGGGCCGGGCCAGTACCGTGCCCTCAAGCGTGCCTGAAACACGAGGACCGGGCTTTTACGGGCCGGGCTTCTGAAACTAGGCCTTTGTGCGGCCCTTTGAAGGGCTTTTGCGGGCCGGGCCTAGACCCTTATTACGTTTTTTTTTTCAAAATTTAAATTAAAAAAAAAAAGCATAAATAATTACTAATTAGGATATATTAGGGGAAAAAAAATTAAATAAAGGGTTTGAACTAAATTTTTATAATTTTAATAATAATATCAAATTTGTAAAAATTTAGCTGCCTACGTATCTCGAAAGAATCAAAGCCCACGTAGTTCTTTACTTACTTGACTTACCTTTCTTACCTGTTGGACGGTGGATGTAGAATTAGAACTTGGGTAGGGTGCTCATTCATTATTGTCATCTCCGGCTTCAGTACCACCGGTTGATGAGGCATCAGTTGTCATGTATGGATCTTCATCAAATTCGTCGACGTCTTGATGTCCTTGGGTTCGTATCGCGGCTTGATCCCAATCCTTTTTCAAACACACATCTTGACCGAGTTTGGAGCCAAACTCGACCTCTTCTGGTCCAAGACTCACCTACCTGCATTAAAAGCGGAGTCCGACGCAATGGTGGAAGCGGGAACTACAAGTACGTCTCTAGCTATTTTGGATAAAACTGGGTATTGGGCTGAATGTGCTTTCCACCAGTTAAGAATAGAAAATTCCTCACTATCAGTTTCATGAGTAATTGACAAATATTCGCTAACAGGATTGACGGAACTAGTGGAAGTAGTACTCGTAGTAGAAGAAGAACTAGCGGATTGTCTTCTAAACATAATTGAAGCAATTGCATTATCAAATAAATCTCCTACTCTTTGGCATTGGAGGGGCACTAACTTCTCCGTCGCCACTTTGTACATTGTATAAATCATATAAGCGGTATAACAATTCAACACAACTGTTAACATATAATTGAACATCAAACTGTATATTTAAAGATTCATAATAAAAAAAACTAACAAATTTTTTAAACCTTTAGTTTTAACCCCCGGATCAAGTAAACATCCAATACCATATATGATAGGAAAAGTTGTAAAATAATTTAACCATTTTGTTTTCATGTCAGCGATGCAGTCGAATAAATAATTTGTGCGGGCCTGTGCGGGCTTTTGCGGGCTTCTGAGCGGGCTCCTCTGTAGGTTTATATCGGTATATAGACCTTTAAAATCACAGGATTATAATGAAAACTTTATAAGATTAATGGTCATAAATTGAAATTGCATAATAAAACAACAAGAATTAGAATTAACCTTCAATCCTTGTAAATCGGCCTATGAACAATACCAAAATTATGGTATCTCCTAATTGAAACACCCAAGATGTATGTGAGATATGCCTTTAGAGAATTGCTAGAAAAAGTTAGAGAAGAAAACAGTTTTTCTCTCAAGTATATTGTGTTGTAGAGTTGTGAATGAATTATTAGGGTTAAGGAAGGAGAGTATTAGAGGAAGTAATATACTCCTATACTCCCTCCTATATCACGGCTCAACCAAGTATTTGGGGAGAATATTTTCTCCTCAAATACAATCACTTATTGTCCAAGAAACATAATGTATCGGGACATTGTGAATCTGGACACCTTTCTTTAGTCATCTTAGCTTCATGATATAATGTAATATATTACTAGTGTCATCTGTATGGACCGACTATAATATATTATAAATATCCTTATATTTACAATTTGCTAATTAATTATAACGGTTTATATTTAATTAGCTTGTATTATACACAAGAATTAAATATAACATTTTATATTCAATTCACGAATTACATTTAATTCGTGTCAGCAAAAATTATTTAATCAGTATTAAATTGCCGTATCACCATTATACTGACTAACATTTTAGTCAGTAACATCATCACACTTGACTAACATTTTAGTCACATTTGACTAACCTTTTAGTCAACAACACTAACTAACTGTTTAGTTATTAAGTAAGGCATCAATATGATCATTTTCTCAAATAATCATATTTCTCAAACACATCCTTTAGGTGTGACTCTTAGGGACCAGTTGATTACCGCCATCTGTATGACAATAACGTCAAACTTATCTAGCAAGCCAACCGTTATCCATAAACGTTAATCAACTGATTAAATACAAAATGTACCCTGTGTACCTTTAGAGATTTATTCATGTTATTGCACTAACTGTGGAGGACACTAACTCCAACAATCTCCCCCTTGTCCGTACAAGTGTATGTGCGATAACCGATTCTCATATCCATAATAAATTTCTCCCACTCAATGTAAACCAATTTGCAAAGTCCGTACTTTCAAAGGTCGTAGTTCACAAGTGATCACTATCAAGAGTGGTTTCCCCGACTAGAGTAACTTAGCGATAAGCGAATCAATATTCGAGCAAGGCCATGCATTTTCGATTCTGACTCCTCGAGTGGCCACGAGAATAAATATTATAACTCGATAGAAGTTTGGATATTTCCTCAACTCGAATCCTGCAGATGTAAGCAGCATGAAATGACCCAGTGAAAATCTACTTGGCCTCTCGTTACGGTCGTATCGTGAGAAAGAAACCAAAGTCACCCAAAATCTGCCTTAATCTCAAGAGACAGTCGATAGTCAAAAGAATCGGCTCTAGGAACACTATGGATGTCCTATCCACGACCCGACACCTAATGTTCTGGTACATTTAGGACTCCATGTTGTCGGCACAAAAATTTCTGTAGCGATTTGATAAACCCGCATCTGCGTGATCGATCACCAAGCTGCTTGACTTATGGCTCGTTGAACCCACCATCAATCGACGTCACAAAATAATCGCCAGAGTTATCAGCTCATGTAGGCGATCACGGACCAATACAAAATATAATGTTTTCCAGTTCACTTCGTGGTGTTCAAAGTTGTCCGTACAATCCACATGGAAAAACAAAATATATATAACAAAACGATGATGTTATAAATAGTATATGAAAAAGATACATTTATCCAATCCACGTCAAGTACTATTATAACCAGGAACACATTTAATTCTCATGAAGATAACGTGCCCTTCAAGCTTATCATATACCGACTTACAAATCTAGACTAGTTGCTGGACTTTAGGCTCTTCAGCCTAGAAGATGGCACCTCTATTAACATAATAGATGGTGATAGTGTCATTCGAACTATGAACTACAGTTAGTCCTTGTAAGAACTGACGCATCCATACAGCTTCCCTTGCAGCTAAATAGCATAGAACTCGGACACAGTCGTGGAATCTACTATGACACTATATTTTGGAGCTTTGCAGCTGACCGCATTGCCATAAAGAGTAAAGACGAATCCGAGCTGAGATATCGAGTCATCTCGATTCGTTCGGAAGTTACCGTCTGCGCAACTGATTGCGCATAGCCTTATAGCACCCCCATAAGTCAATACCCATTTCAGATGCCACGTCTGCACGTGAGCACATTATGGCATACCTGATCGACCCTACTGCCGAAGCATAAGGAACACGACTTGGTCATACTGAATCTCTCAAGAAGTTTATCTATATAAGACTCCTGACTGAGGGATAACATCCCTCGTGATCTATCTCTATAGATGCGGAGCCCCAAAATACGTTGTGCCTCACCCAGATCTTTCATCTGAAAATGGTTCTTTAACCATACTTTTACCGAAGTTAAGAGAGGTATGTCATTCCCAATCAAAAGTATGTCATCGACATATAGTATTAGGAATACAAACTTGCTCCCACTCGACTATAGACATGGTTCCTCGACCGATCGAGTGAATCCATTCTCCTTTATCACTTGGTCGAAGCGATGATTCCAACTCCGTGAAGCTTGCTTAAGTCCATAGATGGAACGCTTAAGCTTGCAAACCTTCTTAGGATCTTTAGGATCTATGAAACCTTCGGGTTGTACCATGTACAACTCCTCCTCCAAATAACCGTTTAAGAAGGCAGTTTTCACGTCCATTTGCCAAATTTCATAGTCATGAAAGGCGGCAATCGCTAAGACAATCCGAATGGAACGAAGCATGACTACAGGTCCAAAGATCTCATCATAGTCCAACCCTTGCACTTGAGTGAAACCCTTTGCCACTAGTCGAGCCTTGTATATATCTGGTTGTCCTTCTACAGATCGCTTTATCTTATAAAGCCATTTGCACTGAAGAGGCCTAGCCTTATCGGGTAAGTCAACCAGATCCCATACATCGTTCTCATACATTGAGTCCATCTCGGATTGCATGGCTTCTTGCCATAGCTTTGAGTCAGAACATGTCAGGGCACCTTTATAGGTTACGGGTTCGTTACTCTCAAGGAGTAAACGTCGTCTCTCTCATTCTCCTTGACCATACCGATGTATTTGTCTGGAGGAATGGAGAGTCTACCCGACCTTCTGGGTTCCAAAGGGACATTAACCGCAGCAGACGAAGGAGGAACATTTTCCTCCATTGGTTGCTCGGTTGTTGGTTCTCGAATCTCCGACAGATCGAAGGTTCTATTACTTCTCTTGTCCTCGAGAAACTCTTTCTCTAAGAACTTCGCACTAGCCCCAACAAAAACTCGTTGTTCGGTAGGCGAATAGAAGTAATGACCAAACATTCCTTTTGGATAACCAATAAAGTATGTCTTGACCGATCGCGGGCCGAGCTTATCGTCAGGTCTCCACTTGACATAAGCCTCGCACCCCCAAACCCGAATAAAGGACAAGTTAGGGACCGTTCCCTTCCATAACTCGTATGGAGTCTTGTCTACAGCTTTAGACGGACTTCGGTTAAGTATAAGAGCAGCTGACAAAAGAGCATAGCCCCATAATGAGTCAGGTACAACCGTGTGACTCATCATGGATCGAACCATATCAAATAATGTTCGATTCCTGCGTTCGGACACACCATTCAGTTGTGGTGTTTCGGGTGGAGTTAACTGAAGTACTATCCCGCGGTCTTTCAGGTGTCGATCAAAATCATTTGAAAGATATTCGCCACCACGATCTGAACGTAGTGCTTTTATCTTTCTATCCAGTTGGTTCTCAACCTTATTCTGGAATTCCTTGAACTTGTCAAAGGACTCACTTTTATGCTTCATTAAGTAGACATAACCATATCTACTCAAATCGTCCGTGAAAGTGATAAAATACCTATAGCCATCTCTAGCGTTGATTGACATAGGTCTGCACACATCAGTATGTATGAGTCCTAATAGGTCAGCAGCGCGCATTCCAACACCTTTGAAGGAAATTCGAGACATTTTTCCTATAAGACATGATTCACACGTGCCAAAAGTTTCATAGTCAAATGGGGCAATTGTCCCACTATCAATGAGCTTTTTCACGCGTTTCTCATTTATGTGTCCCATACGGCAATGCCATAGATATGTTTGATCTTTGTCACCAACCTTTGCTTTCTTGTTACTCACATGCATGATTTCTGTGGTTTGATCTAAAACATAAATTCCGTTCATGGAAACAGCTTTACCATAAATCATTTCATTCAAAGAGAAAATACAGCTATTATCCTTTATTAAAAATGAAAATCCTTCTTTATCAAGAACGGATATAGAAATAATGTTTTTCGATAAACTAGGTACATAGTAACAGTTATTCAGTAATAACTCAAACCCTCTCGGGAGTTGGATTACATATGTTCCTACTGAAATGGCAGCAACTCTTGCTCCATTCCCCACTCGCAGGTCTACATCACCTCTCGCTAGAGGTTTGGTGTTTCTTAGACCCTGCAAATGATTGCACAGATGAGATCCACAACCAGTATCAAGTACCCAAGTTCCGAAACTTGCATGGTTAATCGCAATCATATGAATAAAAGAAGACATACCAACAGGAGTAACGCGGCCTGTTTTAATGTCCTCAGCATACACGGGACAGTTGCGCCTCCAATGCCTAGACTTGTGGCAATGGTGGCACTCCATGCTTTGCTTCGCTTTTGCCTTGCCTTGTGAGCTACCGCTAGACTCACCAGGCCCACTCTTCGCAATCACTGGCTTCTTAAAATTTGGCTTTCCTACAGTTAGGTTAGCCGGAGCCTTACCCTTACCCTTGTGCTTGTTGCCTATCATGAGAACATCTTGTTTCATACTCCCACAATTACAGCCCTAAGCCCGGCCCACGATTTTGGCCGGCCTTGGTGGCTTTTACGGGCCTGGCTAGGCCGAGGAAATGCGGCCCACAAGGAAGCCCGGGCCGGGCCTGGCCGGGTTGACCCGCACTGTTGGCCAGCTCTAGTCTTGAGAACAACAAAGAAGGTCATGTATGTGCTAGTTGTGATGTTTTCAAGACTTTTCTTTTTTACCTCTTTTTTTATTTCCGTTTTTAGAAAGTAAGCTGTTGGTAAGCACTAATTCTTGTGTAAGTCAGGACTTCCAATAAATTATTGTAAGTCCGCCTCATTTGTACCCGATTATATAGCTTTTGTACTATTTAAGTGATAATAAAGATTAATTGTTACTAAATCTTTTTAGTACCTTAGTTAGTGACTTTAGTAGATTTGTTTCATGTTTTTGTACCCCTTTAACTACAATTTGTATATTTGTCTCACATTACTTAGTGTAAGTTCAGCCTTACAAGATAATTACTGGTTTGTAAGGCCCATAAAATGCCCCAAGGATCAGACATAATAATAACAACACCAGTTTGCATCACCCAAAACCCCAACTTTGTGCTTGCAGGCCGCTGTGTACAATCTGGGCATTGGCTAAATTTTCATTATTAGTTTTTTTTTTTAACACCCACAGCGAGGTTAACATTAGTCAAATAAATCACGGTTAGCTAAGTCGACAACAAGCGTTGGAACATTACCCACCCACACTACTCTATCCTTTCCACCTAGTGGCCAATGAGCAAGCTCATGAGCAATCTTATTATACTTACGACTAACAAAAAACCAGCAAACGTTGTCAAAAAAACTAGCAAGTCGACGAATCTCAGCCACAAGGAGATACACGTAGCTTCGACCCACACTTCTCCCTTGCAGTATGTCAACCACTTCCCGGCAATCACTTTCGACTTCAATCCTTGAGACCCCCTGGCGCCGTGCTTCCAAAAGACCTTCAAGTATCGCTTCCGCTTCGGCCTCCGCTACACACGAACCCCTGGACTTCTTAGCCACCAATGCCCACTTCACCACCCCGACATCATCTCTACACACCACCCCTATCGTGGGCTGCTCCCCATGCCCGACCCCTGCATCACAGCTGACTTTTACACACCCTCGCCTCGGAATATGCCACCCTCTGCCCACAGCCTCCACACCGCTCTGCTTCGCCCCACCACTCTGCCTCCCACAGTCCCTCTCACCAACCACCCCCTCACACTCACTAATAAAGCCATGAATCCTGCAAGCAACCATATCACTCCTCACCCGAGCTCCCTCAAAGACAAATTTATTCCGCACTTCCCAAATTGCCCAACACGCCGTCATCACCAAGCCAAAATCCTTCGCCCTCACATCTCGCCATAAATCCTCCACCCACTCCCTCACCTTCCCGTGCCCGGCCTCCGCCTGATGATCCACACCCAACCCATCCCATAGCCCCCCAACCCACCCACACCTTTTGACAAGGTTGAGACAAGTCTCCTCCTCACTCAAACATAAAGGACAAAGCACATCAACCGAGTTCAAACGTCTCCCTATGCCACTCTTTGTCGGAATCGCTTCATGACAAAGCTGCCAGAAGAATAGCTTAATACGAGGTAAAACAACCGTTTGCCAGATGATTTTCCATAGTCTCATATCCGCCGACTTGTCGGATATTTCTTGCGGTTCTCTCCAATCCCCCTGTAGCACATGATAGGCCGACTTCAAGGAATACACACCATTTTTCTCAAACGTCCAGAACCATGAGTCCTCCTCCTATTTATCTCTCACTCTCATGTTGAAAATCAAGTCCTGCTCAAACGGCAGGAAGAGGGCGCGCACCTTTCCCATATTCCACTGACGGCCATCGTTAGAAAAAAGATCAGCAACCATCAAGTCTTCGTAGCCTGCAACACAAGGAGACACCATTTTACGCGTAGTTGCTCCGACCACCCATGAGTCAGACCACACACGCGTCCCCAGTCCATTACCTATATGCCTTCGTAACCCGAGCTCCATCACAGATTTTGCCTCCCACACCCCATGCCACGTAAAGCTAGGATTGTGACCAAGTTCCGCTTGTAGCATAGATCCTCCTGGAAAATATTTCGCGCGCAGCACTCGTGTCATAAGGCATTCACCCTCCGTAATGAGACGCCATACCTGCTTCCCCACGAGCGCTAAATTAAACGAAGAGTAATCCCTGAAACCAAGTCCCCCAAGGTGTTTCGGCTTGCATAACTCCTTCCACGCTAGCCACGAAATTTTCCTTTTACCATTATTTGATCCCCACCAAAACTTTGAGACAGTTGAGCGCAGCTCCTCGCAGAAACTTTTCGGAAACCTGAAGACACTCATGGAATAAGTAGGGACTGATTGGGCCACTGCCTTTATCAGTATCTCCCTACCTGCCTGCGAGAGAAGCTTCCCACGCCATCCCTGCAACTTCTAACTTAATTTGTCCCTAACAATACAAGTGAGACTTTGTTTAGAATGCCCAAGCTCTGTCGAGAGCCCCAAGTATACCTCCTGTTGCTTGACAATATTCACTCCCAGCACCCCAGCCACCACATTACGACGTGCCACAGGTGTACCCCGGCTAAACGAAGCCGTCGTCTTGTCAAAATTAACCTTCTACCCCGATGCTTGTTCGTACTCATCCAAAATACTCCACACCTGAGTCGCCTCTAATTCTCTCGCGCGATAGAAAAAATACTATCATCCACGAAAAGCAAGTGAGAGATGACAGGCGCATTTCTCACCACACGCACCCCATGAATCGTACCCCTTTCTACTTCTCACCTCATTAGACTCGATAACACCTCTGCACAAAGAATGAAAAGGTATGGGGACAACGGATCCCCTTGTCGCAACCCTCGCCCGGGTCGAAAAGCTCTCGAAGGTCGACCATTTATGAGCACCGAAAACGTCACAGAAGACACACACAACATGACCCTATTGATCCACTTATCATCAAAACCCATTCTGCACAGCAATCTCTCTTAAAAAAGCCACTCAACTCGGTCGTATGCTTTGGACATATATAATTTAAGCGCCATGTGCCCCTCTCCTTTCCTGGTATTTTTCATATGATGAAATACCTCAAAGGCTAGCATAATATTGTCCGTGATTAATCGTCCTGGTGTAAACGCGCTTTGATTTTTCGACACAATCTCGCTCAAGAAACGTTGTAGCTTAGTCTATTCGCAAGAACTTTCGACACGAGCTTATAAACAACATTACAGAGGCTAATCGGCCTAAACTCCCTCATACAACCTGTGTCCCTCCTCTTTGGAATCAACACAATGAAAGTTTTGTTGCAATCCTGTGGCATTGGTCCTCCATTAGTTTTTTATTAGATTGAATTCTAACTTCATTGTTTCTTAATAGGTATTGGGAATCAATTACTTATTTGTCGACTTATAGGTTGTTGTTCTCTTTTAATTTGCAATCTTCCAAGTTGATCGACGTTGTTGCTTGCGTTGTTTGTTTGATTATTTCTACTGCGTCCATCTCCCATTCGTATCATTTGTGGCGTCAAAACTTTGGTTCTTGATCCTAAAGTGTCATGGATTTCAATAATTCCGAGTTCCTGCGAAGTTCTGGTGATGGGCTAAACAATCTACCCGAACAGAATAATGGGTGTTGGTAAGCAACGGCCTGTGGACGAGTTTAAGTTCTCTCAGTTAAACGAGTTTTTAAGGTGGAACTGATCCCGAGATTTATTTGGAATGAGAGTGCAAGATTGAGCATATGTTTGACTATAGAAATAGCAACGAGGACAAAAGGTGCAAGCTTGTTGTTCTGAAATTGAGGAAGAAGTATTTCACATTCACAGATAAATATTTCCCTCATAAGTATTTCAAATTCAACATGTACTACTTAAGTAACTCTAATTTCCCTCATATATAAATATTTGATTTGATCTTAATTTACTTCAAATTTTGTATATTTTCCTTCTTGATTTCTCTTATCTGACAAACAACTTCTCGTCAAAAATTGTTCTCCAGTGACATTTTAAGCTAGGAAATTCCTTATTTTTTTTAATCTAAATTATTTGGTGATGTATTTTGTTGCGTCCAAAATTTTCATCCTCTAGAACAGTCAGTCCTGGGCTGACTGGGCAGTTACGAAGAACGAAGGATCAGAATAGACAAGATAGTATTAGTCAATAACAGGTTAAGACGTGACGGTTATGGTCCAAGTATCATGGAGAAAATGGTAGTTATTAACCCCTAGAAAACAAGGAGATAGTGAGTGTCTACAGAAAATACGACTGTCCGAGTCAAGGTGAAGATTGTTAGTATGTGACTGTTATGTCGCGTTGATTTTGTCGGAGTATGATTAAAGATGATACGGAAACCCGTGTTTTGAAAAATTGGAAGCTAAGAATAACTTTTCTTATTTAATTAGGAGTGAAATTTATCTATTTTAATTAGGAGTGATTTTTTTTATTTTGTATTTCCTATTTGTATTAGTCTTTGCTAGAGTAGGTTACTATATAAGCAATATTTTGACATAACTATTCATACATACACACACAAAGAAAATACAGAATATTGTAAGGCAAACACATAGAGATTTTTTTAGAGGTAGGTCTAGAAAATTATGTGCTCATCTTTTGTAATCTGAAATTTTTCGACATAGTGAAATATTTTCCCTAACCACTGTGGATGTAGCTATCATATTGATAGTGTACCACGTAAATCTTGTGTTTTTTTTTTTAATTCTTGGCATCTATCCAAATCGCTTCTGCGCGCACAAGAATTGGTATCAGGGCTTTGAGTTTTGGATCCAGGGAGAAGATGTCAAGTGAGACTACAAGGATTCAGAAGTTTGATGGGAGGAATAGTTTTGCACCATGGCAGTTGAAGATGAGGGTTTTGCTAAAGGAGTTGTGCATTTAGAAACCCTTGACACAAGGTTTCTCCACGAAGATGAAAAGACTGAAGTTGCAGTTTCTTTTGATAAAGAACCTAGGGTGATTGAGACGGAAGATCCTACCTTGGTAACAATGGAGGAGATGGCTCATTCATCAATATTATTGTTGAGTTTATCAAACGATGTCGTAACCACGGTAGCCGACGAGTTGACTGCTACAGATTTATGGCAGAAATTGGAGAGTTTATACATGACAAAGTCGCTCAGCAATAAGCTATTGTTAAAGCAACGTCAATTCTCATTGAAGATGCAACCAGGTATTTCGCTTCGTGATCATCGAGACAAATATAACACCATATTACTAGAACTATATTACTAGACCTGGGTAATATAAATGTTAAGATTGAAGATGAGGATGCTGCTCTAATCCTGCTGGTTTCTTTACCTACTTCATATGAGAATTTTTTGGTTTCTTTTGTTCTTGGTAAAGAAACATTGACCCTAAAGGAAGTGAAGCCAGCACTCTTCACTAGGGAGTTGCGTCAAAAAGCAACTGTTGACTTAAGAGATGGATGAGGAGCAGGTTTATATTTAGTTGGGAAGACTAAAAAAGATGGAGCTTGGAAGAAAAAGGCTAAGGCCAAGGTTCAAGACACCAATACTGCTAATAATCTTGTTATCTGCTTTCTATTTAAAGAACCTGGGCACAAAAGACCTAGTTGTCATAAGTTTAATGCGGTCATAGTTTAAAGTAAGAATATGGGGTACGATTCTGCGACGGATTATGCACTTGCGGTTAATGTTATTCGTCCTACTCATCGTTGGATCCTAGATTCTGGATGTTCTTATCACATGTGTCCATACAAGCATTGGTTAAGTACTTATGAGTTCTTTAATGAGGGTCATGTCGTTGTTAGTAACAATGCTACTTGTGAGGTAGTGGGTATTGGATCGATCAAGTTGAATACTGCTGAGGGTAAGAAGTATACTTTGACTAATGTGAGACATGTTCCAACTCTGGGAAAGAATCTTATTTCACTTGGTTTTTTAAGTGATTTAGGATATGAGTTCCAGGGAAAAAGGAGAGTTTTGTCTGTCACAAAGGGTCGTGATTTGGTACTAAAAGGTTTCAAACAAAACACCTTGTATGTATTTCAAGTTGAAACTCTGACTAGTTCTACAGTTAGTGGATCCGTAAATCACGAGGAGATAATTAAGCTTTGGCATAAGCGACTTGGTCATATGGGTGAGACAGAGATGCAACCATTGTCCAAGAGATATCTTCTTAACGGTGTATATACATCCGAATAAATTGAATTTAAACAATTATATCTCGTCTTAATGACTTGTATTTATTTCACTTGTTATATCGATAGCAAAAGTGATATAACAAAATGGTTAGGCAATTCAACATTTATGTGAACACATATACTAATCATATATTAATATTAACAAACTGAATATATGGAGTATATATTATGCGCAAAAATAAGGTATTTTTCCTTCTCATTCTTCTAATTAACATTTTAAAATTACAGTCCACTGTCCACAAATCAAAGAAGTCGAATTATGTGAACTCATTCATATTGATTAGTTGCCTTTTTTCTTTGACTCATTGGCTATCTTAGCACTATATCGGGTCAACTGTTAGGTTTAGATGGAGTTTTGCTAATGGTTTCTCGAGAGCTATTTAGGAAAAATATTCATGCTAACATTGACATATTTTGCACATTTATCAATGCACGTATCCTACCGGTGTTGGGCTTGTCAATACTCATGAAATTTCGTGATGTTCTTGGAGTTGATTGTTTTGCTAGAGGAGTGGGAAAAAAACCAGCCTTGCAATATGTTTAGTTATAAGTTTGGTAGCCATTTTAGTAGTATTTTGGCTACCAAATATCACGGTGTTTGTGATCGCGTTTGAGGTGTTTAACATAGGTATTGGAGGGTTAAGACGAGCTAATTCTATCCTCCAATCGGACTTACATACCAACACTTGGACAAAGTCGTACGATATTGCAACAAATTTTGGAGCGGCGTCGGCGACCCTAGTCGTCGAGCGCTCAGAACGCCAAATATTGGCTTTGAAAGTCGCGTACGGTGGGTCGGGCATCATGATTGCCTTCCTTCTCTTCCTAACGTTATTCCTTCCTGAAAGTCCACGGTATATGATAGAAAAAGGCAAAACTGATAAGGTAAAAAAAATTCTCCGAAAATTGGAAAGAGAAAAGGATGTTGAAGTGATGTTAGAAAAGACGGAGTTGACTGTGCAGAGGTTACGAAACACCTCTGATATTATAGTCCTTGGACCACTTAGTCGTGTTGGACTTCTGACAGCAGTTATGTCTACTACGGTTGCCTTTTTCTGTTGGGGATACTAGGTGTCCGTCAACAATTGTGCATTGGCTTCGTAGTAGTCATGGACCAAATATGAGATTATGATAATCGGATAAATTGGGTGGTTATAATGTCTTGCTAGAGGCCGCTTATAATCTGAGTATTTAGAATATTCTACCAATTTAGTCCGGTCCAATTGGGTCACACAACGGTACCCTAATGGATTAATATATGGTTAATTGGCATAATTAGATTAGTGCATTAACCTTTCGGGTTAGACCCGAGAACTTGTGTTTATATCGTAATCTATAGTAGATTGGAAGCGGTCTCGTAATGCGTGCCACACTCGTGCATGCGTGACAAGTGTCACACATGCACAAGCGTGACAAATGGCACACAAGTGTGCATGCATTGGTGAAGTGTTTGGTGGCCATGCATTGGCCCTTTATTTGGTGGGTTTTGATAGGCTATTCACTAATCATTATGTTGGACATAATGAAGCCTTTTGTACATCATTTTTGCTGTAGAAAATTGAAGTGTACAATCAGCCAAATACACACACAAACACACCCAAAAGAACCGAGAAAGAGAGGAGAGAAAAATAGAGGAAATACTTGGTTTTTCCTCCATTGTTTCTAAGCTTAGAGCTTGATTCCTACACACAAGTTCACTCATCCTTTTACGGTTCTAGTAAACCAAGAGAGGAGTAATCCAAGGGTACTAGTGGACTTCAATTGAGGAGCAACATTTGGGGCTCTCGGTTTAATCTCGACATACCGGTGTTAATCACGCTACGAGGGTATAAACTTCTAACTTGAGCTTGTTTACATATGATTCGATCTTCTTTTGTGTCTAATTTATTCCGCCTTAGTATTAGACACACCTTCAATTGGTATCAAAGCATCTCATATGCTCAAGCTTGGTTAGAAAGTGTCGAGATTAAGTGTCGTTCGTACATGCATTTTATGTCGAAACTCGTTTTTATTTTCTGCCTGCTGTCGAACTCGGATTTTGACAAATCTTATGTGTTTTTTGGGTGGAAACGACCTTCTGAGCAAGACTACTATAGGTAGGGTAGTCACTTTAAGGCCGAAAAACGACGTTTACTACCTGAAATCGGCATTTTTCGATTTAAAAATGCATTTTTCGGTATTTTCGACTACTTTAAAAATTTATTTTTGCATTATTTCGAATTTGTAGAGTGAAATAATACATTATATTAATTTTAGAAATTAATTTTGAAAATATTGATTTTATGAAAAAATTAATATTATTTTATATTAATTAATTATGGTAATTAGTTTAATATAAATCGGTATTTCTTAGGAAATACAATAAATTTTGAAATTTATTGAAAATGAAATTTTTTTTTTTATGACAAATTATATTCTGGTCTTTTGTTAATTTTTGAAATTAATAAATTTTAATAATTTGTCATTTTAGGAATAATTGTTATTTAAATTAGATTTAAATAATGCTTGTAGTAATTAGATTACTAAATCGACTAGGTTGTTTTTATATCTTGCATGCACATATTTTGGCTTTAGGTTTGACCTATTAATGTGTGTGTTATTGTTATTCCTAATTTTCATTTTCATGTCATTTATAATATAATTGGATGTGTGTTATGAATGATTTATTTTGTCTACTTTTGAAGTGGATGAATGGTTATGGAAACTAGTATGGCCAACATAGGATATTTTTACCGATTTGCATGTCGGGAGATTATTGTATTTACGGCGCCTGTGCCGATGTTATGTATTGTAAGAGCATATACGGTCGTAATGGTACCGTGCTCATTTTATTTTATTTTGAATAGTTCAAAATGTTAGTAAAATGTAATGCTTGTAATTATTGTAATTGGGCTTGCACTTGGAGTGGGAGGTCCATGGAGTTACAAGACGGAGGCCCAAAAGAATCGCTTGAGGATTGGAGTCCACAAGAATAGATCTTTTAGGCTAGTGGATATACTAGGATCCTTATTTTATCGTATCGCATTTATTTATGCTTTCGTTTATTTATTGTTCGCTTAGTATTCGATTGCACACAAATATTTGCGAATCCCACTAAATATTGAGTCTAAATGCTATTCCAAAGCTAACACCTATGAAGCCTTCGATCGTCGGTGACGTTTGTTTCTTGCTTCCGCAAGGCGTTACCTTCAATCTTTGGATAGTAGGGTGAATGTTAGACATTCACACGTGTAGTTTGGTTGACTCAACTGGGTTATCAAAATGTTTTTGGACCCTGATGCATAATGATTTTTGGACATTAGATGTCATTAATCAACCAAGAGTTATATTGGATATAATTAGTTTGTAGACTTACCTGATTAATATAAATCCGAGAGTCATTCAGCTTCAGCTGGCTTGGAGATATATTGAATTGGGATCTTGGAATCACTATGATTTCTATCGGGATTATGAAATATAGTGCTAATGACTTTGATGAATTAACTAGGTTAATTTCAAAGTTGTTAATGATGAGTATAATAAAGACTTGCAAATTTCTGGTTGTAGATGGCAAATCGCACTAACAACGGAAACAACAACTATATGAGGTCTATTCTTGAAAAGGATAGACTCGACGGAACTAATTTCCTCGATTGGTACCGAAATTTGAGAATTGTTCTCACGATAGAAAAGAAAGAGCATGTCTTAGAGACACCTCTTCCCAAGGAGCCTGGTGAGGGCGCGACAGTCGCGACTCACACTGCCTATAGTAGGCAAAAGGATGTCTCGCAGGAAGTTGCCTGCGTCATGCTGGCGTCTATGACCCCTGAACTTCAAAAGCAATTTGAGTTCTTGGGTGCATATGACATGGTTCAGCAACTCAAGAGTCTGTTCCAGGAACAGGCGAGGATTGAGAGATATGACGTCGCTAAGGCTATACTCGATGCCAAGCTCGAGAAGGGCAAGCCAGTTAGTCCTCATGTTCTTCGAATGATTGGATTATTCGAGAGAATGGGGAGGCTAGGCAATGAATATAGTCGTGAAATGGCTACTGATATCATACTCCATTCATTGCATGACGGGTTTGACCAGTTCATAATGAATTATAACATGAATGGAATGGAGAAATCTCTGACTGAGCTCCACGGGATGCTTAAAACAGCAGAGAAGAACATAAGGCTTAGTCCTAAGCGAGATGTTCTAATGATATCAAAGGGAGAGAGGTTCAAAAGAGCAAGCAAGGGAAAAGGGAAGGCTAAGGCACGCTTCACTAAGGGCAATGACAAGGTCATTGCGCCTAAAAGTGGTAGCAAGGCCAAAGCTGTGGATCCTAACACTTGTTTGTACTGCCGACGGCTAGGCCATTGGAAGAAAGATTGTCCCAAGTACCAGGAGGACTTGAAGAGTGGAAATGTTGCCACTACCTCTGGTATTTTTGTGATAGACATTCACTTTTCAGATTCTACTTCATGGGTATTGGATACCGGTTGTGGTTCTCACATTTGTTCAAATGTGCAGGGACTCACAAGAAGTAGAAGGCTTGGAAAAGGTGAAGTGGACCTACGAGTCGGGAATGGAGCTAGAGTTGCTGCATTGGCTGTAGGGACCTATAGTTTGTCATTGCCCTCGGGGCTTGTATTGGAACTTAATAATTGTTATTTTGTACCAAGTATTAGCAAGAACATTATCTCTGTTTGGTATTGATATCTTGAGGGATTTTCGTTTATGTTTAAAGATCGTAATTGTTCTTTTTACTTGAATAATATGTTTTATGGTGATGCACGTTTGGAACGTGGGCTTTACTTGCTAAATCTTGACAAACCAATCTATCACATTGATAATAAGAAGTTCAAATCAGATGATTCTAACCCTGCCTATCTGTGGCATTGTCGTTTAGGCCATATAAATGAGAAACGGATTCAAAAACTCCATAAAGATGGTCTCTTGGACTCGTTTGACTTTGAGTCTTACGAGACATGTGAGTCGTGTTTAATGGGTAAAATGACAAAAACACCTTTTCTAGGAAAAGGTACTTGAGCAAGTGACTTGTTAGGTCTTATACACACTGATGTATGTGGACCTATGAGCACGATGGCAAGAGGAGGGTATTATTACTTCATAACTTTTACCGACGATTTAAGTAGATATGGTTATGTTTACTTAATGAGGCAAAAGTCGGAATCTTTTGAGAAGTTTAAAGAGTTCCAAAATGAAGTCGAGAATCAGCTTGGTAAGACTATAAAAGCCATTCGATCAGATCGAGGTGGTGAGTACATGAGTCAAGAGTTTGATGATCATCTTAAGGGTCGTGGTATAGTATCACAATTGACCCCTCCTGGAACGCCACAGCTAAATGGCGTGTCTGAAAGGAGAAATCGAACATTGTTAGACATGGTTCGATCTATGATGAGTCAAGCTAAACTTCCAGTATCATTTTGGGGACATGCTTTAGAGTCTGTACGCCTTTACCTTTGAATGTAACACCGTCCAAAGCGGTAGAAAAGACTCCATATGAGATATGGAAAGGGAAGGTCCCTAATTTGTCTTTTCTCAAGATTTGGGGATGCGAAGCTTATGTCAAACGCTTGGTGTCTGACAAGCTTGCTCCAAAGTCTGATAAGTGTCTCTTTGTGGGGTATCCAAAAGGGACACAAGGCTATTACTTCTACAATCGTTCCGAGAACAAGGTATTTGTGGCTCGGAATGCTTTCTTCTTAGAAAGAGAATTTCTTTCCAAGAGAAAGAGTGGGAGTAAAATAGATCTTCAAGAGATCCAAGAGCCACAAATTGATGATCCTATCTTAGAGAATGAGGAGAATCAGGAAGTTTTAGAAACTGTCCCTGTGGTTCAGCCTGTTCGTAGGTCGAGTAGGGAAAGTCGCCAACCTGATAGGTATCTTGGATACTTGATCACAGATGGTGAAATATTACTTTTAGAATGTAATGAACCTACTACCTATAATGAAGCTTTGGCGGGACCCGACTCCGATAAATGGCTTGAGGCCATGAGATCCGAGATGGAATCCATGTACGAGAATCAAGTTTGGAACTTGGTTGACTTGCCTGACGGCAAGGGTGCCAGTGCAAATGGGTTTTCAAGGTGAAAACTGACATGGAAGGAAACGCGACAGTTTTCAAAGCAAGGTTGGTTGCAAAAGGTTTTACTCAAGTTCATGGTCTTGACTCTGACGAGACCTTTTCTCCCGTCGCTATGCTTAAATCCATTCGGATTATCCTAGCTATTGCTGCATATTTCAATTATGAGATATGGCAGATGGATGTAAAAACCGCCTTCTTAAATGGTTTATTGGAGGAGGATGTGTATATGACACAACCTGAAGGTTTTGTAGATCCTAAAAATGCTGGGAAGGTATGCAAACTTCAGAAATCCATTTATGGATTGAAGCAGGCATCACGGAGTTGGAATCTTCGTTTCAACCAAGTAATCCAAGAGTTTGGATTTTCTAGGTGTGAAGAAGAACCTTGTGTATACAAGAAATTCAGTGGGAGTAAGGTTACCTTTCTTGTTCTGTATGTCGATGACATACTACTCATTGGAAATAACGTTCCTATGCTAGAGTCCGTGAAGGATTGGCTACGGAAGAATTTCGCAATGAAGGATTTAGGGGAAGCGCAATACATATTGGGCATTAAGATCTATAGAGATAGATCGAAGAGAATGTTAGGACTTAGTCAAACTACCTATCTCGATAAGGTACTTGATAAGTTTAACATGAAAGACTCTAAGAGAGGCTTTCTGCCCATGGGTCAAGGCATACAGCTTAGCAAGACTCAGTGTCCAGTGGGAGCTGATGAGCGAAGCAAGATGAGTAGGATTCCTTATGCATCTGCAATAGGATCTATCATGTATGCGATGATATGTACGCGTCCCGATGTCTCGTATGCTTTGAGCATGACGAGCAGGTACCAGTCAGATCCAGGTGAGAAACACTTTGGATCATTAAGAATATCTGAAGTACCGAATAGGACTAAGGACGATTCTTAGTATACGGTGGAGAGGATAAGCTAAGTGTCCTAGGGTACATCGATGCTAGCTTCCAGACAGATAAAGATGACTTTAGATCCCAGTCGGGATTCGTCTTTACTCTTTATGGAGGAGCTGTTAGTTGGAAGAGTGCAAAGCAAACGACCATTGCCAATTCTACTTCAGAAGCTGAGTACATAGCTGCCTCGGAGGCAGCAAAGGAAGCTGTATGGATTCGAAAATTCATTGCTGAGTTGGGTGTTGTTCCTAGCATTGCCGACGCAGTAGTTCTCTATTGTGATAATAGTGGAGCTATTGCTCAAGCGAAAGAGCCTAGTGCACATCACAGATCCAAACATGTGCTCAGAAAGTTTCACCTTATTCGAGAGATCATTGATCGGGGTGATGTAACTGTTTGCAAGGTCGACACGGATGCCAATGTGGCAGATCCATTAACTAAACCCCTATCGCAGGCAAAGCACGAGGTGCATACAACTGCTATAGGCATCAAGCGCATTGTAGAATGGCTATGATGTAATTGTTTTAAATTTGATTGTAAAACAATTGTTATGCTCATCTTATTTGATATTTAATCATTAATCATTCAATCTTGGTTTAATTGAGTGATGTCCAAAATAATTTTGTCTCCAAATAGGTTGTCAGATCATGTCTGGGCAATGAAACCCTATTATGGCGAACTGGAGATGTTAATTATGGTTGTCCCTGGTCAGGTTATCAAGTAGGGACATTGATGACCCATAATGACTAGTATGTGAGTTGATTAACGATCTTGTTTCATGATCTAGGACGTTGGACGTCCAAGTCATTCACATGGATACACGATGGTGCGTGTATTGGACTGACCCGCAGTGAGAATTCTATAAGTCTTAGAAGTCATAAGAATATCTCACCATGACTTAGAGTCGGTTCCTTAGACCTGAGTCTATCGCATAGAACTTGTACGTGGAATAGTTTGCTTTGACGGTGTCCAACGCCATGCCGTGAAAGGGGGCTATAAAGGCACTTGTTGGGTGGCTATGAAACGTATGGAGGGACATGGATAGACAAGATGGGATTGTCCTCCTAATTTTTAGATTAGGATTGGTGTCTCTAGGCCACTTGGAGAGTTGAAACTGTTAAATGCGTGGCCACGCTCGGATGGATTGTCCGAACAATCATCTTGGTGTACAGTTTAGCTCAGAGTCCAAGAAAGCCTGAAATAGACATAGGGGTGACTTGACACTTACCTTATGTTCAGGCGAGACATTAAGAGACAAGGGAATTGAAGATGCACATCTAGCTCGTTTGCACACTTATTTCGGACAAGTGGGAGATTGTTGGGGATACTAGGTGTCCGTCAACAATTGTGCATTGGCTTCGTAGTAGTCATGGACCAAATATGAGATTATGATAATCGGATAAATTGGGTGGTTATAATGTCTTGCTAGAGGCCGCTTATAATCTGAGTATTTAGAATATTCTACCAATTTAATCCGGTCCAATTGGGTCACACAATCTGGCATTCCTAATGGATTAATATATGGTTAATTGGCATAATTAGATTAGTGCATTAACCTTTCGGGTTAGACCCGAGAACTTGTGTTTATATCGTAGTCTATAGTAGATTGGAAGCGGTCTCGTAATGCGTGCCACACTCGTGCATGCGTGACAAGTGTCACACATGCACAAGCGTGACAAATGGCACACAAGTGTGCATGCATTGGTGAAGTGTTTGGTGGCCATGCATTGGCCCTTTATTTGGTGGGTTTTGATAGGCTATTCACTAATCATTATGTTGGACATAATGAAGCCTTTTGTACATCATTTTTGCTGTAGAAAATTGAAGTGTACAATCAGCCAAATACACACACAAACACACCCAAAAGAACCGAGAAAGAGAGGAGAGAAAAATAGAGGAAAAACTTGGTTTTTCCTCCATTGTTTCTAAGCTTAGAGCTTGATTCCTACACACAAGTTCACTCATCCTTTTACGGTTCTAGTAAACCAAGAGAGGAGTAATCCAAGGGTACTAGTGGACTTCAATTGAGGAGCAACATTTGGGGCTCTCGGTTTAATCTCGACATACCGGTGTTAATCACGCTACGAGGGTATAAACTTCTAACTTGAGCTTGTTTACATATGATTCGATCTTCTTTTGTGTCTAATTTATTCCGCCTTAGTATTAGACACACCTTCATTTTCTCGATAGTAGGGTTGCCTTTTTCTCGATAGTAGGGGTGCTTCAATATTTTGGTCTCATCATATTTCAATCAATCAAATCATCTCCAAATGCCCAATATATAGGGTCCGCTTTGATTTCGGGTATCCAAATTGCATCTCAAATTGTCTCGGTCATAACGACTCGTCGCTACGGGAGGAGAAATCTTCTGCTAGGAGCCGTATTCTTTAAATGTATCTCCGAGATATGTAAATGTTAAAACATATATCAATTAAATTTGTAAACATTCAATGGTATATGTGGACTAACTATTTACGCGTTATTGTTACATGCTTACCTTGATGCTACCTTCTCAATGACCGTTGACCGTTTCACCTACTTCATCCACCCGTGGTGTATACTAATCCCGGGTTGGCGAACATAGCGGCTGACGATTGTTTGACTGCACCGGCCATCTGGCTCGCGTCTCCCTTTCCCGATGAATCCAAGGAGGTCGGAGGTACGATTGCAAAGGGACTAGACTAATTACAAAACGCTATACAACTAGTTTTTCCGTACCAGCGTTTTGTAAATTAAATGGAAATATTTTCATCTCATATATGTTGTTAGACGTTATCGCCCTCGTTTACATTTTACTTTTTCGCCAGACCACGAAAGTTGACATGATCGAGTCACTTGGCTCACATTGGTTTTGGAAAAGTTATGTAAAAAAGAACGATCACTATGAATTTGTATAGGTCAGTCGTGACTCGTGACGTTCTAATTTACATGTATTCTAAACATGATTTCATCTGTTTGTATTTGTAAGTGACTTTTTGTTTATTTTGGCACTGTGTTTCAATCTTCATCCTCTTTGACTTGGTAACAAAACCTTCAATTGCTATATAAATCACATGTTTGATTCAGCATCTATTTTTTAACAAAGAAGCCGTAGGGTATTGCGACAAATATCGGAGCGGCGTTGGCGACCCAGGTCGAGATCGAATACTCGGAACGAAATCGTAACTAAAACGGTAACTAGGCGAGTCCAAGATGTAAGTCTCAAAGACATATGCATCTAACACTAGTCGCTTAATCCACCCCGCGCGAGTAATCAGACATACAAACATCAAAATAAGCTTGCGCCACGAATAAATTTATAATTGTGGCTAAATGAACAATTTTTTCAAGATTTATAACTTTTCCATGGAAGAGTAAATAATTGCCATGATATTATTTCTTTCGTGGCAGATTAAAATAGTTTTTCTCGTTCCTACATAAAATTTTGCCACGTTTCATCAATTTTTGTGGCATAGTTCGTGGCCAAAGTGATGAATAACTTTTCCATGGAAGAGTAAATAATTGCCATGATATTATTTCTTTCGTGGCAGATTAAAATAGTTTTTCTCGTTCCTACATAAAATTTTGCCACGTTTCATCAATTTTTGTGGCATAGTTCGTGGCCAAAGTGATGAATAACTTTTCCATGGAAGAGTAAATAATTGCCATGATATTATTTCTTTCGTGGCAGATAAAAATAGTTTTTCTCGTTTCTACATAAAATTTTGCCACGTTTCATCAATTTTTGTGGCATAGTTCGTGGCCAAAATGATGAATTATTTTACATTTTCGTGGTAATGTATATACATCCAAATAAATTGAATTTCAACGATTATATCTCGTCTTAACTACTTGTACTTAATTCACTTGCTATATCGATTTCAAAAGTGATATAATAAAATGGTTAGGCACTTCAACAATTATATGAACAAATATACTAATCATACATTAATATGTACAAACTAAATATATTGAGTATATATTATGCGCAAAAAAAAAAAAAAAAAAAAAGGTATTTTTATAACTGCAGACCACCGCACACAAATCGAAGTCGAATTACGTGAAACTGTGCTTATTGATTAGTGTCCTTTCATCTTTAACCACTGGCTATCTTAGCGCTTTACCGGGACAGCTATTAGGTTTAGATGGCGTATTGATGATGGTTTCTCGAGAGCTGTTTAGGAAGAAAGCTCATGCTGAAGTAGACCTCTTTTGCACATTTCTCGACGCACGAATCCTTGCAGTGATGGATTCGTCAATGCTAATGCAATTTTGTGGAGTTTTGGGGGTTAATTGGTTGGCTAGAAAAGTGGGAAGAAAAATCACCTTTGCCCTATGTTTTGTTATAAGTTTGGTAGTCATTTTGGTAGTATTTTGGCTACCAAATATCGCGGTGTTTGTGACCGCCTTTGAGGTCCTTAACATAGGGATTGGAGGATTAAGTCGAGCTAACTTTATCCTCCAATCAGAGTTACTTCCCAACGCTTGGACAAAGCCGTACGATATTACGACAAATTTTGGAGCGGCGTTGGCGACCTTACTGATATTCGAGTGCTCAAAACGCCAAACATTGGCTTTGAAAGTCGCCTATGGTGTATCGGGCATCATGATAGCCTTCCTTCTCTTCTTAACGGTATTCCTCCCTGAAAGTCCACAATATTGGATTGAAAAAGGCAAAACAGAGAAGGCAAGAAACATTCTCCGAAAATTGGAAACAGAAGAAAAGGTTGAAGCGAGCTTAGAAAAGGCAGAGGTGACTATTCAGAGGTTACGAAACACCTCTGTCTTTGTAGTCCTTCGACCACTTAGTCGTGTTGGACTACTGACAGCATTTATGTCTACCATGGTGGCCTTTTTCTCAATTGTAGGGGTGATTTAGTATTATGGTCCCATTATCTTCCAATCAATCACATCAGCCCCAAATGCCCAAACTTTGGACCCGCTTTGATTTCAGGTATCCAAATTGCGTCTCGAACGGTCTCGGTGATAACAGCTCGCCGCTACGGGAGGAGAAATCTTCTGCTTGGAGCCGTATTTTTTAAATGTATATCCGAGGTATGTAAATGTTAAATTAAAACATATATCTATTAGTTTTGTCAACGTTCAATTGTATATGTGAATTAACTATTTACGTGTTATTGTAACAGGCTTACCTTGCTGCTACCTTCTCGATGACCGCTGACCGTTTCTCCTATTTCATCCACCCATGGCGTATACTAATCCCGGGGTTAGTGAACGTAGCAGCTGACAGCTGTTTGACTGCACCTGGCATGTGGCTCGAGTCTCCCTTTCCCGACGAATCCAAGGAGGTCAGAGGTACAATTGCAAAGGGACTAGATGTATTACAAAACGCTATTACGACTAGCTTTTCCGTACTAGCGTTTTGTAAATTAAATCGAAATATCTTCTTCCCATTTATGTTGTTAGACGTTGTCGCCTTCGTTTACATTTTACTCCTTTTTCCTGAGACCACCAAAGTTGACATGATCGAGTCACTCGGCTCCCATTGGTTTTGGAAAAGTTATGTAAAAGAGACGGATCAGTATGGATTTATATAGGTCGGTTGTAACTCGTGATTTTCATTGTAAACCTGGCTTCATTTTCAACTGTTGGTATTTGCAAGTGACCTTTAATTTGCTATATTTGCTATATAATGAAAAAGTCATTCAGGAGCTTAAAATAAGTTTGTAATTTTACTTTCTTCTCTTTATCTGCACAACCACAACAGTACAGTATAAGTTTCCTTACTATTTGTGATTTATATAATTACGAATCCAATTTTTTCTGCTAGAATTTTTTTTGAAGTGCAAGTGGTAATTTCGTCACATCAGGTTATACACCAGTTTTTGGGTCATAATCATCTCGACACCAGCAGAACAGCCACTATTACAAACCGTCATTATTTACGACTACCATTATAGGGTAAACAATTAATCGTTCAAACAATCCAATTGACTAGTCGTTTACGTACTACAACTCCACAATTAATAGCTCGTATAAATCAACCAAACGAAATTAGACAAAGAAAAAAGGTATTCTACATAGCAATCCTACCACCAATATCACACGAAATTTCACGGGATAGATACATATTATTAAGATGCGATCCCGCCCATTAATCCTGAACTATTATTAGGGGTGAGCAAAACCGTATATACGGATACGGTTTGACACGAAAACCGTATATACGGTTTTCAAAATTGCAAAAACTTGATACGGATACGATACGAAACAAATCGTATATACGGTTTTCGTATATACGAAAAACCGTATATACGGTTTTCGTATATACGGTATACGGTTTCAAAAAAATTTAATTTTTTTTATCCCACTAAAACGTAAAAAGAAAAGAAGAAAAAACAAAGACAACGAAAGAGGAATGAATCAATACACTATATACTCCGTGTTACTTAAAAAAAATTGGAACTTTTTTTCAAAAAAATAAAATATATAACTAAAACCTTAAAGAATACGGAGTATTAAACTAAATTAATGAAAAATTACAAAAAAAAATAAAATACAAAAAATATACTCCATGATATCTATTAGTAGATCTGAACTCTTGATGATTCTTGATGGTGATGATTGTTTGAGAAAGAATGATTGATGTCAATTTGTTTGAAACTTTAAGCGGCTGAGAGCTTGGAGGTAATTAATAGTGATTTATTTGTTTTGTTTTTTTAGTGGGTTTATCAAGTTATGTGGGAGAAAAGTGAAAATGAGGGGTTGAACAAAAGAGAGGGCAAGGATGAAGGTGAAAAGTCTCGTGGATCCCAGCTATACCAAGTTTTGTTTCAACTCCCAAAGTAATTTTTATATTTTAATGTTAAACAGTATCGTATCCGTATATACGGTTTCACGGTTTTGTCGATACGGATACGATACGGTTTTATGTAAACCGTATCGTATATACGAAAATTCGTATCGTATATACGGATTTTCTATAATTTCGTATCGTATATCGTATCGTATTCATATATTAAAACCGTATCGTATATTTTTGCTCACCCCTAACTATTATGTAAGTTTCAACTTTTAAGTTATCAGTCCTTGTTTAGAAACTACTCTATTCATGAATTCCAACTTCACCTGAAAAACATTGTAATAAACAAATGGCACCTAAGAGGAAACACTCGTTTTATGCATAGGAAGTGCTACGAGAGAGCTTGGAGTTGTCAATGTTGTTTGAACGATGGACACGATTCACGCAAATTGTCATAACTCGGAACGAAATCGTAACTAAAATGGCAACTAGGCGAGTCCAAGATGTAAGTCTCAAAAACATATGCATCTAACACTAGTCGCTTAATCCACCCCGCGCGAGTAATCAGACATCCAAACATCAAAATAAGCTTGAGCCACGAATAAATTTATAATTGTGGCTAAATAAACAATTTTTTCAAGATTTATAACTTTTCCATGGAAGAATAAATATTTGCCATGATATTATTTCTTTCGTGGCAGATTAAAATAGTTTTTCTCGTTCCTACATAAAATTTTGCCACGTTTCATCAATTTTTGTGGCATAGTTCGTGGCCAAAGTGATGAATTATTTTACATTTTCGTGGTAATGTATATACATCCGAATAAATTGAATTTCAACGATTATATCTCGTTTTAACGACTTGTACTTAAGTCACTTGCTATATCGATATCAAAAGTGATATAATAAAATGGTTAGGCAATTCAACAATTATATGAACAAATATACTAATCATATATTAATATGTACAAACTAAATATATTGAGTATATATTATGCGCAAAAAAAAAAGGTATTTTTATAACTGCAGACCACCGCCCACAAATCGAAGTCGAATTACGTGAAACTGTGCTTATTGATTAGCGTCCTTTCATCTTTAACCAATGGCTATCTTAGCGCTTTATCGGGACAGCTATTAGGTTTAGATGGCGTATTGATGATGGTTTCTCGAGAGCTGTTTAGGAAGAAAGCTCATGCTGACGTGGACCTCTTTTGCACATTTCTCGACGCACGAATCCTTGCGGTGTTGGGTTTGTCAATACTGATGCAATTTTGTGGTTTTTTGGGGGTTAATTGGTTGGCTAGAAGAGTGGGAAGAAAAATCACCTTTGCCCTATGTTAAGTTATAAGTTTGGTAGCCATTTTGGTAGTATTTTGGCTACCAAATATCGCGGTGTGACCGCCTTTGAGGTCCTTAACATAGGGATTGGAGAATTAAGTCGAGCTAACTCTATCCTCCAATAGGAGTTACTTCCCAACACTTGGACAAAGTCGTACGATATTGCGACAAATTTTGGAGCGGCGTTGACGACCCTAGTCGTCGAGCGCTCAGAACGCCAAACATTGACTTTGAAAGTCGCGTACGGTGGGTCATGCATCATGATAGCCTTTCTTCTCTTCCTAACGCTATTCCTTCCTAAAAGTCCACGGTTTTTGATAAAATAAGGCAAAACAGATAAGGCAAAAAAAAATTCTCCGAAAATTGGAAAGAGAGGACGATGTTGAAGTGAGGTTGGAAGAGGGGGAGGTGACTATGCAGAGCTTACGAAACACCTTTGACATTGTAGTCCTTGGACCACTTAGTCGTGTTGGACTTCTGACAGCAGTTATGTCTATTACGGTTGCCTTTTTCTCGATAGTAGGGATAGATGCTTCAATATTTTGGTTCCATCATATTTCAATCAATCAAATCATCTCAACATCAGTTTTTTTTTTTAAATATTTTTTTTTGTTATTGGGCTTTATTATTGGACTAGTCTCACCATAAGCTATGGTGAGACGGTCTCATAGGAGAGTTGCTGAATAATAATTATTTATGTAAATATATTTATTCAATTTAACAATTACAAATCATTAAAAATATTAATGTACTAAAAAATAATAATTGTAAGATTTTAAAATCCAATTTTTTTAAAAATCTAATAGTTTTGTGGTGGTGATATAATAAAAAATTATGAAATTCAAATCCAATTAAAATCCAATAAATTATAAATATCTTATAATTTGATAATTATATCAAATGTATTAAAAAATTTGTTTCTTTAAATATTCAAATTGTTTACATAATTCTGACTACGATTCATGGTTAAAATTCTTAATTTGGATTGTTAGTTTTTTTTGTTGTAATTTATATATGTGTTTAATAAAATAAAAATAATAATGTAATTTATATTTTTGTAAGTTTGTAGGAATGTTGTAATCATGAATGTATGTAAATTATATTATAAAGTATTTTAATATTGTAATGTTGTAGTGTGTAAAAAAAAGGCAAATAAAATGAGACTGCAAATTAAAAATATGTAGGTAGTGTTTTTTATTGGGGAAAGATTAGAGGTGTTAAAAATGGGGGAAATTAATTGTATAGGTTGTGTGGGGGGCAGTTAAAATACTTAACAATCAACCACAGTGTGACATGTGGCACTGTGGTCATAGTTACCTCGACACGTCATATTGTTGCTGTGTCGCGTGTCGACACGACTCGTCGGCAGACACGACACATGACACGTGTCTGATACGTCCGAAGCTGACTAGTCATGGACACGACGGAGTATGACAAAAGCTGAAGGAAACTTACTTTGTGTTGAACATCTTTCATCTTCTCAGGGATAACTTATATATAGTTGAAACTTGAAAAGTTGAAAGTAAAGACAAGGAAGAAGAAGAAGAAGAAGAAGAAGAAGAAGAAGAAGAAGAAGAAGAAGAAGAAGAAGAAGAAGAAGAAGAAGAAGAAGAAGAGGGAGACAGTGGACATATTATCTTTTTGAAAATGACGGCTACAAAGTTAAAATTTTAGGGTTTTATAGGTTTTCAATTTCCTAAATTTAACTATTTTAATTAAGTTTTAAGAGAAAAAAATAATAAATATTTTTTAAATAATACGTATCCGTGTCTAAAATAACGTTCAAGACACCTCATTGACCATGTCGGCGTGTCTAATTTTTTTGTCAACGACGTGTCTGACACTCCGACACGTGTCCGACACGACACCGTGTCGCCGTGTCTATGTAACTATGACTGTGGTTGTTGTTTTGGAAGTATGATGATGATTTACTATCATCTAAACCAATAGTTAAGGCTTCTCTATTCTCTCCCTTTTCTTTATTTGTTCTTTCATTCAATCACGTCTATAATACGATCTCACAAATTTTAATTAATTATATTAACAACAATTTCTATTTTTTTAATTAGGGTTTTTTCAAGAATTGATGGCGAGGACCAAGATTACTGCCCGCACACTCACATGTGGATGTGGTTGCGGACGGCTTCAACCAATCAATCGTAAAAACGAAATATCGACATGGGAAAGGGCTGAAAAGATCGCTTATCGTGTCGTCTCTTTACGTGCGAATGAAATGGTACGGTACTCCCGTACTCCTAATAAATTGTTTCTCCTTTAATTTCTGTTTTATTCCATTTTTTTATCAGGTTCATTTCGCTTGAATAGACCTTTGAAACTAACTCTGCAAAAACTAGTGAAGTGTCTCTCTCTGCCTCCCCCCTCTCTCTAAAACAAACAAAAAAAAACCCTAAAAACTAGACTCTTTGTCTACCGCCGCCATCACCATCACCCCACCAAACACCCGTCTTTTTCAGCCTCATTCACCGGAGATGGGCCTACAACAAGGTTGTCTCCGGTGGATCGACATGGGAAGTTTCACGGTCCGGTTTGGGTCCTTGTTTTTTTTAAGTCTACATGTTCAACGCCGGAGTGCCGCCTTCCGACTTTAGCTCGTCTTGAGGAAGTTCTCTACCTCCTTACCTCTGAAACAAGGCCGTAGATCACACGCCCACCTTGTTAGTTGCTCGCCTCGGGTTGTCTTAGTTAGTTCACAAGCCCTTCCCCTCTTTTTGGTCGGTCTAATGGTTGCCCTTGGGTCTGGTAAGGTGCTCCCCTCCCCCTCGCCCCCCTCCCCCACCTGTGCTGACCCATCCTTGGGTAGGTTCTCGACTTTTGGTTGTTTAGGTCTAATTCCGATATGGTGTTCCCCTTCCCCTCGCCCCTCCCCCCACCTATCGGTTTCTCTTCCTTGATTGGTTTTTTGTTCTGGTTATCAGGTGCTAAGGTTAATTTGTAAAGTCTGTTTTTTTCTAAGGTCAATCCAAAAAGTAAAAAATAAAATAAAAAATAAAAGTAAAAGAGTAAAATTAAATCCATGAAATCTAATTACAATATTGAAGGTTCAATTTTTGTTTTTGAGGTCGCTTTTAAAGGTCTGACGGAGGTGTCTTTGGTTTCTTAAGCTGTTTTGGTGGGTCGTAGAGTGACGCGGTTTAGTCCGTAGGTGTTCGTGTTGTGGGGCTGTTTTTTCCTACGATGGTCTGGGCTTCTTATCCTGTTCGGGGGCTTGTATTTTTGGCTATTGCATGTTTAGATTGATTATCTTTCTTGTTTCCCTTGTCTACGCGGGTTCAAATGATGTGGTTGTTTGGTGGCGGTGGTTGGATAGAAGCGGTGGTTCTCGTCTCTTAAGTCTATGAAGCTACAGTGTCAACTGGTTATAATTGACCCCCCCGTAAGATTGGGTGTCCTGACCCAATTTTTGTGGTTGACCTTTTTTGTCTCGTATGTGAGGTGTTCGTTATGGTGATTTAGGGTGCCCTGTCCCTTACTTAACGGACTTTGGTTAAATTATGTTGGCGTAATAAATAAGCTTAGGGCTTTAGTACTATGGGTGTGTTCGGTTTTAGTACGATTCGTCCTTGGAAGACTTTCCAAGGCGATGGTGGTCAGGAGTTTGGTTGAGAAGCATTGCTTTACTCTTGTTTTTTGGTCGTTGTGCTTCTCGGTGCGTAATGCTTTTACTTGCCGAGTTCGATCACCAGGATGTAGGAGGTTTTACTCCACCGGAAGCATACTTTATTTTGCTTTCACCCTTATATTTCTACGCTTTTATAGCGTAAGTACATCTTGTTCTTGTCACTCCTTACGTCAAAAGTTTAGAAGGCCACTAGAAGATCTCAGCGCTGATTGCATGGTCGAAGACATTGTTCGTGCCCAAGTTTCCGTACTTCACCTTCCTATCTTGGTTACTAGACGTACTTACGAGTTTGTAATAGTATTTGTATGTTTAACCCTGTATGTGGTTAGTGGTTAGTGGTTATTGTTGTATTTGTATTGTGATTATACTACCTGACCTTTATGGTTGGAAACAGTCATTATTGTAATACAAATATTTCACTCTTGCCAAAAAAAAAAAAAAAAAAAAATATCGCTTGAATATAATTTACGTTGTGAAAGCTTAAATCTAAAATATTACAGGCGCATTACAGTAGTGCATATCCGATACAATTGCTAAGGGCTTTTCGTGGAGGTGGTCCACTTTCAGGAACATACGGTGTAACCTTTCAACTCAAAGGTTTTGATCGAATAACCGCAACTTACAATGCTAGAATTCTTGTCAAATCATACAATTTAGATGATATCAAAATTCAGCACCTTCTCTTAGTTAAGGGCTCCGAAAGACGAGGTAGCACTCAATCATATATATATATATATATATATATATATATATATATATATATATATATTTATATATATATATATATATATATATATATATATATATATATATATATATATATAGGAATAGATTCAACAAAGTACTATAAATTTTGGAAGTACTGACAGTACTGAGTTTGAAATATCAAAAATTCGAAATACCAGAAAATATTTGAAATACTAACATGAAAGTTTGAAATATCAAGAATTTGAAATACCAAGGGGGTTGTCAGTAGGTCCAGACTTAGTCAGACCTAGGACAACTCCTTGGTATTTCAAATACCAATTTTTGATATTTCAATCTTTCATGTTAGTATTTCAAATATTTCCGTTGCTATTTCGAATTCTTGGTTTTTCAAACTCTGTACTTTCAGTACTTTCCCTATTTAGTGGACTCTATATAACTTACCTCTATAAATATATACATATATATATATATATATATATATATATATATATATATATAGAATTAAGTTCAAACGAGACACTCTACTTTAAGTGAGACCAGCACGGCAGATTAGAACTTTAACAGTAAACTGCGAAACTATAACACTAAACTGTGAAACTTTAACAAATTTTGTTATAGTTCTACGGGCGGTCAGTGCAGTCTGATACAGACCGACGGTATGCTCCTCATGCTGAGATTTAATCTCAGCCCTCCATTTCCTCCATCTAATGGTTGAGATCGTGCCTCTCCGCCTCACTCTATTTAGGTGTCTCGCTAGAACTTTACTCTATATATATTTTCGTGATCTAAGGGATGAGGAAGGGATGCATGATTCACCAAATTTGAGGGATTCATGTGATCCTATTTCTATATATATATATATATATAAATATATATATATATATATATATATATATATATATATATATATATATATATAGAAATAGGATCTTGTACATCCACCCTAACTTTGTAAATCCTACATCCAAATCTCAGCCCTAGGATCTTGTTAATCTAAAGGCTCAAATCAATTATTGTTAAATAAAAAAGTTAATACGTACAAAGCCCTCCCTAAACTTCTCCCCATTATTTCTTTCTCTACCTTATCTCTTTTACTCAATTTTAACAACTGAAATTGAATTAAATTTTTTCAACGTCAAATTCAACAATTCATCGTCACGAGTTCAATGTCAAAAATTCAGCCGAAATCGAAATCAATTTTTTCACGATAATGTTTTCTTTAGGTATTGAAATCATGTTCGCAAAGATTTTGCATTAATTCCGAGTTTATTTGAGAATTTATCACGATTGTGAATTCTCCTTTATCAATTTATACATCGATTTCTATCGAATTCTCGTCATCGTGCAACTTTATGTTCAACGTCATCGTCATCGTCATCATTCATCGTCATGTCAATTTTATATGGTCGAGCTAATATGTTCAATTAAGTTATTATTGTGTTCTTGTGTGTTGCACACTAGGTGTTCGATGAAATGTCTCAATGAAGTGTTTGCAATTGTTTTAAAAAGAAGTATCACTAATATATACTAGAAGTATCACATTATTACACAAGAAGTATCACTATGCTGTTGAATTTATTATGATTTTAATTTTACAATGTTTCATTACTCAATATATGAATTTAAGGTAAAAAGTATCAAATGTTAATATAAAAAGAATCAAAATGTTATATAAGAAGTATTACACAATCACAGTAGATATTGATTAGTATCAAAAGTATCTATCCTTCATAACTAAAAGTATCACGACAATCTATAAAAAGTATCACAATCTTTTATTAAAAGTATCACAACGTTCAACATCCATAACAAATATTTAAGTCCTACCTCCAGCAAAAAGTATCACTTAAAATAACTAAAAGTATCACTGAGTATAGCTAAAAGTATAAAAAAAAAATCTAGTAACTGTATGACTAAAAGTATCACTGAGTAGAACCAAAAGTTTCAGTGTGGCACCTGAGTAGGCCGCGCGCTTGTTTTATTTTTTGGCTCAATCTTGGCCCTCCATTATTTTGATCTAATGGCTTAGATTAGGATGTAGGATTTAAAAATATATAAGGATGTACCGGATCTTGCCTCTATATATATATATATATATATATATATATAGGGGAGGGATCCCATGAGACCCTCCAACTCAATGAGACCCATGAGACCCTTTTAATAGCCGTCAGATTAAACATCAATCTACGGTGTGGAAAAAATATTAAATACCACACAAAATGACGTGCACAACCTTTTATCTCCTTTTTCAATTCAACTCTTCTTTTTCAATTCTACTGGAAAACAAACCACATGCGCACACAGAAATTACATGTACCTTCTCTCTCATCTTTTCTAATTTTCCCAATTATTCTCTTAAAAAAAACAAGAGAAAAATTTAACAATTGAAATTAAAATTCATAACTCCACTACATATTCAAGGAAGATATTCGTAGAAAATTGTGAATTAAGCATAATTTCTGTAAAGGTAAGAAGTTTATTTATTATTTTTGCAATTTAGGGTTTCCACCAAAATTGTAAAAGTTTCAATTTTTATGCACGAATTACAAAATTAATTCTTTTAATTTTGTTTGTACGTAGATCCCCAAAACTATATAACACTTGTGAATGAAGAAATTAAATTACATCAACTATAGATGAAGAAATTGTACTAATTGTGAATGAAGAAATTATCAATTGTCTTGTTAACCCTAATTAATCCACATCGAAACAATCAGGTGTAAATTATAGTGATTTATGTTGTAATTGTTGTGTAGCTATAGTTTATGTGGTTTAATTTAGGTTTTCAAGTGTCTCAAGTTTCATGACAATATAAGGATTGCCTAGAAAAGCTCTAATTGTACAAGTAACAATTAAAAGATGATTTTAAAAATTATACTTACAAAATATATAATTTAAAACACACTAGATACACTATCATTATGTGTTAGATACACTATCAGTATGTGTTAGATACACTGTTGTAGTGTTTCAATACATTGTGTGTTATAATTATCGTTGAAAGTTACAATTTTTGTTTGTTTTTATTTTAGGTCATGATGCAAAGGTTGAAGGCAGAGATGAAGACCATTTTAAAGGAAATAAAAATACTATTTTATTTTGCTTATTTTTTTTCATGTATTAAAACAAAAATTCATTAAGCAATAGATACATTGTCCTTGAGTATGAGATACATTTCCATTGGGAAATAGATACAGTGTTTTTAATCGTTGGTTAAAGTTTGAGAAATAGATTGAATGTTTTTAAGTATTGGATACATTTTATTTGAGAAATGAATACATTGTTGTTAAGCCTTAGATACATTTCCATTGAAAAATAGATACACTATTTTAAAGCATTGAATATAGTGTCTTTGAGACATAGTTATGTTTTTAAGGCTAGAATACACTTTACTTGAGAAATATATACATTATTTTAGATCGTTAGATACTTTTTATTTGAGTAATAAGATACACTTTTTCAAAGCATAAGATGTTTTTTTTATTATATAAAAAATATAGACGAAGTATTTTTTTAACAATAGATACATTTTCTTTGACAAATAGATACGATGATTTTAAATACTGGATACACTTTTTTAGTGATTAAAGCTAATAATCGCACGTTTATTTTTATGCTCGCTTTTGTAGAGGTATGTGTACTTACGGGGGAAAAAAGGTAATATAAAAGGCCGCGTAAACCATTTATGGTGATAATTAGTTTCAATCCAAACAAAGAAATGAAAATTCAACCAACACCAATAAAAGATATCCCTACTATAGACCTTAACCAGCCTATATTGTTACATTGAGCAATTATACTTTCAATCTCCTAAACTTTCAAAACCTACAACAAATGCAATTAGCTAAACATGTGTAATATAATTTTCTTTGCTGTTTTTATTTTCTTCAGATTATGATGAAAATATTGAAGATAATAGAAATATGATATTTGTTTGGTTTTTTTTCCAGGTATTCAAAAAAAAATGTTAAACAACAAATAATCTATTTTAAGTATGTGATACATTTTCATTGAGAAATAAAAACACCGTTTTTAATCATTGTTACAGTTCGAAAAATAGATTGAATGTTCATAAGCATTAGATACATTTTATTTCTAAAACAGATACATCATTGTTAAACCTTGGATACATTTTTATTGAGATACAGATACACTATTTTAAAGTATTTGATACAGTGTCTTTGAGAAATAAACATGTTTAAGTTTGCAATTAATGAGATTTACCCTTTTACCAAAAAAAAAAGAAAAGAAATAAACATGTTTTTTAAGAGCATGATACATATTCACGAAGAAATAGATACATTATTTTAGAGTGTTAGATACACTTTTTTTGAGTAATGGAAATATTATTGTAATACACTGGATACATTTTCTTTTTACAACAAATACATTTTCTATAAACAACAGATACACTTACATTGGGATATAGATACACTATTTCAAACCCTTGGATAGAGTTTTTGAGTAAGAGAAATAAATTTCTTGTTCACTTCTGCAAGGGTATGTGTGCTAGTATGAAGAAAATGTTACATAAAAAGGCAACGTAAACCGTTTATGGTGAAAGTCATTTGCAATCCAGGCAAATAAATTAAAAGTCAACATGACCGCAAAGATGCGTGTTCCCACAATGCAACGTTTACCTGTGTTATTATTTCATTAAGAATTTTACTTCCAATCTCTCTGGACTTTCAACACCAATTTACAACAAAATAAAATTAGGTAGAGAAGTGCAATATTCCTTCATTAATAAAACTCTCTTCAATTTTTGTCGTCAGTCAAAGACTTTTACTCAAAGTGCTGCATAAGAAAATAAAAAAAATGTTATTCAAATATAATAATGTTAGATAATGAAAAGGCTAAATTAAAGTTCAATTAGCAACAAATTTGTTTAAACACCTATACTCTTATAACAAAATGAAAAAAAAAATACAAGATAAAATTTACCATAGATCAACCACGAAGTGTTCACCATTATTCTACAATTATCTTCCACTAAGGCAAGAATCATGTCAAAAATTAATCAATAGATGTTTGAACTCTATAATCTACAATAAAATTGAAGCAGATTAAAAAAAAATGGAAAACTGGAAAACAAAATGAATCGTACGAATCAATAGAATTAAAAAGTACAAGTACTAAACGAAGAAGAGAGAGTCAAATTTAAACAAAATAATATGAATCAACAAATTGAAGACGAGAAACCCAAACTAAACTAATCAATAGAAGAAAATCGAAAAAAAAAAAAAAAAACACCATACTTGATTTCGTGTGAACCAAAGAGGAATTTGATAATTAAAGAAGAACTGAAAAAATTTTAGAAAGAAAATTAAGGATTGAAGGCAAAACTAATGAGAGATTAAAGAAGGAAAAATTTGGTTGAGAAGTGTTTGTAAGTGAGGGTTTAGTTGGGAGTGTTAAGTTGTCAGGATAGAGAAATTAAAAAATAAATCTGACCGTCAAAAACATATAAGATCTAATGGTATTAAGGGGGGTCTCACGGGTCTCATTGAGTTGAGGGGTCTCACAGGATCTCATATCTATATATATATATATATATATATATATATATATATATTTATATATATATATATTCAGGAATGAGTAAGTTTTTTGTGAGACCGTTAATCACCACAGATAAGTACCTCACGTATTTTAAAACAATTGTTAGTCACCTAATACTAGTACTAGCTAATGCTTTGTATTAAGTCGTTTAAATTTATTCACATGTTAGGACTACTGACTATTAGTTCCTCCCTTTCATTCATTTATCCTTTAATTAACCCTACTTTTCTCCTCACAAATAATAGGCTCATGGGGCTCTCATTGAAAAGGAGGAAATATCAATGTTCATTTAATTAATCATTCTAAGTTAATTCTTCTTATGAAGTAGAAGTTGACGATGACAAAAACTCAAGTCTCGAACATAACTTCTGTATCAAATGGTGAAGATGTCGGATTAGAGGTTAGCCACCCTACTAGTTTTGCTGACAGACAAGTAAGTCTTAGTTACCACAAATTCATTTTGCTCCAAAATATTTGTGACTTGTCCAACCAGCCCATCTTGCTCTCACACTTTGGTCTCTCTTCTTCTTCAGTCTAGCCCATCTCATCTTTGCAGCCCAAGTTCTGTCTTTCTCTGTTTTCATCATCTTGCACCATGAATCCACTTTCCATTTTACCTTCTTTACATCTTATAACTCCGTTTCACTTTTAATTTGTTTATCACAAAAACATCAACGTATGTTTCTCGTCGTCTTAGTTATCTTTACATTTGTTTGTTTGTTTGTTTGTTTCAATTGTTTGTTTGTTAGGGCACAATCCAACAAATTTACTTCAAAGGGATTCTACCATCTAGTGTATGAATTTCTATCCTCTTAGGGGGGTTTTGGTTGAAAATTTGAGAATGGAATGAAATGGAGTTGACATAATTATGTGTTTGGTTGGACCATTTTGGAATGGAGTTGGATACCTAATGGATTCCAACTCCACTCCAACCCCCTTCAATCCGATACTCCTCTCTCACAGTCTCACCCTATGATTCTAACTCCATTCCAAATTTTTTTTTTTTTTTTTTTAACAATTTACATAATATGTCAATTTTTACATAAAAATTTACTAGAATAATGATGATTTTGTTATATTTTCATTCTTTTCATTATATGCTCTCACAAATGTACAATTTTAAATAAGTTGTAACACAAGTCAAGAAAAACATATCAAATGGGCATACAACTATAACTGCTTATTGGGCGCAAAATAATTATTTCCTATAGAAAAAAAAGGGTTTATTACCAAACACCACCTTTAAAAAACTAATTTTGTCAAACACCACCTTTAAAAAAAAAATTTGTCAATTACCACCTTTAAAAAAAAATATTTTGTCGATTATGACCTTTTGGCTTAAGTTAACTAAATTCCGACGTTGACTTATCGGAAATCGTGTTTTCTCTTCACTTTTTTCTTCTTAGTACTCTCAAATTCGAATTTCATCCCTCAAATTCAATAACACACCCCCTCAAACCAAAAGTTCTACCCTAAAAACCTAGAAATTCATCCCAAAATTATGTGCTCCGGTGACAAAAAATCGGAATTTAGTTGACTTAAGTCAAACTCAGGCCAAAAGGTGGTGTTTAACAAAACAAATTTTTTAAAGGTGGTAATTGACAAAAAAAATTTTAAAGGTGGTGTTTGACAAAATAAATTTTTTAAAGGTGGTGATTGGCAATAAACCCGAAAAAAAAAAAATATGATGCATAATAACAAAGATTTTAAAAAAATGTAAATATGAATCCATTCCGGTCATATGAACCAAACAAGTTTGAGTAGGTATGAGATTTGGAATCCATTCTATTATGGTATGAGATTTCAATCTATTCCATTCCAACTTACCGAACCAAATGCCCCCTTAGTAACCTATAGGACAAAAATAAAGTGCAACTCCATACATATTTCATCTGTTTCAATCATTGTTTACTCGTGTATATAATTTCAAATTTTAGAAGTGTATAGGCTATAGTTTTATTACTTTTTTTTTTCGAATAAAATTACTACTTTATCAGAGGGGTTATACATAGCCATAGTTTTAGGTGCGGCTGAGAAGACGCTTTGATTATATAACCTATAGCAATAATAGCATTTATCAAATTCGATCATAGAATTTTCGTAGATTAGTAATACTAACCTATATATACAATTGTTTCTCTCTGATTTTGAAGGGAGCAAATCAGAAGCGAGAAACCTAAATTAGCTTATGCAAAGGTTTGTAATTTAACCTAAATTTGCTAAATATTAAAGGTTTTGTTTGAGTCATTCGTTAACATTGTCCAAAATTTAACCGGGTAAGGAAGGCAGCATCTCGCAAATGGAGATCTTTCTCGACCGATGTGAGTACTATCTCAACTTTTTAATATTGAATTTGTGCTACTTTGTCCATTAAAGCACAATGTCTACGTAAATCATGTGTTAGATCGTTTAATTTTTGTTATTAATTCTATATATGAAATAAATTCAAAGAAATGAAATTGGGTGCATGGTTACACTCTCGAAAATGATCAGAATAAGCTTAAGTCGTAATGAATCGTGTCCGTCGTTCAAACAACTTGGACAACTTCAAGCTCTCGTAAAAGTCGTGAACTCGTAATGTTTTCTTACATATTACAAATTCACCTTACATATATAGATGATAGGTAGTAAATCAAAGGTTACTATTAATTACATTAATTAAGTAGACCATTATTACAATTCTCTTCAATATCCTATTAAACGTTTCCTCTTAAGATACAGTTTTTGTTACGATGTTTTCAGGTGAAGACGGAATAACTGAATGGAGTAGTTCCTAAACAAGAACTGACAAGCTGAAACTCAAAGAATGGACCTTCCTTCAAAAGTTTTAGCTAAAATAGAAGTCCGACCTATTTAAGTGACAATATTAAAAAATTTCCAAAAAAAACCAATTTTAAAATGATAATCCTCAGGCTCAAACTTAGGTCAATATTATTTCTTTTAATTAATTTTTGTTTATAATATTTTGAACAAAAATTGTTTCTCTCTTTGTTTATACTTCAATTTCAATTATTTAAGGTTTAGCGTCTTAGACTTAGGAAGATTTGTATTTTGTATAGGGGTTAGATTTTGAGTTTTGGGTTTTATAATTAGGGTTTATGATTTGGAATTCAGGGTTTAGGGTTTAATACTTAAGATTTAAGGTTTTGATTTTGGGATAGTATTTAGGATTTTGAAATTTAGAGTCTCACATTTAGTGATTTAGGGTTTCAAATTTTATGGTTTCATGGTTTAGTGTTTTAGGGTTTAGGGCTTCAAGTAGGGAGTTAAGGTTTTATATTTAAGAATTTAAGGTTTCAAATTTTTGGATTTCAAATTATGATTTAGGAATAGAATGAAGAATTAAGAAGGTGATGTAAATATATGAATGAAGTAGCAAATAAGTAAGTATACCGTAAATATTGCCGGAAATGGGTCTCGGTTGCATGTTCAAAAATTCTTGGCATTTTAAAGTTGTAATGTAGAAAAAAATAAAAATTAAAAGGCTTAATTTAAAAATCCTTAATATATAAGAGGTTATTAATGAATATTAACCTTAATAACGTTCTATTTACATGTTATGATCGACAGACATTCCTTGCTGCCATATTCTCTATGATCGTTGTCTGATTCAGACACTTCGATCACTCGTGGCAAATTATTATCCTAGGAGTAGTTAACGTCGGTTTGATGCTTGTTTCACCGCCCCATCAGACGTTTGGCTTGAGACGCCTTTTCCTGATAAATTTAGCGAGGCCTGATGAGTAACGGTCGTAATTGGCCATATATCGTTGTTCGCCATTTAAGCGATCCTGTAACCGGTAAGGCGGTAACTTAAAAAATCGTCATACATTACCACCGTTGGCGGCATGGGCGGTGGTCAGCATGTTTAGGTGGGGTTAGTTATAGAAATATAAGTCGACATATAATTAAGTCAAAATATTAATAGTAGTATTAAGTTTAATAATGTAGGCATTTGGCTTACATCTAAAGTTTATATAAGGCAAGTTTGGTAGAGTAGGGGAGGTCTAACGGTGCTAGGATAGAGGGGCGTTCGGCACCTGTGAGTGGCATCATCAATAGTGGTGCACTGGTGCAGAGAGAATGGTCATTGTTTTTTTTTTTTTTTTTTTTTTTTTTTTTTTCTTTTTAATATTATAAATTTAGTTTAATTTTTATTTTAGCTATTTGTTTATTTTAGTTTATTTTTCTTTTTTTTGGAATATTCTACCTGGTACCCCATGTTTTTTCGAATTTTAAAGAGCACCTCTCATTTTTCAAGAATATCGGTGATGCCCTTGTGTTTAAAGAAAATATATTTTGAACCCCAAAAATGTTAAATCAAACTTTATTGAATATTTAATTTTTGCATTATTGATTCATTTTATGGCAATAATTTGGCATGCTATTAACGTAAATATCTTTTACACAATTATAAACATATCTTGTTCACAAATTTGACCTTTTAAAAACTTTATTTTTTAGTAGTTTGAGTATTTTGTAAATATTTTGTTAAATTCAGGGGTACCATTGATATTTTCTAAAAACCAAGGGTGTTACGTAGAATTCGAAAAAATACAAGGGTACCATACAAATTATCTTTTTTTTTTTTTTTTTTAAATTAATTATTTTTAATTACTTGTATATAATTCTTTTATTAGTTAATTAATTTAATTTAATTTTGTTTTTTATTTAATTAAAATAAAAATAAAAGATAATTACTAAAACTAGTAGAATAATTTTTTTTTTGAAAAGAACTAGTAGAATAATTTTTACCAAAAAAAGAAAATAATAATAATAAAATATGGAGTAATAAATAATGATATAATATGTATTATGTAGTAAAATTTAATTTTAACAATAAAACCTTATTGGGGGTCTAGCCTATAGGATAGAGTTAAATTTGTTGAAGAGTAAAAAAAAAAAAAAAAAAGGAAATTAAAGAGGAAAAAAATAAAAATAAAATAAAAATTCTTATACATTACGGAGTACATCTTATTATATACTCCGTAATAAGGGATCTGATATGATCTTCTTCTTATTAATTCTCAAAATTTACCTTCTAAATTCATCCTTCTTCCATCACAAGAATCCTAAACTAACAGTTAGGGTTTGAGGTTTCCTTACTTTATTTATTTTCTTCATCATTATTTAATGTCCTCTGTGGATACTCACGTATTTTTTTAATTCATGATAAACACACAATAACAATTGTAACAATAACAACAATTTACTTTTATTTTTAGGGTTTGTGGAATCAATGGCGAGGACAAAGCAATCTGCCCGCCGGTCTACCTGTGGATGTGGCTGCCGTCAGCTTCGAAGAATCATTCGTCAAAATGAAAAATCGAAATGGATGACCGCTAAACATCTTGCGTATCGTGTCGCCTATTTACGCGCTGATCAAACGGTATCATCAATTACTTACTTTTTATTCGTTTCCTTTTTCTTTTTCGTGTCGCTTGGATTTAATGCTATAAACATAGATCCTATTTCTTCGTAGACTTACGACATATTCTACGTGAAGGTTTGACTCCAAAATATTGCAGGATTATAGCCTGAAATATCCGATACGATTGCTTAGGGTTTTTTGTGATGGTCGAAGGTACGATGTTACCTTTCGAGCCAAAGGAGTTAGTCGTATGACTGCTACTTACAATGCTCGATTTCACGTTGAAGATCCAGCTAATTCCGAACATATCACAATCAATTACTTTTGTATGGTTGATGGCTCTGAAACACCAGGTTAAATTATTTTGTTTCTACATTTAAAATTAAAGTATATATCGTCTCGTTATCTATTTTTGTCAAACCTAGTGTACCCGTGTAGGCCACATGATATATATATATGATTTTCTAAAGTCATTGCTAATATGTTTAAAGAGAGGAAGAGGAAGAAGACGACAACAACTCAAGTCTCAAGCGAGAGTTCTATGTCGTCGTTGGATGGTAATGGTGTCAAGTTAGAGGTTAGCCCAAGTACCGGTTCAGCTTCCGTGTCCGGTGGTAATGATGTCAAGTTTGAGCTTAAGCCCGATATCATTTTAGCTAGTGGGTAAGTAAGTAAGTTCTATACTATACCTCCCCTTTAGATTATGCCAAAAACGTCAATGTTTCTTGTCTTCTTAGTTATCTTTATTTTTGTGCGCTATAAGACCGTTTTACTGTATATGATTGTTTTCTTTATATAAATTACACGTTACTTTTTAGCTGAAGTAACGACTATAAATGGAATCGTTCTTTCGATAAGTTAAGATGGTTTGTTATTTTGAATGTGATATATACGTACAAGTCATTCTAGTTAATTCGAGCTGAGAATTTTTCTTGATTAATTGAAAATTTTTTCAGTCTATTTTTGAAGGGGACAAATCAAAATTGAGAAGCCTAACTTACCATACGTAAAGGTTAGTGATATCAACCTCAATTTGTCAATATTAAAATTCTTTGTTTATGTCGTATCTTTATTTTTCCAACTTCAATAGGAAAGTAACATACGTACAAATAAAGGTGATTTTTTCTATCTATTTTGTAAGATGTGTCGCTAAATCTTATGTTGTTACATGTATAATGTACTAACTACTAATTAAAATGATCCTCTATGTTGACATTAATGCCAAATTTTTACCTCCTTCAAATCAAATAAAATACGAAAAGATTGAAATTGAACATATTAGCAATGATTTTACTTTTATATGCTCGACAAGTATTAGACAAGCATGAATACGACAAGCATAGACACAAATTGTATTAGACGCGTATGACGCGTTAGTCATGTACATGTTAAAAAAATTAAATAAAATAAACATTGACAACTTAAAGCCAATGTAGTGTTTTATATGCATAGAATATGTTTTATTCGTCTTATGTGACATTTTTGTCATGATATTTTTAGAAGGTGGAATTGAAGCACAAAGTTTTTAAACAAGAACCAACAACATGAATTGAAGCTCATGAAATGATTCAAATTGAAGACGACAAATTTAGTTGCAACACTCTATATCAATTCGTATCCTTCAATTACTTTCATAGTTTCATATGTTTAAGACATATTTTGAATTTGAACAATGATATATATTATACGGACTACTATTTACTGTCGATGTGATATTTCATATCCAATTGTGTCGTTGATTATACGTCTTACCGAATTTGACGGTCACGTCGTTGGATTGTTTTAGCGATTATCCTAATGGTAATTGTAAAGGCGATAATCCGTGATGGTGATTTGTTACCCTAAAATGGTGTAATGACTTAATTAACTTCGTAATGATTAAAAATGATGGTAATTTAGCGTACCATATGCCCTTATTAAATAAAATAAATAAATAAACTTTTGCTCATTTGACACAAAATAAAAGAGGTCTTACATGAGAGATACTCTTATTAAAATAATTTGTAAAAAGGCTTTTTTATCGTATGTCCCATTAGGCATAGGAATAAGGGAAATAAATTAAAAAAGTTTTTTCCTCATCCTTTGTAAAATGAATTAACTAATAATAAAATATTGTACTCCCTCTATTCTAGTAAATTGTTTAGAAGTGTAAACGAATGACTGAAACAGGAGGAGTATGGCCATTTCACTTAAAAGTGAAGACTTTGTGTACTCCCTCCGTTCCAGTTAATTGTTTATAGTTTGACTTTTTTGTGAATAATAAAAATATCTTATAAATCATCATTTGTATAGCTTTTTTTTTTTTTTTTTTTTTTTAATCATATGTTTTCTCTTCCACTATCATACTTCAATATACAGAGTAATTGTTTGAGAAAATTGTTTATCACAACCTTATATAGTTTTTTTTTTAAACTTACATATCAAATTTCACTTTTCTTCTAAAATTGCTCCAATATGAGCTTTAATGGTTAACTTAATGCTTCATTGTTTCGGTTATTTACTTATATTTGAGTAATTGAAGTAGGTATTAAATTATTAATTAACGGCTTGTATAATAAAATAATTTAAACCATCCTAAAGGGTGTTTTAGTTCACCGAAAAACTCATTTTAGGGCAATTTAGAAGAAAAGTAAACTTATGTATGTAAGTTTTTAAAAAAAAGGTGTTATATAAGGGTGTAATTTTCAAATTGATTTTTATAAGAGTGTAATGAACAATTTTCCCTAATTATTTCAATGGTTATGCATGTTACGTTATGTAAAATTGTAACCGCTCACAATATTAGTTTTTCGCTTCATTTTTAGATTCAGTAGTACTCCCTCCGTTCCACCATATTCTTCCCATTTTATTTTGGATATAAATTAAGGAATGTGGATTGTGTCAATAAGATTAAAGTAGAAAATAATAAAGTAGATTGTATTGATGAGATTAGTTAAAAATTGACAAAAATAGAATGATAAGAAGATGATGAAATTTTTTTTTTGAAAAACGAAAAATAAATGGTGAAATGGAGGGAATATCAATTTTTTTTACTCTTTTAGATTGTACAAATGCACTCCCTATTCCATAATATACCTTACACTTACAATAGAACTTTAAAATTATTTATTAGAATTGAAAATTTTTTTGGCCTACACTAGATAGTACGGAGTACTTTGTAGTTATAACAGTTTCTACTGTGGTAAGTTATTTTCTCTAAAATCGATCGATCGTTATCGTTGAATATGTCCAAGATATAATGTGAAAGCATGATGTACTGATGTTTCATGGAGTATTATTATATAGTCTAAAAATAATTAGCCCTACATACACATCAATTGTGGTTAAGACCCTAATATTATGTAGAGAATTACTTTTAATTTTCTTAAGATTACATAGTACTCCATGCATATCACATACGAGTTCCGAAGTATGTATTATTAATAAATAAAAAAATATACTAAGTGCATTATTATATTATTTTGTGCCTCTAAATTCATTCACAACATAGAGAAAATTGATCTATTTATTCAAGTGGAAAGCTTTTGGAATTTCTTGCAATGTATAGACGGAAATACAGTCATGTAGAATCTTGTTTGATACATCTTTATGAATTTAACAAGAATATCAATTTTTCATAATATTTGATAATGTGAAACGATAAATATTTCTATCCCAATATTTGTTCTGATGAATGTGATAAAGTAAAGTAAATTTGTGAATGAAGTTAAAGGTAGTGAGTAAAATTCTGGAGGTTATTGGTTGAGATAGGGATTATTAAAAGAGTTAGTCTTGTATGATACTCTTCGTCAAAATCATTTTATTCGTTATTGGGAAATCTTTCATAAAATTAGGAAATATTGGTAACTTTCACTTTTTCTAATCAAACTTTTTTTTTTTTTTTATAATAATAATTCATTAACAAAACATCAAACGACAATTACAACGAATATGTTAAATCGAATAACAAATCTAACGATAATCAAAGTACAAATTTCTCTTATAGAATGAAAGATCTCAAACCCTAATTTGACAATTCTAAGACAACCTGCACTGCTTATCTTCATGTAGCCTTTGAGGGGATCCTTCAATTCGAATGACCATGGTAGAGAAACCGCTTTGCTCCGTTGATTGTTGACGATTAACGTGTATCCATTGAACTATCATCCAACGAGTTATCAAAGAACCATTATATTGATAAATAACAAACCAAAAACACTCCATAAAAAGGTACTGAAAAAATCCTACATAAAGAGGAACTGAAAACTCTCGCCCAAAGGAGAGACTTTTATTAAGATAATAATAGAAAAACATATGATATCAAAGATTAATTCAGTTTTGGGGCTTACCATGGACAATTGGATGTCAATGGTAGCCCCAAATTATTAAAAGGGAAAAAAGGTTTTTTTGGGAGAAAGAAGATGAAGGGGGCTAGGGTTTTTAATTATTAGTTTTCTAATCAAACTTTTAAAATCTCCTACTTTTGTAAAATTTGTAAAGGGTTTTTCTCAAATGTGTCCTTACGGCACATGATAAGGAGTTAATTAAGTAAACATTTACAAGAATATATCATCTAAAAATTAATGTACAAACTAGCATCTGCCATAGTTAATGAAATATTCATGTTAATGTTTCTTTAATATTAAAGAAATATAAACCTATTAAATAGATAGGCCATGTCATATTCGTGTCCGTATCAATGTTAAATGGGTCATTTATCCTCATAACCCAAACCCCAATCCATTTACATAATCGTGCAATCCTATACCCGACTCATTTATTTTATTTTTTTATAGCCCAACCAGACTTGTTTAATCCATTTATCTTTTGGCAAATCGTTTTTGACCCACATAACACATATAACATTATAACCTATGAAAATCTTTTACCCGAAAACATATATTTATGAAACTTTAAAATTAAATATTGTACATTTATATTTTAGATAGATTACTTACCCAATTAATCATATTATGACAATCATAGATAACTATCGGGTTACTCATGTCAATTTCATGTCGGAATACTTCAACTCTAACCCGGCACATTTAATTATTCATGTTGTGTTTGTGTCGACCCATTTATTTAAATAGGCACATTGTCTTAACCCTAACCCGCTAATTTCGTGTCAGGTTCGTGTCGTGTCACTTATTATCACCTCCACTTATCATGTGTCGTAAAGGAACATTTTTGAAAATCATTTTTGAAAATGTGTTAAATTACACAAATACAAATTATATAAATGTAATCAATGTTAATGAATTGCATAGTATGAAATTACATCGACCGTCTATTTATAGACAACATAACAACGGGGTAGTTATATTGAATGACACTTCGCCAAGAGACACGTTGTTTCGCCAAGGGACACCAACACCGTTCTTCGAATCTCGTGTATGTCATCTATTTGTCGCTACATACTAGTAACGTCAATATACTCTAATACCCCCCCTCAAACTCATGGCAATTTGGAAAATTTCCATGAGTTTGCAAAGTGACATTAAAAAAAAAAATATACAAAATATTGGCGCGATTAGTCAACGCGCTATGTCGGTACAACATCGACACATTTTTTTTTTCTTCAGTGAACCAAGGAACGCCATTCTTTTCGAACCTCGTCACATCCGCTTCAAGGGAACGCCATTCTTTTCGAACCCTTAAAAATTAAGAATAACTAAAACGTCCTTTTCGGACTCTTGGAAATTTGTCAAGCGGGGAGCACAATTCTTCTCAAACCCGCTAAATTTTCCTTTTCTTATGAGAAACATGTCGATCTCGACCACATTAAATCCTGAAGATTATAAATGTGGTTATAACACCATTCTCTTGGTGTAATTCATACTAAAAAAACATTCGTGGAGTGCCGTGATCATGAGCTTTCTCCATCTCCATATATTAAGCGACGATTTTGTCGAACCGTAAAATTTTTGATGCAATTCACGTAAGAACAAAGACTTAACACAAAAGCACCAAACCCACATTCTCCCCTTTTTACGTATTTGCAAAGTACTCAGTAACGCCTTGAACATTTCGTACCAAAAGTTGCTTTTCAATGTGGGAAAGAAGGAATTGATGGTTTTGATGCAATTTTCTTTCTTTTTCTTTTAATTATGTGCAGCGGATTTTTTTTTTTTCGGGTCTCAAGAGCCGTGATGGCTCTGATACCATGTTAAATTACACAAATACAAATTATATAAATGTAATCAATGTTAATGAATTGCATAGTATGAAATTACATCGACCGTCTATTTATAGACAACATAACAACGGGGTAGTTATATTGAAATGACACTTCGCCAAGAGACACGTTGTTTCGCCAAGGGACACCAACACCGTTCTTCGAATCTCGTGTATGTCATCTATTTGTCGCTACATACTAGTAACGTCAATATACTCTAATAAAATGTCCCATCTTTTCTAAGTAAACGTTGTCCCACTTCCGGTGCCAAATTAAAAAGCTACAATTTTTTTGAGAAATTGAAATTTTCATTTTTTTTTAAATTCCCATTTTACACTTTGTAAACTTTCTCCATTTAATAAAAAAAATTATCATCTATAACCTCGTACTTTTCACTTTTTAGAGCTGAACTGAACTGAATCGAACTGAATGAAGTTCAATTAAATAATATCATTGTCTTTGAATCAAGTGGTGAGTTGAGCGAATGAATGGAGCTGAATCAAGTAGTGGTGAGGCCCAGGCTGAAATGAGCTGAAAATAAGCTGAAAAGAACAGGTCCTATAATCAAACTAGAATATCGAATTTAGCCGTTAATTATGTTTCATATAAACTTTCACCCTTATTTGTTTAGCTTTTCTCATCACCTTTTCGCCTTAAATATCCTACTTTACCCTCTATTATAAGAAATAAATGTTTACCGCAGGCACATTACAGTAGTAAATATCCGATAGAACTGCTGAGGGCTTATGCTGGATGTGGTCAATTATCGAGAACGTACGGTGTAACCTTTCGAGCCAAAGGTGTCGATCAAATATCCGCAACTTACAATGCTAGAGTTTATGTCGCACATTGCATCCAGTTGAGTTTGATGATATCGAAATTGAGCACTTTCGCATGGTTAAGGGCTCTGAAACACGAGGTAGACCGTGTCATTTTTCGTATTATAATAAAATTGTTACGAAGCTTTTGTTAAAATAAGGTTAAAAAATTAAAAAATTAGCATTTTGGTGTAGACTAAAACTTATTTAGTAAATTGGGGTCCAACTAGGATTGGATAACCCAAAGCTAAATATACAATTGTCAATATCATCTTCAACCTTCACAAACACCATCACCACCAAAACTAGCTCTATCAACCACCGCAGCCCAGAAATTCTAATGAACCATAATCGCCGGAATCACAACAACAATCCTTGCTTTCCTGTCGCCGCCTTAATTACCATGACTTCTGTGGTGGTCGGAGCTCCGGTGAGAGGTGGAGAAGCAAGTAGTGTTGCTGTGGGAGGAGATGAACACAACGATTCTCATGGTGGTCATCGTGGTGGCCACGGTGGTCTAAAAGACGATTTCCGGCGAGTTGAAAGGAGTCGGACAGCGGTGTATCGGTAGCCGGGTGACCGGATTGGTGAGCAGGGAGGCCGACCGGCGTTAATGTCGGGCAACGGTGGTGACTTGGGCGATTTCTGCCGAGAGAGAGAGGTGGAGGTGGTGGCACGTGAGAAGGCCGCCGACAGTGGGCCTTGGTGAAAACCACGCTGGAGATGGTCACCTTCATGGGTCCGGTGAGAGTGGTGACGATGATGATTGTGGAGTTGTCGATGTTGGTTGTTGTGTTGTTATTGAGTGAGGTTGGTTGATAATGGAGGGAGGACCAAAATTGAGGAGGAGAAGGTGGTTTGCATCGGTGGTGGCGTGGTGCAGATGGGTGTTTGGGGAGGTAGAGCATGATGGTTAATTGTAATTTCTTTTTCTTTTTTTTTTTTAATTTTTTTTAGGTAAGGGCTATCCAATCCTAGTTGGACCCTATTTTGCTAAATAAGTTTTAGTCCACACCAAAATGCTAATTTTTTAATTTTTTAACCTTGTTTTAACTAAAGCTTCAATTGTTACTCACATTATACTAATACTCTGTTTTAAGTTTCATTTAATCGTTCTAAGTTATTTTCTCTTATAAAGAGGGAGAGGACGATAGTAAAGACGTCAAGTTAGAAGTTACCCCGGGTAGTGGTTTTGCTGACGAGTAAGTTTTTTATAACTCCGTTTCACCTTTAGTTTACGACAAAAATATCAACGTACGTTTCTCGTCTTCTTAGTTATCTTCACATTTGTTTGTTTGTTAGGGCAAAATCCAACAAATTTACTTCAAAGGGATTCTACCTTCTTGTGTATGTACTTCCGTCCTTCCTTTTACTAACCTAGGACAATGATAAAGTAGTACGGAGTACCATTTTTTTCTGTTTCAGTCGTATTTAGTATTTACTCGTGTACATAATTTTGAAAGTAGTACGTACTTTTTTATTCACTTGTCATCCTTGAATAATAATGTTGTTACTTGTTAAGCGTGACTGATAAGGCTAAGTCGTCACGCCTCAATCAAAATAAACCTAACAGACAACTAACAGGTAGCTAGTGGTAAGAGGATCGTATCCACAGGGAAATGGTGTAGTAATAAGTTGAAGTCGGAGTAAACAGGTCAGTCTCAAGGTGTGAAAAAGGGTTTGGTATAAACTATAAACTAAAACAAATAATAAAGCAGATGAATAGAAAATATATAAGGGGAAAGATTAGGGCATCGGGTTCATTATGACAATGATTCAGGAACTCAAATTTATAAGACGGAAGAGATAAACTGTGCAAGTGACTAGGTTTGTAAAACGCTCTCTCGAGTCAATTTTAACCTTAAGCAAATTTAGCGGGCTCTCGCAACTTACTAAATTCAACTTATCAATCTCGCGTAAGTCTAGTTTTAACTCGGCTTTCGATCTTAAATTAAAAACTTACTCAGGTTCAATTAAACTAAGATAAATTCGGTGATAAGGCGAAATAATCCTAATTCAATTGGCATAAAACGCGTAGAAAGAAATCAAGTGCACAATATATTCAACCAGTTTAATCCTAAAACATGTTCCTGGACCAAATATCACAAATTCCTGTGGAACCCGGGATCGAGACGAGGGACCCAACTCGGCGTCTTGCTTAAGGGCGGATTTAAAGTTAAAAAAGATTAAGTTAGAAAAACCTTTAAGAACCGTTTGGAGTCGCCACCTATTTATCGCGGAAAATAGGAACATGTTACCATGTTCTAAGCTAAAAACATGTCCTAGATTTCGGAGCACGCCGACACCCCTAGATCTAAGGCTTGTGAAACCAGATTGGATTCGGGGTGAGGGTACTTAACAAAAGAGTTAATTCAATTAATGATTTATGAAAACCTTTTAGAAAAGCCTATTTAAAAATAGCCTCTACTGACCTAGAACTATCCTTGCAAGATGATAATTGAGCTAATGTTATCGCTACGTACAAGTGCGAAATGTTTGTAAAAGAATGCAAATGCAGATGCAAAAAGATTGATTAAAACCCTCAGTTTAGCATGTTTAACTTGTTAACGAAAACGGTCCAGTTAAAGGTCGAATTCAGTGTTAAGTTGATTCAATGCAAAAGAAGGTGCAAGATGCATACAAATAAAATAAAGTTCAATTGTCCATTGGTTTATTTTATAAGGGTCGGTTGCTTATGCGACTTTGGCGTGTCATCGGATATGGAGTGTACCCGAAGTAAATAGAACACTTGGAAGGCAAGCGTGCTGGGTGCCAAAGCCGGGGGGGCGCTAGAGTGTAGTCCCCTTTGTTAGTCCATAAAAAAATAAGAAAAGAATTGATCCAAGTGGATTCTGCACTACCTTGTCCTGACGCTTCAGATCTGGGCAGAGTTTCGCTTCTTGAACTAAAAAGGAGGATGAATTCAACACGGGATGGTGTGTTGAACTCAAGATTTGGGTGCTTGAGGCTTTTGTGAATGTATTTGGGTGTATACCGTGCAAGACGATATATTTTGTGGATGCTAAAACCTAGGAAGAGAGGTTTTGAGAAGAAAGGGTTTTCATGTGTGGAAAAAAAAACCAAGCTGTGAAACCGCATAACCTTATGCGGTTTGGTGGGGTAACCGCATAAGGCTATCACGGTTTACCACATAACTCAGATAGTGACATGCGGTTTGTGACAGTCGTTTTAACTTGAGACTTCAGATTTCCTTAATCCGGTTTGGATAGATACGGTATAATCTTTGACTTGCACGTCAAGAAGGCTGTATGGAGGGCTCTCCAAGATATTTTTGAGGGTTGAGGGCTTTGGAGTGCGGGCCAAAGGCTGGGTTTGGGCTCGGTTTTGGGCCCGAGACCCGGAAAAATGAAAAAGGTGTATTTCGTAGCATTTTGTGAAATAAGGTAAGACGTGAGGCTATATTTTGTGTGAGAGGAGGCTAAGGGAAGGTTTAGCCACCGGGCCTAAATTTAGGAATTTAGGAATGCTGAATTAGTCCTTGTAAAAGGGCTAATTCTAGTGCAAATGCGAAGCTCATGCCAAATGAAGCAGGACAAGGACCAAGCTAGACTCCAAATGGACAAAATGAACGTGTATTTAAATGCGATGTGAAGCGACCTAAATCATTTTAACATTTCAAACGACTCAAAATGAATTCGACATTATTAGAACCGTTTAAGTCAACGTTAAAACATGCGTAATAAAAGTCCGTGTTACATCACAGGGTTTTGTGTGGGAGGGTACGGATATGGGTATCCACAGAGCCCCCAATTTGACTGAGCTCGGAGTAGAGCGCTAGTCAAACTCCTACGACCATATCCGGACCATTACAGTCTCGATACAGTCAGCGGAACGAAGCATGTGTCCATGGGTGAGACGAGGACTTCGAACCGGGCTATGCGGGGGACGCGGCGCATTTAAGGACTTGGCGGTCCGTGCATGCTATAAGAACTCGCCGACTTCTTGAGTGCCTTTCTTTGTCTTGATGCCATTGTTTGTGCCGATGCCATTGTTGATGCTGATGCCGTTGTTGATGCTGATGCCGTTGCTGATGTTGATGCCGTTGATGATGTTGATGCCGGGTCTCGCCGAGGAGCGTGGGTGTGGTTGTAGTTGTTTGGTCTTTGGAAAGGGTGCTGGTGCTTCATCTTGTACGGGGTGCGGGTGTATATTCGCCGGGAATTATGGTCCGAGGACGGTGTATGTGTTCATGTAGACTGCTCCGTGTAAGTGAAAATGCGTTGACGCCTTGTAGTTGATGTAGATGCTTGGACTTGCTAGACGTGCTGATGTAGATGCTTGGTGTTTATGCTCCGAAGTTGAGGGGATGACTCGTTCAGGATGCTTTTGTAGAGGTGTATTTGCTACGGCGTACTGGAAGAATGCCGCAGGGATGTAGGCTAGTGATTTGTTGGGGATGTGAGACGTGCATATGTGTAAGGCTAGGATTCCGTGGGGAGGAAGTGATACTCCTTAGGGGTGCGTAAAGGGGTGTAGGGACTCGTGAGTGTTTGTGTTTCTGCTTCTGTACCATGTATTAAATGCTTAATACACGAGTATGGCGGACTGTAGGTGACGCCTTAACCAAGGCATAGCGCATAATGTATGTGCTAGCGCTTGTGGCGGACTGTAGGTGACGCCTTAACCATCAAAGCTTGCGGGTACAAAGGAAAGTACTTAGGCTGGGCGAGCCCAATATGGAGAGACAACGTGGAACAAAACAAGCCTCAGAAATTGCCTTGTTGACTAGTGATTCATCCGGGGAATCTCTTATCAATTGGCGACTTCAAGCACGAACTCATTCACACATGTCGCGGCTTCAAATCCGGAATAAATTGAATTCTGCGATTGTCTTCCGAAATCTTCATTTTCGCCTGCTTTGACCATGAGACGTGGTATCTGGTGATTCGTTTGGATTCACGTGATACTTATTTCTTTCAGACTTGGGGTGTAGGTGCTTGGGATGTTTCTTGGATATGTTAGGGTGCTTGGTGCTTGGGTCCACGTTCGGGTGGTTGTTGTTTGATGCACACCTGAAAGTGTTATACTTTTAGCGTGCATGCTCATGTCTGTAGCGGTTTTGGAGGTCGCTCAACCGTAGATGTTTATGTTGATGTGGGTATTTATAGCAAGGGTGTCTTCAAAAGGGCGAAAAATTGCGAAAAATTATCCCATTTTTCGTTGTAAAGGTTTGATTCTTAATAGGAAGCGTCAGCCCCCAGTTGTCTTAGTCAGGGTGTCGGTGTATGTATAAGCCCCCAGTTTGACTGAGTTATGGTGTATAACGATAGTCAAACTATGTGAACAAGGCTGTGGGTTGTATTAGGATAAGGTTGTTAGCGTGTTAGGAGAAGGAGTTTTCGGATTACCCCCTCGAGTTTGACTAAGTTTTGTATGAAAACTAAGTCAAAGTGGTGTGCATTAGGAGGAGGAGTTTTTGGATTACCCCCTCGAGTTTGACTAAGTTTTGAATGAAAAATAGGTCAAAGTGAGGTGTATGGTGTTTGGTTTTGAAATTTCCCCCGTAGTTTGGCTTAATTTGTGTGAAATTAAGGCAAAATGGAGAAAAATGTAGCTGTTCTATTGTATGTTGTAGGTTGCCAAGGATGTGCACAAGAAGCTGTGGAGGACAGCTTAACAGGTGGAGAATGGCGTGGGTGGGTTCAGCATGACTTTGACGAGTACCGTCATCGTCGTCCCTAGGTGTTTTGGTGATCTTGTGTAATAAGGATTGTGTGAACCCATCATTACATGATTGTTTGTTGGTTGTAGCTTGGCTTGAACTTGTAGTTACTTTTCGTCGTCTTTTGTTTCCGTGCAGTGTTATGCTTCCGTGGACCTGCATAGTTAGTAGGCTTGGATTTGAAAGTGAAATGATTCCCGATTGGGATGTTTGGATTAAAATGTTTTTGTTGAAAAATCATTTTGTGAAAGATTCATTTTAGTTGTCGAAATGAGCTTTAAAATGAACGCTTGAAATGTTGGTTGTAAGGCTTCGTGCAAGATGAAAGGGTGTTTGACGTTGTGAGCTTAAGCTAGAGTTGTGAAGACCGTGGAGGGTCATTTAGGTGCAAAGGTTGAAAAGCCCCAGTTGTCGAGGATGAGAATTTGGTGGAATCTCATGACAAAACGGAGTGGGAGGTAGTGCTAGGTTCGGTTGTGCTTTGCGTAAGCTGCCTACGTATCCACGAGTGTGGAATCAAACCGGCGTAGTTCGATAGAGCTTTCGCTCAAAATGTGTTAACTCGAGTGAGTTAAATTCGAAGAATGCTGTTACTCAAAATGTATTAACTCGAGTGTCGAGTTAAATTTTTGGAAAAGCTTAGACTTCGAAGATTCGAGATGCATTTCAAGGATTTAAGATGCATTTTCGAAAGATACATTTTGCTTGTGCGAAAGGGGTGTCTTTTGCAAAAGTGAAGTGCAAAAGTGTTTTTATATTAACTCAAGTGTTGAGTTAATTTCGAAAGGTGATTAGCTAATTTTGAGGGTGGATGTTTGAAAAGAGTGTGTCGCCCCGTGGGAGCGTTTTTAAAACTGAGAAGTTTTGAAAGGAGCGGTTTAAATGTCGCTAAATTGTTTGATTGGAAGAGAATCGACTCGATATCCGAGCCAATGCTTATGGGATGCTTAAAATGCCGAAAAGTTTGAAAAAGACCAAGACGAATCGTATGCGTGACTCGAGACTCGACGTTGATAGGGATGTAAGTTACTATGACACGTGTATCGGTAAAGCCCCCGGCTTGGCGACTCATGGTTGCTTCAGTGGCATGCTGTTATTCCTGCAAAACGAACAAGGTTAGACTAAAAAGCAGAGTACTACTCCTAGGTCTAGCACAACTTTGTCTCGACGTAGTCGTTTTAACGCCTCGATAAAGAAACAGTTTGCCTTGGATTTTCGTGGATTTTTGTGGATTCTTGTGGATTCTTGTGAGGATGTCCTTGACTTTGGAAGCTTTAGACGTAGGGATGTTTTTGTAAAAGGGTTGGTTGAGCTCAAGTGAGCGGCCTACGTATCTGTGGGTACGGAATCAAACCTAGCGTAGTTCGAAAGGGATGTGTTTGTTTTGGTAAGAAGGTGTTTATGTGGAAAGGTGCGTGTTTAAGGACCCGCCGGTCCAAAAAGGGTGTTTATGTATTTAACCTTGATAATTGCATCCTAAGGGTGGTTCTCCTTAGTCGATCTAGGCTGGCTGTTTGCTGCTTCTGTCGAGTTTTCAGTTTGGACTTTCAAAGACTTGGCCACTTGTTTCTGGGCGTCGGTACTTCTTGCCCTTGGTGCTTTGGCCCCTCACTTATTGATTTCTAAGCTTGTTGACTTCTAAGCTTGTTGGCTTCTCAAGCTTTTGACTTGTAAGCTTTTGACTTCTTAAGCTTTTGACTTAGTTGTTTTGCCCCTTGTTTTGGAGCTTTTGAGACTTTTGCTTTTTGGTGATTCTAGTTTTTGCTCTTTGTTCTTGTATTCCCGTTTACTTTGAGAATATCCCACGCCTTGTATGGCTTGGGCTTGAGCTCGGACCTTGCTAAACCCTGTGGCTCGTTGGTCACTTGTGATCGTGTGTCTATCACGCCGGGCTCCTTTGACAAGTTCGTTTGCTTATTAGGCACGCGATCGAGTACGCGGAGGGCGATCCAGGAATACTCGTACTTTTGGTCGCGATCAAATTCATGATCACTGTGGAGCTCCAAATTAATGGATCCTCCTCCAAAAGCAGCGGAGTAGTAGACCACAAGCAGACTAGTGAACCTTAGGTGTTTAGTCGTCGAGAGCCTTTTTTGTCTTTGTGTCTTTGATTTAGTTGTTGACTTGGACCTTCGTACCCGGCCTAGACCTCCTTAGGATAGCTGCTCCTGAGATGCAATGTATGTCGGTGTAAAATTGTGTCTTTTGTGTAAAAAGGAAGTTGGGTTGTAGGCAAACTTATTCCTTTATCGATTTGTTAAAAATGTCGTACGTTGGAGACTCGATTGCCCTAGACTGACAGAGATTGACTCGATGCTTAAAAACTCGACCCGTATTTAAAAAGACTCGAATTGCTTGAGGGGATCCGCCAGATCGTCAATGGTGCTTGAGTGGACGCCTTGTCGGTTGCTTCGTGATGCACGTGTCGTGGGTACACGTCGATGCCCATGGTGTCGAGACTCGATTAACGCATACTTTGATTTGTTTTTGATTTTGAAAAAGTTTTGTTTTCGGCGAGAAGCGAGATGTTTTATTGAGCACAAATGCGTTGTCACATCTTGGCTCGATGTAAAGGGTGTTTTGGAATCGAATCCGGTAAGCTCGTATTAGCGGTTTGTCGGTGAAAGTGTGAGTCGATTCGGAGTGGCGATAGGCTATCCGGATCAAGGGTGTTTGAAATGTGATAAAAACGGTTCGAAAGAGGGTTAAATCGAAGTGACTATGAGCCACTTGGTCTAACCGTGAAGAATCGTAGGATGATGCGAGTTCATTCCCAAAGAGATGTTTGGATCAAAATGACGGTAGGCCATTTGAATCGTGGATTTCAAAAAGGTTTATTTTGAAAGGGATGTTAAGCGACCGTGAGCTGCTAGATTTGTTTTCGTGAAGAGGTCCGCGAGAATGGGTTACCATTCTCGGGTTTGAAAGTGTTTGGTAATAAATGGGTTACAATGACCGCAAGTCATGTAGTTCATTTATGTTTTGGAAATGCCATGAGAGTAAAGCCATTGCTCTCAGGTGTTTTGGAGAGACTGTTTGTCTAGATCAAACCGTCATGACTATAGGCCATTTGGTTCGAAGGAAGGATTTTTGAAAAAGGCTATTTCAAAAGTGTGATGAGGATTTTGTGAGAATAGTTTGTCGTGCTTTGATAAAATGGAAGGAATTTGAGCTAGACACGCGTTGACACGTTTCCGGCTCGATGCTTGAAGAGTGTGATTGGCCCAAGTTAATGGCATGTCGTTTTAGGCCGGTTGTAGCTTGAGATAGAATTGCTTGGAGTGAACCTATGATATCGAAAAGCTAGTTGGGTCGAAAAATGTGAAGGTGCGTGAGGACGGGTCTGCACGTCCACACGTTTTGCTTAAGAGGAATTGGGCCAAGATGGTTATGAATCATTTGGTCCGAAGAAAAGTCCACGAGATTGGGCTGGGCCATTCCCGGGTTTTGTTTGCTTGTAAAAGATGATGTTTGCTTAATCGGGTCGACTTTGGGTCGTTTGGCCCAAAGAGATTTGTGAAGTGCTTTATTTGAAAAGTATCTTGCTAGAAAGTGGCGTACGATGATCGTGAGTCATGTAGTCCATTGATGTTTTTGAAAGGTCTCGGAAATGTAGTGATTATTCCCGGACGGTTGAAGAGATTTGCGATTGGGTCGAACCGAACTAGGTATAGACTAGTCGACTTAACACGGAAATTTTGAAAAACGTTATTTCGAAATGTGAAGGGCCGCGGGCCGCTTAGAATGAAAAGTCTCCAAGAACGCGACGAGGTTCTCGGGTTTTGTTTTATGAAAATGGTTTGAGATGAATGGGTTACGACGGCCGAGGGCCATGTATTCCACTCGTGCCTAGAGAGGATTCGGGAATGAAGTGATTATACCCGAGTGATTTGTGAGAAATGCTTATTGGGTTGAATCGGAATAGTGGAGGACTATTTGGTTCAACCCAGAACTTCGAAAATGTTCATTTCGAAGTTGAGAGAATTTTGAAACGCGATTATTTCAAAATGAAAAAGCTTTGCTTATTCTTGTAGAAAACACGGGTATTTTCGAAAAGAGTTTGTTTCAAAAATGTGAATGTCGTTGTTTGTTTTGTAAAAAGCGAGAAACTTTTTGAAAAGAGCTTATTTCAAAAGTGATAGTGTGTTGTTTGTTTTGTGAAAAATGAGAAGATTTTTGAAAAGAGCTTATTTCAAAAGTGAGAGTGTGTTGCTTGTTTTGTAAAAGTGAAAAGATTTTTGAAAAGGAGTTTATTTCAAAAATGGGATTGTATTGATTTAGGAGGCGAGAACGCGTGCGCGCATCTCGTCTTGACGATGATAAATGCTAGCTTTGTCGAGCCCATTTAACGGTTCATCGCTAAGGGCTCGAGCCTAGATGGATGAAAGAGGTTTGACTTGAGAGCGGTTAGCTAGTTGAGTCGTGGATGTTGAAGTGGGTTGGTTTGTGTGGCGTGTATCTAGTTAGACTTACTAGGTTCAATGTTCATTTTTAGCTCATTTCTTTTGTTTTGAAAGACCTTTTAAGCTTGAAAAAGGAGATTTTCGAAAAGTTTTGGCTAAAGGGGAAGCTTTTGAGACGAGGATGCGTGCGCACATCTCGTCTCGATGTTAAAAGTTTTGCTTGCACCCGTCGAACTAGTATCGGTAATTTGCCGAGGTGAGCTCGAGTTCGGATGCGTAAAAAGAATAAAGGATCCAACTCGAGAGTGATTAACAAGTCGAGTCGAGGATGTTAAAATGTGAACTAGGCCGTGTGACCTAGGGAATGAAATCCACGAGCTCGGGTTTCAATTCTTGCTCGGGTTTTTGCTTGTTAGTGAAAAAGGAAATTTTGAAAAAGCTTGTTTCAAAAATTCGCGAGAGTTTTGTTTGAAAAGTGTTAGTTTTGTTAGATGTTAGGTTCATTTATCTTTGAAAAGTTTAAGCGAGTTTTCGAAGATATGAATGCAAGTGCTCATTTTGAAAAAGACCATGGAGTGCATAGCCTCGAACTTGTACGTATGACTCGACTCAAAGGGTAGGGTCAAGTCGGGTACACCTCCAACTACCTCGAGTACGCTTTGGCAGATACTTAGCTAATTTATTTCCTTACGCCGGGGCGATAGGTTTTCTAAAGGGAGCACTGGGGCGGTCGAGATAGCCTTTTACGGCAAGCCGTGGAGGGGCGAGAGGAAAGTTAGTCCTGCACGTGCTTTATCGAGTGGACAAGCCTGCGTGTTGGAACCACCTCTCGAGGGTGCAAAGGGTGCCTAGATTCCAAAAGGAATGGACTCTAAACGAATGTGCATAGCTCAATTATGTATACATGGATTGTTCAAGGCTTTCAAGTTTCACCTCTTTATTTTTAAAAAGAAAAAAGCTAGTTTTAAGTTTTAAAAATAAGTTCTCCCCAGCGGAGTCGCCAAACTGTGGAACCCGGGATCGAGACGAGGGACCCAACTCGGCGTCTTGCTTAAGGGCGGATTTAAAGTTAAAAAAGATTAAGTTAGAAAAACCTTTAAGAACTGTTTGGAGTCGCCACCTATTTATCGCGGAAAATAGGAACCTGCTACCATGTTCTAAGCTAAAAACATGTCCTAGATTTGAGCACGACACCCCTAGATCTAAGGCTTGTGAAACCAGTTGGATTCAAAGTAGGTACTTAACAAAAGAGTTAATTCAATTAATGATTTATGAAAACCTTTTAGAAAAGCCTATTTAAAAATAGCCTCTACTGACCTAGAACTATCCTTGCAAGATGATAATTGAGCTAATGTTATCGCTACGTACAAGTGCGAAATGTTTGTAAAAGAATGCAAATGCAGATGCAAAAAGATTGATTAAAACCCTCAGTTTAGCATGTTTAACTTGTTAACGAAAACGGTTCAGTTAAAGGTCGAATTCATTGTTAAGTTGATTCAATGCAAAAGAAGGTGCAAGATGCATACAAATAAAATAAAGTTCAATTGTCCATTGGTTTATTTTATAAAGAATTCGATTGCTTATGCGACTTTGGCGTGTCATCGGATATGGAGTGTACCCGAAGTAAATAGAACACTTGGAAGGCAAGCGTGCTGGGTGCCAAAGCCGGGGGGGCGCTAGAGTGTAGTCCCCTTTGTTAGTCCATAAAAAAATAAGAAAAGATTTGATCCAAGTGGATCGGTACCTACCTTGTCCTGACGCTTCAGATCTGGGCAGAGTTTCGCTTCTTGAACTAAAAAGGAGGATGAATTCAACACGGGATGGTGTGTTGAACTCAAGATTTGGGTGCTTGAGGCTTTTGTGAATGTATTTGGGTGTATACCGTGCAAGACGATATATTTTGTGGATGCTAAAACCTAGGAAGAGAGGTTGTGAGAAGAAAGGGTTTTCATGTGTGGAAAACTTGTGAGAAAGGGTTGTGCGAGGGGTTGTATATATAGGAGAATAGCCGAGGGAAATTAGGAAAGACAGGGTTAAAAACCAAGCTGTGAAACCGCATAACCTTATGCGGTTTGGTGGGGTAACCGCATAAGGCTATGCGGTTACCACATATAACCGCATAGTGACATGCGGTTTGACAGGCTGGTTTTAACTTCGAGACTTCGTATTTCCTTAATCCGGTTTGGATAGATACGGTATAATCTTTGACTTGCACGTCAAGAAGGCTGTATGGAGGGCTCTCCAAGATATTTTTGAGGGTTGAGGGCTTTGGAGTGCGGGCCAAAGGCTGGGTTTGGGCTCGGTTTTGGGCCCGAGACCCGAAAAAATGAAAAAGGTGTATTTTGTAGCATTTTGTGAAATAAGGTAAGACGTGAGGCTATATTTTGTGTGAGAGGAGGCTAAGGGAAGGTTTAGCCACCGGGCCTAAATTTAGGAATTTAGGAATGCTGAATTAGTCCTTGTAAAAGGGCTAATTGTAGTGCAAATGCGAAGCTCATGCCAAATGAAGCAGGACAAGGACCAAGCTAGACTCCAAATGGACAAAATGAACGTGTATTTAAATGCGATGTGAAGCGACCTAAATCATTTTAACATTTCAAACGACTCAAAATGAATTCGACATTATTAGAACCGTTTAAGTCAACGTTAAAACATGCGTAATAAAAGTCCGTGTTACATCACAGGGTTTTGTGTGGGAGGGTACGGATATGGGTATCCACAATTCCCCTAACCCTAATTGGGAAATTAGCTACTCATATTTAGGGCAAACAACATATTAATAATTAAACTAAAGGAATTAAGAATAATAAACATGAAATTACCAATTGAAATAATCTTGAGATTGATCCTGAGTACCGACGGTTACAAAGCTTGAAGATGAAATTAAAGAGGACTTGAAGTTTTTCTAGAGAGTAATTTCTAAAAGAGCAGTAAAAAGCAGTAATGAAAGATAAACTAAACCTAACTCACGAATCTCTATTATATAGTAATTCCTAAAATATTAAAATAATTAAAATACAAAACAAATCTGTCAAATAAAGTTCCAAGGCCGGCCGGCCGGCTGCCGGTCGGCCACCGACTACGTAGCCCAAATTTTGGGCTTAAAATCTCCGCGAAAGTCAACGAAATCCCTTTAGCGGCCGGCGACCGCCACGGTCAGTTTGATGGCGGTCCTCGAAAATGGGCTGGCTCGACTTGGGCCTTGACTTCTCAATACTCTTGGGCTGGACTTGCCTCCAATTGTCACCCAACTCATCCATTTTACTTCGATCCCGAGCTCGTCTTTGCCTCGGCTTTCGGGTTTCCGTCACTAACTCCAATATTCAGTTCAAATGCACGGAAATGCTACAAATTCCTGCAAACCACGGAAGAACACCAAAAGCGCTACTCGAGCGATATGTGAGAACAAAATGGCCCTAAAGGGCGCATTTTGACAATAAAAAGCAGCTCGGGACGGGGGTAAAAACATATAGAAATAACGTATATCAAACTCCCCCAAGCCAGACTCTTGTTCGTCCTCGAGCAAGTGACTCAACTAAAACTAAGCACACCATATAAGCATATACAAAAGATGAGAAACAACGACTCAGAGCCGAACATGCAACTGTCGCTAATCATGTACAACTTAAACAATCACGAGCAATCGAAAATGTTAGGAATAAATTCCCAACTGCAGAAACAAAGCCAATACACACTAATCTAACTGCATAGAAATGATTTGTGAACCGGCGACCCTAGAAAACCAATAATGTAGTGTCCTCACGGGTTTCACTCTGCACTCATTTAAGACCAGGGTGAGTATATGTGAATTATATGTAACAATGCGAAGGTAACTAACTCACCGTCTCGACTCGTCACTACAAAAAAACAACTTATAGCGACGGACTCATCCGTCGCAAAAATACAGAAATCCGTCGCTATGACAGTTATAGCGACGGAATATCCGTCACAAAGGGTCGACGCAATTTTTCGTCGCAAAAAATAAATTGCGACGGAAATTCCGTCGCAGACGTCATCTTTGCGACGGAAAATCCGTCACAAAGAGGCGTCACAGGGCCACACAAAAGTCAAGAAAACTTGACTTTTTGCGACGGATATTCCGTCGCAATGACCAGTTTGACTTATTTTGACCTGGTCGCGACGGAAAATCCGTCGCAATATGCCGTCACATGACCATAAAAAAAGTCTAGATTTTCTTGACCTTTGCGACGGATTTTCCGTCGCAGGTGGTTTTTTTTTTTTGGGGCAGCAGGTTTCTGCCGTGCTCCACACCGTTTTGGTGTTTTTATTTGTTACAATTGCGATACCAATGACCCCTGCATTCAGAAAATTACAGTATACCAAAACCAATTGGACAGCTGACGCTGCACCTAAATACTGAAAAGTCACCATTTCATAAACTTTCGAACTTAAATAATACAAAGTACGTGCTTACAAGTTCAAGTTCAACAAGTTAGTTCGAGAACACATAACTACCTACATTCACATAACTAAGTGGGAGGGACAATACTACCGAACCCGTGCGCATCGCCATGGTCGTCGGAGAATTCGTCGCGTCGAGACGGTGGCGGGCCGGGATTACATGATGATTGACCAGGAAGAACGAAACCGAACTGTTGCATGAATGTCATCATCATGTTCTGGCGTTCTTCAAATTCATTCAATTTCGCCTTTAAGTGTTCGTTCTCGGCCATTGTCTTCGATACGACACCCGGAACATAACTAGGCGCTTTACCGGCTCTACTACTCCTCGTGACATTTGGCGGTTCAAAGAAGCGTGAGTCAGTCTCTCTCCTGCACTACCATAAACTCTACCTTTTTTGTCGAATCCTCCTACGGTTTCAAGGTAGATTTGGTCGTCAGTCATGTCTAGTTTCCCGGCCTCCTTCTCCGCCATTTTCTTCATATAATCATTCTGAAAACAATACAACTTTCATTAAATACAATGAAATATATTACTACTAATAATAACAAAACAACTAATACTACTAACTATTACTAATAAATGATAAGCCATAAAAATAAAAAACTTTAAACTACTACTAATAATATAACTAATTGTACTACTAATAATTTAAAAAACCAAGTATATTACGTACTGCGATTTGTTCGGCACGAGGAGTGATCCATTTTCCCTGCTTGTTCCTTTTCGACAACTCCAACAACTTAAAAGGACTCACATCATCGGTTTCCTCACCACCCTACAAGTTAATAATTTAATCATGAATAGATAATGTGTAACAAGTTTTAGCAAATAATAATAATAATGCATAATGTATACTTACACAAGCAGAATCCAACGCTCGAGCTGCACTTTTCCGACCTAAGACGCAAGGCTTCAGTAGTGCTTTTCCGTTTTTCCCTCCCTTGCATCGGTTCTCCGTCGCCTTCTTCGAAATCTCGGCGAATTTCGGGTCATCCTTCTTTCTAGTTAACAACTTTGCAAAACATCCAGGAGTCATCCAACTTGGTCTATTTTTCTTCCTCGCCGCTCTGAATATCTGATCTCTAAACTTCTTTTTAACGTACAGGTAGTAACATACTTCCAGCTCCTTGAGATCGTCAGCCTTTACCTTACTCTATTCAATTCAACAATCATTTAAAAAAATAAAGGTTAGAAATAAATTTAACTTCGAAATTAACCTTACGACCAAAAATATATATAAATCAACCTTGAAATAATTCCACATATGCTCTTGACGTTCACGAGGAGTTTCCGACCAGCTTGGATAGAAGCCGTCGTAGTTAGCATGAATGCTGTCGATCAAAAACTCGGTCACTTTTGGATGACCAAACCTGCAATTTCATTAATATGCAACTAATGAAAATATATATACAATAAACAAAAATAATATTTATGTCCAAAATTATATAATATGCAACAACTATAACATAATTATTTCTTACCAAACGCCATCTGATTCTTCGTCGGGGATCATGATCAATTTTTTGTCTTGATCATATTTTGCCGGTTTATCTTTCTTCTTCTGCGGTCTTGCCTCCTCGTTCTCATCGTCGTGACGCTGAGAATTGCTTCCACTTCCTTTTTTCCTAGCCATTGTACCTAAAAACAACACAAATTAAAACACAAGTCAAAACATTCAATTAAAATAACACAAGTTAAAACACATGTTTAAAACACAAGGTAATGTTTTTTCCTTACTACTATACTAATATTACCACTTCCACCACTACCTCTTTCACCACCATTACCCCCATCAACACCACAATTACAACCAACATTATAACAACATCAACAACACAATACAAGAACAACAACAACACAATAAACAACAATAACAACAACACAATACAACAACAATAACATAACCAACATCACAATAAACAACAACAACAACCTCACAATACATCAACAAAAACAACAACAACAACAACAACAACAACAACAACATACAACACCAAAATTAAAAAAAATTCAATCCAAAACCCTAATTATTAAAATTAATATCAATTGATAATCAAACTTCACCCATGGGATCTATCTTAGGTCATAATTATACTCTAACAACCTACAATTAACATCTAATTTGAATAAAAATTGAAAAAATCACAAAAAAACAAAAAAAAAAACAAACCGGTGGTGGTGGTGGTGGGGAATACGGTGGCGGTGGCCGGCGGTCGGAAGTGATGACGGTGGTGGTGAGGAATACGGTGGTGGTGGCCGGAGAGGTCTAGGGTGGTGGTGGTGTCGTCTTCGTCGCCGTCGCCCTTTAGATCTTCTCTCTTTTCCGTCGCATATCGCGTCACTCATATTTTTTATTTTGACTGAAGTTTTCAGTCATTTTTGATTTTGACTCAAATTTGACTTTTCGTTTGCGACGGATAATCCGTCGCAAGATGTCCTATAAAAACCCGTTGCGACGGACTAACCGTCGCAAAAACCGTCACAAGTAATTTTTTATTTTGGCGGGTTTGGGATTTTTTTGGCGCACAGAAGCTGCGACGTATCACTTTTTCTGCGACGGACATTCCGTCGCAACTACAAATTTTAGCTACGGAATATAATTCCGTCGCAATGTCCGTCGCAAGCACCTTTTTCTTGCAACGGAATTTAAATCCGTCGCAACGTCCGTCGCTATAAGCATTTTTTTTTGTAGTGCGTGAAACACGCCTGCAATCGAATGTGAAAACAATCTCTACAACATAAGTACGTGTCTGATACACGTTGTTTATATAGCTTTTATGCCCCCGGTTCACATGCATTTAGCTCGCGCTTGCTTGATTTCATTAGTATTTTAGTAGCTATTTGCTTTATATTGCGATACTGTCGTTCCTCGTTTGTATTTTGCAGGTTTTGGCGGTCCTGAGCTAAAACCTGAGTCAAATGGAGCGTAAACGAGTACCGAGACAAGAAGACCAAGCTCGAGCTCATACGAGAGCTCGAGAGAAGAATAAAAGACGCTAACGACACATGGCATAGCTCAAGCCTAAAAATAGTTGCTCAAATTGGTGTTGAAGTGTCGTAGCAAGGCGCCCGGGCGGGCGGACTTTATGCCCGGGCGGGCGGCAAACTCTATGCGGCAAATAACTGGTCGAAACAAGGCGCCCGGGCGGGCGACCTTGGGTGCCCGGGCGGGCGACCCCCCGAACCGATCGGTTCACACCCCGAACCGCTCGGTTCACTTCACTCTTTTCTCCGGATTTTCGTGGCCTATAAATAGAAGTCGAGTTAGGGTTTTTCATTCATTCTTTTTCATTATTTTTCAGCCTTAGGTTTTAGAATTAGTTTTCCTCTCTTTTAAAACTTCTCAAAAACAACTTAGATTAGATTTAATCTCCTTCAAGTTTCGATCTTTACATTGAATTGCGAGAATTACTCCGGGTTTGTTTCAATTACTTTCATCTCTTGTTTAGTTTGTGAATTTGATTTCATTGTAATCATTGGTAATCGATTTAATTCAAGTTTGATTTCAATTACTTTTCATTCATCATGCCTTATCGTTGTTATTGCATTGCTTTGAATTTCCCTAATTATGCATAGCTAATCTCATCCTAGGGTTCTATGGGGATCGATGATTGATTCTTTGGCTTAATTGCTGATTTGGTTATCTTTTGATTGCTTGTTGTTATTCTAACCTCATGCCCTAATTCCTCTTCCAATTGATCAAAGGCCACGATTGATTGTGTTGACCTAGGAAGCCTAAACCTAAGATCGAGAGCCTGGTTAAGGTGTGCCTTGCGTGAGAGTTAGTAGAGCGAAGCTAATACGTAGCGAGAGCCCGTTAGTTAAGCTTTAGGTTTGACTTTGATCCGAGAGGACTTGTCCTAAACCATTAACACAAACCACCATTAGTATCCTTTTCAGTGATAGCCTTAGGTGAAATCATCGTGAACCTGTGACCCTAGATTCTTCCTTTATCGTCTTTTAAGCCTTTGATTTTATCCTGCCTTTAGTTTATAGTTCAACCAAATCCCTTTTCATACCTTGAGATTGACCGTTCATAGCCGAGCATTTCCTTGACTACTCCATCTCCCTGTGGATCTCGACCCTACTGCCACTAGCTACCTAGTTAGTAGTCTTTAGGTTATTTTGATTGAGGAGACGCGACTTTACCCTCATCAATTTTGGCGCCGTTGCCGGGGAGACGGTTAGCTAGTTATTGTTTTTGCTTAGTTTTTGTTAGGTTTTTCTCTCTTGTCTCAAGGAACCTAGTTCCTTGAGACCGTTTCTCATCGTTTTTGTGTAGTTTCGTTTATGCGCAGGTCACCTACAGGTTTAGTTTCTTTTGAGCCTGAACCTGAGCGAGCTCTACATCGACTACGCAAGCAAGCGATTCAAATAGTTGATCTTAACATCGAGGAAGCGTCGTCTAGTGCTACGCAATCGTCCTACGAAGAGGACACACCTCCACTATCTCCAGTTTCTCCACCGCCAGTGACAATGCCAAAGCTTTACAGTCACTCGGTTCCTAAACCAGAATCCATACCTAATGGATTCACGATGCCCGAGACGCTACAGGGCAATTTCGAGATCCGCCCCGCCTTCCTAAACTTGGTGGAACGGAATCAATACGGTGGTTACCCGACAGAGGATCCCGGTAGGCACATGCAGATGTTTACCGATTATTGTTCTACGATAAAGCAAGCCGGGATCACTCAGAACCAGATAAGGGAAATGCTGTTCCCTTTTTCATTGAAGGATCGAGCCCGTGAATGGATCACGGACCTCGACAAGGAAGCTGCAGGGATCACTGATTGGAATGGTCTTGCTCTTGCGTTCTACTCTAAGTTCTACCCTCCCGAGCACACAAATCAAATGAGGAGCCAAATTCAGGGCTTCAAGCAAACATTCGACGAGTCGTTTGCCGAGGCATGGGAGCGATATAAGAAGCTCATCCGCAATTGTCCTCATCATGGGCTTAATACTTGGTTGGTGATCATGACATTCTACAACGGGTTATATGCGGAGAGCCGGGCTATCCTTGATTCAGCTGCAGAGGGACGTTTCGCTAACAACGTCGATGACGACAAAGCTTGGGGTTTGATCGAGGAGATGGCGGTTCACTCATCTCAATTTGGACAGCCTAGGGGTAATTCACGGTCTGCTCATAATGACCGTGATAAGGAGAGTATTAGTGCGCTTACGAGTCAGGTTGCTGCGCTGACGGCGCAGATTAGCAGGATGACTGATGGGGGTTCTTCTAGTGCCCATATAAATGCTGTTATGGGGCACGATATGGGTTATACTACGGGGTATGCTGCGCCCCACGAGCAAGTTCATGCCTACCAATCCTATCCACAGAACTTGCCCTACCAAAACCAACCTCCACAAAATCAACCCTACATCCCTCCCCACAAAAACTACCAACCACCTCCACCCAACTACCAAAAACCCACCTATACACCTCCTCCACCTACCCCGGGACCCGATCCTATGGCCGAGATGAAGGCCATGATGATGCAAATTGCCGCAGTAACAATGTCCGTGCAGAAGTCACAACAAATGATGCTGCAGCAGATGCAAAAGGACGGGCAAGCTAAGGACGCCGCGATCAAAATGCTCGAGAATCAAGTGGCTCAACTGGCCACTTCGCAGGCGTCTCGTCAGCAGGGCATCCTACCGCCCCAAGGTAATCCTCCTAACCCTCCTCATGATACAGCATGTGCTATTACTTTGCGTAGTGGTATAGTTTATGACAGCCCAAAGCATCCGGAGGAAGAGGAGAAGAACGGCTCAGCAGACACGGCCAAACCGTGTGCACAGAGGCCAGCTAGGCGACAGCAACTTGTGGACGATGCTGTCAAGGACAAGGCACCAGAGATCCAGATCAGGCTTCCTTTTCCGAGCCGTGTACTTCCGGCTACCGTGGATCCCAAGCTCAGTAAGTTCTTTGAGATTCTCAAAGCGTTGCAGGTAAACATTCCATTCATTGACTTGGTTAAACAGATTCCTGCTTATGCTAAGTTTCTTAAAGAGGTCATATCTAGGAAGCGTTCAATAGACGGAGTTGAGACTGTGTCCTTTGTGGGGGAAGGTAGTGCTTTATTGCAGGGTAGTTCGCCTCCTAAGCTGAGTGACCCCGGGACCTTCTCCATCCCTTGTTCTATAGGGAGGTATGTTGTGCAGAACGCGTTATGTGACCTGGGGGCTAGTGTAAGTGTCGTTCCCTATTCCATCTGCAAGAAACTGAACATGACTAAGTTAGGTGTTACCTCCATGACTCTGCAGATGGCCGACCGTAGTGTCCAGAGACCCTTAGGTATCTTAGAGGACGTCCCGGTTAAGGTAGGGAAATTTTACATCCCTGTAGACTTCATTGTCTTAGACATTCCCGAGGACCCCCACATCCCGATCATCTTAGGTCGACCTTTTTCTCGCACACTGGCAGTGCCATAGATGTCTGAATAAGACTCGACATTCTCGGTGGGAGGTGAGAAGCTCACGCACACGGTCTAGCATCCCCGCCTCCCTATGCGGCTGAGCCTGCTTTTGCCGTTGACCTTGCCCTCCGCCTCACTCTACCTGAGACCCTTGGAGGTTGTTTCTTCCGGCCGCTTGTGCGTGTCTTACGCAGTCGGGCCGTGATCCTGGTTTGGGGGAACGGAAGATCACGAGGGCAGATGTCTCTGCTCCTGGCGATGGAGGTGGAGGCCCACAGTCTGCAATGCTTGGAGCACGGGGGCGATGTGGCGAGCTCCTTGGAGGTGGAGACCCTACGGTTGAGTCGCCGGGCGCGCAAGGGAGATATGGAGCGCCTTTCCGCGATGGAATCCCTTGCTTGATGGACTATTCTGCTCTTCCTCGTGGAGATCGAGTTTTATGGCGAACGGATGCGATTTCGCCAAGTGAAGCTGCTGCTAGTGGACAACGTCCTTGGCCCGATTTGACATGATTTGATGAGCTTGACGACGGTCGTGCGGGACCATTATAAACCAGCGCTTTCCGGGAGGCAACCCGTTGACATTTTGTAATTTGTTGTACTTCACTTTGCTATGGTTTGGTTTGTTTTTGTTGACATTTTAGACTTTTGTTGAGCGCGTGAGGATGAGGGATTTATGATTGATTTAGCACGCAGGTACCTACGGACTCTGCGTCCCTAGTATCGTTGAGAACAGGCCCCTGCTATTCGGCCTACCCTTTCTCACCTGCTGCTCCAAAGTACCTCACAGCTGGACTGAATTGGATGCAAATCTGTGGATCGGTAGCCGCACTCCATGCTTCGCTTCGGTTTGGGGGAGCTCCTTCACGAGCATGTGAGCTTTCTTACTCTTTTTCCCTTACTTCCTCGCTTTTATCTTCCCCCGTATGCTTAGTGTCCTTTGCTTTGCTTGCTTATCTGTGCATTTTGCTCACATTGAGGACAATGTGTAGTTCTGGTTTAGGGGAGGAAAGCTCTTGCGCGCTTTTGTTTGCATTTTCGTTTTTGTGTGTTTTATTTTATATAAAAATCCAAAAAATCAAAAAAAATTCTGAAAAATCCAAACCTTTTCGGCTTGAATTGTCTAGTTTGGAGAATTGATTAGTGTGCTGTTTTGATCTTTAGTATCTCCAAGTCGACTTTCTATCGTCGTAGCATGCACTATATGTTTGTTTCCTGTTAATAGATTGCGAGTCTCAAACACTAGCCCACTCATTTGCTTAATTCTTATCGCTTTTCGTTCTTTTACTTTCGATATTGGTATTCCTGCGAGGCATTGGCTTGTGGAATGTTTGGCATGTTGGAAGGTGGTTTGTTTGGAGCGATTATTTAATGTTGGAGCAATGCTTCGATGCTCTTGGAGGGGACTCATTGATTTGAGTAACCACAGTGGCCATGAATTTGGTTGCGACCGAGAGTATGAGCAATGATGTAACCCTTAAGGAAATATGTGTACCCGAGCGCGATTTTTACCGAGTGAACGTCAAGCTTAACGGTACCACATACGAGGGATGCTCCACATTTGCAAAAGAAAAAAAACATAGAAAGAAACGAAAAGGAAAAAATGGAATGATGTGGTAAGAATGGTTGAATGGAAGTGGTATGCTTGGTTGGCCTTGCTTGAATCCAATTATCGTAAGTTTTATTTTTGCGAAAGCGTAGGAAGCTAGTAATATGATGTTGGTGCGAATAGTTGAGACTTGTGCTCTATTTTCGGTGAATTAGACTATGGTTGTGAGTCTATGTGCATAGGTCGTCCACTTCGAGATGCTAACGTGACTAACTAGCTACGCTTTGATTTTCTCCGACGCTGTTTGCTTGAGGACAAGCAAAGGTTTGGTTTGGGGGAGTTTGATACACGTTGTTTATATAGCTTTTATGCCCCCGGTTCACATGCATTTAGCTCGCGCTTGCTTGATTTCATTAGTATTTTAGTAGCTATTTGCTTTATATTGCGATACTGTCGTTCCTCGTTTGTAGTTTGCAGGTTTTGGCGGTCCTGAGCTAAAACCTGAGTCAAATGGAGCGTAAACGAGTACCGAGACAAGAAGACCAAGCTCGAGCTCATACGAGAGCTCGAGAGAAGAATAAAAGACGCTAACGACACATGGCATAGCTCAAGCCTAAAAATAGTTGCTCAAATTGGTGTTGAAGTGTCGTAGCAAGGCGCCCGGGCGGGCGGACTTTATGCCCGGGCGGGCGGAAAACTCTATGCGGCAAATAACTAAGTCGAAACAAGGCGCCCGGGGGGGCGACCTTGGTGCCCGGGCGGGAGACCCCCCGAACCGATCGGTTCACACCCCGAACCGCTCGGTTCACTTCACTCTTTTCTCCGGATTTTCGTGGCCTATAAATAGAAGTCGAGTTAGGGTTTTTCATTCATTCTTTTTCATTATTTTTCAGCCTTAGGTTTTAGAATTAGTTTTCCTCTCTTTTAAAACTTCTCAAAAACAACTTAGATTAGATTTAATCTCCTTCAAGTTTCGATCTTTACATTGAATTGCGAGAATTACTCCGGGTTTGTTTCAATTACTTTCATCTCTTGTTTAGTTTGTGAATTTGATTTCATTGTAATCATTGGTAATCGATTTAATTCAAGTTTGATTTCAATTACTTTTCATTCATCATGCCTTATCGTTGTTATTGCATTGCTTTGAATTCTTCCCCAATTATGCATAGCTAATCTCATCCTAGGGTTCTATGGGGATCGATGATTGATTCTTTGGCTTAATTGCTGATTTGGTTATCTTTTGATTGCTTGTTGTTATTCTAACCTCATGCCCTAATTCCTCTTCCAATTGATCAAAGGCCACGATTGATTGTGTTGACCTAGGAAGCCTAAACCTAAGATCGAGAGCCTGGTTAAGGTGAGCCTTGCGTGAGAGTTAGTAGAGCGAAGCTAATACGTAGCGAGAGCCCGTTAGTTAAGCTTTAGGTTTGACTTTGATCCGAGAGGACTTGTCCTAAACCATTAACACAAACCACCATTAGTATCCTTTTCAGTGATAGCCTTAGGTGAAATCATCGTGAACCTGTGACCCTAGATTCTTCCTTTATCGTCTTTTAAGCCTTTGATTTTATCCTGCCTTTAGTTTATAGTTCAACCAAATCCCTTTTCATACCTTGAGATTGACCGTTCATAGCCGAGCATTTCCTTGACTACTCCATCTCCCTGTGGATCTCGACCCTACTGCCACTAGCTACCTAGTTAGTAGTCTTTAGGTTATTTTGATTGAGGAGACGCGACTTTACCCTCATCAGTGTCCAACCAAACGAAATGACCAGAATACATGCCAAGGACTTACGCGGGAAGGCCAGGGTAAAGGGTGAAAGGTGGTTGCGCCAAGCGCGTATAGGATAAGTGGAGCTTAGATCGGTAGTTGCATATATAACTACTAAACCAACTCGCCACAACAATCAACCCAACTGCATCGACTCGGAGGCAAAATAAACTCAAGCTCAAGAAACAACCTCCGTAAGAAAAGTCGAATAATCACGTCAACCAACCGTGTTATGTACAAACCCCAAACGAAATAACATATTTTTGTGTTTTTTTTTTTTTTTTCTCTCTTTTTTTTTCTTTTGATTTTGATTTTTTCTGTTTTTTTTTTCTTTTTTTTTTTTTAAAAAAATAGAATGCAAACAACAAATAAAAAGGGGTAACGGTAGATGACGGTAATCCACTGCTTCCAACTCGTAACTCTTTTCTACAACCTCAACACAACACCTCAAGCATCATCCAAACATACCGATAATCAATATGCAACTGTCCCGAAAGGGGTAGGTAAGCTGAAAAGGTACGTGGGTAGATAATATGTAGTATAAAAACAAGCTTTAAGGCTAGGACGGGGTGCAAAAAGTGGTAAACCTATAATCTAAAGGGTAAGAAAAATAGGCCATTTGGCTAATGTGGAGCTCATAAAACAAGTATAAGTGCTGCATTTCCTCATGTAATGCCGCTAGCCACCAACCCGACACGACTCAGTATTAAGCAGATTGAGTTCACATTTACGCATGTTAATATTACGCCCTGCACGAGGAGGAACTACACATAACCTAACAACAAGGAGACCAGTCATAGATGTCACTGGCCTTGGAGGCTCTAATCAACTCCATATATGTAGCTTACTAATTATCGGTCGAGTCTATGGTTCAACAAAATCAAACTAGCAACTGACTCGTAAGATCAACTCCGTAACGCGTGAAGCACATGCTCAATCATGTTAAGTGTAAGAAAAGGACAAACATTAGGCAATAAAATCATCGTCGTTTTGCATGTTTCTACATCTAACTGACTCTATTTTATGAAATTTTTGACATTTTTAAATTTTTTGGATTTTTTTTTTTTTGAAAATGAAAAGGAAAACAAGGAAAACAAAAGCAATAAAACTAACTAGCACACAAACGAGAGATAAAAATAAAGCAACCTAATTCCTCCCCCAAGCCTAAACATCACAATGTCCTCAGTGTGATCAGCAGCAAACAATAACCAACAACCATAACCAGAAAACACAACTGCAGGACCTAAAATATATAATGGGGAAGGAATAAAACGAGAGTAGAGAGTAGAAGACGATCAGACATGTGAATTCCCTGCCGCCAGATGCTCAGGGGTTAGTGGCCAGCGTGCCACTAGGAGGAGTCGTCCTCGTACTCGTCAATAGCCACAAGATCGTCGTCATCTGCGGCCAACCCGGAACCAGCAGCACCCGATCCAGACGCGCCCGCGTCACCAAAACCAGCATAGGGCTGCTGCGGAGCTCCATATCCATGTCCACCATCCGGCCAAGTGTAAGGGGTAGAGTAATAAACGGGCTGAAGATTAAGCCCTCCATGAATGCTCGGGTCTGTATACCCGCCGTCGGGCCAAGTGTAGAAGGACGGGTGAGGTCCCTCTGGTGGAACGGAGCCCTGCCTCGCATAGGCATCGTAGCTGGGGAACTGACTCAACCCCATATCAGCATAAACCCTGTCAATACGCGCGTGCGTTGCGCCCAAGTCATTCCGGTACTCCTGCCGAAATGAATCAAAATCGGAACGAAAACCAGTCAAGCCTAAATCCATCCGACCCATCATAGCACCGATGTCCGGGTGCAGATCGTAATACTGCGGGGTACTCGATGCTGCGGAGGCACCTGTGTAGGCTCCTTAACGCCTGCAGAAGAGGTCGCAGCGGGGTGGTTCTCACGACGGCTGAAAGTGCGGACGGGAACAGTAGGAGCAGGAGCACCTGCAAGTGGTAAAGTGTAAGAGGGCTGGTCCGCACGTAGCTCCACCTGAGAGAGGGGTGCTGGAAGCTCGATACTCGGAACCTTGTTTATCATCCAAACACGTTTACCCACCGAATTTAGGGTCAGCCAATTCAAAGGAGCATGAAAATAGTTGGTATCAAGAAGTAAATTCCCCGCGATAGCGTCTCGCGGGTTATCAACAAAATCGACTGTCCGCATAGCAATTTGGGTGATGAGGCCACCCACGAACACCGGCACATTTGCCGTGTAATTAGTAGAGATTCTCTTCAAGTGAAGAGCGAGATGGTGCGCGATGTTGATATGAAACTTTTCGGGTTTCTGGCGGAGGTACTGTCCCAAGATCATCATCTCCTCCGTACGAACATTGTGAGGCTCGTTCCTGCTAAATATCGTCAAACCCATGAACCTCTGCCAAATGCGAATGGCAGGCTGATGTATCTGAACCGAACTCATGTGTCGACCCGGCTCGTGGCGCATCTCAGAAATAGCGCGCCAGAGCTCCGTATAATCAAAAGTATCAGGAGCCTCATGTGACCGCCGATTAGCTAACCCGAAAATTTCACCCAATTACTTCGTCGTTAACGTGATATCCTTATTCATAAGCCTAAACTGCAAGACGGGTTGCCCGGAACTAGCATCTTTTTTAACAACCAATGAACTCAGAAATTCCCAAGTGAGGCGAGGATACGTCATTCTAACCAATCCGAACATAAATTCCATCCCAACGCCCTTAAAAAGTTTCGCCGTTACAGCGTCTAATCCTAGGGCTCGCAAAGAATGTCGACAGATGAACCTAGTAGGGATGAGGGACCGATTCTTGATAACGGTAAACTTATCCTTTTGAGTAGTGGAAGTAAATATTACCTGATCAAAATCGGGATCCGGTTCAATGTCGGGTTGAGCCTCTTGATACCGAGTGTTAGGGCGACCTTGTTTCCGAGCTCCTTGCGATGGTTCCGCCATGGAAATGAGTAGGTTGAAGAGGGGTTGAGTTTTAGGGTTTGGGTTAAAAGAGAGAAAAGGATTTCGTGGGGGTAGAGAGTAGTTAGTGAGAGAGAGTGAGTGAAAATGAGAATGTGTGGTGAAATTAGGCGGATTCCGCGTATAAAATCAGCTCAGGATGCATTAGCCGGTCAGGACCGGCTGCCGGTCGCCCGGCCTGACCCGAAACTTCAGCATGACATCATCATTTTCGTCGAATTCTTTACGCTCCTCAGCCGGTCCCAGACCGGCTGCCGGTCGCCCGGCTTAGGGGACCTGTAGCTCCTTTTCTTCGTTTTCTCAAAATTTCAAACTCTTCTCAAATTTAGCCTGCGGCCCCGGGCGCCAGCCGGCTGGCGGTGGCCCGGCTCTCGAGCCTCGTTTTCTCTGCTTTAAAATTTCTAAGTGTGGAATTTGAAACTCAACCTGCACTACTCAAGAAAATTATTAATACCCTCACTCTCGTCTCACCTAAAATGTAATGAAAATGCTAAAAATCAACAGTACAGTTAATACAAGAACACACGGGTTGCCTCCCGGGAGCGCTGGTTTTAAGTCCCGCTCGACTTTGTTACCTCATCAGCAAGAGGAATCAAGTGGTGCGAGGTAGAGTACCTCGACCAAACCAACTGCAGCTCCATCGTGATATAGCTTAAAACGATGTCCATTAGCTTGAAAACGCTCGCCCGCGCCATTTTCAAGCTCAAAGTAACCGTACCTGCTCGTCTGGGTAATAGTGAACGGTCCTGACCATCGGGACTTTAGCTTGCCCGGAAATAAGCGAAGTCGGGAATTATAGAGGAGCACCTTATCCCCTACCTTGAATTCACGAGGTAGAATCCGCTGATTATGCCTCTTCTTCGTGCGCTCCTTATAAACCCGCGAGCTTTCATAAGCACTCATACGAAATTCGTCAAGCTCATTCAGCTGCAACAATCGCTTCTCCCCACACAGAGTCGAGTCGAAATTAAGCTCCTTAACTGCCCACAAAGCTTTGTATTCCAACTCAATGGGGAGATGACATGCCTTCTCGTATACCAACCTGTAAGGTGAAGTTCCAATCGGCGTTTTGAACGCCGTCCTGTAAGCCCATAAGGTGTCATCAAGCTTCGAACTCCAATCCTTGCGTGATTTAGTGACCACCTTCTCAAGAATAGACTTGAGCTCCCTGTTTGAAACTTCAACCTGCCCGCTCGTCTGCGGGTGATAAGCAAGAGCAGTACGGTGTTGAACACCGTACTTCCGTAGTAGAGTATCGAGATGCTTCTCGTGAAAATGACTTCCCCCATCACTTATGATTGCGCGAGGGACCCCAAACCGAGGAAAGATCATCTTGCGAAATAAGTTAATTACCACCTTAGCATCATTGGTAGGAGATGCAACAGCTTCGACCCACTTAGAGACGTAGTCGACAGCAACAAGTATAAAACGGTTCCCATTAGAAGACGGGAACGGGCCTTGGTAATCGATTCCCCAAACGTCAAACAGCTCGACCTCTAGTATACCTGTTTGAGGCATTTCATGCCTCCGTGAGATGTTCCCGGTTCTTTGGCACGCATCACATGATAGGACAAAAGCTGCTGCGTCCTTGAATAGAGTAGGCCAATAAAACCCAGACTGTAAAACCTTCGCCGCGGTCTTGGTGGGACCATGATGCCCACCATAAGGAGAGGAATGACATCCCTATAGCACTCCGCAAATCTCCCAATCAGGTACACATTTACGGAACAATCCATCGCTACACTCACGGAACAAATGCGGATCATCCCAAAAGAACTTCTTCGCATCATGCCGAAACTTCTTCTTTTGTTGAGAAGTAGCATCCTTGGGAAATGTACCTGCAACCACAAAGTTAGCATAATCGGCGAACCAAGGCTCACCATGACGAACTGCCATCAACGAGTCATCCGGAAAAGAGTCGTCAATAGGAACGACAACTCCACCCTCATCGAAACGCAGTCGAGACAGATGATCCGCAACCACATTCTCAGCACCCTTCTTATCGCGGATTTCAAGGTCGAATTCCTGGAGTAGCAGAATCCAGCGAATCAACCTAGGCTTGGCTTCCTTCTTAGCTAGGAGATACTTCAATGCCGCAGGGTCCGTATAAACAATCACCTTGGACCCAATAAGATATGATCAAAATTTGTCCAACGCGTAGACAATGGCAAGAAGTTCCTTCTCCGTGGTTGCATAGTTAACCTGCGCTTCATCCAAGGTTTTACTAGCATAGTAGATAGCATGTAAGACCTTGTCGCGCCTCTGTCCCAACACCGCACCTATCGCATAATCACTAGCATCGCACATAATCTCGAACGGCAAGTTCCAATCTGGAGACTGGATAATCGGTGCGGAAATCAAAGCCTGTTGAATCCTGCGAAAAGCTTCAACACACTCATCAGTAAACACAAAGGGGGCATCCTTCATGAGGAGCTGGGTGAGTGGTTTAGCAATCTTTGAGAAGTCCTTGATAAAGCGGCGATAAAACCCCGCATGACCAAGGAAACTTCGGACCCCTTTCACGTTAACGGGAAGAGGTAGTTGCTCAATCACTTGTATTTTAGCTCTGTCAACCTGGATGCCCCTATTAGAAACAACATGACCAAGGACGACACCCTCTTTAACCATAAAGTGACATTTCTCCCAGTTCAACACTAAATCGACGTCCTCGCAACGCTTTAGGACTTTAGACAAGTTATTCAGACAAGACTCAAAATCAGTCCCGTACACACTAAAATCATCCATAAAGACCTCCATGATAGACTCGATGAACTCGGAGAAAATACTAATCATACAACGTTGAAAAGTAGCAGGCGCATTACATAAACCAAACGGCATTCGACGATAAGCAAAAGTCCCGTAAGGACACGTAAAAGTAGTCTTTTCCTGATCCTCAGGATGACTGGGGATCTGGAAGAAACCTGAATAGCCGTCTAAATAACAGAAATACTTGTGACATGCTAACCTTTCCAACATCTGATCAATGAAAGGAAGTGGGTAGTGATCCTTCTTCGTGGCGGCATTCAATCTTCTATAGTCAATGCACATCCGCCATCCGGTCACAACTCTCGTGGGAATCAGCTCGTTCTTCTCGTTCTTGACCACTGTAGTCCCGCCCTTCTTAGGCACAACTTGGACAGGACTAACCCACCTAGAATCCGAAATCGCGTAGATAATACTGGCGTCAAGGAGCTTCATCACCTCCTTCTTCACAACCTCTTGCATATTTGGGTTCAACCGCCGTTGACCCTGAATCACCGGTTTGTGATCATCCTCGAGGTGAATCCTGTGCATACAGAAATCAGGACTAATACCTCTCAAATCACTAAGACTGTATCCCAACGCCTTCTTGTGCCGTCTCAAAAATTCCAGCAAAGCTTGTAGCTGGGACTCCGTAAGATCTTTGCTGACGATCACCGGATTCATCTCTTCGTCATCTAAGAATGCATACTTCAAGTGAGTAGGCAACGGCTTCAACTCGGGTTTTTGGACCTCAGCAGCATAAAAGGTCTCAACCATCTCGGTGATGTCGAAGTCTCTCCGTTCATCAGCATATAGGAGAGCTTCGAGTTCATCTATTTCCGCATTCCACGGACCTGTCTCATCATCTGCACAATCATCGCACATTAAAACTTCCAAAGGATCCTTGGACAAGGATCCCTCGGAGACAAAAGACACCGACTCATCAACAACATCAATAATATCAAGATAATAGCAAGACTCTTCTAACATCGGGCTCTTAAGGGCTTGGATAAGGTTAAATGTCACCTTATCACCCCCTACCTCTAGAGTCAACCTACCGTTCTTAACATCTATTACCGCCCCGGCCGTGTGTAGGAATGGTCGTCCTATGATAATAGGTATCTGGTTATCCTCAGCCATGTCCAAAACAATAAAATCAACAAGGAAAAAGAACTTCCCTACCTTCACGGGGACATCCTCAAACACTCCTATAGGTCGCTTGACCGAACGATCGGCCATCTGCAGGGTGACACTAGTACACTTCAACCCTCCCATGTTTAGTTTCTCACAAACTGAATAAGGCATAACGCTCACGCTCGCTCCCAAATCACATAAGGCTTTGTCAATAACGTGGGTGCCTATGGTGCAAGGAATGGAGAAACTACCCGGGTCCTTCAACTTAGGGGGTGCACTACTCTGTAAAAGGGCACTACACTCACCTGTAAACGCTATAGTTTCAACTTCATTAAAAGAACGTTTCTTCGTGAGAATATCTTTCATAAACTTAGCATAAGAAGGTACCTGGGTGATAAGCTCAGTAAATGGGACGGTTACCTGCAAATTCTTCACGACCTCCATAAACTTACCGAACTGCGTCTCGGCCTTAGCATTTCTTTGACGTCCCGGAAACGGGAGTTGAATCTTTATCGGAGGCGTAAGAGTAGTAGTAACATCCTTAGAAGTATCTTGGACCTTAGCCTTGGCATCTTTAGCTTCACCTTCAACTTTCTTCCCCAAATCAACATCACCCGTAGCGTCAAACTCACCAGCCGGTTGCACGACCGGCTGCCGGTCGACCGGCTGCCGGTCGACCGGCTCCGGTGACCTGACGTCCTGTTTTCGCGAATTTTCGGCCTCAATTCCATCCGGATGCTTCGGACCGTCATAATGCGTGCCGCTACGCAATGTGATCGCATTTGCTGTGTCATGAGGCGGGTTTCCTTGCGGTGGGAGTGTCCCGTGTTGCCTCGTAGCCTGTGAACTTGCTAACTGCGCAACCTGCGTTTCCAACATCTTAATAGCTGCGATCACTTTTCTGCATCTGCGTCATCATAGTTTCCCGAGTCTTGGCCATCTGCAGCATCATGGCCTTCAATTCACTCACACCATGATCAATAGCGGGAGTAGGAGCGGATTGAACTTGTGGTTGTTGTTGATAATGTTGTTGATGGTGGAATTGGGGCCTTTGATTTTGAAAACCTGGCGGTTGGTAGATCCGTTGTGGCGGAACGACGCTTGGTCGCTTTATTCGCGGGCGGCTTGCGGAGTAGGGTTGAGAACGTTCTGGTTCCGATAAGAAAGCAGAGACCGATCATAGCCCGGCTGATTCTGATACGGCAAGTTAGAACGATAAGAAGCAAAAGCGTTAACCTGCTCCTGCGAACTCATTCATTCATGTGCATAATGACCAACAATCCCGCAATTACTGCATCCTGCGTCGTGCCCCATAACCGCGTTAACCTGCTGCGCATTAGACGAACCCGCACCACTCAGCTTGTCAACCTTCATCGATAAAACCGAAATTTGGCTCGTTAAAGCATTCACAGAATCCTTCTCGCGATCACCATGAGCCGCGCGAGAATTTCCCCGAGGTCGATCGTACTGTGAGGTATGGATCGCCATTTTCTCGATCAATGCCCATGCCTGGTCATCATCGACGCGTTGTCGTGAAACCGCCTTCCGGTGAATCCAAGATAGCCCGACTTTCAATACACCCGTTGTAAACGTCATGATCACGAGCGGTCGCTCAACCCGTGGTGAGGACAATCACGGATGAGTTTCTTGAACGCTCCCAAGCTTCAAAGTGATTCGCCGAAAGTTTGCTCAAGCTTTGGATTTGGCTCGGATCCGATTAGTTCGCCCGAGGATAATACTTTATAAAATGCCATAGCTAACCTGTTCCAATCAGAATACCGCTACCGTCCCGTCTGTGCTCTGATCCACTCACGGGCTCGATCACGTAGCGAGAAGGGGAACAACATTTCCCGAATCTGGTTTTGAGTAATACCGTTCTGTTTTATCGTAGAACAGTAATCCGTGAAAACCTGCATATGACGACCAGGATCCTCCGTAGGATTGCTGCCAAACTGATTACGCTCCACCAAGCTGAGGAAGGCGGGGCGAATCTCAAAGTTGCCTGTAAGAGTAGGGGGCATCGTAAATCCATCAGGTATGGATTCCGTTTTGGGCAAAGAGTGACTTGAAAGTTTCGGCATAGTCACTTGCGCCTCAGAAACAACACTAGAAGTAGATGGTGGAGTAGTGTCCTCTTGTTAGGACGATGCTTCTGAACGAACTTCTTCGTCTGAAACTTCCACAACCTCAAGCTCGTATGCCTCAGCAAGCTCCTTAAAGAAGTTACGCGAACGTCGAAAGGTACGCTCCGGTTCAGGATCGAATGGAACTAAACCTGAAGGTGACCTGCGCATAAACAAAAACTACAAGGAGAAGTGAGAAACGGTCTCAAGGAACTGGAGTTCCCTGAGACAAAAGAAATAACCTACTAAGCAAAAGCGGAAATAATACCGTTCCCCGGCAACGGCGCCAAAATTGATAAGGCTAAGTCGTCACGCCTCAATCAAAATAAACCTAACAGACAACTAACAAGTAGCTAGGGGTAAGAGGATCGTATCCACAGGGAAACGGTGTAGTAATAAGTTGAAGTCGGAGTAAACAGGTCAGTCTCAAGGTGTGAAAAAGGGTTTGGTATAAACTATAAACTAAAGCAAATAATAAAGCAGATAAATAGAAAATATATAAGGGGAAAGATTAGGGCATCGGGTTCATTATGACAATGATTCAGGAACTCAAATTTATAAGACGGAAGAGATAAACTGTGCAAGTGACTAGGTTTGTAAAACGCTCTCTCGAGTCAATTTTAACCTTAAGCAAATTTAGCGGGCTCTCGCAACTTACTAAATTCAACTTATCAATCTCGCGTAAGTCTAGTTTTAACTCGGCTTTCGATCTTAAATTAAAAACTTACTCAGGTTCAATTAAACTCAGATAAACTCGGTGATCAGGCGAAATAATCTTAATTCAATTGGCATAAAACGCGTAGAAAGAAATCAAGTGCACAATATATTCAACCAGTTTAATCCTAAAACATGTTCCTGGACCAAATATCACAAATTCCCCTAACCCTAATTGGAAAACTAGCTACTCATATTTAGGGCAAACAACATATTAATAATTAAACTAAAGGAATTAAGAACAATAAACATGAAATTACCAATTGAAATAATCTTGAGATTGATCCTGAGTACCGACGGTTACAAAGCTTGAAGATGAAATTAAAGAGGACTTGAAGTTTTTCTAGAGAGTAATTTCTAAAAGAGCAGTAAAAAGCAGTAATGAAAGACGATAAACTAAACCTAACTCACGAATCTCTATTATATAGTAATTCCTAAAATATTAAAATAATTAAAATACAAAACAAATCCGTCAAATAAAGCTCCAAAGCCGGCCGGCCGGCTGCCGGTCGGCCACCGACTACGTAGCCCAAATTTTGGGCTTAAAATCTCCGCGAAAGTCAACGAAATCCCTTTAGCCGGCCGACCGGCCGCCGGTCAGGTTTGACCGGCCGGTCCTCAGATATGGGCTGGCTCGACTTGGGCCTTGACTTCTCAATACTCTTGGGCTGGACTTGCCTCCAATTGTCGCCCAACTCATCCATTTTACTTCGATCCCGAGCTCGTCTTTGCCTCGGCTTTCGGGTTTCCGTCACTAACTCCAATATTCAGCTCAAATGCAAGGAAATGCTACAAATTCCTGCAAACCACGGAAGAACACCAAAAGCGCTACTCGAGCGATATGTGAGAACAAAATGGCCCTAAAGGGCGCATTTTGACAATAAAAAGCAGCTCGGGACGGGGGTAAAAACATATAGAAATAACGTATATCAGTGACTGAGAAGACGCTTTGATTATAATGTATGTCATTCCAGTAAAATTTATGTCTAGAATTTTCCTAGATTCATAATACTAACCAAAATGTACAATTTTTTTTCACTCTAATTTTGAAGGGAGCAAATCAGAAGCGAGAGACCTAAGCTGGGATATGCAAGGGTTAGTTATCGAACCTAAATTTTGTTAAAACATTATTAAAAGTTTTGTTTGAGTGATTCCTTAAAAATTGTACAAACCTTAATCAGGCAAGGAAGGCAACATCTCGCAAATGGAAATCCTTCTCGGCCGATGTGAGTACTATCTCGACATTTCAATAATGAATTTGTGCTACATCGCCCATAGTGCTTTATTGGAGCACGATGTCTACGTAAATCATGCGTTAGATCGACTTAATTTGTTGGTATTTATATGACACAAGTTTCAGAATAAGCTTAAGTACCAGCTTAAAATGCTGAGCACGTCCAAGAGTAAGGTTTTGTACGTGTGTCATTTGACGCATGAATCATGTCCATCGTTCAAACTCTCGCAATGTTTCCTACGTGTGAAACGTTTCCTCTTAGGTGACATTTTTTGTTATGATGTTTTCAGGTGAAGATGGAATACCTGAATGGAGTAATTCCTAAACAGGAACTGACAACTTGAAACTCACGGAACGGGTCTGGGATCGATGGACGGGATTGCATCGATCTTAATAATCTGTAGTTATCGTGTGAATTTTCTTGTGATATTGTTGGTAGTGTTGCTCGGTAGAACTGGATTTACATTTAAATTTCGCTTGGTCGAGGAACACGACTTATTAGTTTCGGACTTGCAGTAAGCGCCTACATCAATGCAGTTTTTTTTTTTAATTTAGCATTAGCCTATTATAGATTATAGTTCAAGCTGTGACGCTATATAATGTCGAAACAGTTCAAATGAAACGGTCATATTATTGGATTGTCTGAGTGATTAATTATTTAATTACCCGCTAATGGTAGTCATAATGACGTTTTGAAACAGTCGCTGTTCTGGTGGTGTCGAGATGATTATAGCCCAAAAACTGGTTTATCTGTTATACCTGATGTAACGAAATCGACAGCTTGCACTTCGTTAAAAATTTGTGGCAGAAGAAATAAGTGAATGTGTCATTTTAATCTCATAAATGACTTTTTCTTTACACACCTCTGTATCTATTTGTTACTCAGTAGATGTTGTGATGTCAGCCTCTTCGGCCGAACTAAAAATCATCGCAATTACTCCGTATAATGGCAACCTACAGAAAAAAAAGGGAGCGAAAGAGTCTAGTATGGTATGAACAGCGTGAAGTCGATTCTCATCATTTTTCCTATGCATGATTCTCTGTCAAAAATAAATGTTGAACCAAATATGTAATTATATTTGCTTTTTTCTCAGCCATCATTCTTTCCCACGCGCTTTAGTTCCGCCTGTTTCCACAGCAAGTAAGCAATTACATGTTAGTTCTCGAGATCAGCCAAAATTGGTTTTTAAGGAAACGGATTTATGAAAATAACATAAAACATTAGGAGTAATGAAGGATGATAGACCTTGTAGGTACCGGGGTTAAACGGGGAACCACTCGACGTCTTGCTAAGGGCGTAAAGTTAAAAAGATTAAGTACAAAAAACCTTTAAAAACTGTTTTGGAGCCTCCACTAAATTATGAGGGAAATTTAGAACCCGCCTCCGTGTCCTCTTGCTCAAAGACACGTCTTAGAGTTCAAGGCACGTCGACACCTATCCGTCTAAGGTTATTGTGAAACCAGATTCGGATTCGGGTGAGGGTACTTTTCTAAAGCATAAATCAAAATAATGTTTTTATGAAAGATCTTTTGGAAAAGCCTATCAAAAGATAGCCTCTACTAGACTTGAGAATAATGCAAATAATGATACATGAGCCTAAGTAATTCGCTACGTACAAGTGCGATATAAGATGTAAAATAATGCAAAAGAGATTGATTAAACCCTCAGTAAAGCATGCTTAACTTATTAACGAAAACAGTTCAGTTTAAAGACGAATTCATTTTAAGTAGTTTAGATGCAAGATGAGGATTTGCTAAAATGCGTGCAGTAAAATAAAGTTCAATTAGCCATTGATTTATTTTAAAGAGGTCAATTGTTTATGCGACTTTGGAAAGGTGTTACGAATAGGGTGTGTATTCGAGGTGCATGGCCGCCTTATGAAAAGCAGACTTGCGTACCAAAGTCGGGGTGAGCCTAATGTAGGCCCTTGCTAGTCTAGGAAGAAAGACCTTAATCCATGTTTGGGATTAAGTATTACCTGTCTCGGATTAGGAAACCGGCAGCGCTTCGCTTCAAAGGATGAATTCAACACTAGGAAAATGAAGAATTCAAAGGTGTTTTATGCGTGAGGCTTTTGTGAAAGAGAGTATTTTTCAAATTGTGTGAATGAATTGAATGTGTATGAATGAGTTGAATGTCGTATGGAGGGGTGCTCTATTTATAGTGTAGAGTTCGGTAGATTTTAGGAAATCTAGGGATAAAATCGGACTTAGGAGCCGCAAGGCTCCTTGCGGCTGCCCCAAGCAATCGCAAGACATGTTGCGGCTGCCTGCCCTGATCGCAAGGCCTCTTGCGATTGGTAGGGCGGGCAGGATCCTTTTATTCCGTATATTTCTAAATTATTTTTTAGGATTATACGAAATAATCTTGCTTGAACGCCAAGTTACGGATTATTGACTGATGTTAGGGTTTGATTAGGGTTTATCCTAGACCTTGGGAAGCGGGCCAGGAACGGGTCTGGGCTCGGTTCTGGGCCCGGGCCCTGAAAATGTAAAAAGGGTGTATTTTGTGGCATTTTGTGAAATAGGACATTCCGTGAGACTGTCCTGGGTGTTTGCCAATCCTAAAAGATGGTTTTAGAGACTGGTCCTAAATTTAGGGATTTAGGAGGATCGAACTGAACCTTGTTAATGTAAAAGGATCAATTAGCTTGTGTGTTTAAAAGGGGTTGCTTGATGCCGACAGGACTCAATCTGAGACAAACTAGACTCTAGACCTAAGGACACTAAGAGTGATGACCCATAAGGAAACCTCATTTGCATTTAAAAACATTTAACTTGAATTCGTCATAGTTAGAACCATTTAAGTAAACATAAAAGCATGCAATAAAAGTCCATTGTTACATCACTGGGTTTTTGGCGGGAGGTACGGATTTGGGTATCCACAGAGCCCCCAGTTTGACCGAGCTTAGGACTAAAGCGAAAGTCAAACTATACGACAACATCCGGACCGTTACAGTCTCGATATCATCAGCGGCGCGGAGTATGTGTCCATGGGTGAGACTAGGACTCCGAACCGGGCTTATCCGGGGAGGGACAAACATGTTTAGGGACATGACGGTCCTTGCATACTTGTAAGGGCATGCCTGCCAGCTGACTTCCTTTGCGTGCCGTTGTTGTTGCTTGGTCTCGTAAAAGAGTGCGTATGCTTGGTCTCGTAAAAGAGCGCAAATGTTTCATGCTTCGTGCTAGCGCTTGTGTTGGTGCTTATCTCGTAAAGAGTGCTTACATCTGCCGGGAATTATCGTCCGAGGAAAATGTTATTGCTTAGTGTATACGCAAAGGTTATGTATAGTGCTTCAGACTCGTTCAAGAGTGTGGCGGACTTTAGGTGACGCCTTAACCGAGCGACGTAACGTGAGAAAGTGTCTAAAAGGGCTATAAGTGGATTACAAATCCAAATTAGGCCTGAAAATAGGAAAAACACGAAAATGCCCAGAGCAGGAATCGCAAGCGTCCTTGCGGCTCCTTCCCCAAATCGCAAGCGTCCTTGCGATTAGGGTCTTGGGCTTTTTACTCATTATAAAACACGGAAATACCGAGTCATAACATCATTTCCCATTTTCGACTCCTTCTCTCTTAAAACCGATTCCTTGCGATTTCAAGACCGTTTTCGCTCGTTTTTCTTGCTTTGCTTCAAAATGGATCAAGATAACACTCCATTTTACTTGTTTTTATGCATTTTGGTGTTGTAAATTGTTAGATCGTCCTTGAAATGTAGAAAAGACGTTCTTGGTGAAAAACCGTTTTTTAGCTTGAAATTTGTCGTTTGATTACTAGAGAACAATACCATTCCCTTGTATTATGCTATTCTTGAGTACTTGTGTGAAATGTTCATGGTTTGAGGCATTTTTGGACCAATTTAGTATGAAATGGTCCCGACCCAAAAATCGGACCCGGATTTTCGGTCTCGGAATTGCAATTAAACTTCGCCATAGGTTCCCCTTGACAAGTATAGTATGTGTATGGTGTTTGTTTTTGAAAAATGCTAGTAATCGGCCCTTAAATTGAGGTTTAAAGTCGATTAAAACGGAGAACTTAGGTCAAAATTGGGGGTTTTTGATCGGAGTCTCCAAAAAGCAATTAATTGCTATGGGGTGTAGTTGAAGGTTAATGTAGCGTATAGAAACCATCAAGTTGAAATTTTGATGTGTGTAGAGCGGCTTTTAGCCAAATTGTGAATTAGGCCTAAAAGGGCCCTGTGTAGGGTGTTCTTGTCAGGTTGTCACTTCTGTGTCTTCGTCTTGTGTCTTGTAAAATGTTCATGTTCTTCAAATGTCGTAGGAGAAGATTGGTCTGGGGCTCCTATGACGAGGACTCAGTCTCGTCGGAGTACAGGTTCTAGGGCTGAGGAGCCTCCTGCTCCTGGTGGCCCACGTTTGCAGCGTGCTTTCAGTGAGAGGGACGCTGGATCCGTTGTTTTTCCGACCCGGAGGGGTCGTGGACGCGGTATGGGCGCCCGTGGTCGTCGCGGGGGTGCTATAGGTGAAGAGGAGAGAGAGATGGAGGCCATGGAGGAGGGTGAGTCTTCACAGGCTTCAGGGTCTCGTTCTAGGGGCCGTACGAGCCATGGTCCGCGCGTTGACCGTCCTTTTGCAAGGAATTGGGATGGTCACGACCTGGTGGCAGACCGCGAGCATCACTTGTCTCATCGGGCCCTGACTGGGCTTCCGATAGGGTACATGAGGACGTTCTCTGGCATTTCTGATGAGGGTAAAGTCGCGTCTCCTCAATCAAAATAAACCTAGACAAACTACTAACAGAAGGTAGTGGTAAGCAGGGTCGAATCCACAGGGAGATGGACGAAGTCAATGAAATGCTCAGCTAAACTAGGCTTAACTCGGAGTATGAAAAGGGGTTGATTGTGTGAACTAAACTAATCAAGCAAAGGAAAGAGTAAGGAAAGTATATGAGAGGGAAATTAGGGTGTCGGGGTTCATGTGACAGCAATTCAAGAACTAACTCAAAGGATTAACCAATCAACTGAAATCATGCAAGTGATTAGGTTTTAGGAAAACGCTCTCTCGAGTCAATTTCAACCTTAAGCAAATTTAGCGGGCTCTCGCTACGTACTAAATTCGACTTATCAATTACGCGTGAGTCTAGTTTCAATTCGGCTTTCGATCTTAAACTGAAACAACCTAAATTCAATTCAATAAAGGCGTCCCTAAATTCAATTGATAATCAAAACGCGCAGGAAGAAATCATATGCACAAATTCAATCGATTGAAGCCATTAAAACATGTTCTGAATCATTGTCACAATCGCCCTAAACCCTAATTGGAAATTAGCTAGACATGATTAAAGTGAAAGCAAAACAATTAATAATAGAAGACATAATGAAATAAAACAAGAACAATGAATTAAACCTGGAGAAATTGAATCCAAAGTATCGATCTTGCAAGAGTAATTAAGGCTAATCTGAATGTTTTTGAGAGTTTAAAAGGAGAGAAACTAAGTTCTAAACTAAGGCTCAGAAAACTAATAAAAAGCCTAAGTGACAAAACCTAACACGAGCCTATTTATAGAAGCACGGAAATCCGGAGTTCCAGGGCACAGAACCGAGCGGTTCGTGCTCAAACCGATCGGTTCAGGGGCAGAACCGATCGGTTCACATCCATGCCGAGCGGTTCTTAGCAAGTCAGAAGTTTACAGCAACTTTTAGCCTTGTTTCCTCTACTCTAAACCGATAGGTTCACTTTGAACCTATAGGTTTGACGTCCCAACACCTCGTATGACTTCCGAATCGACTCTCGGGCTTCGTGTTGACTTCTCGATACTCGTGAACGCTCCAAATGACTCAGGTTTTAGCTCAGGACCGCCAAAACCTGCAAAATACAAACGAGGAACGACAGTATCGCAATATAACGCAAATAGCTACTAAAGTACTAGTGAAATCACGTAAGCGCGAGCTAAATGCATGTATAACGGGGGCATATAAACGATATAAACAACGTGTATCAAACTCCCCCAAACCAAACCTTTGCTTGTCCTCAAGCAAATAGCGTCGAAGAACATCAAAGCGTAGCTAGTTAATCACGTTAGCATCTCGAAGTGGACGACCTATGCACATAAACTTACAACCATAGTCTAATTCACCGAAAATAGAGCACAAGTCTCAACCATTCACACCACATCGCATTACTAGCTTCTCACGCTTTCGCAATAAAACTAACGATAAAGGATATTTAAATTCAAGCAAGGCCAACCGCGCATACCACATCCGTTAAACCATTCTTACCACATCATTCCATTTGTTCGCTTTTCTTTTCTTTTTCTGTTTCTTTTTTTTTTTTGCAAATGTGGAGCATCCCTCGTATGTAATACCGTTTAGCTTGACGTTCACTCGGTAAAAATCGCGCTCGGGTATACATTTAGCTTAAGGGTTACATTATTGCTCATACTCTCAGTCGCAACCAAATTCATGGCCACTGTGGTTACTCAAATCAATGAGTCCCCTCCGAGAGCATCGAAGCATTGCTCCAGCATTAAATGATCTTTCCATACAAACCACATTCCAACGCCAAACATTCCACAAGCCAATGCCTCGCAAGAATACCAATGTCGAAAGCAAAAGAAACGAAAAGCAATAAGAATTAAGCAAATGAGTGGGCTAGTGTTTGAGGCTCGCAATCTATGAACAGGAAACAAACATATAGTGCATACTACGACGATAGAAAGTCGACTTGGAGATACTAAAGATCAAAACAGCACACTAATCAATTCTCCAAACTAGACAAATCAAGCCGAAAAAGGTTGGTTTTTTTCCCGAAAAATCTTAAAATTTTTAAAATTTTGATATAAAATAAAGCACACAAAAACGGAAATGCAAATGCAAATGAAAAGCGCGACAGAGCTTTCCTCCCCCAAACCAGAATCACACATTGCCCTCAATGTGGAAAGCAGCATAACCACAAGCAGAGGAGGACACAAAAAGGACGGGGGTAGGAAAATGAAAGCGAGGAAACGAGGGAAAAGGAGTAAAGAAAGCTCACATGCTCGTGAAGGAGCTCCCCCAAACCGAAGTGAAGCGTGGAGTGCGGCTTATGATCCACGAATATGCGTCCATTTCAGTCCAGCTGTAAGATACTTCGGAGCAGCAGGCGAGAAAAAGCAAGGCCGAACAGCAGAGAGGCCTATTCTCAAGAATACCAAGGACAAAAGTCCTGGAGTACCTGCATGCTAAAACAGATAATAATCCCTCATCCTCACGCGCTCAACAAAAAGGTCTAAAAGTAATAAAGTCAAAGTCAAAAACAAACAAAACCAAAGCAGAGTACAACTGATTACAAAGTCATCGGGTTGCCTCCCGGATAGCGCTGGTTTATAATGGTCCCGCACGACCGTCGTCAAGCTCATCAAATCAAGTCAAATTGGGCCAAGGACGTTGGCCACTAGCAGCCGCTTCACTTGGCGAAACAGCATCCGTTCGCCACAAAATGCGATCTCCACGAGGAAGAGCAGAATAGTCCATCAAACAAGGGATTCCATCGCGGAAAGGCGCTCCATATCTCCCCTGCGCGCCTGGCGTCTTAACTGCAGGGTCTCCATCTCCAAGCAGCTCACCATATCGCCCCCGTGCTCCAAGCATTGCAGACTTTGGGACGCCACCTCCATCTCCCGGATCATAGACATCCGCCCTTGTGACCTTCCTTTCCCCCAAACCAGGAGCACAGCCAACCTGCGTAAGATCTGCACAAGAAACAGCAGAAGAAACAACCTCCAAAGAGTCTCCAGTAGAGTGAGACGGAGGGGCGAGGTCAACAAAGAAAGACAGCTCAGCCGCATAGGAGCGGGGATACTAGACTTCGTATACGTGAGCTTCTCACCTCCCACCGAGAATGTCAGGGTCTTATTCCCAACATCTATGACTGCACCAGCAGTGTGCAGAAAGGGTCGACCCAGAATGATCGGGATGTGGGGGTCCTCGGGAATGTCTAGGACAATGAAGTCTACAGGGATGTAAAATTTCCCTACCTTAACCGGAACGTCCTCTAATATACCTAAAGGTCTCTGTGTGGTCCGGTCAGCCATCTGCAGGGTCATAGAGGTGACTCCTAGCTTAGTCATATTGAGTTTTTGACAGATGGAGTAAGGAATGACACTCACACTAGCCCCTAGGTCGCACAAGGCGTTTTGCACGACATACTTCCCTATAGAACAAGGGATGGAGAAGGTCCCGGGGTCACTCAGCTTAGGAGGCGAACTACCCTGTAAAAGAGCACTACCCTCCCCTACAAAAGACACGGTCTCAGTCATATCAATGGTACGCTTTTTAGTTATGACCTCCTTAAGAAACTTACCGTATGCAGGAATTTGTTTGACTAAATCAATAAAAGGAATGTTCACCTGCAATTGCTTGAGAATCTCGAAGAACTTGCTGAGCTTGGGGTCCACAGTAGCCGGGAGTACACGGCTCGGAAACGGGAGCCTGATCTGGATCGGGGGCGAGGAAGCAGCAGCAGGAGCATCACACGGCTTGGCCTTGTTGTCGGCCTCACTCTTCTCCTCTTCTTCCGGATGCTTCGGGGCATCGTAAACTGTACCACTACGCAAAGTGATAGCACATGCTGTATCGTGAGGAGGGTTAGGAGGATTACCTTGGGGTGGAAGAGTACCCTGCTGACGTGAAGCCTGTGAAGCGGCGAGCTACGCCACTTGATTCTCTAGCATTTTAATCGCGGCGTTTTTGGCCTGATCACTCTTCTGCATTTGTTGCATCATTAGCTCCTGAGACTTGGCCATCTGCAGCATCATGGCCTTCAATTCATTCACACCCGAATCGACGACAGGAGTAGGAGCAGGTTGAACTGGTGGCGGTGGGACGAACGGGGGCCTTTGGTAGTTAGGAGCTTGTTGTGGGAAGGCCTTATGGGGAGGGACGTAGGGTTGATTTTGTGGAGGTGGGGGAGTCGGGTTAAGGGTGTTTTGGTTACGGTAGGATAGGAGAGAACGATCGTAACCCTACCGGGTTTTGGTACTGATTTTGGTTGTAGGATCGATAAGCAAAAACTCGCTCTTGGGGGCGCAAAGATACCCCGTAGAATAAAAGCTAGCATCATGCCCCGCAACAGCATTCACGTGGGCACCAGAAGTAACACCCCTATGCAGCATCTCAATCGTCGTGGTTAGCGCGGCAACTTGACTAGTGAGCGCGCTAATGCTCTCTTTTTCACGGTCTTGATGAGCAGACCGTGAATTACCCCGTGGTTGTCCAAATTGAGATGAGTGAACCGCCATCTCCTCGATCAAACCCCAAGCTTTGTCGTCGTCCACATTGTTGGCAAAGCGTCCCTCTGCAGCTGAATCAAGGATAGCTCGGCTCTCCGCATACAAGCCGTTATAAAAAGTCATAATCACGAGCCAATCATTAAGCCCGTGGTGAGGACAGTCCCTTATCAGCTTCTTATATCTCTCCCAAGCTTCAGCCAAAGTCTCATCGAATGTTTGCTTGAAGCCTTGAATTTGGCTCCTCATTTGATTAGTACGCTCGGGAGGGTAGAATTTGGAGTAGAACGCAAGAGCCAAACCACTCCAATCAGTGATACCGGCTGCAGCTTTGTCGAGGTCCGTGATCCATTCACGGGCTCGATCCTTCAGTGAAAAAGGGAACAACATCTCCCTTATCTGGTTTTGTGTGATCCCGGCTTGCTTTATCGTAGAACAATAATCGGTAAACATCTGCATGTGCCTACCGGGATCCTCTGTCGGATAACCACCGAATTGATTCCGCTCCACCAAATTTAGGAAGGCGGGGCGGATCTCAAAATTGCCCTGTAGCGTCTCGGGCATTGTGAACCCATTAGGTATGGATTCTGGTTTAGGAACCGAGTGACTGTATAGTTTTGGCATTGTCACTCGCGGCGTAGAAACTGGAGATAGTGGAGGTGTGTCCTCTTCGTAGGACGATTGCGTAGTACTAGACGACGCTTCCTCGATGTTAAGATCAACTATTTGAATCGCTTGCTTGCGTAACCTGTGTAATGCTCGCTCGGGTTCGGGCTCAAATGGAACTAGAGTCCGAGGTGACCTGCGCATAAACACAACTACACGAAACGATGAGAAACGGTCTCAAGGAACTAGGTTCCTTGAGACAAGAGAGAAAAACCTAACAAAAACTAAGCAAAAACAACAACTAGCTAACCGTCTCCCCGGCAACGGCGCCAAAATTGATGAGGGTAAAGTCGCGTCTCCTCAATCAAAATAAACCTAGACAAACTACTAACAGAAGGTAGTGGTAAGCAGGGTCGAATCCACAGGGAGATGGACGAAGTCAATGAAATGCTCAGCTAAACTAGGCTTAACTCGGAGTATGAAAAGGGGTTGATTGTGTGAACTAAACTAATCAAGCAAAGGAAAGAGTAAGGAAAGTATATGAGAGGGAAATTAGGGTGTCGGGGTTCATGTGACAGCAATTCAAGAACTAACTCAAAGGATTAACCAATCAACTGAAATCATGCAAGTGATTAGGTTTTAGGAAAACGCTCTCTCGAGTCAATTTCAACCTTAAGCAAATTTAGCGGGCTCTCGCTACGTACTAAATTCGACTTATCAATTACGCGTGAGTCTAGTTTCAATTCGGCTTTCGATCTTAAACTGAAACAACCTAAATTCAATTCAATAAAGGCGTCCCTAAATTCAATTGATAATCAAAACGCGCAGGAAGAAATCATATGCACAAATTCAATCGATTGAAGCCATTAAAACATGTTCTGAATCATTGTCACAATCGCCCTAAACCCTAATTGGAAATTAGCTAGACATGATTAAAGTGAAAGCAAAACAATTAATAATAGAAGACATAATGAAATAAAACAAGAACAATGAATTAAACCTGGAGAAATTGAATCCAAAGTATCGATCTTGCAAGAGTAATTAAGGCTAATCTGAATGTTTTTGAGAGTTTAAAAGGAGAGAAACTAAGTTCTAAACTAAGGCTCAGAAAACTAATAAAAAGCCTAAGTGACAAAACCTAACACGAGCCTATTTATAGAAGCACGGAAATCCGGAGTTCCAGGGCACAGAACCGAGCGGTTCGTGCTCAAACCGATCGGTTCAGGGGCAGAACCGATCGGTTCACATCCATGCCGAGCGGTTCTTAGCAAGTCAGAAGTTTACAGCAACTTTTAGCCTTGTTTCCTCTACTCTAAACCGATAGGTTCACTTTGAACCTATAGGTTTGACGTCCCAACACCTCGTATGACTTCCGAATCGACTCTCGGGCTTCGTGTTGACTTCTCGATACTCGTGAACGCTCCAAATGACTCAGGTTTTAGCTCAGGACCGCCAAAACCTGCAAAATACAAACGAGGAACGACAGTATCGCAATATAACGCAAATAGCTACTAAAGTACTAGTGAAATCACGTAAGCGCGAGCTAAATGCATGTATAACGGGGGCATATAAACGATATAAACAACGTGTATCAATTTCGTCTGTCATTTGGGCATATCTAAATGTCTTGACTCCCCGGGCGAGGGAGTTGATTGATAGGTGTACTTTGGGCCCGTTGGTTGAGCGTTGGATCCAGATTATAGATAGCCGGACTACGGCAAACTTGAGAGTGATCCGGGCGTTCCTTGACCGGTACTGGGACACGACCACGACGTTCCATTTGCCGGGGTTCGAGGCAGGAATTACCCTGTCTTCGTATGCGATCATCACGGGTCTGCCCTTCGGCGACCGTGACATGGATTTTGACTTGGCGCCACCTATTGACGACAAGGTGGTGCTTGAGGCTGTTGGTGTTGGTTTGGAGGTGCCTTATCAGGGAAAGGCGCCTAATTCTGTTAAGACGAGTTATATCATGGAGTACTTGAGGAAGACTCAAAGATGGCCCCGAGAAACTGAGTGACGAGCGCGAATGCTCGTATGTGGCTTTGGTGGTTCGTTAGCTCTGCCTACTTCGGCGAGAAGGGAGAGCGGGCTGCTACTTCGGTGCTTATGTATCTTCTGGACTGGAGTGCGATCGGGGCGTACGAGTGGGTGTCCCCGGCCTTGGGTTTGTGCATCCGTTTCTGCATGGATGCTGTGAGGCCACGGAAGATGGATGGGGGATCTAGGATTCCCATCGTGTCTCCTGGCTTGTTGTTGGAGGTACGTTGTTCTTGTCTTCAGTTGATTTGTCTTGAAATATTGTATACTTGTGCTAACTTGTTTTTTGTTTTCTTGTAGTGCTGGGTCTACAGTCACTTCCCCTTCTTTCTCCCCGAGCCGGCTACTACTATGGAGAAGAAGTATCCTGCGGTGTGGACATGGGGTACCTGCAGCCGTATTGGGTTTGACTGGTCGTACGACTTTGTTCGGGAACAGCTGAACCAGTTGAGAGGTGGTCAGGTATGTATTGAAACCTTCTAAATAACATGTATTTAGATGATTTTGCTCAAAAAGGGGTGTCTAATATGCTTCTTCTTGTTGCAGTTCCGTCCGCGTCCATGGGAGCAGTACACGGGCGTTCCTGAGGGATTGTGGGTGCGTTTCCGGGAGCGCGACTCCCAAAGGTTGTACTTGGCTACGCCGTATGGGTACGTTTGGTACTTGGGCGAGCGTTTGGCGATCCAGACGAGGTATCCTGACTTCGTCGTGCCTCTTGATCCACCTAAGGTTCTTTTCGAGACACGGGTCTTGAGTCGGCAGCAGAGGCAGCTGCATCTTGAGGGGGAGTCGGAGAATCTCCTCCTTCGTCAGCTAGATTACACGCAATTTGCGTGGGGTAGGCTTGCTGGTGGGCCTATTGAGGTATGTCTTGTTTATTTGTGTAGGGTAAAAATTCGTGAAAAATTTTCCCTAATTTTGTTGTGTTTTTCTTGTTGCAGGTGCCTGATGCTGAGTTAGCGTTCCAGCCCACAGACTTCCCTACGACTGTGGAGCATGGCACCGCCGGGGCACGGGAGACCTTCCACGTACCTGAGTATCTGCCGGCGATTACGGATGCAGGGATGGAGAGTTGGGGAGACAAGGTGAAAAAGGTATGACTTCTTCGGTTGTATATCTATGTTTTGGGTTAACGAAGGGCAAACTTAAGTTTGACCGAGGTAATGGTTAACGAAGGGCAAACTTAAGTTTTGGGTTTAGTTTTTGTATTAGCCCCCGAGTTTGTCTTAATTGGACCTAGAATTAGGACAAAATGGAGCAGGTAGGGTGCAAGTTTTGATTTTACCCCCGTAGTTTGACTTAAATTATTAGTGTATATTTAAGGCAAAATGGAGTAAAGGGCGTGCGAGGTTTGAATTTACCCCCGTAGTTTGACTTAATTTAGTGTAAAATTAGGACAAAATGAGGTAAAATGTGGCTTGTGCAGGTTGCGAAGGATGTCCATAAGAAGTTGTGGCGAGCAGCCAACCGTTGGAGGATGGCTTGGGCGGGGCAGGCGGCGGAGCTTTGTCAAAGTCGGGCGGAGGTGGCTCGGCTTCAGAGGGAGGTCTAGGAGCTTCGTCGTCGTCATCCTTAGTTACTTCATGTATCGAACTTGAACTTGTAGTTGTTGTATTTGAACATTGTATTTCTTCTGGTACCTGTTGAGTTAGTAGCTCGAAGAAACTTGAAAATGATTCCCGAATGGGAGACTCGACTTTGAAAAATGCTTTGCGTTTGGAAAAGTGTTTGAAAATGTTCATTTTAAATGTTTAAGATTCGAAATGAGCTTTAAAACGAATCATAAAATGAAACGTGTTGTGATCGGATCAACCATGACTTTTGATGGATCCATGTTTAAGTTGTCGTTGTAATTAGGCCCGAGTTAGGGAGCCCTATTACGATGTACGTAGTAATTGCATGCATGTTAGGATTAGGAAAGTCGAAGATATGGAGATTTTGGGATAAGGCCGCCCTTAGGAATCGCAACACGTGTTGCGGATAGGACTGGTATTCGCAAGGGGTCTTGCGATTGGCACCTCCAATCGCAAGGCTCCTTGCGGCTTGGACTGTCGGTTCTATCGTCGAATTTTCCTAATTCGAGATTTTGTTTTGCTATATAAAGAGGGGAGGTACGAGGCATAATCCTCATTCAATCTCAACTCTTTTCTTTGCTTTTTGTGTATTCTCTTAAATAGCTTAGTATTTTTAAGAATATTTTGTTGTATTTTCGAAAGATGGACCATTTTGATTGTCTTTTGAAGCGGTGGACGTCTTCTCTTAGCGAGTCGGAGAAAAGGGCATTATCTTCGACTGGTGCGGGTGTTTTCATAGGTTTCAGGCAGATGCGTGTCGAGATGGACTTTCTTGACGCTTGTCTTGATTATTGGGATCCTAGGGTGCATGTCTTCAGGTTCCTGGGAGGTGAAATATGTCCGTTGCTAGAGGAATTTTCGGCTATTGCATGATGGTCTAACCGTACTACCCCAGTAGCGGTTAGGAGTGAGTTTGGCTATAACGGGAGATTGCGACAGTATCTCTCGATGACCAATGCTCAGGCTGATGGTTTGTTTGAGGGAGGTGTAGTGAACATGCGACGTTTGTGTGAGCGTTACATGAACTTGGGTGATGTGAGCATTTCTGCTCGGTCTAGGAGGAGAGCCCTTGGGTTCTGCCTTCTACATCGGTATTGCTTCGCTGGGTCGATGGAGGATGGTGTGCATGGCCATGCTAGGTATGCACGGGTCATGGAAGAGATGGAGCTTGGTCATGATCCTTCGGCTTTGATCCTTGCCGAGACTATACTAGGCTTGGATGACCGCCATGCGAATCGTCTAAGCTCATATCGTGGATGTGCTAGGATCTTGCAGATTTGGTTGATGGAGCGTCTTCGTGTTTTAGCTCCACCTGGGGGTGAGGTGTATGTTCCGGCTGGGCTGACTACTCGTGCTCTTCAGTGGGCCATGCCTCGGGAGCGCTCGGCGAACTACTTCCAAGGGTTTGTTCGGGAGAGGACGATTAGGTGGACTGTGTAGTGGTGGTCCATTCGACACATCACGGCACCGTCGGTTGCGGATGCGGCTAGCGGGATAATGTTGTGCGGGTTCGAGCGAGGTGTATGGATCCACCCTCATCGGTTGAGGAGGCAGATTGGTCTGGCACAGGTTATTCCAGCTCAGGATACTCGGATATGCGAGTCGGTTGTTCTGAACAACCAAATGATCGATGCTTGGGTGCGAGGGTGGTCTGATCGAGTGACTTGGGCTCGACCAGCTGGTTCTGAGACTACTCGTGTCTCGGAGTTCTATCGGAGGTGGTGCATTTCTTTGGATCCTCGGGATAGGGAGAATATGCGAAGGCGCGAACAGACGGGTCCAAGGCCGTCGTTGGCGCATGCAGCGGTGCGTGGAAGACGAGACTACAACGATTTAGCGGGTTCGAGTGCAGGAGCGTCTTCGTCCAGGCCACTTGGAGAGCGGCTAGGACCTAGAGTGACCGTACAAGATCGTCTGGGCGAGAAGGTTGATGATGAAGCTGGAGAGGACCCTGTTGAGCCCCCAGGATTCGAGAGGATGGTTCCGAATCCGGTGATTGCTTCGGTTGTCGTTTGTGCAGATGTTTCAAAGGACGAGAATGATGAGGAGCATCCAAAGCGTCGTAGGAAGGATACTTAGACTAATAGTTGTTTTATTCAAAGAATTTTTATTTATTTAATCGTTCAATGAATAAAATGAGTTTGAAAGCTAGTTTTAAACTCTTTACTTAGAATGTAAACATTTTCAAAATTCAATGATCAAATAAAGAAAGTGTTTGCCTATTGCCTCGTCTCTTTTGCTTCGTTCGTTTATCCTCGACTTTTAAAGCTTTGGATTGGTGTTTTTGTTTTAAGTCCTCGACCTTTTTAAGCTTTGGACTGATATGTTTTGTGTTGACTGTGCTCTCGACTTTTTTTTTTAAGCTTTGAGTGTGTCATTTTGTGAGTGCATCGCCCTCGACCTTTTTAAGCTTTGGGCGTGCGTGCAAAAGAAGTTCGGTTGTGCTTTGAAAAGCTGCCTACGTATCCATGTTTTACATAGAATCAAACCGGCGTAGTTCGTGATTTTGGTTGAGTCTTTTGCAAGACTGCCTACGTATCCACGGTGCGTGGAATCAAACCAAGCGTAGTTCATCCGTGCGTCGCGTTTTGTTTGTTGTGAAATACATTGCAAAGTTGTTTAAAGCCTAAGGGTAGTATTTCTTGAGCTGGTCGAGGTTGGTGGGTAGGTTGAATTCTTCACCGTCGAGATCGGTGAGCCTTGCGGCTCCTCCGGGAAGGATTTCCTTAACCAGGTATGGTCCGGCCCAATTTGGCTTGAATTTCCCTCTTGGATCAGCAGGTAATGGTGCCCTTACTGATTTGAGGACCAAGTCTCCCACTTTAATGTTGCGTGGTTTGACCCGTTTGTTGTATGCGCGTTGTAATCTTGATTGGTACATGCGAACGGTGCTTAGCGAATGTAAGCGCCTTTCGTCTAGGAGAATGAGTTGTTCATATCGTTCTCGTGCCCATTCTGCTTCTGGTATGTCTGCTTCCATTAGAATTCGAAGTGATTTCATTTCGATTTCTACAGGCTGTACGGCTTCCATACCGTATGTAAGAAAATAGGGTGTCATCCCCGTTGGTGTGCGTATTGTGGTTCGATACCCCCACAGGGCGAAGGGAATCTTATGTGGCCAATCATAACAGGTGTCAATCATCTTTTTGAGGATGGTGACGACGGTCTTGTTTGCAGCTTCTACCGCTCCGTTAGTTTGAGGTCGGTACGGCGATGATTTGTGTACTTGGATGTTGTATTTGGTGAGGATAGGTTCAACTTCCCCTCAGAAGTGTGAGCCTTGGTCGCTGATCAGCTCGTGAGGTATGCCGTATCTGCATATGATATTGTTCTGTATAAAACGGGGAACTTCTTTTGTGTCAAGCTTACGGTATGACGCGGCTTCGACCCATTTCGTAAAATAGTCGATTGCCACGAGGATGAAGCAGTGTCCTCCTGCTCCGACCGGGTGCACTTTGCCTATGACATCAATTCCCCATGTGGAAAATGGCCATGGCGATGTGAGGCTGTATAAAGGTGAAGGGGGTACGTGTTGCACATTTGCGAAGATTTGACAGTTGTGGCAATGTTTGACATACTTTGCGCAGTCGGCTTCCATGGTGGTCCAATACCATCCTAGCCTAAGTATTTGTTTACATAAGGCTCGAGCGTTCATGTGCGGTCCGCACTCGCCGTCGTGGACTTGAGATATGATCTCTCGTCCTTTGTTGTGGTCAATGCACAAGAGTAAAGTACCCTGGGGCGTTTTCTTGAGTAGTTTGTCCACTTCTAGCACGAATTGTGATGCTAGAAGCCGGAGAGCTCTTTTGCCGCGTTTGTCGGTATTTGGCGGGTATTCCCCGTCTCGTTTGAAGTTGATTATTGCTTGGTACCAAGGTTCGGTTTGTTCTTCCTCGGCTTCGACGTCGCATATGTATGCGGGTTCGCTGCTTCGTTCTACAACGATGGGAATGGTCTGCATTCCTGGGATTTTCTTCGCGGGGTAGGTGTAAGAACTCTACGCGGTGAAATTTGGCGATAAGTTCTTGGATTTTGCTTTGGTATAGTGCGAGGTTCTCGTTAAGTATTTTCCACGCTCCAGACACTTGGTTGATAATTAGCGAGGAATCTCCGTATACTCGTAAGTTCCTTGCGTTTAGTATGAGCGCGGCCTGTAATCCATGCAGGCATGCCTCATATTCTGCGGCGTTGTTCGTCACATCAAAGTCCAATTTGATGGAGAGGGGTGTATGTTCGCCGTTTGGTGAAATGAGTAGTATTCCTATTCCACAGCTTCGGTAATTTGATGAACCGTCGAAGTACATTTCCCATTGTTCTTCATTTATGGATTCTTCGTCGATCGCGTGATCGGCGAGAAAGTCTGATACTGCTCGTCCTTTGATGGATTTAAGGGGAACGTAGACAATATCGAACTCGGCTAAAAGTAATGTCCATCGTGCCATGCGTCCGTTTGGCACGGGTTTCTCGAAAAGGTATTTAAGGGGATCCATTTTTGAGTAGACCTTCGTTTGATGTGCCAGCATATAGTGACGGAGCCTTTTGGATGCCCATACTAATGCTAGGCAACTTTTCTCGACGGGTGCATATCGAGTTTCATAATCGAGAAACTTCTTACTGATGTAGTAGATTGGATGTTCTTCGCCGTTGACTTCTTGGGCGAGCATGGCGCCCATTGCGGTTGATGTTGTTGTGAGGTAGAGTGACAAGGGTAGGTCCTTTTGTGGTGGTCTTAGGACTGGGGGGTTGGATAACAACTCCTTAACCTTATCAAATGCTTGTTGACATGCTTCGTCCCATTCTACATGGTCAGTTTTCTTCAGCTTCTTGAAGATCGGTTCACATATCATGGTTAGTTTGCTTATGAAGCGGGAGATGTATTGGACTTGACCTAGGAAACTTCGGATCTCGTCCAGGTTCTTGGGGGGTTGCATTGCCATTATTGCTTTTATTTTCGAGGGGTCGACCTCGATGCCTCTTTGGCTTACTACGTGTCCTAGTAGCTTGCCGGATTTTACTCCAAACGTACATTTTTGGGGATTGAGGCGCATCTTGTATTGACGGAGACGTGTGAAGAATTTGCGGAGATTGGCTATGTGATCACCTCTTTCCTTGGATTTGACGATCATGTCGTCCACATACACTTCGACCTCTTTGTGCATCATGTCGTGTAGAAGTGTGGTGGCGGTGCGTTGGTAGGTTGCACCTACGTTGATTAGGCCAAAAGGCATGACTGTGTAACAGTACGTGCCCCACGGTGTAATGAATGTTGTCTTGGCCATGTCTTCACGGGCCATCTTGATTTGGTTGTATCCTGCATACCCGTCCATGAAGGATAGAAGGGTATGATCGGCGGTATTGTCAACTAGGACGTCTACGTGTGGTAATGGGAAGTCGTCCTTTGGGCTAGCCTTGTTTAGATCACGGAAGTCGACACATACTCGTATTTTGCCGTTTTTCTTCAGAACTGGAACCATGTTTGAGACCCAATCGGAGTACTCGACGACTTGGATGAAGCCGGCTTGTAATTGCTTCTCGATTTCTTCTTTGACCATAAGGGACCATTCGGGTCGTAGTCTCCTCAGTTTTTGTTTGATGGGTTTGAAACCAGGTTTGATGGGGATGTGGTGTTCGGCTATGCTTCTGTCGATGCCAGGTATGTCCTTATATGACCATGCAAAGACGTCTTTGAACTCGGTTAAGAGTCGGGTAAAGTTTGTGCGCTCGTCCTCACTTAGTGAAGTGCCTAGTTGTAGTTCCCTTGGTTCTTCGGGGGTTCCTATGTTAATGGTTAGGGTATCCTCGATGATCGGGTTTTGTGTTGGGTTGTTTATGATGTTTGCAATGTATTTAAATAACGATTGTTCATTCGTTAGTTCATTCTTATCGCACGGATTTATGTGTTGTGTTGTTTTGTTTACTTGTTTAAGTTTTGTTTGTTGTTCGTTGTTTATTTGTTTGTTTTTAGCTTGAGACGAGGCGTAAGCAAACTTATCTGTATTATTCATTAAAGAAGAATCGTTTGACAAACTAGGAGAAGAGCTGGAGCTAGCCTCCGAAAATAAAAAGTCTAAGCTAGAACTAAAGGATGGGTCGACAGATGACCCGACACTTAGAGAATTAGATCCTAAAAGAATTTCCTCCTCTTCGTCGTCTTCGGTGTTGTCGCTGCTTGAGGTATCTTTGTTTGAGTCTTCACCATTTTGTGAGATTATCTGCTTGAGGTAGTTCATTGGCGAAGTGGCGTTCGTGGGTCACATGTTTTGCAAAGAGGTTATCTTTGCTAGATCGTAGGTTTTCTGCCTTAGGCCTCTTGATTTTCCCTTGATCGATGAGGTCCTGGATGGCGTGTTTGAGCTTGAGGCAGTTTTCAGTGCTATGCCCCACGCCTCGGTGGTATGCACAGAAAGCGTTGGGGTCCCAAGACTTTGGTTTCTTATGCATGGGCGGCTCGCTAATGAGGCCGACTGGTTCTAAATAGCCCTTTTCGTTTAACTTCTGTAATGCCCTGGAATAGGGCATGTAAAGTTTGTCGAAATTCCTTGTATAGCATCCTGTGGTGTGGGTCTTCTGATCTTTGTTTGAAGGATCGTCTTGGTAGATGGGATTGTCGTAACTGGTTGTGAGATCGTTCTCTATACGGGTGCCTATCCGAACAAGGTGTTCGAAATTTTGAACTTTGCAGAAGTGAAAGTAGTACCGCCATGCGGGTCGCAGGCTATGGAGGAACGCAGATATAAGTTGGTCCTCATGTGGGCGGTCCGAGACTTGAGTGAGTAGTTTTCTCCACCGGGCGAGGTATTCGACGAAGTTTTCGTCGTCTTTTTGTCGTAGGGTGTCGAGGGTATCGAGCGAGGCATGATCATCGGCCTTATCCTTAATACGCCGCTCTAGATGTTTGACTTCAATTTGATAGGCAGCCATTAAGTTGTTGATGTCTTTGGCAAGTTGGTTGACACGGGTTATTATGTCGTCAGTAGGTGGCCAGTATTCATCGTTTTTGTCATCAGTAGACCAAACCGCATTGACTTGGTCATCAGAGGGTATAATGAGATAGGAGCAATCGATGATGGGTGCGGAGCCCACGAAGATTGCATGGCTAGCTAGAGGGTTGTCTTTGTTGGACGGCTTACCATTGGCCGTCGGCTTATCGAGCTTTCCTTGGTCGATAAGGTCTTGAATTGCGTGTTTTAGTTTGAAGCAATTCTCGGTGTCGTGTCCTTTGCCCCTGTGGTATGCACAGTAGGCATTTGAATCCCACGACTTAGGCTTTTTGTCTTCGGGCAGTTCAGTGGTCGGCCCGATGGGTTGTAGATAGTTTTTGTCGACTAGTCGTTTAAATGCCTTAGTGTAAGACATGTAAAGTGTGTCGAAGCTCCTCCTAGGTCTGAAGGGAGAAGAAGTAGTAGTGGCGAAGGACTCCGGGTCGCCGAGTGACTCTAAATTGGCAACGGTGCGATTCTCGTCGCTCTTAGTTGTACGTGTTGATTTAGATGAACTGCCTTGATACGCATGACCAGTATATTTGGCCATAGTTCCGGTTCTAAGGTCGTCTTCGATCTGGGTTCCGACCTTGGTAAGTTGCTTGAAGGTTTGTATGTTGCTATACCGCATGTAAAACTGGTACACGGGTCGCAAGTTGTTGACAAATTTTGGCACAAGTTCATCTTCTCTTGGACGATTCGGAATTTGTGCGCTGAGCTTCTTCCACCTAGTAAGGTACTCGGTGAATCCTTCGTTGTCCCTTTGTGATAGGACTTCTAGGGTGCGGATAGAGACCTGGGTGTCATCGTTGTCTTTGTATTGATGGTTGAACTCGACGGTGATTTGCTCGAATGAAGAAACCCGTTCCGGGTTTAGAGAGTAGAACCAGGTCTTTGGGATGGCTGCGAAAGAGTGTGGGAACAGTGACGGCCAGTGTTCCGGATCAACCCCCTTGATACCCATTTGTGATTTGAAGGCCCTGATATGGGTGATCGGACTTTCGTGACCTTGGAAGATCGGGAGATCACTGAGGGCGAGCTTGCTTGGTAGTGCATCCCTGATATTCTGAGGGATGTTTTCATTTTCTTTGTGTATGGAGTAGCCTCCCGGGGTACCGAGACGTTCCTCCATAGCCTGGAGCTTTTTGGCGTGCTTATCCGCCTCGTCCTTGATCCTCAGCTCCATTCGAGTAACTTCAGTTTCGTGGTGGGCCAGTAGGTGTTCAAGGTCATTGGTTAGTTTGGTAACTTGTTCACGGAGTGTGTTGACATCTTCGTTGCCGGCCATTTTTCGCTTGTAGGTTCGCTTCTTTTAAGGGAGGACAGCTCGGTTCTTAGTGCGACGGGTATCCAGTTGAGGTTCCCTATATTTGCATGGAATGCATCAGCTATATGACAGACCTGACTGACACATTCATTTATACGTTCGTTTTTAGCTCATTTCGTTTGAAAAGGACTCTTTTAATTTTTGAAAAAGAGGAAGTTTTCGAAAACAAGCTAGGAGTGTTTTTGAGATAAGACTGCGTGCGCACAGCTCATCTCGATGTTAAAAGGTTTTGCTTTGCATCCATTTAGCCCGAGCGACGACATGTTGTCATGGGCTTAAAGGTGTATGCGTAAAAAGGATTCGACTTGGGTTAGCCAAGCCGAGGATGTTAAAAAGGATTCGAGCCGTGAGGCTCAAAGGACGAAGTCCTCGAGTTGAGGTTGGAAGACCTTGACTCGGGTTTTGCTAGTTTTGTGAAAAGGAAGTTTTGAAAATGTTTCTTTCAAAAACTCGTGATTATTTTGTTTGAAAAGTGTTAGCTCGATTGTTTGTTAGGTTGATTATTTTTGAAAACTTAAAGCGACTTTTCGAAAATATGCAAATGAATTTTGAAAAAGACTATATGGTATAGCCTCGCGCTCGTACGCATGAATCTTGGTCGTTGGGTCAAGTCTCGTACGCCTCCAACTGATTTGAGTACGCTTTGGCAGGTGCTTTTAGCCCTCCGCCCACACAGTATAACGTGTAGGATACGAAGGAAGCCCTGGGGCGGTCAAATCGGTTACTAAGAAGTCAGTGGAGGTGAGAGGAAGGTTAGTCCAAAGACGTGCCTCGTCGAATGGACGATGCCTGCGTTTGGAACCACCTCTCGGGGTGTTGGTGTGTGAATCCGACTAGATTCGACTCTAACGGATATGCTTAACTCATGTATGTTGATTGTTCTCAAGTCGTTCAAGTCTCATTTTTATTTTTAAAAAGAAAAAAACTAGTTTTAATTTTAAAAATAAAACCTGTCCCCAGCGGAGTCGCCAACTGTAGGTACCGGGGTTAAACGGGGAACCACTCGACGTCTTGCTAAGGGCGTAAAGTTAAAAAGATTAAGTACAAAAAACCTTTAAAAACTGTTTTGGAGCCGCCACTAAATTATGAGGGAAATTTAGAACCCGCCTCCGTGTCCTCTTGCTCAAAGACACGTCTTAGAGTTCAAGGCACGTCGACACCTATCCGTCTAAGGTTATTGTGAAACCAGATTCGGATTCGGGTGAGGGTACTTTTCTAAAGCATAAATCAAAATAATGTTTTTATGAAAGATCTTTTGGAAAAGCCTATCAAAAGATAGCCTCTACTAGACTTGAGAATAATGCAAATAATGATACATGAGCCTAAGTAATTCGCTACGTACAAGTGCGATATAAGATGTAAAATAATGCAAAAGAGATTGATTAAACTCTCAGTTAAGCATGCTTAACTTATTAACGAAAACAGTTCAGTTTAAAGACGAATTCATTTTAAGTAGTTTAGATGCAAGATGAGGATTTGCTAAAATGCATGCAGTAAAATAAAGTTCAATTAGCCATTGATTTATTTTAAAGAGGTCAATTGTTTATGCGACTTTGGAAAGGTGTTACGAATAGGGTGTGTATTCGAGGTGCATGGCCGCCTTATGAAAAGCAGACTTGTGTACCAAAGTCGGGGTGAGCCTAATGTAGGCCCTTGCTAGTCTAGGAAGAAAGACATTAATCCATGTTTGGGATTAAGTATTACCTGTCTCGGATTAGGAAACCGGCAGTGCTTCGCTTCAAAGGATGAATTCAACACTAGGAAAATGAAGAATTCAAAGGTGTTTTATGCGTGAGGCTTTTGTGAAAGAGAGTATTTTTGAAATTGTGTGAATGAATTGAATGTGTATGAATGAGTTGAATGTCGTATGGAGGGGTGCTCTATTTATAGTGTAGAGTTCGGTAGATTTTAGGAAATCTAGGGATAAAACCGGACTTAAGAGCCGCAAGGCTCCTTGCGGCTGCCCCAAGCAATCGCAAGACATGTTATATTGCCGCCTGATCGCAAGGCCTCTTGCGATTGGTAGGGCGGGCAGGATCCTTTTATTCCGTATATTTCTAAATTATCTTTTAGGATTATACGAAATAATCTTGCTTGAACGCCAAGTTACGGATTATTGACTGATGTTAGGGTTTGATTAGGGTTTATCCTAGACCTTGGGAAGCGGGCCAGGAACGGGTCTGGGCTCGGTTCTGGGCCCGGGCCCTGAAAATGTAAAAAGGGTGTATTTTGTGGCATTTTGTGAAATAGGACATTCCGTGAGACTGTCCTGGGTGTTTGCCAATCCTAAAAGATGGTTTTAGAGACTGGTCCTAAATTTAGGGATTTAGGATGATCGAACTGAACCTTGTTAATGTAAAAGGATCAATTAGCTTGTGTGTTTAAAAGGGGTTGCGCGCATGCCAATTAGGACCTGAATCTGAGACAAACTAGACTCTAGACCTAAGGACACTAAGAGTGATGACCCATAAGGAAACCTCATTTGCATTTAAAAACATTTAACTTGAATTCGTCATAGTTAGAACCATTTAAGTCAACATAAAAGCATGCAATAAAAGTCCATTGTTACATCACTGGGTTTTTGGCGGGAGGTACGGATTTGGGTATCCACAGACCTGTATGGTTTCGTTTTCAGCAGTCAGCTTCATGCATTCATCGGCCAAGTTCCTGAGCTCGTCTTTGAGGGCACTGTTTTCACTGTTCAGGCACTCGACCTTTCATTGCAGCTCTTCACACTCCGCCTACATGCACAGATCAGTGTCATTGCTAGACTGTAAAACTGACCTATCGCAGCAAGCAGGATGAACAAACACGATTTATACCTGCTTGCGCAGCCTTGACCGCCTGGCTGATTCTCGGTTAGATTGCTTCCTCTTTTGCCTCTTCAGTTCGCGTTCATCCTGTCAAAAGAAAAAAAAAAAGACAGATTTCGTCAGGTTACCTCAAAACTTTGTCACATCACTTGAACACGAGAAAATGAGTAGTTTTAAGTGATTTCGAAGGAAGTACATATGTAACAGATTTCGCCCATGACAATTGATGGAACAACGGCAGATGAGACTCCAGTACTTGGTCTCAAGTTAACTGCACCAGAAGTATTGTCGTTCCATAAATCCATGCCAATATTGAGATTAGTCGCAGGTGAAGGAACAGGGTTCCCTGGCACCTCTTTAAGTTCAATAAAGATTCATAAAGCTTACCTCTTTAGGAAGATTTGATTATAGAATGACGTGTGTAAATTTTAAACAATTACTTGATCAGAAACGTTCATGATATGATTATTGGATTGGATGCTGGATGATTATGGAAAGGGAAATTAATGCAGTTAATGACAAACATCAATAAAGTTAAATGTTGATTTTTCGTATTTCAAAAAGAGTACATCAATCGCTCGAGTTTATAAAATGTTATTTATCATGGTATATTCTAAGGTAAATTAAATATAACCCCCTTTTATAACATTTTTTGTTTCAAAATAACCCCTTATATGTTATTTTTATAACATAAACCCCTTGTAAGACACTTTTGTTTCAAAATCACCCCAATGTCGAATTTTCTTACTTAAAAATTGCAACTAAATACATTACAGGGTATGCCCATGCCCCTTTCAAGTTAGAACCATCAATGTCTAAAATATGTCGACACCTTTTGAGAAATTCTTATTTAAGGGTGTAAATATTTCATTTTTAAGTAGCACATTTCGATGTTGAAGGTGATTAGAAACAAAAATGTCTTAAAAGAGATTATGTTATAAAAATAACATGTAACGGGTTATTTTGAAAAAAAAATGTTATAAAAGGGGGTTATATTCAATTAACTCTATATTCTATAAAGTTATTTTTAATTTAATAAGTAAAAGAAATTTTGAATTTATAATATGTTAATCATAAATGAAAATTGAAACTAAAAAGGTGTAATAAAAGATAGTCTTTATTTTTGTAATTTTTTTTCAGCAATATACTTTTAATGTGGATATCATTTTAATTACTCCTTGAATTTTACTTGTCTAATTTGTGTATAAAATCGATATTGTACCTCTAACCATCAAGCGTTAGCTTATCAGAGTCTTGTGCCAAAAGGTTATACGTTTGAATCTCATCACCTCTCTCTTTCAAAGTGGATTATTTCGCATTAGGTATGGCGCGCAGACTTATAGTTATGCGTCTACACTTCAAGCCCAAAGGGCATTTGTGTGAAAGGCGTGTTAGGGTGTATAAAATCGATATTGGACCTCCAACCATCAGCTTAACCTTTTGATTGAGCTACTTCCTGACATATATCATGGTATTTGATTTATCATATAAAATCGATATTGTTCGTGTCTGTGTCAATGTTAAATGGGTCATTATCCTCCTAACTCAAACCCAACCCTTTTAACATTGACACTGACACGTACCTAACACGACCTATCTATTTGCAAGGTCTAAATTGCTAAGAAGTTAATTAAAGAAACATTAACATAAATATTTCATTAACAATATATGGTAGATGTTAGTTACTCCCTACATCCGAAAATAAGTGTTCCCTTTCTATTTTGAGAGTATTTAAGAGATGTGAATGAAATGGATAAAAAAAAATCAATAGCCCAATCGGACTTGTTTAACCCATTTATCTTTTGGCAAATTATTTTCGACCCACTTACTTAACCCATATAACTCATGAAAATATTTCACCCGAGACACTTATATTTACTATCCTTAAACCGAAATTTTGAAATCAAATATTGTCTCAACTCTAACCCTCTAACTTCGTGTCGGGTTCATGTCGTGTTTTCGTGTCGTGCCATTGATTGTCACCTCCACTTATCATGTGCCTCAAATGAACACTTTTGAAAAACGGTTTTCTAAAATGTCCCATATTTTCTTAGTAAACCCTGTCCCACTTCCTGTGCCAAAAACTGGAGAGCGGATCGTCTGTCCCATTTTATGTTCCACTTGGTGTCCCTTTACTTAATATAGTAATAGTAATAAATCTTTTGTTTATGTAATTATTTTTACTTTGATAACTCTATACTTATTAATTAATTACAATTAGTGTGACCCTTAACTTAATTTCTGTCAACTTTTGACGTTAAGTGTTCAAAGTGGCTTGTGACTTGACATTATTTAGCTGACCTTGTTTTTACTCACCATTTCCTCCAAAATTCCCAATTTTTCGCTTCAAATCCCCTTTTATTTAAGACCCTTATTTTTCATTTGATGTAGTTCGTCCTTTTTTCTTTTCTTCATCACCTTTGTTTTTCTTTTTTTGTTCTTCTTTTTTTGTTGTTCTTCTTCTTCTTCACTTTTCTCCATCTTTCTTACCTTATTTTTGTGTCTTTGTAAATCCCAAAATTAATGTCTTCCTCAAATTAGGAAAATGAGCAAATTCAAGGGTTGAAGTTTGTGAACCTATCGTGCAATAGATGTCGAAAGAACGCGGTTATCAAAATCTCGGAGTCTGCAAGCTAGCAACCCCATAAAAGCGTATCTTAAATATGAAGATTGCAATGTGTTTGTTAGTTGATTAACTAATAATCATGTGATTTTTACCAATGACCCTTATAATATAGTTTCAAGACAATATTCTCCATATTACAGCATTCAAGATTCAACCTTTACAAAATTTAAATAAAAAAAAAAAATTAATTGTAACTAGCAAATATTTAACATACGAACTTCAAAAATTGTAAATTCGCTAAAGTAAACCACATAAAAACACAAAAACATCATCAATAAACGTAATTTACCCTTACAATTGAAGATGAAATCTTTGATTTTTTTTGGGGTTGATGATGAGCTAGGGATGATTTTTGGAGCTAAAAATCCTAATTTAGTAATGGTGAGAGAATTAGAGAAATGAAGGAAGTGGGAGAGTTTGAGTTATTTGATGAAGAGTAAGTCTTGCATAAATCCGTTTCACGCGTGCGACGGAGTTCTTATGAGTAGAATGTGACTATTTTAATGCTTAAATTAAAGTGACCACTTTAACGCTAAATGTGACCATTTTAAAGCTCCATAAAATGGTCACTGTAAACGTTAAAATAGTCACTTTAAACCTTAAAGTAGACACATTTATTTAGTCGCAAATATCCCGTCGCACGCGTGAGACGGTTTTATGTAAACATTTGTGTTTGATGAATTAAGAGTTTTATATATATATATATATATATATATATATATATATATATATATATATATATATATATATATATATATATATATATATATATATATATATATATATATATATTTTCTGAAGATAATTAGCCAAATAATGCCAAGTCACAAGCCACGTTGGACACTTAACGTCAAAATTTGACGGAAATAAGTTAATGGTCACGCTAACTGTAATTAACGAATATGATTTTTCGTATACGGATTTTACTCACGTTGTATACTTTTTTCATTTTTTTTTTCCCTTTCCTACCCTTTTTTACTCATTTGTATACAAAATTCTCTCTTTTATTTTTCCTATTTTTTCTTAACCTAAATTCATACAATTATTTCAATTATAATCCTAAATTCATACAATTAATTCAATTATAATTCGATAATCAATTCAACAAAGTAGTAATTCAATTTCAATTTCAATTTTTTTCATAAAATTATGTTAAATTTTATTAATTTTGATGAATTTAGGTTAAAAATTAAATTAGGGTTTACATGAAGTTGGGATTTTGGGGGTTAACGGCGACGGAGTCGTGGGATGTGGTGGTGGCGTGGCGGTGTGGGGGCAGCGTGAAATTTGGTGGTGGTCAAAGATCTTTATGGTGGTTTGAATGACAAAGGTTTTGTGGTGGTTTGTATAATAAAGGCTTGTGGTGGGTCCCGAACACAAGGTGGGCCACCATGGGTCGCCGGCGCCGGCGTGGTGGCCGTCCGTAAGAGGGTGGCCGGAGTTGTGGTGTTCTTGTGGCGGAGGCAGTGAGGGCTAGGGGGTGGTGGTGTAAGTGCCCTAATTTGTTTTCTTTATTTTTTTTTTTTTTTTTTTTTTTTTAGTTTTGTATATTGTAAGAGTAAAAAGGGTAAAGTTAAAAATATTAGTGAAAAAAGTATACAACGAGAGTAAATCTCGTATACAAAAAATCAATACCCTTAATTAAAAACAGGGTTACCAAAAATGTTTTCTTATTTGGAAGATTATTACGTGCGATTTGAAAATTTTCAGCGTCACCATATAGAAAAATCAAAAAAAAAAAAAAAAAAAAAAAAAAAGATTTAATAGATTATTATTCAAAAAAATAAAAATAATAATACAATTTCTGATTTCCCATCTTATAAAAGAACTATTAATAAATAGATGAGTATGACTAAGTGACTAACCCTATTAAAACGCAACCACTACCCTAAAACTTCATCCTTCATTCAATCACTATTCACTAGTTCTTTCATCTAAACTAACGGTTAGGGAAAATTTGACGGGCTAAAGTCGTATGCCGCAAATTATAATTTTAATCACTTAAATCTTATATACTAAACAAGTAGTAAAACGGAAGTAAGGGTCGATCCCACAGAGAAATAGGCTAACTGTAATAAAGTAAAGTGTAAAGAGAAAGCAATAATACGGAGTAATTAAGTAACAGTAACAGGTTGGGGGGAGTTTTGGTATAACAAATACTACTAAGAAAACTAGCTAATGACAAGAATAAATTAAGGATGTGAAACAATTAAGAGAAAGGTCTTGACACGATACGATATCCACAGACGATAAAATCACCGATCATAGAAAACAATTAAACCACTTTACTTGAGTACTTTATTGTGAAAGCTAATACCTTTCAATAATATTAACTTACGAATTCCCTCTTTAATCAGTAATTAGGTCAAATCGGATGCCCTAAATTACCCTTTTTAAGACTAACCCAAATCACGCGAATTAAGTTCAAGTCTATAGAAGAATTAGCACGAGAATCAATAAAGATGACTAATACTAACAACGCAGTTAATACTCGAGTCACAAATTCAATTCCTTTTATGATTAATTCACGACAAACGGAGTACAATAAATCAATCACAATTGCTACCACGATAAGATTAATAAAGCAAACTGAGCCAATAATCAAATCTAGCAAATTTATCAATAATAACCCTAATTAGTTGTACACCCTAATCAAGATTAAAATCAATAATAATAAGAACAAGGAATTAAATAATACTCAAAGAAAAGTAGAGAAATAGATAATCTCACGGATCAAGTACCGACGCTTCAATCGATCGTATCAAGAATTAAAAGTTTAGGTACACATGATTTTGAGAGAAAATTCCCAAAAATTATTAAAGAAAACTAATTAGGACTAAAACTAATGAAAAGATGGATGAAAAGATGATAAACAACTAGGTTAAGTCTTAGGTTAAATAAGAATAAGTTTCCTAAAATTACAATAAAATCCGGAATAGGAAAATCAGCTTGCGCCTAGGTTGCCAGTAGCTTGCCGGTTGGTTGCCAAAAGCGCGCTGTCCCTAATCTTCAATTGAGTTCAGCTTGCGCCTGGGTTGCCAGTTGGTTGCTTCCAGGTCGCCAATTTTCATCTGTCAGTTTTCTTTGCTTTCTCCCTTTTGCTCGTGACCTGCTTGCCTCTAGGTCGCCTATGGGTTGCCAATTTCACCAACTCTTTCTCCAAGCTCCTTCAAATCTCGTGACCGTCCCACTAACGTCAAAACACAACAAAACTTCGCAAATCCAAAGCATTTCGCACAAGTCACAAAACCTTCGTAAAACCACGTCAAAACCTCACTAAATGAGCTCAAAATCATCTTACTAACCTATACTAAAACTGACTCATCAGGGTTTCACTATTATCTCCCTTTTCTTTCTATGTTCTTTCATTCAATCGCGTCTATAATACGATATAATAGCAACAATTTCTATTTTTTTTTAATTAGGGTTTTTCAGTAATTGATGGCGAGGACCAAGAGTACTGCCCGCTCACTCACATGTGGATGTGGTTGCGGACAGCTTCGACAATTCATTTGTAAAAACGACAGGACATGGAACCATGCTGAAAAGCTTGCTTGTCGTGTCGCTTCTTTACGTGCAAATGAAATGGTACGGTACTCATGTAGTACTCCCTCTAATATTTATTGTCTACCCTTTATTTCTTGAATATAAATAATGTCGTGAAGGTTTAAAAAAAAAAAAATTACAGGCGCATTACAGTAGTGCATATCCTGTTAAAATATAATTCACACACATTTACATAGTCAAAATTTCAGTTAATGTTATTTGTTGTAGTGTCAATGTTCCTGGCTATCTTTCAGGAAACATTAGTTAGATTGAATAAGTCTTATGTTGTTAATTAGTGGAGCAAAGTAAGGTTGCTAATTTGTAGGCATGTCTCTTTGTTAGTTTGAGACGTGAGTAGTGGAGTCAGTTGGAGAGGAAGCAGGAGCTTGTTAGTGGTCTTAGTTGCTATTTAAGGAGATGTAATTCTCTGTTTTTATCATTCAATCAAATACAAAATAACTTCCTCTCAATAATTCTTTCTAAGTTTTCTGGTTATTCACAACATTGTGGTATCAGGTCTTTAGGTTCGTTTTCTGGGAATACTAGCATTATGGCATCCAATGGATCAAGCTCCAATGGACTCTCTTCTCTGCCTATTTTCAAAGGTGTGAAGTATCAGTTCTGGGAATTGAAAATGAGAACATTGTTCAAATCTCAGTAACTGTGGGAGCTAGTTGAGACTGGGTTTGAAGATAACAAACCAACAGAACCAGATCAAGCTTTGAAGGACAAGAGAAAGAAAGATGCTAAGGCTTTGTTCATACTACAACAGGCCTTAGATGAGGAAATCTTTCCTCGAATTGCTTCTGCTACCACTTCAAATGAAGCCTGGCATATTCTGCAAAAAGAATATGTAGGAGACAAGAAAGTAGTCAAAGTGAGACTACAATCTTTAAGGAGAGAGTTTGAAACTGCTCTCATGAACGACAAAGAATCTGTACAAGATTATTTGTCACGGATGACTGAAGTGGTACAACAAATGAAGGCATATGGAGAGAAGATGACAAATGAGCATGTGGTAGGGAAAATCCTGAGAAGTCTCACACAAAAGTTTGATCATGTGGTGGCAGCCATTGAACAAACAAGTGATTTGGATACTTATACACTTGATGAATTGATGGGCTCTCTTCTAGCACATGAGGAGAGGTTAAACAGATCCTCTGAGAAGAAGGAGGAGAAGGCATTTGTCTCAAGAGACGACTCTTCCAAGGATAAGTCAAGCAGATATCATGGAAGGGGTAAAGGTATACCTGTCAAACGGGTCGGGCGGGCGGGTTTCGGGTTCGGGTAACTATTATACGGGTAACATACGGGTCGGGTGTATTTCGGGTTCGGGTAGTATACAGGTCGGGTGTACACGGGTTCCAGGTCGGGTTAGGGTCAAAATACGGGTTAATCAACGTCTTTTATCCATATTTTTTTTTTTTTGTATAACAGATTAATTTTCAGTAAAAAAACTACTTTCTTCCATTATAGTCAAACTTTACCTGATGCCAAAACACAAATATTAAGATTAGTGGAAGTTATCCCTTGTAACTGTACTTCATTAGTCATTGCTGACAAGTGGGTGAATTACTAATGTGAAGACTTTGGGTGGTACTGATACGTTTTCACTATTTTCCTCCCAAATTTAGAATATAGAAGCACTTATCTTCTTCCCAAATCTATTCATTGATTTTACATCCCACCATCAAAAAATTTAAACTTTTTAGTTTTCCTCCAAATGCACTATTTACACTTTTAGGGTGCTTTAACAGGGAAAAAAAAATAGTCATATTTATGGTGCCTCCAAATAAAAAACCAACTCTAATTGATATATTATTAAAAAATTAATTATTTTTTAATTATAAGTTCTAAAACTGAAAACTTAAAAATAAGTTTATAGATACGTGTGTCTCTATTAAATCGATATTTATAATATTAGATCCATATATGTAGTTTCCAAGTTGTATATTCAAATTTAAAATGTTACCTCGAACTACCGACTTAAAAATATATCATTTTCTTTTTCTCATTTTTCTCATTTATTCTCCACATATATTTTGTTTCAAAATTTAATAAGAATGATTCAGATGCCTCAAATTCATAATGTCAAATGTACCTAACAAACACTATTAAAATGATTGATTCTATAATCATTTAATAATAAAGATTATTATTTAAGTGAAAATTTTCAATTATGAAAAATTTATTAGGTGTGAAATGTTTAAAATTAGTGTGTAGTAGAAATTTTACATGTAAATTGAAACTGATAAAGACATTTTATATATAGGAACGTAAGTTTTTTACTCAACGGGTTAACCCACTACGGGTCGGGTTTTGACCCACTGTTTTCGGGTCATTTCGGGTTCGGGTAGTTTTTGGGTTCGGGTCGAAAAAGGCAGGTTTACTTCGGGTCATTTACAGGTCGGTTTCTGGCGGTTTATCGGGTCGGGTCAGATTTTGACAGCTCTAGGTAAAGGTAGAGGAGGTTTCAGAGGAAGAGGACGTGGGAGATCCTCTGGCCAGTCATCAGATAGTCAAGAGCACAGAAGTCAAGGATCAAGAGGTCCATTGAAATGTCATTATTGCACAAAGCCTGGCCACAAGGAGGCCAATTGTTGGAAAAAGGAAAGAGACCAGGCAGAAGAAAAGGGTGATCAGAACGCCAACATTGCAGCAGAAGAGGAGAAGTTATTTATCACAACACAGGGAGCACGAGATATGGAGAATGGTGTGTGGTACATTGATAGTGGGTGTTCTAATCACATGTCAAGTACCAAAACACTATTCAGAGATCTTGATGAATCAGTCAAAAGCAAGGTGAGATTAGGAGATGACAAGCAACTGGCAGTAGAAGGAATGGGCACAATTGCTGTTAAAACTGAACAAGGTAATGTTAAAATTCTGCATAATGTTCAGTATGTACCACTACTGGCCTATAATTTACTAAGTGTTGGTCAGTTGTTGGGAAGTGGTTACTCCTTAGTCTTTGATGATCAGTCCTGTGTTGTCAAAGATAAGAAAACAAGTGAAATTGTTGCTAAGGCATTTATGGGAAGGAATAGGATGTTTTCTTTGGATTTATCAAGAAAAGAAGGTAATGCATTGACTGTCAAAGGTGATGATGATGCTAAACTCTGGCATTTGAGGTATGGTCATCTTAATATGCAAAGTTTGAATCTCTTAAGAAGCAAGGAGTTAGTAAATGGTCTACTACACAGATTTGGTGATCTCACTGTGTGTGAAGGATGTGTGTATGGGAAGCAATGTAGGGCATCCTTCCCAACTGCAGATACATGGAGAGCCACTCAGTGTCTGGGGTTACTGCATGCTGACATATGTGGTCCAATGCAAACTGAGTCATTAGGTGGAAGCAAATACTTTTTGCTTATCACTGATGACTACAGTAGAATGAGTTGGGTCTACTTTCAACAGACAAAATCTGAAGCCTTTGAGAATTTCAAGAAATTTAAGGCTATGGTCGAAAATCAGAGTGGGAAACTAATAAAAGTCTTGAGGACAGATAGAGGAGGAGAATTCGTTTCCAAGGAGTTCAATGATTTTTGTGAAGCTCAGGGAATTAAGAGGGAGTTAACTGCACCCTATACTCCTCAGCAGAATGGGGTGGCAGAGAGGAAGAATAGGACTGTAGTGGAGATGGCAAGGAGTATGCTTAAAGCAAGTGGGCTGCTAAATGAGTTCTGGTCTGAGGCTGTGGCAACTGCAGTGTATCTGCTCAATATTTCTCCAACAAGAGCAGTGGCAAATATGACTCCTTATGAAGCATGGAGAGGAAGAAGGCCTAGGGTGAGTCATCTCAAAATCTTTGGTTGTATTGCATATTCGTTATTAAATTTGAGAACCAAATTAGATGATAAGTCAGTTAAATGCATCTTTATTGGTTATGCAACACAGTCAAAGGCTTATAGGCTGTATGACCCAATCAATAAGAAGGTCATAATTAGCAGAAATGTTGTTTTTAATGAGGAAAACAATTGGAGGTGGCAAGAAGAATTGAACAGTGCAGGAAATCAGAGGGTTCTCACATTTGAAACTTCAAATGTGGAACCACAACAGGAAAATGGCAACAATAATTCACCATTATCCACTCCACCAGATAGCATCAGTGATTCAGAGACATCTGCGTCATCTGAATCTTCTGATGATTCACCTCCAAGAAAGATGAGGTCAATTACTGAGATATATGAGACGTGTGGCTTTGCTCTTATGGCTACTGAACCCTCAGACTTTGCTGAAGCCAAAGTAGTGGCAGAGTGGCAGGTAGCAATGGAGGATGAGATCAGGTCAATTAAAAAAACAAGACTTGGGATTTGGTTGAGCTTCCTGCAGGGAAGAATGTAATTGGTCTGAAATGGGTTTTCAGAACCAAATTCAACACAGATGGGTCAGTTCAGAAGCACAAGGCTCGTCTGGTAGCAAAAGGGTATGCACAACTTGAAGGTATTGACTACAGTGAGACATTCTCACCTGTAGCAAGGTTTGAAACTGTTAGGGTCGTTTTGGCCTTGGCAGCACAGTCAAGTCTTCCTGTGTATCAATTTGATGTCAAATCTGCATTTTTAAATGGTGAGTTGCAGGAGGAAGTGTATGTTGATCAGCCACAAGGATTCATCAAAGAAGGAGAAGAGAACAAAGTCTACAAACTAAGGAAAGCCTTGTATGGATTGAAACAGGCACCAAGGGCCTGGTACAGCAGAATTGATCACTTCTTTGCAAAGGATGGCTTTGAAAGGAGTGAAAATGAGCCAACACTATATGTCAAGAGGCAAAAAGATGATGGTTTCCTGGTAGTAGTCCTATATGTTGATGATATTATATACTTCAGCTCATCTCAAACACTTCTAGAAAATTTCAGGAAAGCAATGATGGAAGAATTTGAGATGACTGACTTGGGATTATTACAGTATTTTCTTGGCTTGGAAGTGAAACAGGGAAACCAAGGCATATTTCTCTGCCAGAGAAAGTATGCTCAGGATTTATTGAAGAAATTCAATATTAAGGAAGATGATGTAGCTGTCACACCAATGAATACAAATGACAAGCTACAAAGGAATGATGGTACTCCTAGTGCTGATGAAAAGATGTACAGGAGTCTTGTGGGTGGTCTGAACTACCTCACACACACTAGACCAGACATTGCTTATTGTGTCAGTGTGGTGTCTAGGTATCTTCATGCTCCAACAAAACAGCATTTAGGTGCTGCTAAGAGAATTCTGAAGTACGTGGCTGGTACAACTGAGTATGGCATATGGTATGCTAAGGCAGATAAAATCAAACTTGTGGGATACACTGACAGTGACTGGGCTGGGTCCATAGATGACAGGAAAAGCACTTCAGGGTCAGTCTTCAGTCTTGGTTCTGGTGCAATTACATGGAGTGCAAAGAAACAGGAGACGATTGCTCTATCTTCGTCAGAGGCTGAATATGTTGCTGCAGGAGCAGCGGGAAGGCAAGCAGTTTGGCTGAGAAAGCTTCTGGCAGATTTGGGGTGTGTTCAAAAGGAAGCAACTGAGCTGTGGTGTGACAACAAGTCAACCATAGCAATGACGAAAAATCCAGCATTTCACGCTAGGACAAAACACATTGAGGTACAACATCATTTCATTAGGAAACTGGTGGATGATGGAAAAGTTGAGTTGAAGTTCTGTGGAACAAATGCTCAAAATGCTGATTTGTTCACAAAGGGATTACCTCAAGCAAAGCATCAGTTTTTTGTGGAAAGAATTGGAGTTGGTGTGTCTGAATTAAGGGGTGGTGTTAAAATATAATTCACACACATTTACTTAGTCAAAATTTCAGTTAATGTTATTTGTTGTAGTGTCAATGTTCCTGGCTATCTTTCAGGAAACATTAGTTAGATTGAATAAGTCTTATGTTGTTAATTAGTGGAGCAAAGTAAGGTTGCTAATTTGTAGGCATGTCTCTTTGTTAGTTTGAGACGTGAGTAGTGGAGTCAGTTGGAGAGGAAGCAGGAGCTTGTTAGTGGTCTTAGTTGCTATTTAAGGAGATGTAATTCTCTGTTTTTATCATTCAATCAAATACAAAATAACTTCCTCTCAATAATTCTTTCTAAGTTTTCTGGTTATTCACAACATATCCAATACAATTGCTAAGGGCTTGATACAGCTAAGTCATATCGCTGCAATCAAAATAAACCTAGCAGACAACTAACAGGTAGCTAGCGGTAAGCAGGGTCGAATTCACAGGGAAACGGTGTAGTCTTAAGCTTAAGTCGGAGTAACAGGTCAGTCTCAATGGTGTGAAAGAGGGTTTGGTTTAAGCTAAAAACTAAAGCAATAATAAGCAGATGAAAAGAAATATAATAAGGGAGAGATTAGGGCATCGGGTTCAATGTGACAACGATTCAGGAACGCAAGTTAATAAGAAGGAAGCGATAAACTGTGCAAATGACTAGGTTTATAAAACGCTCTCTCGAGTCAATTTTAGCCTTAAGCAAATTTAGCGGGCTCTCGCAACTTACTAAATTCAACTTATCAATCTTGCGTAAGTCTAGTTTTAACTCGGCTTTCGATCTTAAGTCAAACTTACTCAGGTTCAATTAAACTCAGACAACTCGGTGATCAGGCAAAATAATCCTAATTCAATTGACATAAAACGCGTAGAAAGAAATCAAGTGCACAGAATATTCAACCAGTTTAATCTTAAAACATGTTCCTGGACCAAATATCACAAATCCCCCTAAACCCTAATTAAAGATTTAGCTAGACATTATATAAATCAAAGCAATAATAACAATTAAATTAAACATGATGAAATAAAATAACAATTGAGATAAACCTGAAAGAAATCCTGAGTGCAAAGTGTTGGGACCAAAAAACCAAGCTGGTCCAGACCTGTACAGGTTGGTCCAGGACCCTCGGCCAGGTTCAGACAAAAGTCCAAGATCTGCAGACAGCGCAAAACAGAACAGACTGATACAGAATCTGCAAGTCTGGTCCAGGACCCATGGCCAGGACCAGACGGTACAGACAGAACAGAGGGGTGCAGGTCAGGAGAGGTAATGTCAAGTTGGGCCAAGCCCAACAAAAGAAGTAAATGTCAAAGGAGAAAGCCCAAGGAGCAGCGGCAACCCTAAAAGAGACGTTGGAAAGACCCAGTCAAGCATGCTGAAACATAGCTGTTATGACCAGATTTTACACTACCCAGAATTGGCAGTTCTGGATAGACGTTGCGAATATGGTACAGAGCAGGACAGAAGAACAATAGCAGTTATAACCCAGAACAGGTCAGAAGAGGTATGGCAGTTATAGCCCAGAACAGGTCAGAAGAGGCATGGCAGTTGTGGTCAGCAGAGGTCAACTATAGCGGTTACAAAGATCATGGGATAATGGAAGATATCATAGCTGAGCAGAAGTGGAGTCAATGGAAGTTATTTAACTACCTAAGATCATGGGTAGTTATTGGCATGCAGTTCTGCGGATCAGAATAGAAGTCATAATGGGAAGTTACAAGTCATGCATAGTGGGTAGTTATCCAACTACCTAAGTTCATGAGATAGTGGCCCTAGATTTTAGGAGTTGTATTGTGAGCATTCTACCTATATATAGAGGCTCACTTAGTCATTTTTCGGGAGGTCTCTCATATGTTCTCTCATAGGTTTTTCTTATACTTTCACATAGAAGTACACATAAACGATGTATTAGCATTATTCGCTAGTTTCTCCTACGAAAATCATTCAATTGTAATCAAAAGCCTTGTAATCATCATGAGATTAATAAAAGAAGTCCTGGCATGGTAGCATGATTTTCCCCATCTTCTTCTCGGGGTTTCTGCGTCATCAATCTCGTTGTCCCCTCAATTCTGTTCGGAGAAGGCTATGTTCTGCTTGGTTTCGTTAATCTAGTTGTCATCAGTTCTGTTCGGAGTAGACTATGTTCTGTTCTGTTTCACAAACAGTACTAGTTGGCCCATCTTAGCTCTTTTTCACCCTTGTAGAGTTTTTACCAAAACAAATTGGCGCCCACCGTGGGGCATCTAGTTTATTAGTTTGTGAAACTCTCTTCTCAAAAATCCACAAAAAACACACTCTTGTCACGACCACATGGTTGACAAGACCCTTGAACAACTAGCACAATATTTGGAGAAATCTTGCTCAAGGATTGCTTCAATTCTACGAAAAAAAGTTACAAGACTCAAAGAGAATTGAGTCATTCTTGAATCGGAACAGAACTCCAGCGATACTAGTGGTTACAACACAAGAATCAGGCCAGAATTGTCCTTGTCTTTCATCATAAAAAGAAAAGTTCTACCCTATCATGATGGGGACAAAGGCTTTGAAGATCAATTCGAAGAGGACTCGATCCTAGGAACCAGAAGCTTCTCCTAAGAAAAAGAAGGATCCTCCCCTTTCGACAATATCGCGGTTTTGAAGGATGTTCCGAAGAAATTCAACATTCCATCAATTGAAGTTGTGCTATAGTACAGAACATCCTCAAGACCACGTTGCGCAATACAAATAGAGGACGCTCATAGTTCTTATTCCCAAAGATCTAAGGAAGAATTGCATGTGCAAAGGCTCCACTTCTGTAATGTCAGTCCTGAGCAATTCTGGGCTAATCTTTTCCGTCGTGTTCTGGACAATTTTCTCCACGCCTGTAGATGGCATGTTAGACAGTGATGTCCTGGGTAGGACCTCCGGTTTGTTTTGCTCCTCAGCTTTCAACTCTTGGAACCCTGGAGTAGGTGTGATAACTCCACTTGGAATGGGTGGAGGTTCCACGTTAGAACTACCAGCCAGAATAGCTTCCGTCGTTTGCTGGAGTAGTGCAGAGTTGAACAAAGAAAAGATCTCAATTCTGAACTGTGACAGTTCTGGGACTGTTCGTACTTACAAGCAAGGGTCGTCATACTTGAAGATGATGCCTTCAACAAACAGAACAGCGGAGTTTGTGTCAGAACAGGCCTAACAAGAAAGCTGGAAGTGGTCGTCAGCAGAACAGAATTGGTTCATACCGGAGACAAGAGTGAACACATGTCCACTCATCTAGCCCTAAGATAAGAGCTTTTGAATACTCTCTTGTTCTCTGTTCTGGATTGATAATCTCGATATTAGCAGTCCTGTATTCAGTTCTGGACTGATAATCTTGATATTAACAGTCTTGTTCTGGACTGATAGTCTCGATATTAATAGTTTTGTTTTCAATTCTGGATTGATAATTTTGATATTAACAGTCTTGTTATAGATTTTTCAGGATTGATTTCCAACCTTGAGAGTCTTGTTATAGATGTTTCAGTTCTGGACGCTTGAAGGACACAACCAGTCCTGCACGGAGGAATACGAGCAAGACTGAACAACCACAATCACAAGAGCCAAATCAATCTCCACCTTTTTCTCCTTACACTCATAAAGTTTATTATGCTAATGACGGTTCTAATATTTGTGGTCTGGCTTGTGTTACAGTACCAGAAATGATAACTTAAGAAGAAATGATGTCGTCCCCAACAGAACTAAACAGAACTGGAAACTAGTGACTCTTGGTCACGGAGATCGTCAAGGCAGTTCTGAATGATCATGCTTGGTGTCTTGGAAGAGATGAGGATCAACCATGATAAACTCACTAAGAATTTCAACCTGCTTGTGGGATTCTATGGAGAGACCTAGGCCAACATACTTTGGGCAAAATTTCTCTACCTACAAAGGGAGTCTCTTCTCTTAATTATTTTATTGATTTAATTTGATGACGTTGCATATCTTGCTTGATATGTTTTAATTCATAATATCATGCTTGTGCCTTCGACGTACCACTAATACGTCAAAATGTTAATCAAGTAGGGAATAATGGTGATCAACGGAAAGTGCCAGAATACACCAGAGTGCTATGGAGCAGCCTTGGAGCTGTCATTCAGTACAGAAATCCAACATGTAGAAATCAAAGAAACAAGTCTCCTTAAATGTCAGACAAGACAGAACATAGACATCCTCGACCACTCCTGTTCTGGTGAGAAACTACTGGTAGGTGATGTACCGACCAGAATCAGGTATGACCTTGGTAGTTAACCTTTTTTACAGTCCAAAGTATCCTGTTCTGCGTGGACTCGCTTTGACAGGACTGGTATAAGTCATGTCCTGGTCTAATCGCTCACAAGTCTGATGTTGGCCCAAAGTTCAAGTCTGTACAGTGGAGACGCAAGAGATTTCCTCTAGAAAGGAAATAATTAACGACGAGGTTCAAAAGCTTCTAGACATGAAATGGTAAGAGAGGTAATGTATCTTGATTGGTTAACCATCGTAGTAATCATCCAACAAAAACATGGTATGTTTCAAGTGTTGATTATGTTTATTTAAGATAAAGTTTGCACATAGATTCTTTTCATCTACCCAATACTAATGTTGTGCTTGCCAAGATTTCAGGATACAAGTAGCTTACAATTGTGGATACTTTCATCAAGTCCAATCGAATCGAAGTGTATCCTACTCATCGAAGATGAATTTTATTTTTTGCATAATATATTTTTAATTTGTTACGCCTTACGCTTTGAGAGATGTAGGGGCAACCTACCAAGGTGGTAATTAGCACGATGTTGGAGTATTTTTATTAGGGACACAACGAAGGTGTACACGTATGATTTGGTGATGAAGTCCAAGAGTGTCAAAAATCACATTTGACGCGTGCAAGCATCCTTTTGTATTCTTGGAGAGATATAACATGGAGTTCAATCATGTCAAGCACTCATTTGGCGTTTCACCAAGACAGTTCTAAGGGCACATTGTTGGCAAGAGTAGATCTGAAGTCAGTTCTGTGCGGATCATACTCTCCAGTGCTGATCATATTATCCATTGCTGTGCAGGTCAGAACTGTTATTCAGTTCTGTGCAGATCATACCAATTATCCAGTTCTGATCGATGAAAAGGATAATCTGCGATACCCCATATATTGTGCAAGTAAGAACCTCTTGGATGCCGGAATAAGGTACACTCTTCGAGAAATATACATTTTTACTTAATTAATGTATATTACAAAGTTTAATCTTATTTTAAGAATTATCATGTTATTGTCTGGACTAACTTTTCAGTCAAGTCAGTCTTGAGAAAGTCTGAACTGTCTGGGAGAATGGTTAAATGGTTTTGTGCAGATTATTATGTATAACATAAGTTGCAGGCCCAAGACTGCCATCAAGTCAGAATCCTTGGCAGATTTTGTGGCGAGTTTCAGTCCTGCTCTGGAAGAAAACTTCGACCTTGAAGTTCTGGTCAAGAAAGAATATTAAAAGCTTGGACCATCTATACTGATAGAGTTGCTAATGTCAAAGGCAGGATTGACGCAGTCCTGTAATCGCCACAAGGGGACAATATAGCCAAGGTTGTAAGTTGTGAAACTTGTTACAGATCCGATTTTCAGCCTTGTCTTGATCTTGTGATCAGTTTTCTCACGTGTTGTTGCTTTCTTTCGGTTATCTTTTTAAATTTTGTTATTGATTAATTATTTTTTACAAATCTGAGTTTTTCTAACGCTTGAAGATGATTGATTTTGCATGAGGTGTTTTTTCCAAATTTGCATGCTAACGGCTTTGAGCAAGAATTAGTCCTATAGTCTTCAGGACTCTACCGTTGGAAGAATTTCAAATTTTGCAGAGGGGCATCTTTTGGGTCTTGGATTCTCTTCTTTCAAGACTGTCAGCTCTGAGGTTTTAGCAAGTCACTAGTACTGACAAAGTCAAGATTCGCAAGTCAGCGCTGGTCAAAGCAAGTCAACCCAACAAGTAGTATGAGGGTGATGGATTCATTGGTACGTGGTCGGCAAGACATTCACAGAAGTGATTGTCAGAACAGAAAGTTGTCATTCGCTCCAGAACAGACGTTGTCGTTCGCTCCAGAACAGACGTTGTCGTTCGCTCCAGAGCAGACGTTGTCGTTCGCCCCAGAACAGACGTTTTCGTTCGCCCTAGAGCAGAAGTTGTCATTCGCCCTAGGACAGAAGATGTTGTTTGCTCCAGAATAGAAGCGGTACATATTTGAAACAGTGAAAGAGGTAATTTCATTATTAAGGAGAGCAAAATCTAAAGGTACGCAATTCATCTCTTGTTGTTATTAATAACAAGTTAGACGTTAAGTTAGTTGCATAAACCTTTATAGCTTTATAGCTTTTTATAGTTTTTTATAAGACATATTTCTTTCTTTCTAACTTGTTTATGCTTGTGAAGAAATTATCCTTCCAGAATTGGTTATTCAAACACCAAGGTATGTCCTATGTATTCTAGATTCTGAAATTATTCTTTGTTCACTAACCTTGAAAACTTTGAACGAGTGTGAAATGCAGTAAAGATTACGTCGACCTCGTATCAAGGTGTTATATATGGTGAGAAGATTCAACAAGAATGTCAAAGTGAGAGCCCTTGGAGAAGGAGAATTATTTTAGAGAAATATATTCAACAATGCAAGAGATGTAGCATCAAACAAGTTTGCTCAAGTTGAAAAAGTCTTTACCTCGTTGACTCCATCATCGGTCAAGGGGCACATGAATTGGTAACTCTTGAGGGAAAGTTGATTCCAAAGCTTGGAAATCAACCAAACTCAAGCTCTATTTATTTATTTTCAATTAATTTATTTTTCATTATCGCTTTACTTTATATTATTTTATTATGAGAAAAACCATTGAATACATCAATGGTTGTACTAACCAAGTTTTTACATTTTACAGCACTTTTCCAAAATCTCAAAGTATTCTCAATCTTGTTTATTATATGTCAAATGTTTCTTCATAATATTATACCAAGAGTCTTGGAGCATATTATCTCGTGTTTACGATCATGTTGCCGATCTTGGAGCATATATTATCTCGGAGCATATTATCTTATTTTTAGGTCTTGCGCTACAGACCTTGAAGAATATTTTCTATTTATTACAGTCTTGCACTATGTGGCCAACCTTGGAGTTCATCCTAGCGCCCTTGCAACCTTATCTTGCTGCCCTTGGATTATATAAATACGGAAGCATCTTATTTCGATCCTAATTGCAACAAGTTCTACCATATATCTTATTCTACTATTTTTGGAGCTTATTCTATGCAATCTTAATATTGGAGTTTTACCCTTCAGTCCTGGGCGGATCTTCAGCACTCTTGAAGCCGTCTTCCATTCTTGAGTATAGTTCTCAATCTTGAGCATATCTATAGTTTTGAGCTCGTCCTCGGCATCTTTGGAGCTTGCCCTCCAAAGATTGAGCCTAGTCCTTGGTCTCGAGCATATCGTCAGTCTTGGAGCCTAGACCTCCAGTCCTGTAAAAGTAGAGCCAATGTCCAATGGTATAGTCTAATTTTTAATTCTTGTTTTGCGGATTGCAGTTTAATTACAAGAGTAAATATTTTTATTATCACAAATAATCCACTAAAAATCTAGTATGCCACATATTACAAATAAAGGAGTCTATCCTCCAGTCCTAGTCAGAGTCTATCTTCCACATCTAATCAAGAGTTTATCCTTCAATTCTACTCAGGAGTTTATCCTCCAGTTCTGGTACGGAGCTTAACCTCCAGTTCTGAGCTTTGTCCTTAACATTCTGGAGTTACCCCTCCAGTTCTGTAAGAATGGAACTTGTCTTCCAGATTTGAGCTTAGTCCTCAGCCTTGGGCAGCCAGTCCTGCAGTGGAGATCTTCCTCCAGACCACAGTGCAGCCAGTCCTGCAGAGGAGATCTTCCTCCAGTCCACAGGGCTGCCAGTCCTGCAGAGCAGCCAGTCCTGCCGTAGAGGGTGCACCCTCGGATTGACGGATCAGGGCTTAGACGTCGTTAAGAGAGTCCTATAATATCCCTCAAGGTTAGCCATGATCATGCGTACATAAGTCTGGGGTGTACACCTGCGAGGTTAGTGCATTCACAGAACAATAGAAGCAATAGAAGCAATAGCGACAATAGTGATTAAGTCCTTGGATCACCAAGGCTAATTACTTAGCAACCGAAGCTGTCGAGCAGACTAGAAAAATGTCTTGCTCTGCAGACTAAGCAAAAGGACCACAGAGCAAATGTGAAGTTAAGCCCTTTGGAAAGACATAAGGTACACATACGATGAAGCCCTTTGGAATGTCATAAGGCACACATCCGAAGAAGCCCTTTGGAAAGACATAAGGCACACATACGAAGAAGCCCTTTGAAAGACAAGGCACAAAGTATTTAACCATCCTCGAGAAGGTTAAACAATAGTTCATACGATGCATTATCAAAAGACAAACGAAGTATTCTACGGATCAAGTCACCGCAAGTTTTGCACAATCTAATGGGTCTCAACTATCCCCAGATTTCATAACATGTGACTAACCTTCCTTTTTTAAGGTTAAGGAAAGTCCAAAGCTCATATATACTAAGGAAACATCTCTTGTCCAAATGAGCCATATCAAGGTTCAAACTCTAGTGTTTCAAAGCAAGGTATAAGCCCTAGGTAAGCCCCTCGATAATCTATTCGTTGTATGTTCAAGTTCAACTTACGATTTACTAGTCATCGCTACCGTGAAGCAGTCAATCAGGTTTTAATTCTCTCCTACTTGATTTAAACGTTGTCTCTTTGAATGTGGTACACAAGTCTTGCCGATGCATAGTTGTTCAAAATTTCTGACCGTTGTTTCTACTCTAGTCTGTTCTGTATAGAAGTGTTTGTACAGGATTGTTTCCTCAAGATTCTTTGAACAGCGCACTTGAGAAAACAAGGGGCATTTGTTATGACCAGATTTTACACTACCCAGAATTGGCAGTTCTGGATAGACGTTGCGAATATGGTACAGAGCAGGACAGAAGAACAATAGCAGTTATAACCCAGAACAGGTCAGAAGAGGTATGGCAGTTATAGCCCAGAACAGGTCAGAAGAGGCATGGCAGTTGTGGTCAGCAGAGGTCAACTATAGCGGTTACAAAGATCATGGGATAATGGAAGATATCATAGCTGAGCAGAAGTGGAGTCAATGGAAGTTATTTAACTACCTAAGATCATGGGTAGTTATTGGCATGCAGTTCTGCGGATCAGAATAGAAGTCATAATGGGAAGTTACAAGTCATGCATAGTGGGTAGTTATCCAACTACCTAAGTTCATGAGATAGTGGCCCTAGATTTTAGGAGTTGTATTGTGAGCATTCTACCTATATATAGAGGCTCACTTAGTCATTTTTCGGGAGGTCTCTCATATGTTCTCTCATAGGTTTTTCTTATACTTTCACATAGAAGTACACATAAACGATGTATTAGCATTATTCGCTAGTTTCTCCTACGAAAATCATTCAATTGTAATCAAAAGCCTTGTAATCATCATGAGATTAATAAAAGAAGTCCTGGCTTGGTAGCCCGCAGTTTTCCCCATCTTCTTCTCGGGGTTTCTGCGTCATCAATCTCGTTGTCCCCTCAATTCTGTTCGGAGAAGGCTATGTTCTGCTTGGTTTCGTTAATCTAGTTGTCATCAGTTCTGTTCGGAGTAGACTATGTTCTGTTCTGTTTCACAAACAGTACTAGTTGGCCCATCTTAGCTCTTTTTCACCCTTGTAGAGTTTTTACCAAAACAATAGCCTTGAAGATAGGAACAGCTTCAGAAATCGTTGGAGAAGTTACCTACAACCAAGGGGAGAGACGTTGGAGCCAAAGACACTATATAAGGAGTAGAACTCAGAAGAGAAGGAGATCAGAAATCATTCAACTCAAGCACACAGCACTCATCATTATTCACAAGCATTCGAACACTTTGCATTTAATTACGTTCTTACAATATTCTGTACCACTTGGTCCAGACTCTGTACCTGTCAATTCTAAACTAGTGAAGATCCTCTCCTGGCTTGGCGCCCGTGGTTTTTCCCTTAACATTTAAGGGTTTTTCCCACGTAACATATCGTGTGTCTTGTTCCATTTTTCATTGTTTTTCTTTACGTTACGACTCAATAATCCCAATCACAATTAAAGGATAGTACTAGTAGATCCACAATTACATAATCAAACCGTGTGAGAAAATCACCCCGAACAGATTGGCGCCGTCTGTGGGGATACTAGTTTATTAATCCTACAAAACATTCCAAGTCAACAAGATCAACCAACGTGAAAGATGGAAGGCACAAGCGCAGAAGCCATGCGGAAACTCCAGGAGGAATTGCAACAAGCCAAGCAAGTTGCAGAGCGTGCCCGAAGCGGCGAGAGGATGCCAAAGTCAAGAAAGAAAAGCGAAGGAGACTGAGGCAGCCCTGAAGAAGCAGTTGGAAACCTCTGCTCAGAAGAAAACCTCAGGATCCAGGATCCCACCAGGTACACCATTTTCTGATGTGATCAAGCAACTTGACTTCTCTACTTTCTCTTCTGCAGGATCAAAGGGATCAAAAGGCGACCCACTCAATGTGGAGGAGGACCCAGAGAAGGATGCTGCAGGCGGAGACCCAGGGACTCCAGAAGGGCTCGATCTGACCCAGGTCATGCGAAGACATGATGGGGAGATCACGAGAAACTCTCGGAATTAGTGCGGAAGGTTCCAGGGCTTCCACCACCCATAGAGGAAGCAACACCAGGATGCTATGCTGATTCACCCTTCGATGGCTGCATTGCAATGGTGGAGATGCCAAAGAAGTACCACGCCAACCTAAAGCTCTATGATGGGGCGGTGATCCTTCCTGGAACATGTCGCCAAGACAGCAGAGGATGTTCAACGCGTTCCTATCCCAGAGAGAAGAGGAAGCTGCATGTGCAAAAGCTTTGGTTCAACCTTGATCAGTGGTCCCGACCTACGGTGGTACATCAACACGCGGTCAAGACCATCAAGTCCTTGCGAGTTGATCAACCTCTTCAACATCGATTCGCCACAAGAGAGACTCTTGGAAAGCAGGACCCGGTGACTGCATGCAGGGTCGTCGAGCGAAACGAGTCTCTGAGAGACTTTCTGCACCGCTTCAACAAGGAGAAAGTGTCCATCCCCAGATGTGACATTGGCACGGCCATTGAGGCCTTCAGGCAAGGTTTGGTTAGAGATTCTGATCTTTATGTTGAACTAACTCGCTACCCTTGTTCTACCTTTGAGGATGTGCAGGCTAAGGCTCTGGCCCAGATTAGGGTAGAAGAGGACCCGGCGATTCAGGGCAAGGTATCGGGACCGAGCGGTGAACGTAAAGTCACCACCCGGGCCAAGACAAAGAAGAACAGGCCTGGTCCATACCAGAGACCAACCAGGAGGGAAGCCAACGCCGTGGATGAACAGGCTGATGCACCCAGGGTTCCACCTCCAGTCTCAGAGTACTGCTTCTCCGTAGACCTTCCAGGACTGATCCACAAGATGGACAAGTTGGGCTCAGCGGTCAGATGGCCAAAAGCAAGTGAGAAGCCCAACCCAAGGCGAGACACGACCAAGTGGTGTGAGTACCATTCTGATATTGGACACACCACAGAGGACTGCATAGCTCTCAGAAGGGAAGTTGCCCATCTGCTGAAGAATGGTCACCTGAAGGATATCTGCCAGAGCAGGAGGAACAGAGTGAAAGAAGAGCCCAGAGATCTTCCACCACCACCGCCAACCCATGAGGTAAAATTCATTTCGGTGGTTCGGATATTTGTGGACTAACATATTCTGGCCGCAGCGTGTGGCTCTGGAGAGCAGGCAACAACCACTGCAGGGGCCAGTGGTCGATCCAGGAGATTGTGTTTGATGAGTCAGATCTACAAGGAGTACATGGGCCACACCACGATGGACTGGTGATCAAGATCCAGATTGGGACCTGCATGGTCAGGAGAGTCCTAGTGGATGGTGGCAGTTCAGTCAACATCATAATGATGGAAGCGCTAGAAGCTATGGGACTGAAAGAATCAGATATAACGAAGAAGTCCAGTGTCCTGGTTGGATTCAGTGGAGAGACAAAGCACAGCTTGGGAGAGATCACCCTACCAACCTATGTGGAAGGAGTCACCTCTTTCGAGAAGTTCTGCGTAATAGACTGCCTATCATCGTACAACGTGATCCTAGGGCGACCCTGGATCCACAATCTAAAAGCTGTACCTTCAACGTACCACCAGTGCATCAAGATTCCAACAAAGTGGGGGACAAGACGATCGAGGAGGAAGCGGCCAGCGCACAGAGTGTTACAGGCGACCACGAAACCTCCTAGTCCGTAAGTCCCTCGCATAGCAATTAAAGCGACTGTCAGTGCATTGAGAATCTGTCCCACGCATGGAGACAGAGGAAATTATTTTGGCAAAGGAAAGACCTGGCGGGGAAGGTTACGGTTGGTTCTGACGCTCCAGAGGTAATCGGACCGCTCTAATTGACTTTACGAGGAAGAAAGAGCATTGTTTTGCTGGTCCCATTTTGATATGGTGGTATAAGTTCGGATGTTATTACGCATAAGTTAAATATTGACCCAAGTTTTAAGCAGTGAAGCGAAGCGAGAAATTTGCACGAGCGTAACGAAATTGTGAACGAAGAGGTACGAAATTCTTTGGACATGGACATGATCAAAGAAGTAATGTACCCAGGTGGTTGGCAAATGTAGTTGTGGTCCGAGAAAAAGAATGGCAAGTGGAGAGTATGCGTGGACTACACAGGCCTGAGCAAGGCCTGCCCAGAAGATTCATTTCCACTACCACACATAGATGCTATGGTAGTTGCCACTGCAGGACATGAGGAGTTAACATTTATGGATCACGGCCAGTGGGTTCAAACGGATCGGGATGCACCCCAGGACCAGGAGCATCTGGCGTTCATGACCCGGCGAGAGGAATCTATTGTTACAAAGCTATGCCTTTTGGACTAAAGAATGCAGGTGCAACATATCAAAGGCTAGTCAACATGATGTTCAAGGACCAGATTGGAGACACTATGGAGGTCTATATTGATGATATGGTGGTGAAGTCAAAGAAAGCTGAGGATCACATCCTGGACCTGGAAAAAGCGTTTGAGATTCTGGAGAAGTATAATATGAAACTAAACCCTACTAAATGCACCTTTGGTGTCACTGCAGGAAAGTTCTTAGGCTATATGGTGACGAAAAGAGGCATAGAGGCTAGTCCAGAGCAGATCTCAGCAATAATCAATTCTGATCCCCGAATTCAAAGGATGTTGAACCGACTGGGGAGAGTAGCGGCTGAGCAGTTATCTCGAGGTCCTCGAGAAAGGTGCAAGCCATTCTACGATCTCTGAGAAAGAAACAGCGATTCAAGCGGGGGCGAGCACGAGAAAGCATTCCAGGACCTGGCGTATTTATCATCGGCTCATACGTCCAAACCAGGAACCTGGAGAATCAGCGGTCTGTGCACATGCGTAACAGAAGCCTCTGTAAGTGCAGACCTAGTGAGAGAACGGATGGGCGGACAACATCCTGTATTATGTAAGTAAGAGTCTTACGGATCTTTGAGACCAGGTATTAGTATTAGAAAAATTTGTTTTGGCTTTATGATTGCCTGTACCAAGTTACGCCCTTATTTTGAGGCGCACCATATTATCATTCGTACTAATGTGCCTGTGAGATCAGTACTGTCTAGACCAGAACTTTCAGGTCGTATGTCAAAATGGTCAGTAAAGTTGAGCACCTATGATCTATCCTATGAGCCCAGAACAGCAATCAAATCTCAAGCTCTAGCAGACTTTGTGGCTGACTTCACTCCCACACTAGAGGAGCAGGTAACAAAAGAGATCTTCCATCTGGACCAGAAACAAGAAACCTGGGAACTCTGGACAGATGGTTCAGCCAACATCAGAGGTACTGGACTAGGTGTGGTCTTGAAATCGCCACAGGGGGACAAGATAGTACAGGCTGTATCCTGTGAATTCAGGACTACCAACAATGAAGCTGAGTATGAGGCACTGATAGCAGGACTGAATGTGTGTCTGGACATGAAGGTTCAGAATCTAAAGGTAAAGATAGACTCTTTGCTGGTGGCAAACCAAATCAATGGTACGTACGCTGCTAAAGATTCTAAAATGATTGCATATCTTGATTTGGTCAAAAATCTTTTTCAAAAATTTACTAACATTGAGGTTGAGCAAGTCCCTAGAGATCAGAATGTGCAGGCAGATGCTTTGGCCAACATTGGATCAGCATTTGAACCTCGTGCTCTAGACAGCATACCAATCGTACACATCCTGGAACCAGCAGTCCAGAAAGCTCAGCCAGTCTTGCAGAACACAGTCCAAGCTACCCAGACCTGGACCAAACCATATTATGAATGGCTGGACCAAGGCAAACTGCCACAGGACAGAATTGAAGCAAGAGCATTCAGAATCAAGGCATCCAGATATACAATCATACAAGGCACACTATTCAAAAGGTCCTTCAATGGATCAGTACTGCCGCTTAGAACACGACCAGGTCGAGGCGGTATTATCAGAAATACACGATGGACACTGTGGAAACCACACAGGTGGTAGAAGCATGGTCAACAAAATCTTGCGTATGGGTTATTACTGGCCCACAATGAAAACAGATTGCATCCAGTATGCTACAAAGTGTGACGCTTGCCAAAAGCACGGCCCAGAAATACACCAACCTGCACAGAACCTACACTCAATATCAGCACCATGGCCATTCATGAAATGGGGCATGGACTTAGTTGGCAAACTACCAATGGCTCCAGGGCAGAAGGTGTTCATGCTCACAATGACAGACTATTTCTCCAAATGGATTGAGGCAGATGCATACAAGAGCGTCACAGAAAAAGAAGTTATTGCATTCATCAAAAAGAACATCATCAGCAGGTATGGGATTCCCTCAGAGATTGTGTGTGACAACGGACTTGCATTCGTGGGAAACAAGACCAGAGACTTCTGCACCAAGTGGAACATCAACCTGGTAACATCTGCACCAAGATATCCCCAAGCAAATGGACAGGCTGAGTCCAGTAACAAAATTGTAATCAGTTGCATCAAAAAGAAGCTAATGGAGAAACGAGGAAGATGGGTTGAAGAGTTGCCACTAGTGCTATGGGCAGACAGGACCACGCCAAAGAGAGCTACGGGCCAGACTCCCTACTCAATGGTTTATGGGTGTGAAGCAGTACTTCCAGTAGAAGTCCAGGTTCCAACAATCAGGTATGAACTCAACACATTTTCTGAGAATAACGAACTACTCTATGATAGCCTGGATGCAGCCCAGGAGCTCAGAGACCTAGCAGCAGTAAGGTTGGCAGCATATCAACAATCTGTGGGCCGGTTATAACGTAAACGTAAAGGTACGAATGTTCAGACGGGGATGCGGTCACGAGAAAAGTATTTCGAACACAAAGACAAGGCTGCAGGCAAGTTGGCTAACACTGGGAAGGCCCATACCTTATTGATTCAAGATGAGGAAGGGTTCCTACAGATTACAGACTTTGGAAGGAGACATGATCCCAAGACCTTGGAATACTCTCCACCTCAAGCTCTATCACATGTAAAGTGTCCTGGACCAAGACATCTGGTAATCCACAAAACTCAAAACTTTTAAGATTCTGATTATCCTATACAATTGTCTTGACTTGGCGTCGGGCGGTTGGCTAACGCCAACGGTCAGTCCTGACCCTCTTTCTGTGCAGACAAAACAGTGCAAAAATCTGGTCCAGCCCAGAACCAAACACAAAGACAAAGACAATCTTGGGCACGGCCCGATCATTGCACCAGCGGAGACAGGGAGTAATGTCAAGATTAAGGAGCCCCAAAGTGTAAGTCGCCTAAATTATCAAACGCATGCATGCTACTTTACAAATTCACAACAAATTATATGCGCATCATAACAAAAGACATAACAAAACATAACATAAGCAAAATGTAGCATAACATAGCCAAGCATAACCGTCAAAAAGTTGACAAAGGTCAAACCATACCTATGCATGGATAACAGAATTCAGAAACAAAGTCCAAACCAAAAGCAAAGTCTAGAATAATTACAGGCCAAATTGTCTACAGGGGACATTCCCCCCTGGCGAATCAAAAGTTTGTTCAGAAAACCAATAACATAACCAAAGTTCAAATTCCTTCACCGGACTCACCTGTCTTTTCAGCATCTCCTTCTGCAGGATCAGCATGGGAAGGACCAGTCTCATCAGCACCAGTTCCAGAATCTCCACCTACAGCCTCAACGTTCGGACCAATAATTCCACGGCGCGGTATGCAGGTAGAAGTAACCTCGGCTTGTTGCAGGGCGACCTCATCTGGGAACAATTGTTTGAAGGTGGTAATTTCTGCAGATAGATCCCAGGCAGCACGAGCTTCTGGACTGGCATTCATCATCTCAATCCTGGTACGAAGTGTGTGGAAGATACTCAAGTCCCTCACCACTGCATTATGTCCTTTGGCCTCATCCCTCAGCTCCTCCAGTTCCTTGGTCAACTCACCAATGAGTTTATCCTGCTGCTTCATCCTCTCGAAGTTCGCCTTGTCCAGAGCGGCCATCTTCTCGCAGCGATGGCTCACACTCTCAAGTTCTTTCTTGGCAATATCAAGAGAGGAACGAAGCACCTCATTCTCGGCCTCAGCTTTACTCCTGCCACTCTCCAAGACTGGCACCGTAGAACCAAGGCTGGCAGACATGACCAGCAACTGCAGATACATAGCACGAAATCAAAACCATGTCAAAGGCAATTCTGGACAAAAACAAAAGCGTAAGAGAAAATACAAACCTGGGCACAGCAGCCCACCATCTTGTGTACCAGGCGTGCAGGATCTAGGGCAACAGATACAGAGGACAGAGTAGCAAAATCTTCACTTAGGGACTTTCCCAAGGAGACATACTCAGACTGACTCTGAGAATGCAGAGGTACAGACAGCACAGGATTCACCTGAGGTAACTTCCCTTTCTTCCTTTTCTTACGCTCGGGCGAGGCTCGGGAGGTCGATGGCGGCTTTGATGGACCTAGTCTGAACCCCCTCTGGTGCCTTCCTCTTGGAGGACTCAGAGGCAGGGGCCACCAGATTCACGACAGGGGCAGGGCCACCACCAGATTTCGTAGCCTCACGTGCCTGGGTGATCACAGCAGTAATATCCTCCATGGACAGAAAGCCCCTCTTACTAGACCCAGACGCTGCAGACATCATTGGAAACGAGTTACAAAGGAATGGTAAGTAAGGATCCCCCCAAAGTAAAGGGAAAACGCGTCGATTACCGATGGCGGCTGGGCATGGAGCCCAGGCTAGACCCAGGGATCTTCAGTGGGGGCAGAGTTGAATGGCCACTAGCCCCAGAAAGTATCGAGTTCAACGGGGTCACATGAATGGGAGTTTGCTCGAAACGACCTGTACTCACAGACTTTTCACCCTCCTCGGGTACAGCCTCATCCTCATCCTCGGACTCCTCCTCATCCTCCTCAGACTCTCCACCATCACCAGCATGCTGCACAGGGGTAGGAGCAACTTCAACAACATCGTCATCGTCGGGATTCATACATTTGGGCCAGGCCCTCTTATCAGCAGGCAGCTTTAGAAACGCCTCAATTCTCTTCCTTGACTCAGGGTCATCAGGAGTAGGGACCCAGTCAGAAACTATAAGACAAAGACACAACAAAACTAAACAAAAGACAGAGAAGCATATACGAAGGCAAATGGATAGAAATCACGAAAGTACAGAACACATACCAGTGCCCTTCAGGGAGAATTCAGGCGCCCAGACATTAGGGCCCAAAGTGTTGCTCTTAATGAACATGTAGTAGCTGGTCCAGCCCTTCTCATCACCCGCATCCAAACGAGTAATGAGAGGCTGGCACCTGTCTCTCAAACGAAATAAAACCCTTTTCTTCTTGTGCATACGAAGATGGTACACATTCCTGACATCAGCCAACTGAATCTCAATCCCATACCTCCGGCAAAGGGAATCAATCCCATGGATTAAACGCCAAACAGAAGGCATAACTTGACAAGGCGGCACTTGAACAGTGCTCAAGAACGAACTCATCAATGGACAAAGCGGAAAGGTGGCCCCAAATCTTAAAGAAGACTCGAAAATCGAAAACCAACCGGCACTTACCCAGTCTACCCTGACGTCTCTGGTGTCAGGGGCCCAAACTTCGGTGGATTCCGGAATTTTTCCTTCAACTTTGAGCCGCGCCTCAACTCCCTGAGCAAGCAGATTTGGAAATATGTTAACATCTTTGATCAGGTCCGTTGCATGGAAAATAGAGCCTCCATGAGAGTAAGTGAGAGCATTCGAAGGACCAACATCATTACGAGCCATGGTCGGAGACGATAAAAGAAAGCTAGGGTTTTTTACAAGTTGATTTGGGGATTTTTGTTGGGGTTTTTCGGAAGTTTTTGAGCACAAAACAAATAAAATCAAAGAAATAAAGTGGAGAGAGAAAGAAACAAAAACTAGGGTATTTATAGTAAGATCAAAGGAAGTTGGGTAGTTTTACAAAAATAAACGCGCGAAGAGATGTGATGTGACCCATGATGGGACGTGCGCAGTACATAGGGCGCCAAAAAGGGGCGCAACTCCCCACGAAAAGGCAACTGCCTCATTAATTTCAGGGTACAGGTTTCAGGACCAAGAGCATAGCAAAGCAGAGAAAGCCTGGTCCAGGCTCAGGCTTGGGCCACGGTAAGGAACAAAAGCATCTCCTTACCCCCCAGTTCAGGACTGAAGGGCAAGGAGATGGGGGACAAACTGTTGGGACCAAAAAACCAAGCTGGTCGGACACATGCAGGTTGGTCCAGGACCTCGGCCAGGTTCGGACAAAAGTCCAAGATCTGCAGACAACAGAAACGGCGATCTGACAGAATGCAAGTCCGGTCCAGACCCATGGCGGGACCAGGCAGTGCAGGCGAAACGAGAGGGGTGCAGGTCAGGAGAGGTAATGTCAAGTTGGGCCAAGCCCAACAAAAGAAGTAAATGTCAAAGGAGAAAGCCCAAGGAGCAGCGGCAACCCTAAAAGAGACGTTGGAAAGACCCAGTCAAGCATGCTGAAACATAGCCTTGAAGATAAGACGACCGAGAAATCGTTGGAGAAGTTACCTACAACCAAGGGGAGAGACGTTGGAGCCAAAGACACTATATAAGGAGTAGAACTCAGAAGAGAAGGAGATCAGAAATCATTCAACTCAAGCACACAGCACTCATCATTATTCACAAGCATTCGAACACTTTGCATTTAATTACGTTCTTACAATATTCTGTACCACTTGGTCCAGACTCTGTACCTGTCAATTCTAAACTAGTGAAGATCCTCTCCTGGCTTGGCGCCCGTGGTTTTTCCCTTAACATTTAAGGGTTTTTCCCACGTAACATATCGTGTGTCTTGTTCCATTTTTCATTGTTTTTCTTTACGTTACGACTCAATAATCCCAATCACAATTAAAGGATAGTACTAGTAGATCCACAATTACATAATCAAACCGTGTGAGAAAATCACCCCGAACACAAAGTATGAAACTTGAAATAAAAACCAATCTTGAAAGTAGAAGCAGTAAACTAAACTAAAAGCTAAACCTAAAACTTAGAAAATAAAAGCATAAACTAAAGATGAGTATAATTTACGTCCTAAGGGGCTATTTATAGGTTCCCCAAGAATTAAATCTCGAAATAGATCAAAAACCGACAGAATATGCAAGCCACGGCCATTGTGATCTCGCCAACCACTGACTCCCAAGTTTGGGCCGGCTCTCTTGACTTCTTCCTTCTTGAGCCCAAGTCCTTTGGGCTTTTATTCATACGTAGTACTTTGATCCTTGGGCCATAATAGCTCGTGGCCTTCTCTTCCTTTTGGTCTTGGCTTGATTTCCTGAGCTCTCATGCGTGCTCGAGCTTGGTCTCGTCAGCTTGGTTCTCAACATGCTCCAATGTCTCGGGTTTTGGCTCAAAACCACCAAAACCTGCAATATGTAAATGAAAAGCAGCAGTAACGAGAAATATAACAAATAGCTCCTAAAGTCATAGTAAATACGAATAAATACGAGCTAAATGCGACTGAACCGGGGGCATAAAACGTATATAAATAACATGTATCAAACTCCCCCAAACCAAACCTTTGCTTGTCCTCAAGCAAACAACATCGAAGAAAATCAAAGTGACACAAACTTATCACGTTAGCATCTCGTAGTGGACGACCTATGCACATAAACATTACAACCAAAGTCTATTTCACCGAGAATAGAGCACAAGTCTCAACCATTCACACCACATTATATCACTAGCCTCTAACGCTTACGCAAAAGTAAAACTAACGACAAATCAATTCAAGCAAGGCCAGCCATACGAACCACTTTCCATCAACCGATCTTTCCAAATCATTTCCTTTTTCTCGCTTTTCTTTTTCTCTTGTTTCTTTTTTTTTCGCAAATGTGGAGCATCCCTCGTATGTAGTACCGTTTAGCTTGACGTTCACTCGGTAAAAATCGCGCTCGGGTACACATTTTTCCTTAAGGGTTACATCATTGCTCATACTCCCGGCCGCAACCAAATTCATGGCCACTGTGGTTACTCAAGTCAATGAGTCCCCTCCGAGAGCATCGAAGCATTGCTCCAACATAAGAAAGATCTTGCCAAACAAACCACAAACCAACAAACCATACATTCCACAAACCATTGCCAAGCTCGAATGTCAAAGTCGAAAGTAAACAAGCGAAAAGCGATAAGAATTAAGCAAATATAAGTGGGTTAGTGTTGAGGCTCGCAATCTATTAATAGGAAACAAACCAATCGTGCAAGCTAAGGCGATAGAAAGTCGACTCGGAGATACTAAAGATCAAAGTAAATGCACTAATCAATTCTCCAAACTGGACAAAGCAGGACAAAGCAGACCAAAAAGACTCGTATTTTTGGATTTTCTAAAATTTTTCAATTTTTTTGGATTTTTATAATAAATGCACACAAAAATTAAATGCAAATGAACTAATGAACGCGAAAGCGTTTCCCTCCCCCAAACCAAACCACACATTGTCCTCAATGTGGAAAACAGCACAACCACAAAAGCAGAGGAGGACACATAACATACGGGGTAAGCAAAGTAAAACGAGGAAAGGAGGGTAAAATGGGGTAAAGAATGCTCACATTATAAAGTCGGAGCTCCCCCAAACCGAAGTTGATCATGGAGTGCGGCTAAAATCCACATATATGCGTCCAAATCAGTCCAGCTATGAAGTACTTCGGCGTAGCACGCAAGAAGGAACGAAACGAAGCTTGAAAATGGAACAGGGGTGGCCAGCCGGTCTGGGACCGGCAGCCGGCCGGCCGGCTAAGGCCCCCTTATGCGATTTTTTGCAATTTTCTTCAATTTCCAAATTTCAGCTACGGCTCCGGTCTGAGCCCGGCAGCCGGTTGGCCGGCTTAGGGCCTTCCTCGTGAGCGTTTTCAACATACTAAGTAGCCAAAAGGCCATGAGTACCTGCGCGCTAAAAACAACATATAATCCCTCATCCTCGCGCGCTCAAATTCAAACCAAAAGTCATAAAAAGCAAACCAAACAAAGTACAAGTGCTAAATAATAATACAACGTCATCGGGTTGCCTCCCGGAAGCGCTGGTTTATAGTCCCGCACGACTCTTCAAAGCTCCAAAGATCATGTATAAGCAGGCCAAGGTCGTTGGCCATTTGCAACAGCTTCACTCGGCGAAACAGCATCCGTTCGCCAAAGAATTCCTCCCTCTCGAGGCAGCGTAGCATAATCCATAAACGTAGGGCCTCGATCACGAAATGTCTCAACTGTAGGCCCTCTATCCCCATCACTCACGTCGTATAAGTCAGTTCCAAGCATCTTCCTCTCCCCCAAACCATCCTTGCAGCTGACCTGTGACAAACCTGCACAAGGAGAAGAGACATGCAAAACCTCCACAGAGTCTCCAGTAAAGTGAGACGGAGGTACAGAATCAATAGAATAAACTGACTCGAGACGCATGGGTGAACGCGGGGTATCCGAATGAGTAAAGGTCAACTTCTCACCCCCCACCGTAAAAGCTAATGTCTTATTACCCACATCTATAACTGCACCAGCAGTGTGCAGGAAGGGTCTCCCCAATATAATAGGAATATGGACATCCTCGGGCATATCTAAAACCACAAAGTCGATAGGGATGAAGAACTTTCCGACCTGTACAGGGACGTCGTGTAGGATACCCAAGGGACGCTTAACTGAGCGGTCAGCCATCTGCAAGGTAATGCTAGTGGGTTCTAAAGCTGACAAGCTCATTTTCTGGTATAGGGAGTAAGGGAGGACACTAACACTGGCTCCTAGGTCACATAAGGCGTTCTTAACCACAAACCTACCTATAGAGCACGGGATAGAAAATGTACCAGGGTCACTAAGCTTAGGCGGCTTATTACCCTGCAACCGAGTACTAGCTTCCCCCACAAAGGCCACAGTCGACACGTCGTCTAACGTACGCTTACGAGCTAAAACATCTTTTAAAAACTTAGCATACGCAGGTATTTGAGTAACGAGGTCTATAAAAGGGACGTTTACCTGAAGGGCTCGAATGACGTCCACGAACTTTTTGAACTTCGCCTCGGGCTCTGTACCTCGCTGACGACTAGAAAATGGCAACTTAATCGGAATCGGAGGCGTTGGAGCAGCAGGAATACCAAAATTAACACCAAAAGCATCCTTTCCTCAGCTACAGGTCCAAATTGGCCGATTTGCGACCGGTCACGGCCGACCTACCGAGACCTCTGGTTACACGGTTGTACCGTGTTTTCAGCTTCATCCTTCTCCTCTTCTTCCAAATTCACAGGGTCACCGTACATTGACCCACTTCTCAACGTAATCGCGCATGCCGTGTGGTGCGGAGGGTTAGGAGGATTACCTTGAGGCGGAAGTGTACCCGGTTGTCTTGACGCTTGAGAAGCGGCGAGCTGCGCCACTTGATTCTCCAAGTTCTTAATCGCCGCCCCTTAGCTTTGTCCATCTTTTGCATTTGTCGCAAAGATCATCTCTTGCGACTTTTGCACGGACAGCGTTACCTGCGACATCTGCATCATCATGGCCTTTATCTCGGCCATAGGATCGGGTACCGGTGCAGTTTGAGGTGGAATGAAGGGTGGTTTTTGGTAGTTAGGTGGGGTTGGTTGATTTTTGTATGGAGGTTGATAAGGGGCATTTTGTGGAGGTGGGGGAGTCGGGTTAAGTACATTATTGTTGCGATAGGACAGCAGCGACCGGTCATAACCCGGTTGATTCTGGTACGGCAGGTTTTGAGGATAAGACTGATACGCATAAACCTGCTCCTGGGGTGCAGCATACCCCGTAGAATAACCTGAATCGTGCCCCGCAATAGCATTAACCTGGGCACTCGACGAAGTACTCCCCTGCATAGCATCAAACTTCCTATTCAGCTCAGAAAGTTGACTCATCACCGCACTTATGCTCTCATTTCCACGGTCGTTGTGCGCGGACCGTGAATTACCCCTAGGCTTACCAAACTGAGCCGTATGGACAGCCATTTCTTCAATCGTTTGCCATGCCTTATCATCATCAGTATTATTGGCAAACCGACCTCCCGCAGCTGAGTCAAGAATAGCTCTACTCTCCGCATACAACCCATTGTAAAAGGTCATAATAATCAACCAGTCACCAAGTCCGTGATGCGGACATTCACGAATCAACCGTTTGTAACGGTCCCACGCCTCAGCTAGTGTCTCATCAAAACTCTGCTGGAACCCCTGAATCTGACTACGGAGTTGGTTAGTCCGCTCTGGAAGATAATACTTGCGATAGAATGCAAGAGCTAGACTTGGCCAATCCGTAATACCCGCAGCAGCCTTATCCAAATCTGTGATCCAATCTCGAGCTCGATCACGTAGAGAAAAAGGGAAGAGCATCTCCCTAATCTGGTTTTGAGTGATCCCATTCTACTTGATTGTTGAGCAGTAATCCGTAAAAACCTGCATGTGTTTCCCGGGATCCTCCGTAGGATTGCCGCCGAACTGATTACGCTCCACCAAAGTAAGGAAGGCGGGGCGAATCTCAAAGTTACCCTGTAAGGTGTCGGGCATTTGGAATCCATCAGGTATGGACTCCGTCTTCGGTAGCGAGTGACTATATAATTTCGGCATAGTCACTAGCTGTGTAGAGACTGGAGTAACTGGAGGTGTGTCCTCTTCGTAGGACGATTGCGTTGCACTGGTTTCTGCTTGCGACGCTTCCTCAATCTCACGTTCGTAGGTCTCAGCGATTTTTTTGAAGAAATTGCGCGTTCGGTGGAAAGTACGTTCCGGTTCAGGATCAAATGGTATTAAACCTGAAGGCGACCTGCGCATAAATAAACTACAAGAAAACGATGAGAAACAGCCTCAAGGAACTAGGTTCCTTGAGACTAAGGAGAAAAACCTGTAACAATAAACAAAAACTAAAACTAGCAAAGCCGTTTCCCCGGCAACGGCGCCAAAATTGATACAGCTAAGTCGTATCGCTGCAATCAAAATAAACCTAGCAGACAACTAACAGGTAGCTAGCGGTAAACAGGGTCGAATCCACAGGGAAACGGTGTAGTCTTAAGCTTAAGTCGGAGTAACAGGTCAGTCTCAATGGTGTGAAAGAGGGTTTGGTTTAAGCTAAAAACTAAAGCAATAATAAGCAGATGAAAAGAAATATAATAAGGGAGAGATTAGGGCATCGGGTTCAATGTGACAACGATTCAGGAACGCAAGTTAATAAGAAGGAAGCGATAAACTGTGCAAATGACTAGGTTTATAAAACGCTCTCTCGAGTCAATTTTAGCCTTAAGCAAATTTAGCGGGCTCTCGCAACTTACTAAATTCAACTTATCAATCTCGCGTAAGTCTAGTTTTAACTCGGCTTTCGATCTTAAGTCAAACTTACTCAGGTTCAATTAAACTCAGACAACTCGGTGATCAGGCGAAATAATCCTAATTCAATTGACATAAAACGCGTAGAAAGAAATCAAGTGCACAGAATATTCAACCAGTTTAATCCTAAAACATGTTCCTGGACCAAATATCACAAATCCCCCTAAACCCTAATTAAAGATTTAGCTAGACATTATATAAATCAAAGCAATAATAACAATTAAATTAAACATGATGAAATAAAATAACAATTGAGATAAACCTGAAAGAAATCCTGAGTGCAAAGTATGAAACTTGAAATAAAAACCAATCTTGAAAGTAGAAGCAGTAAACTAAACTAAAAGCTAAACCTAAAACTTAGAAAATAAAAGCATAAACTAAAGATGAGTATAATTTACGTCCTAAGGGGCTATTTATAGGTTCCCCAAGAATTAAATCTCGAAATAGATCAAGCCGAAGCCAGGAATATGCAAGCCCGGTAGTATGTGGCCGGTCGCCAACCGGCAGCGACTCCCAAGTTTGGGCCGGCTCTCTTGACTTCTTCCTTCTTGAGCCCAAGTCCTTTGGGCTTTTATTCATACGTAGTACTTTGATCCTTGGGCCATAATAGCTCGTGGCCTTCTCTTCCTTTTGGTCTTGGCTTGATTTCCCGAGCTCTCATGCGTGCTCGAGCTTGGTCTCGTCAGCTTGGTTCTCAACATGCTCCAATGTCTCGGGTTTTGGCTCAAAACCACCAAAACCTGCAATATGTAAATGAAAAGCAGCAGTAACGAGAAATATAACAAATAGCTCCTAAAGTCATAGTAAATACGAATAAATACGAGCTAAATGCGACTGAACCGGGGGCATAAAACGTATATAAATAACATGTATCAGGGCTTTTCGTGGAGGTGGTCGACTTTCGGGAACATACGGTGTAACCTTTGAAGCCAAAGGTGTTAATCGAATAACCGCAACTTACAATGCTAGAGTTCGTATCAAATCACACACTTTAGATGATATCGAAATTGAGCACCTTCGCTTGGTTAAGGGCTCCGAAAGACGAGGTAGCAATCTATCATATATCTATTTTCAGGATGAGTAGGTTTTCTGTGATACTACTTACGTATTTTAAAACAATTGTTAGTCACGTAATACACTAATACTTGCTCCGAATTGTGTTTCTCCTTACAAAAAGTGAGTCCACGGGGCTATCTCATCGAAAAAGAGAAAATATTAATGTTCATTTAATTAATCATTCTAAGTTAATTCTTCTTATGAAGTAGAAGAAGACGACGACAAAAGTCAAGTCTCGAACATAACGTCTTTATCAAATGGTAAAGATGTCAAGTTAGAGGTTATAAGCCACAATCTTTGGTTTCTTTGACGAGTAAGTCTTATAACTCCGTTTCACTTTGTTTATCACAAAAACATCAACGTATGTTTCTCGTCTTCTTAGTTATCTTTACATTTGTTTGTTTAATTTGTTTGTTAGGGCACAATCCAGCAAATTTACTTCAAAGGGATTCTACCTTCTCGTGTATGTATTTCTGTCCTTCCTTTTACTAATCTAGGACAATGATAAAAGCAGTACGGAGTACCATTTTATTTTATTTTTTTTCTGTTTCGGTCATTATTTACTCGTATACATAATTTTGAAAGTAGTAGGTACTTTTTTATTCACTTGTCATCCTTGATTAATAATGTTGTTAAGCGTGACTGAGAAGACGTTTTGATTATAATGTATGTTATTCTAGTAAAATTTATGTCTAGAATTTTCCTAGATTCATCATACTAACCAAAATATACAATTCTTTTCTCTCAAATTCTGAAGGGAGCAAATTAGAAGCGAGAGACCTAAGCTGGGATATGCAAGGGTTAGTTATCGAACCTAAATTTTGTTAAAACTATTAAAAGTTTTGTTTGAGTGATTCCTTATAAATTGTACAAACTTTAATCAGGCAAGGAAGGCAGCATCTCGCAAATGGAAATCCTTCTCGGCCGATGTGAGTACTATCTCGACATTTCAATAATGAATTTGTGCTACATTGCCCAGAGTGCTTTATTGGAGCACGATGTCTACATAAATCATGCGTTAGATCGACTTAATTTGTTGGTGTTTATATGACACAAGTTTCAGAATAAGCTTAAGTACCAGCTTAAAATGCTGAGCACGTCCAAGAGTAAGGTTTTGTACGTGTGTCATCTGACGCATGAATCATGTGTAAGAATAATTTTATACGGTATTGTATTTTATTATTATTACGTTATTTTGGACCTATAGTTAATCTTAGTTAAGTGCGGTAATTAGCTAAATATAATAGTTGGGCTTTTCAGTGGGAGTAGCCCAGTTAATTTAATTGTTGACGGACCGATTAAATTAATTAGGTAAGAAGCTCGGTCCTCCTCTCGCCCTTATTTATATATACTAAACCGTTATTAGTATTATGACGATTAAGGAAAACACAAAAATTAAGGGTTTAAGGGTTAGAGAGGAGAAACCAAGTTTCACCCTATTCCACCGTACATCACCGCCATACACACACGTCTGCCGCCCAACATCACCGCTCACCGCCTCCGGTTTTTTTTTCGACGCCGTCTCACTGCTCTCAATTATGACAGACCAAGGTACGTATTTCTCCATGTGATTTGTTTCTAATCGAAGGTCCTGTGAACGAATTAAGTTTATCGTTCGTAACTAGGTTATTATGGTTTGAACCTAGTTCACATGTGGTATCAGAGCCTTGATTGTGATTAGAAACTTATCCATGATTATCGGACTCCTTTTGGTCGATTAAGGTTGTCGTTTTTGGGTCTGTTTTGGCTGATTTTGGTCGAGAATTATGGTTGAGTTTTGGTCGGCAATTTTGGGTCGTTTTTGGCTGATTTTCAGCCGTGTATTTAATGTTAATGGAGATTTGATGAAGCCGTGCTTTGTTTGTTGTTGTTTTATATGGAGTTTTGATGGTGATGACCATACAGTAATGATGATGATGTTTTTGGATTTTATTTTATTTTTTTTTTTTTTTTAAGTCTTCTGTTGACTTTTTGGTTTATGGTTATTTGGGTCAAAGAGTTTGTACTCCGTATTGTTTATGGCCATATAGTGCCCTCTGCCATTTTATTAATTTTTTTTATTTTGGTATTTGAAGCTCTAATTTTGCTTTTGGCTTCTTTAAGTACTCCGCATATTATCGGATTAAGTTGAATCGTATGCCCTAGATTAATGAATTGCTTAATTAATTCTTTTGGGATCGATATTAAATGTTGATTTCTTTTCAAGGAATCTTTTGGGGTTTTCTGTGAGAACTTTAAGTATATTTCCATTCTTATTTCTTTTATAGTCGAAATAATTGTTGGAAATATCTCAAGAAGTTTGTTTGGTTCTTGCACAGTCATTAATTCCATTCATAAGAGATTGAAATTTCAGTAAGAATTATTACACTATGAATGAGTGAAATCATTATTAAGTTGAGATGAGTTACACCGCAGTGGGCCATCTCATGTTCTTTGATTTCATTAAAGTTTAAATAAGCCTCCGACATTCACATTAAGCTTGAGTTACACCACAGTGGACTCAATTAAGACAGTGAAGGTCAGAATAAGCAAGTATTGAGGATAAATTACTAGCCCTTAGGTCTTACCCGCAGGTAGACCGGCGTATATTAGTGACTTATCCATAAAAGTGTAGAACACTTAATTAATTGAGATTAGACTGGTATAGGTTATCCGCAGATACCGTACTTGGTTTAATCAAAATTGTTAGGTTTCTCAATTATTGCACAAGTCTTATTCATTATTGCTAATTGTGTGTTTACTCAAAGACTAATGGTTGAGCATGTTTTCCAACTATGAAGTTGTTCAAAATAAATTGTTATTTTATTGTCTCTCGACTGTTCCTCTACTTACTGGATCAAACTACGCTGAATGGATAGAGATTGTAACTTTCTCTATATCCATGTTAAGTTTCAGCGATTGTTTGAAGGAGGACGGTCTGCTGTGCCTAAGTCTGATGAGAAGGATGCAGCAGTACTTAAGGCGTATAAGGATTGGAAAGACAAGAATGGTAACTGTCTTTCCTTTCTGCGTCTAGTCACTGCTGTGGACATTAAGAACTCAATTACAGAGGCTGAATGTGACACAACTAAGAAATATCTTGCAAAATTTAAGGAGAAGTTTGAGCCTTCTGACAAGGCATTAATTGGAAAGCTTCTCACTGAACTGTCTCATTGTAAGTATGATGAAAAGAAAATGGACATGGTTAAGCATATAATGCATATGCAAAGCTTAGCCACTAAGTTGTTCAAAGTTGGGACTTAAAGTTGAGGATCCCATGTTAACGCATTTCATCTTTGAGGGACTTCCTAAAGAGTTTGAGGCATTCCATGTCAGCTACAATGCTATAAAGAAGACATGGACTGTGGATGGACTTGCTAATAAGCTTGTTCAGGAAGCCACACGCCTGAGTAATGCTCAAGGGTATAACATACCTCAAGCGCACTTTGTGCATAAAGGTGAGGGCTCAAAGGGAAAGGGACAGTCCAAAAGGAAGGACTGGACGAGCAGTAAGTCAAGCTCATCCAGTATGCCAGGTCCATCAGGCAATAAGACTCTGGTGCTAATGTACACGTTTCTAACTCATTACAGGGCTTAAGTTCGACCCGAACCATAAAAGAAAATGAGAGAAACCTACTCATGGGAAACAAGTCTGAAGCATCCATTAAAGCTATAGGATGCTTTAGTTCAGAATTAAGTAGTGGATTTAAATTACTTTTAAGGGATACAATTTTGTTCCATCAATGTCTCGTAATTTAATTTCATTGTCTAAACTGGACAGTATTGGTTTTTCTGTGACTTTTGGAAACGGTTCTTTCAGTTTATTTAAAGATAATAGTATTATTGGTGTGAAACGTGTAAGGTCGAATGAGAACTCAGCGTTCTTGTGGCATAAAAGGTTGGCCCATATTTCGAGGGAAAGAATGATGTTGTTAGTAAAAGACAACATTCTTCCTTCTCTTGATTTTACTGATTTTGGGACGTGTGTGGAATGCATTAAAGGCAAGCAAACCAAAACAACACTAAAAGGGGCGCCACAAGGAGCACTGCTCTTTTAGAGATCATTCATACAGACATACATGGTCCATTTGATGTTCCCTCCTTTATTGGAGAGAAGTATTTCATCACCTTATAGATGATTATTCACAGTATTGCTACATTTACTTGTTGCATGAAAAGTCTCAATCAGTAAATGCTGTAGAGCTTTACATTAAGAAGGTTGAGTGGCAACTTGGAAAGAAAGTGAAAATCATCAGATCTGATAGAGGTGGAGAATTTTATGGTAGATATGATGAATCAGGACAACATCCTGGTCCATTTGCTAAACTTCTAGAAAGCTTGGGTATTGTCGCTCAGTACACAATACTAGGTTTACCCTGGATGAACGGTGTCGCTGAAAGACGTAACAGAACCCTATTAGAGGCTGTAAGGACAATGATGAGTATGACTAACTTACCCAGATCATTGTGGATGCACACACTTATGACTGCAGTGTATGTCGCAAACCGGGTTCCTAGTAAGGCAGTTTCAAAGACACCATTTGAACTGTGAAAAAGGTGGAAACCGAGTTTGAGACATTTACACATTTGGGGTTGCCCCGCAGAAGCACGCATCTACAATCCTCAGGAGAAGAAACTCGATTCTAAAACCATTAATGGGTTTTTAATCGGATATCCTTCTAAATCAAAGGGGTATAAGTTTTACTGTCCTAACCACAGCACCAGAATAGTAGAGACTGGAAATGCCAAATTCCTAGAGGATGGCGAAGTCAGTGGGAGAATTGATGAGGTCATCATCAATGAGATTAGAGAGGAAACTTTGGTTCCTATTTCTGTACCTCTAATCTCTAATCATGGCGTTCTAATCGACGATGTCGATGCAAGGGAACAATATAAGGATGATGAACCTCAACCCATCAATGTGACTCCTGCCATCCCTGAAGTCATTGAAGTGGCAGATACACCTATAGTTGAGGCTCCTGTAAGGAGGTCCACAAGACCTCGTAGGCCGGCTATCTCAGATGACTATGAGGTTTATATGCTACAGCATGAGTTTGACATAGGATTGGATAAAGATCCAGTGACGTTTTCACAAGCCGTAAAAGGCAATGATTCTGATAAATGGATTGATGCCATGCATGAGGAATTGAAATCTATGACTACAAATAAAGTATGGGAATTAGTTGCTCTACCTAAAGGGCATAAGGCAGTCGGCAGTAAATGGGTCATTAAGACCAAGCGCGACTCCCTTGGCCAAATAGAGCTACATAAAGCCCGCCTTGTAGCTAAAGGTTTCAACCAGAAAGAAGGCATTGATTACAATGAAACCTTCTCTCCAGTTTCGAAGAAGGATTCATTAAGGATCATTTTGGCATTAGTAGCTCATTTTGATCTAGAGCTACATCAAATGAATGTGAAAACGACATTTCTGAATGGAAGTTTAGAGGAAGAAGTCTACATGTCTCAACTTGAAGGTTTTGTTGAAGACGGTAAAGAGGACCTGGTCTGTTTATTAAAGAAGTCAATATATGAACTTATGCAAGCCTCTCGGCAATGGTATATTAAGTTTCATGATACCATAACTGCCTTCGGTTTTACGGAAAACATTGTTGATCAATGTATATACCTGAAGGTCAGTGGGAGTAAGTTTGCCTTTTTAGTCCTGTATGTTGACGATATTTTGATCGCCAGCAGTGATCTGAGCTTACTCAAGGAGACCAAGAGTTTCTTATCAAGTAAATTTGAGATGAAAGATATGGGTGAGGCGTCCTATGTGATAGGGATAGAAATATTCCGTGAAAGGTCACAAAGGACATTAGGTCTGTCTCAGAAGGCATATATCTCAAAGGTACTAGAGAGATTCATTATGACTGGATGTAATTCCAGTATAGTTCCTATTCAGAAGGGCAATAAGCTTAACTTGAAGCAATGTCCCAAATCTGACGTGGAACATAAAAGAATGCAAGATATTCCTTATGCTTCAATAATTGGGAGCCTTATGTATGCCCAAGTCTGTACCAGAACGGACATCAGTTTTGCAGTAGGTGTGTTGGGTCGCTATCAAAGCAACCCTGGTATGGAACACTGGAAGGCTGCAAAAATGGTGTGAAGGTACTTACAAGGGACTAAGAGTCACATGCTCACTTATAGGCATTCTGATCAGCTTGAAGTGATTGGCTACACTGATTCAGATTTTGGTGGATGCGAGGATAGCAGAAAAAGCACCTCAGGTTACGTGTTTGTCTTAGCGGGAGGAGCCATCTCCTGGAAAAGTGCTAAGTAAACTATTATTGCATCATCCACTATGGAGGCCGTGTTTGTAGCGTGCTTTGAGGCTACAAATCAAGGATTATGGTTACGGAACTTAATTTCGGGGTTGAACGTTCTGAGCTCGATCGCAAGACCGCTGAAAATCTTCTGTGACAATACTGCGGCCGTGTTCTTTTCGAAGAACGATAGGTATTCTAAGGGTATAAAACACATGGAGATGAAATACCTATCAGTTAAAGAGGAAGTTCGGAAGAGAACAGTATCTGTGGAGCACATTTTGGCGGTTAATATAGCAGATCCACTCACTAAGGGGCTATCACCCAAGACATTATTGATGCATGCTAGCCTTATGGGTCTTGAGAATAGCACTTAGTATTATGTTATGTGGATTGCTAGTGTTTTGAAAAGATACTGTGTTTTGATCAACCTTATGTTATGAATATATTCCGAATTATTCTGTTTTCACATTATTGTTTTATGTGTACACATGATTGGTGGTTGAAAACAGAAATAGTCTTTTCCTAGAGACATTAAAGAGACCATTATGCTTACTCCTCTATACGGATCGTTTGTCATGGGACAGCATTCAGTAGTAGATGGAAGGAACCATGTTGAGTAGATAATGTGGAACCGCCATTACTCTATTGTTGTTTCAAGACTCTCGAGGTAATTAAGATAAAGCCATTAAGTTGATTTAGCGCCCTTTGCAAACTTATGTTTACCTCAAGATATAATTGATGAAGATGTACCTATGGTCCAAGTGGGAGAATGTAAGAATAATTTTATACGGTATTGTATTTTATTATTATTACGTTATTTTGGACCTATAGTTAATCTTAGTTAAGTGCGGTAATTAGCTAAATATAATAGTTGGGCTTTTCAGTGGGAGTAGCTTGATTAATTTAATTGTTGACTTAATCGATTAAATTAATTAGGTAAGAAGCTCGGTCCTCCTCTCGCCCTTATTTATATATACTAAACCGTTATTAGTATTATGACGATTAAGGAAAACACAAAAATTAAGGGTTTAAGGGTTAGAGAGGAGAAACCAAGTTTCACCCTATTCCACCGTACATCACCGCCATACACACACGTCTGCCGCCCAACATCACCGCTCACCGCCTCCGGTTTTTTTTTCGACGCCGTCTCACTGCTCTCAATTATGACAGACCAAGGTACGTATTTCTCCATGTGATTTGTTTCTAATCGAAGGTCCTGTGAACGAATTAAGTTTATCGTTCGTAACTAGGTTATTATGGTTTGAACCTAGTTTACATCATGTCCATCGTTCAAACTCTCGCAATGTTTCCTACGTGTGACACGTTTCCTCTTAGGTGACATTTTTTGTTATGATGTTTTCAGGTGAAGATGGAATACCTGAATGGAGTAATTCCTAAACAGGAACTGACAACTTGAAACTCACGGAACGGGTCTGGGATTGATGGACGGGATTGCATCGATCTTAATAATCTGTAATTATCGTGTGAATTTTCTTGTGATATTGTTGGTAGTGTTGCTCGGTAGAAATGGATTTACATTTAAATTTCGCTTGGTCGAGGAACACGACTTATTAGTTTCGGACTTGCAGTAAGCGCCTACATCAATGCAGTTTTTTTAATTTAGCATTAGCCTATTATAGATTATAGTTCAAGCTGTGACGCTATATAATGTCGAAACAGTTCAAATCTGTTCCATACAAAAGGCCACCAATTGGCCCTCACTCGAGTTCCCTTCAACCACTTATACCCATCACACACAGCATATTCATACGTCTCATCAGTCCATTTCCCACGCTCAACACACGGTAGCTTAGGATAGTATCTTTCACCCCACAAATCATACGCCAAAAAAATGCTTCAAATTGTACGAGTACATTATATATGATTCTATTTTTTTTTTTTTTTTTTTTTTTTTTTTTGGTAACGAGGGGTTTATTCCCCCCGGGCCCTGGCATTCCAGCGTCACCACCATGGACCATGTAAACCACCCCTAAGGGCCGCCGTGATACCATACATGCCCACCCAGGGAGTCGAACCCAGGACCTCGCAACTCCTTGCCATCAAGGCTGGCGCACTTTAACTCCACTTGCCAGAGAGTGAGCCATTATATATGATTCTAATTTGTAACAGAAATATCACAATATCAGCGATATTACACTAAAAATGTTGGAAGTTTTGACATGCAAGTCAATTACATTTAAAAAGTTTACTCAATACTCGACAACATTGTAGTGCTCAAACTCGTCGTGTATGAAAGATTATTCAACGAAAACACGCGTTTTGCGGCGACAAAAAACCATCACAAAACACTAAAATCCGTCACAAAATAACATTTGTGAAAGATTTTGCGACGAAAACAATTTGTCGGTAAATTGTCGAAAAATAACATTTTTGCCGTTGTAAATTATTTTTTATTTATTATTTTTTTTTTTTTTTTTTTTTTTGTGTGTGTGTGTTATTTATGTTATTTGAGATGCTAAATCTACAATCAACAATACGGAGTATATTATAGTTAAACGGTAGAGATTTGCGAATGCTTACTCACAATCTCACAAGTTCCGTTTTTGTACTACGGAAGTACGGAGTAATATTTGTGCTGGTTGATGTCCACTTGCTCCCTTTCCCATTTCATTTTGCTTTGCAACATTTATTCTCCATTTGCTTGTCCCTCTTATTTGGACAACATGTCCTTTTCTATTTAAAGCAATTAATGTATTTTTTCTTTATTCTACTTTATAAATGCTTCTTAAATTACGTTTACGTGGCCAAGAAAATGCAAATGTTTTATGTCAAAACTAGTGTTATGCCCGTGCAAATTGCACGGGTATGTTTATTTTTATGAAATTTATGTAAAAATTTTCGAATAATGAAATGGTTGTATAATGGATTTAATAAATGACTCTTTTAAAATGATCAAATATGTATATATGTATTATTTAAGACCAATTAAAACAATGAAATTATATGATAAATAATCATAAGTAAAATAAAAATTAAAAAAATTATAGAAAAAGTTAAGATTAAAGGAAAACATTCAACAATAAGATGGTACTGCCTCTCATTTGGTAAAGTCGTATGCCTGTGCAAATTGCACGGGTTGTTCTTTATAAAATTTAGTAGGAAAATACGAATAATGAAGTCCTTGTATAATAAGTTTAATAAAAGCGTCTTTTAAAAAAAAAAATCAAATGTGTATATGTATAACTAAAAAACACTTAAAACAACAAAATTATATGACAAACAATCATAAATAATAAATAATTGAAAAATTCAAACCATTACAGGAAAGATTAAGATAAAAGGAAATAATACAACAATAAGATGTTAAACATAGTATAATTTCTTAGACTTTCTTATAAACTACGTTATTTGTTCTATATAAGACCTATTTTTTGCCACCGTAAATCATAATTTTCAGATCCTTTTTAGTTGTTACTCTTGAAGTAAGGACAAATGATAATAAATGAGCTTTAAAATGAGTTTATAAAGGGCGTCATCTGAAGTGACCAGTATGAATAGTTGTTATCAAAAACACCTAAAAAAGGAAATTATATGACAATAAATAATTTTATACCCGTGCAAATAACAATTTAATAGTTTCAAACTTATTATTTTCATGTTAAATTTGACAAAAAAAGATTATTTTGCATAACATTAATGTTGTTTAAAAATAAAATAAGTTATTTTGTAACGTTTATATTATTTACCCGTTAGTAATCTCCCTTACTACTAAGAGAATAAAAACGCTAGCGTCTTTATAAGAGCCTCTTAGTAATTTCTTAATTAATTCAAGAATTATAATTAAGAAACTAAAATCATTAAACATTATATGTACAAATATTTTGAAAATACAACATTCTTTATAGGAGGAAGTTAATTTTGTTAAAGCTATTAATATAGAATTAAGTTGTTTAGAAAACTCATTTAAAAAAAAAAACAAAAACAAAAAAAAAAAAAACAAAAACATACGTATATTATACTTGAGGAGACAATGAGAAAGGTTATATAGAGTCTTAGTTTTCAAAAAAGTTCTAGAGTCTTTATATAGCCATTGGATCTAAGTGAGATGGATGGTTGAGATTAAAACATCATTAAATACTGAAAATTAAAAAAAAAAAAAAACAAATTTAAAACTATGGCCATATTTTTCATCATCTCTAACCCGTGCAATTCAACTTATATAGCCTGAAATTTCATCATCTCTTTAAAATATTATTGGAATTATGTTGGAAATTTTCATCCTCTCTAACCCTCAGTCCCTCAATACTTTCCATAACACACACCATTTATAGGTAGTTGCAATTAATTTACATGTCTATTTCATATAAGTGTCAGTGGACTTATTTAAATAATTTATTTATACCGTGTGCTATTTTAAATGATTTATCTGTATTTTAAAGAAGACCGTATAAACCAAATCCTATAAGAAACTCATAAAAATAAAACAAATATATTAAATCAATTAAATTGGGGGATGACCCTAATCCTTATATGTTGAGCCCGTCAAAATGAGTGATTATTAACCAAAAATCACTCATCATTCATTTCACCTAAAATCATATATAAACCCTAAAATATTTGAACTAAATCTCGAATGTTCGTTAGTTGCTCCACTCCGCCTCTTATTTGTTGCTCAAGTTCAAATGACTACATGCGCCCGCTCCAACACCCCTCTCGGGCTCTTGGCTGCTCCTACCTCGTCTCGACTGCTCCTTCGCCCCTCTCGTTGGATGACGAAGGTTGTATCATCTTTGGTACATTAAGTTTTAGTTTAATTTATAAAATGCTATGTTTTTTTAATGTGGTATTATTAGTTAAATTTATAAAATTCTTCTTGTATATTGAATCTTCAAATTCATCAAAACATATGTGAGATAATAATCAAATCAGTTACTCATATTTTTGTCATATTTTTGTTATATATTGGGAGTAATTCAACTATGAGGTCGCCTCATAGTATGAGACACACTATATTTTAGTAATATTATTACCCCTAATTTAATTAATTTTTTTTTCTCCCGATTTTATTATTTTTCTTACCTCTCATATTCGTTGACCATTAATATTTATGACATGATATATCTCACACATGGATTATCATGTTTGACCATATTTTCGTTTTAACCCTTAACAACTGTATAATTCGTCGTCAATCTAATCTACCGCTACTCTGTTCAAACGTAATTGCATTACAAATGAAAAGTAACTAATTATTGTTCAAAAGTACTTATGCATTCATTGTCTCATACTATGAGACAACCTCACCGTAGAATTTGTATATGTAATTATGTAATTTATAGGCCTAAGTCTTCAATTATTTTGTTAATTATTATATTTTTGGCAGAAATAATGCAGCATTGTTTTGGAAGATTAAATCAACTAGCATAATGCCCGTGCATAAATGCACGGGATGTATAAAAATAAGTTAATAGTTAATTGAAAATTTTGGTAATTGAATTAAATATTAAATTAAAATAAGAATACTTCGTAGTAATAATATAAGGGCAACCTAAATAAACATGTATTCTTAGACCCAAAATACAACAAATTGTATTTTACCCGATCACGTATTTATTTAACATGTAACCCGCTTATCCGACCCGTAATTGTCTTCAAATTAACCCGTTTAATAGGTTTAAAAGAGTCAATTTTGATTTTGTCTTAACTAACTATCAAAATTTAGATGATAAAATCGTTGAAAATTGTAATAAAACAATTAGAATTATGGAACATCTAAATTTTTTTATACAGATATAGTTATAAATTTATTTTAAAATATATCATAATGTGACAAAAAACCAATCAAAGTATCGCAATACATTGTCTTAAAATTCATTATTTATTATAATAATATGATAAAACGCGCTTAAAATGTTATATTGAAAACACATTAAATAAAAATGGATAGTTTAAGAGATGAAAATAAAAAAAAAAAATATTCTATTGTACATAGAAGATATTGACTTACTACAAAATTTCAAAAAGGAAATTAAATAAAAGGGGTAAAAAAATAAAATAAAAGAGTAAAAAAAGTATTTCAAAAAGGAAATTAAATAAAAGGGGTAAAAAAATAAAATAAATGAGTAAAAAAAGTTGGAGGGAAATTGGAGGGAAAATTTGTGTAGAATGGTTTTTGTTATATATAATTAATATAGATAGATTAAATCATGTAAACTATTAGTGGGCCATAGTTAAAAGTCAACAATGCTGATACATCATCAGCACTGTGGTTATTGCTTTGTAGACTAGATTTAATTTAACTCAATCAAACCTAATTAATTCAATATTTGAAGATACATACATAAGTATTTTGGATTATTCTATCTAATTACTCAATCATAAATCTATATCATTTAAAATCATTCAGCTATTATTATTTTAATAATTATTTTAAAAGCTAAGTTAACACACTCTACCAAATTTGGTAAAGATCTAAACAACATGACACACATTTTCGGATTAAAATTAGTGGTTTCAATTAAAAAAAAAAAAAAAAAATTGAAAGTAATTTATCATAATTAAATCCAACTATCCAAGTCCAATCAATCAATCAATCAATCAATCAATCAATATATCTATATAATTGGAGGTTTTTTCGAGCGATTCTAGAGTCTCCAACTATTTTAAGACACTTCTAATTTATTTAAGTTTTTTTTAATAATTTTTTTAATTAATTATTGGAATTTGTAAATCTATCCTAAATCAATGTATTTTAGTTTGCTATTAACTCAAAAACGTATACCATTATGTATATATATACCTCTTGACCATTTAACTTTTCTCAATTAGTGTTATTTTTATATTTTATTTGGTTATGATGATTGATTGTGAACTTTTTTTTTTTTTTTTGTTTTTTTTTTGTGTAAACTATGACACATTTATTACTCCTAAAACATAGCTTGAATATCTAATAATGATGTTTTTGTTTTCGTTTGTAGGTTGTAGATCTTACTTGAATTGAAGATTACAAAATTCTTAGGAAAGTTAATAATCTAACATGACGAGAAAGGTGTGTAAATGGGTACACAAAATATCTTCATAATACTATATGTTCTTGCTCTTGAGAAATTAATGTAGCAACCTTCTATATGCAAGAGGTCATACTATATATTTGAATTGATTGAACTATAAATAAGTGTTATATGGTCGTTGAAAATTAGTGTTAACTATAAGGGTTAAATTAATCACATAGTCAAAGACATTACATACTTACAAATGTATTTGAATTGATTGAACAGTGCTTTTATTTATAGAGGCCGTTTGCATGCAACATGCAATTTGTGACGAAAAGATTACAATGCTTATTTATTTGATGTTTATTGAGATTATATTCCAAAATGTATATCATCATGAATTATTGATTAATGTATTATTAAGATTACAATCTAACATTTTATTACTACTCCTTAATTATGTTGCTCAACTCAATTAATTATTTAAAAGGAGGAGTTAACAACTTTATTTGCAACTAGAATAAGAGAGAAAATGATTTGTGTTAGATTTATAAGCGTTAAAATAGGTCATGGCTAACAAAATTTCACCTCTCTTAAATCTCTTGAAAAATTCCTTTTAAACTTTAATTTGTGTTAGGGGAAATAGAAGACAAAATAATGGGTAGCATTTTAATGATCAAATTTTGCAATTTGAAGTCCTCAAGAGTGTTTACACTTTACAATGCTTAAAAATACTATAAAATTCTTAATTTAAAGGAGTTATGAAATCTCAGGTCACGCGTTAGGGTATAATTTAAATCCAATATTTACTATGTAGAGTTCATAAATATATTGTAATAAATTATAAAATTAAAGATACATATAAAAGTTTTAAATTTTCATATTTACCCTAATTATAAAATTATATATCTTTGGTTATAATTTCATGATTTTCATTAACATGAATATGTAACATGAATTTCTTAGTAATGTATGGTCTATTATATTGCGCATAGATATATATATATATATTTTTTAAATTATTTGCACGCATCCGAGACTATACCAATATTAAAAAAAATTGGTTTTTAAATAGATATTTTTTAAAACCCGTGCATCGCACGGGTTTTACAACTAGTAAACAATAAATGAAATTGACGAGGTGATAGGTTTTCATAACAATGATTTAGAGGTCATGAGTTCGATTTTCATTAACTAACTAAAGAAATTCACTTTGAATCCCAATTTTTTTTGTGTCTGAACTTTAGAAAATCCATTTCAAGCCCCAATTTTTTGTAGTACTCTTATCACTAGTCCTCAATGTGAAAATTGATTTTCGAACTAATTTTTTTTTAAATCGCTAAAAAACAAAAAAATCATCGATACATCGAAAAACATGTCCCTCTTCTTATCGATTCGCGGGCCCGCTACTACTGGCACACACCATTTCAAAATCCTAGAATTGTCCATCCTGACACGTCTAAAACCCTATGGAAATTACTTCGTGAAAAGAGTTAATCAACCCATATTTTGATTCAATAGGCCCGTAGATTACCCTAACCATATTTATCAATGGTTTGTTAGCCCTAGGTTATACAATAAAATATTATATTTTTTGTTATCCCAACTTCAGAAGAGGTTCACGCTGCTCACATCAACCTCAGACATAATGGACAAACTTTTTATTAATATTTTACTATTATTTATTACTTCCCCTATTTTTTACCCTACCCTTTTCCCCACCAATAAAGTTGGTCTAACTAGAAAACACATGGTCCATATTTTATCCGAACTAAACTAACAAGTACGGAATATACTTTTTTTTATTACTTCGTAGAAAGCAAAAGAACAAATATTTGGTCTAAAGCATGGGGCCTACACAGCGTAGTTCATATCAACGAAATGGATTGAACTTTTGAACAGTGTGGCAAACCCTCATTTCGCAACATGAGATGATTCGTTTTGTCGATAATTCGGGCTTGACTAGAAAACCCGCCTTATTTTGCAATTGATTTCAATTTTCATTTTCATTTTGCTTGCGTTTGTATAATGCTCTAGCCTTCTTGCTCCACAACGTTAGTATTGATATTAATCTTGTTTCCATGCATGCCACCTTCCTCGTTCGTCCTTGTACACTCTCTCGCTTCTTTTTCATCCTATGGCCGTTTCCACACCAAATTTTGGATGTCCATTTTTGGGAGGGAAGGCTATTTTGATGTGTTTATTCGAGGATTTAACCCATCACTCTAGTAACAAAATCTTGTGTTTTTGGGCTTTGAAAACAACGAGTTCAAAAATATGCGTCATACCATTAGGTGGAACATATTACAACAGTAGTGGGTCGGACTGCTGTAGTTTCATCCTTGGGCGTCTCTTTCTCTTCCTTATCTTCTTAGACTTTCTTCCTTTTAATTATTTTATTCGAGAGTGCGGGTGACAACGAACTGAGCCAACTCGTAGTAGAGCCTTTGGGCTTAGCTCGAACGCTCGGTCAATGCTCGGCTTGATCTTAGTCAAATTCAATCGTTTTTTTTAATTATTCTATAAACGTCGTCGTTTTTTTTTTCCTAAAAATTCAATCGTCTTGACGGGTTGGCCCGTGGAGCTCACATACAATAGCCCGGCCGAACTTGGCCGTCTTTTGCAGCGGGCCATGCCTGAGGTCCAACAACAAGCCTGGCCCGGCCCATGGCCAGGTCTTCTTTATGGGAGACAAAAAAGACAATGGTACATTTGTACATATATTCACCGCAGCTGTACGGTAGCGTACAAAAAGGTTTAAATCAATCAATAAGAGTCACTCTGAATTCACCTTAAACTCTCTCTTTCTATCTCAAACCCTAATCTCTCCTTTTCAAACCCTTAATTAATTTTATATGTTTAAATTTCTATGTATTGCACTTTGAGACTCTATCCTCACCCAAAATAACTACACTCTTTGTATGTCAATCTATCTGACTTCTGTAATTCTTTTTGTTTGTGATTTACAATTGCATTTTAATTGAAGTCAGATTTACTAATTTAGATTTACGCTTTGAGTTTGAGTTTGAGCTTAATATATTTTGAGATAATTGGCGAAGTAGGTGGACTTTACCCAGATATAATTGATTAGTCTGACCTTAGTGATCATTTTTAGTGTTGATTTCGGATTAATTTTTGTCTTGCTTTTGAATGTGATATAGATGTGCACTTTTGAATTTGTAATCGATTACTCGTATTTAGGTAATTGTGACATGTCTACACGCTGTACTGTTGCTTGTGATACTTTTCTTATATGAATTCATTTTCAATGGCTCAACGCTTAGTTATTGGGATGGTGCAAGTACTAGTACGAGTAGTTTTTACACTGTTATGGTAATCGTATATGTTTGAAGTTGTAATGTACGGAGTAGCTGACAGTATTCTCTTTTTATTTTCAGCTGCAGGTATGAATGCAGAATGCACTGTCTTGTATGAATGCAGAATGCACTGTCTTGTATGAATGCAGAATGCACTGGCTTCTGAGCTTCCTAAGGGTATGAATGCAGAATGCACTGTCTTGTATCCAGCATCAGTTAAAGCTGGATAGTCACAAAATTGGTAAATTCTCACCTTCCTGAAATCGTAACTTGGTTCACGTGGGTGACATTTACTAACACTACCTGATTAGAAAGTCACCTCCATTTTTGTTGTAATGGGAGTTCTATACTTGTTAATGTAGGAAGATGCTAGAAGCTAGCACCATTTAATCGCTTGTCCAACCTCTTTCTTTTGAGGGAATGTCATATACTCCCTTAATTAGTCATTTGTTTTACGTTTATTTTGAATTTTAGTGAATCGATAGTTCTTATACTAAAATAAAATTATGCAACTCATACGAATTGATGAGGGGAAGAATGTTGGTTTTTGCTGATGATATTCATAACAAGCTGATCAAAGTATATTGGTGCGTAAAGATAACTATCAATTTTCGTTCGATCCCAAAATAGAATGTTAAGAGAATGAAAGTCAGATACTCAGATGGAGTATCGTCTTTCTGTGTTCACAATGGATGGAAACCTGGAGTTTACAAGTTATGACAAAACTATTTGCTTCTACCATGCTTAATGCTATATAACAGTACGCGGTATCGTCTGACTTCTGTTTTCAGGTTGGTGTTCGACATGTTGATCTGCTGCTATTAGAACAAGCTGTTTCTGCTCCTCCTGTCCTTGCTGTAGCTTCACCTTCTGCAATTCGGTATTCATATCATCTCATTGTCCATTCGTTTTGAATACTACGTTATAAATGTTTCAGTTACCAACTGACTGGCCATATGCAATGCTCAAATTTCTCATTCGGTTCACACATGAGTTTGAATCCATTATTGAAGTTATGTTACTTCAATACGTCAAAGGCTTGTCGTATCGGATACGTATCCAATTGTCGGATACTCGAATCTCATAAATTGAACACCAGGCGAGATATTCACGAAATATTTACAAGATACTCAATCTCATAAAAAGTATACATATAGTTTTTTCCTTAATATCTCACCTGGTTTTCTTCACCACTCGCGTTCTCATTATGATGTCATATTATGTGCACATATTTTTTGCTTGTGAATGAGTGAATCTTTCTTGAGTTTTGAAAGACATTATTGATTTACTGATCCAAATATTCTGACCCTTCTCATTATGAAGTTTTTCCCTAAGAACAACAAAAGCAGTGAAGATTACGATGGTGGCTGAGACTTGGTTGACTTTGTATGCTTTATCAATGAGAACTGTGTCACCAGTCGTGATGCCAAGGGCCAACTCACATCGAAGGCAAGTGATTTAGTTCCTTATTTTCTTCATTGAACAATATCTGAAATGAGAATATTTTTACCTTGTGTTTGTCTTATGAATAAATTGGCTGGAATTGTTGGATCTTTGGAAAATATAGTGAACCATCTTTACTAGTCTGGAGGAAGAAGAAGTCGTGAAGCTTGAAGGTTCCGCTGCCAGGTTTGTGAGAACATTCCAGGCTTACTTGTGAGGGTTTGGAGTGTGATAAAGTTGGTCATGTACACCGTTCACTTTTCAATCAAATTTTGATTTTGAAATACATTGTACTCTGTCTAAGTTTATTGGCACTGATATTATTGGTAAATAGATTTATGATGCATAGACTCTTCCCAACGAACAAGTTGAAAGGTGGAAAATCAAGATAAGAAAAAGAATGAATGCCGTGAAAGTAGAGGCCTGCTTCAGCATTTGCCTTATTGTGCAAAGATACAATGAGGTACCACTTGAAATATCCTATCGAATTTGTATTCACTTGTTACACAAGGCTGTTTTATTTCAATATCGATAAAGAATCGCAAGTTTGAATTTATACATCGTTTTACATGTCGGTTTTATCACGAATTTTCATGTGAGATGGTGAAACCTCCCACATGATAAGACATGGTTAGGTGACTAGCAACCGCCGTACTTTTGATTTTGTATATAATGTTATGATTGTGGTTTGATTATTGTAGTAAAAAATGTCGTTAATATTATCATTATGGTTTTGATTATTATAGCCACAGTCTCATTAATTTGTTTGGAATTTTGGTCATTGCATTTAATTGTTGAACCAAGCTTTAAGCGTAGCTAATAAACATATGTTATGCTACTGTTATGTTGGTACTATTCGCATCTATAATGGTTGCTTGCTGCTGTTGTTATAATGTCGCTGCTGCCGCCGTGGCCTACTATACTGCTGATCTTGATGTGTGACGTTTCTGTTATTTCGCTGCTGCTGCGCATTTGGCACTAGCCTTTTACTGCCATGCGGTCTAGCTTTGCTGTTGAAATAATTGTTGCTGCTAGCTAGTGCATTCTGCTGGAGACGTGTTGCTTTTGTCGCAGTGCTCTACCTTATATGAGGGGAAATTGTTACTGGATACATAAAAGTTTTTGTTGGTGGTACTGTAAAATTTGCTGGTAGTGGATCGCTACAAAGTTTGTACTGTAATTTATATTCGTAATCCTTAACCCTTTAAACTTTAAAGTCTAAACTTCCCAAAACTGTTCCTAGAACAGTTCCTTCCCTCGGTTTTCTTCTATTCAATGTCCTTCTTTGTCCTTTGGCCATTTGCAGCGTGGCACATTTCCTCTAAACACTCCACAATTCCAATCACCTCCTCTCTCCCATTTCATTAATATTTTGAGCTTGTTCCTGTATTTTGAGTTTAATTATCTCATCAATCAAGGTTTTAGTCTTTCTAATTTTTTTGCTTTAATTTTATCATATTTTGAGTTTGTTCTTGCATGTTAGTTTAGATTGTTAGAATTTTAGTGTTTAAAATTCTGTTGATTTATTACTTTTTACATTTGATATTATGATGAACCTGTCAATTGGTTTTTATTAGCTATTGTTTGATAAAGTTTTGATCTTCATGACTACGATTATAGGGATACGGAGGCGAAGCGCTATGCCGGGGCGGGGGGACGAGAAAAGAAAGGGCTCCGAAGAGAGGCTTGGCCCTGTGCCGTTTGGAGAATGACCTCTTATGGCACGCACGTAGGTGAGCTGAATCTTTCTAACCCAAATCTTTTTGATGAAGTCTTCTTCAAGTTCATGTTCTTGGTGTCAAGCCTTCGACAAAGGTCAGTAAATTTTGAATATTCTGATCAGTTATCGTTAGTCTCAAAATTTTCAATCATCATACAACTTAATTGAAATTTTTACTTTATTTTAGTTTATGTTGGTTTCTTATGATTATGATCCACTTAATTTCTTCTTATATTATTTGGTGATATTCTTTTGTAAGTTTTACGGTTTTAAACTTATGTTTACTTTTGTGGGTTTGTTTTCCTCCGATTACTTATATTTCTTACATTTTTCGATGTTTCCAATACATGTGTTTGTTTTTGGTATTCTGTGACCCACCTTAATGGAGGTTCGAGGTTGGATCTTGATTTTATGCACAATTTGTACGAGCTGCTTTACTGGCATTAGTGTTGTTATGTATATAGATTATCTAAGATGCTTGATATTTGAGGTAAAAGCTAGTTGTATGGGTGCAGTCGTTTCAAATCCATCAAATCAATATACTTTATTTTGACCTTTGCGTTATGTAGGAGAAGAGAAAAGAAGATATGAGCAGAGTGCAGAAGGGGGAATGTGCAGGACAAACAAAGAAGATACTGTCAGCTCACTTCTTCATCTCAAGGTGAATGTAGCAAGCAGCCGAATAAAGATGCTGCGGACGCTAACTGTTCAGGTACTGATACTATTAGACTAGAGTACTAGACAATTAGCAGCGAAGGACCGAATATTTTGGGGGAGATTCGACGCCAAAATTGATCAAAGTTTTCTTACGTTTGTTTAAAAAACCACTCGGACTTTAAAAAAAACACAATATTTTTGAAAAAACACAATAGAGCTGGTTGATCAAGGGATTTGCATACTAGCTCATTATATTTCATCAGATTGTTTATGTTTTGCATTTGTATCAGAATTTTATGTGAGTACATGCAACTGAACACTAAATATGTTACGAGATGGAGGGAGTTGTTCTGCCAAAAGAAAGATCATGTGTATGGTCATGGCTTATAGATTGGTCACATGTCAGAGTCTCACGAGCTTAAATGTCAGCCATAAGACAGATAAGGAATAGTAAGAGTTAATAGACCATCTCACTAAAAATCTTATTTCGCGTTTGTACCCTAGCAACATCTATTCCTTATGGGTGCTTGGTTAGCTGCACTTGCCTCGATTCTTATTCATTCTTAATCTTAGAAGCGGATGATATTAATCCTTAAACCGCTTATTCTTGCTGCAGAAGCACTGTTAACAACTTCGAAACAGTGACCAGTTGAGGAGTATGGCAACTTTCAGTCAGCCTTATGTCAATTTTGTTGGTGCTAACCAACGTACCTCCTCCATAAAAAAGGATACTATACTACTTATCGAAGTAATTTTATTGTCTGGTAAGCAGACGCATTTTATTTCTGAAACTTCTGTTATTCGAAGATATGTTAAATTCGAAGAATTCAAGGTCCATTTGCTTTAGTTTTTCTGCCTGTATTTTTCTAATTTTTATTTTATTTTGTTAAGATTATATGCCTGGTATTGAAAAGAGTGCCAAGGTTCACGAAAATTGTGAGTAGTTTGGTGGTTGGCTTTGTCAAGGATGGAGGATTGATTCCGCGAGGATTCACATAATTGTAGAATATATTTCGTACTTGTTTATTGTCAATTAAAAAGTTGAGGGTTCAATCTTTGTGTTTCTTAGGTGAATTTAAAATTTGAATTTGAGATACGAAATTCGTGTTTTATTTCTCGAATTAATTATAATTGTGATTTTATAATTTTCAGATTGATAGTTAATTTTTAGAAGCTATCTAAAGAGTTCAGAACGTTTTTTTTCTCCCCTTTTGTGTTGTTTTCCTGAATTTTTGCTACTTTTAATAGATTATTTTTCTTAGTTCAGAATGATAATTGTCAAACCCATACTCATTAGCGGGGAACAACCATTGACATTGTAAGGAAACACATTCTTTTCATTGCTGAAATGGTCCTCCGCGCTTTATAGTTCGTATATATACAAGTGAGCTATTATTTATTTCTCGTATGTTTTTTTAAGGAGGTGTAACTTTTATGATCTCACTTAATGTCGTATAGACTAAGTATTGCAGCTTTGGATAGTTGGATACTGGATACTCTATTATTTACTTTCCGAGGTTAGACGCTGCCTGTTGCTCATGTAACTGCTCTTTTTCTATAGCGAACTGTTTTTGTGTTGGTTTGTAACAAAAGTAAATATTCTCTTACCAGACGACTAAAGAGAAGGCGAAGGAAGAGGAAATAGTAGCAAGGAAGGAAGAGGTAGAGGAACGCCGGAAGCAGAGAGAATGAAAACCTATTGAGGTAGATACTTTGATATCTCAGATGTTTATGTGTGTCTTTCCGAGACATTGCATTGTTGTAGGGGTCAAAACTTTTGTTTATGTTGTACCGAGTTACCTATCTTATTTAGGTCATAAGGACAAGGAAGGTGAAATTCTATTCCTGAACTTAATGCTTAACTCTGATTAAGTTCTAATTACTGCTCGTGTATGGCCCCCAAAAGTTACGTTGGCTGTAATTTATGGACGTGCGGGTTGTTTGATTTTCAAAATACTGCTAAGTATCTTGTTTCATGGTTTAGGGGTAAGTGAGACAAAATAACAAAATTAGGGATGCCGTGTCCAGTATCCTTTTTCATGGCAAATAACCTTCATGCCTCACTTATGTGTACAAACCTGTTCATCTATTGAATCTTGAAAGCCAAAGTGATTGCTAATTATGTTCATATTTTTCATGTTTATTTATCCCTAACAAGCTGGGAAAACGTTGTCATTGGGTAGGAACCTGTATGGGCTATCGGTACTGGTAAAGTAGCTTCACCGCACCAGGCTCAAGAATTGCACGTCATGGGCTAAAATAGAACGTTTTTGAAGAAGTTGGTGTTTTCGAATGATGTGGATCTTAGATGGTAGACATTCTTGCACTATCATTTGAAGTTTTACTTTATATATTCCGTATCTATTATTGCTATTTTCAAACAAAATTATTGCTATTTTCAAACAAAATTATGAATCCTTTAATACAAAAAAGTTATACGGAGTATACAACTACATAAGTACGGTCAGATCAGAATTATGTCCTTCGCCCAAGGCCATTGCTGAAGTTGTAATCTAAAACGGAACTAACCTTATTAGTCCACATGTGACAATTACGTAAAAGTTTTTACAAATTTTATAAAGAAATAATTAAAATTTCATATTTTAATAAAGAGAAATATATCTTTATATATATATTATAATTAAACATTTGCTTTTTCTCATTTGATATATTTATTGTTCTAAGTACAAAATTTTAGAAATGCACATACAATTTATTTTATATATACATGAATACATCCATTAAGATGATTCAAAGTTGGTCTGCTATTGAATATGAGAAGATAAACTTCTCGTTACAGTGTATGGAAAAGAGTTCACAACAAATTTGGCCCTAACATAGTCAAATCAAAAAAAAATTTAAATTTTATTTTATTGCACTCGTATGTATAAGATGATTATGGAGCATAATATAATTATAAGTTCTTCTATGAGATCATTTTGTACGTGACTTAAAGATTGACCAAAAACAGTAACATAATATAACTCAAAGTCTAACTTATAGCTCCATAATCATCTTATCCATTTCACCTAATTAATTTTTTGCCTTTTGGTTGATTTTCACTTCAACAATTTTTTTTTTTTTTTTTGAGAAAAGATCATTATCATTAATAAAAAGTCATACGACATCTACAACATATGTCAAACTCAAACGGATACAACTCGATTACAATCATAGAAAATAAATTCTTGTTCAAAGACTGATCCACTGCAACAGAGTCTCCATCAACGGTTGGCCTCGACAGGCTTTCATCCATAAGACGTCTTTCAACCATAAGAGGGTCTCCGAATCTTCCTTGACGAGTATCGATTTCTTCTGACGTGATTAAGTGTAGCCATGAATCGGACAATATTTGTATAATCATATAACGATCAATAACAATGCTGATCTTCCGCATCTTCTGACTCATAATAGAACACCCATAAAGGGAACAAACCCACCAAAAGATGGGAACAAACCCATCAATAGATGGGAACAAAACTTCCATGGAGAGAGACTAAATAAAGGGAGATTATTATTGAGAAACTAAATATATATTATAAAGTAATAGATAGATAATAATTAGGAGGGATTAGGGCTTACCACCATTAATGGTGGTAAGCCTCAAAGCAAAGAAAATTTAGGGTTTTTCAGAGAAGAGAGGAGAGAGAAGAGAGAAAAAAAAGAGAGTTCACTTCAACAATTTTTGAAGTACTTTAAATATATGTATATTACACTAAGTTAGGACTTTTAAGCATTTTTTTAACTAAGTAACTCAAATATATAAATACATCAAATATCAATTGTATATTTTACTCATTTTTCAAACACTCAAAAGCCTCATTCTCGTAGTATAAAATCTCATATGCACCACTCTCGCATCAATTTTAACATGTTTATTGCTTTGTTAGTGTTCAATACGCATTTTTGAGTTATAACATTGATAAATTTTCTAACTACTACTCCGTATAATTTAGTTGATAATAGTACATTAGATTAGACATTTGTAATTTGTTGTTTTTATTTTGCACCGTTAGTATGTTGTTAAAGTGCGTCGTAATCGATAATTAACATAATTTTTTTTAAAATTTCACAGAGTAAACGGTTCGTGGTGAACCGCATAACCGAACCGTTAAAAACATGAACAGAACCGTAAAGTAACCGTTCTTAATGGTTCAAATTTTTCCCGAACCGAACCGTGCACGAACCGTAAAAATTAACGGTTTGGTGCACTGATCCGTTAATGAACACCCCTAGACGTAGCAGCAACAGGAGACGTGGGAACAGCAGCAGCCTCGGGTTCATCCTTGAGCCAATCAACATGATCATTACGCGACAACGGAGGAGAAACAGCAGCCATAGAGTCATCGATAAACGGGAATACATCCTCGTAAAAAACAACATCGCGAGACACAAAAAAATCCCCTGTTTCGAGGTCATATAAATACCACCCTTTTTGGCGTAACAGATAACCCATGAAGACACATCTGCGGCTACGACTGGCGAATTTGTCATGTCGAGCTCGGAGATTGTGAGCAAAACACAGGGACCCGAAGACGCGCACCGATCAAATGGAGGAGGAGAGCCATAGAGGACTTCATAAGGTGTGAGGCCACCTAGCACCGCGGATGGGGTACAGTTAATAAGATAAGGCGCAGTGAGGGCGCATTCCCCCAGAAACGAATAGGTAAGCCTACTTGAAACCACAGAGCACGAGCGACGTTTAAGATATGTTGATGTTTGCGCTCGACTCGACCATTCTGTTGAGGCGTCCCGACACACGAGGACTGAAATAAGATCCCGTTCGTGGTGAAATACGGTTGGAGTGGATGGTATTCGGTGCCATTATCGGTTCGTACAATTTTGATGTTAGCAGAAAACTGACGTTGAATCATGGCCACAAAATGCAAAAATTTCTCATACACCTGCGTCTTAGTAATTGACAAATATATCCATACACCGCGCGAACAATCATCCACGATTGTAAGAAAATAGCTAGCACTATTCGAAGCAGGTGAGTCATAAGGACCCCATAAATTACAATGAATTAATTCAAAAATACGCGAACTTTTATTATTACTTAACGGGAAAGAACTTCGTACATGCTTAGCACAGTGACAGATATCACACGGCTTTATTATTGTATTATTACGAGTAAATGAAAACGGAAGTAATTTAACAATTTTCTCCGAGGGGTGTCCCAAACGAGCCCACAAGGATAACGTAGATGTTGCTGCCACCGTACCAGCAACCAGACGCGGTTGTTGTCGCAAGTAGTACAGTCCGTCACTCCGATCACCCAGTCCAATCACCACCTTCGTACGAGAGTCCTGAATTACACACAAGTTAACATTAGTCACAAATTCACACTGAAGGGCATCACTTAACTGTGTCGCGGAAATTAAATTGTAACGCAGTTGCAAAACAAATAACGCCGGGTCAAGAGTTAGCAAGGGTGTGAGCACCAGTCGTCCAACTTGAGACGCGAATACACGCGTCCCATCAGACAGCCCCACCTCCCGACACCGGACCGAGCGAACGTCAATAAGTTTACTATAATCTCCTGTCACATGGTGAGACCACCCTATATCGATAAGCCACTTACCAGAGAAATGATGATTAGAGGTACCGTAGATTATCACCCCCCCGTTAGAACCCTCCGACTCATGTTTCGGAGCATGTACAACGTTAACAATGTCAAGTTTAAATGAGGCAGGAGCAGTGTCGTTGTTACCATGGACAGACCGAGGAGCAGGAGCCGGCCGAGACCCAGCACGGTCCCCCCCTTGAGCTGCACCCCCACGACTTGGTTTCGAAACACCTTTAAGATCGTACCACCAGTCAGGTATCTCGATCACCGAGAAGATCAAAGCACATTGTTCGATCATGACCCTTACGCAAGCAATGAGTACACACAAGGTTACAGCATTCCGTGCGAGAAAGAGTAGCCGAGCCACGTGGAGTGGAACGAGATATAGTGCGAACCGTAAGGCTGGCCAAGTCGGTCGCAGGGGCTGGAGGTTTAGCCATGCCGACGACGCGTTCGTCCTGAGAGACAAGTAAGAAAGCCTGACTGACATCGGGAGGAGGTTTCTGAGTCAAAATAACAAAGTGCGTCGTGTTAAAGGACGGTAGCAGCCCGAGTAAGAATTGATGAAGACGATCAGAGTCGCGGCGCGCAAGGTGCTCTTTACCCACCGCAGGATCAAGTTTAGAGGTGATGAGGGGCTCATGTCGATCTAATTCGTCCCATAACTGACCTAACTTCCCGTAATACGAGGCAACAGTCATGCCTTCCGTTTGATGACAATCATATAAACGAGCCTTGATTTGATAAACAACAGGGCCATCCGTCACATTAAACTTAACATTGATATCGTCCCACATATATTTAGCATTATCGTATTTTGATAATAACGAACGTACCTCGGGAGAGATGGTATTATTCAACTACGTAACGAGAAGGCTCTGGAGAGTCTCCCAGTCCTCGGTAGTGCACGGGGGTTTAGGTTCACTATACGTATCATCGAGAAAACCGAATTTGCGGCGCGAGCGGAGGGCGTGACGAATCGCATGAGCCCAATCATCAAAGTTGTCGAGTTGCAGGCGAACGGAGGTGAGGAGATCGCTGGATCGATCGTGAACACCAATATAGTACGGGGATGAAGCATCGATTTTCTTGGTGGAATCATCGCTAGCCATGGCGAGCTAGGGCACAACGAGATTGAAAAAAATTTACCTGCTCGATACCATGTTACAAATCAGAGAATATAGGAGAATTATTAGTTGCTTTCTTATTCATATCATTGGTGTATTTATACATTAAGTAAACTTAGGGTTGTAAAACCAACATATGGGTATGGGCCTGTTTAGTTACGTAGTAGAGTAAGCATTATCATTAGCAACAATTAGTCATTTGTGGCAGGCAAGTAGATAATTAGTTCTTAATTATTGCTTTGTATAATTCTATCCCTAAGACCCTAACATAGTAACATACACAGTATTGTACATTTGACCATTTAAGGTCATAAACAACAACAGTATAATCTTTCAGTTCAGTATAGTTATCAATAATCATTGCAGGAACACCGACCATTAACGAAATGATAGAAGCGAGCACTATCTCTTAGTACAATCTCTCTTTCTGTAATTCTTGAAATTATCTTCATTATGTCATGACAATCACCACAAACCCGAAGATTTTTCACAATTCTGATCACTTGTTACGGTGGAGTACTAATCAATCCGAATGCAACCGCTAGTTTTTCACTATGTGTGGATACCCATATCCGTACCCTCCCACACAAAACCCTGTGATGTAACACGGACTTTTATTACGTATGTCTTAACGTTGACTTAAACGGTTCTAACTAATGTCGAATTCATTTTTGAGTCGTTTGAAATGTTAAAATGATTTAGGTCGCTTCACATCGCATTTAAATACACGTTCATTTTGTCCATTTGGAGTCTAGCTTGGTCCTCGTCCTGCTTCATTTGGCATGAGCTTCGCATTTGCATTACAATTGGCCCTTTTATATTAACAAGGTCCGATTCAGCATTCCTAAATTCCTAAATTTAGGCCCGGTGGCTAAATCCTCCCTTTAGCCTCCTCTTACACAAAATATAGCCTCACGTCTTGCCTTATTTCACAAAATGCAACAAAATACACCTTTTTCATTTTTCCGGGTCTCGGGCCCAAAACCGAGCCCAAACCCAGCCTTTGGCCCGCACTCCAAAGCCCTGAACCTCATAAAATATCTCACAAAATATCCTAGCAGCTTCCTTGACGTACAAGCTAGAGATTATACTGTATAATCTCGAAATATTCTCAAACCGGAATTAGGAAAACCAACCTAGAACCACCCCCTCAAACCGCATAGCCTTATGCGGTTTAGGGGCCAAACCGCATAAGCCTATGCGGTTTACCTCACAAACCGCATAGTGCTATGCGGTTTCCCAGCCTGTTTTATCCCCGGGTTTCCTAATTTCTCCGAGGTTTTAGTATATATACTCCCCTATATCAGACCTCGAAGGACAACTTTTCCACACAAGAAAACCTCTCTTCTCAAAACCTCTCTTCCTAGGTTTTAGCATCCACACATCTTTCACACACAATTTTTACAGCATACACACTTCTAAACTCCCTCAAAGCCTTACGCACTCAAATCCTTGAGTTCAGCACACCATCCCGTGTTGAATTCATCCTCCTTTTTAGTTCAAGAAGCGAAGCTCTGCCCAAATCTGAAGCGTCAGGACCAGGTAGGTACCGATCCACTTGGATCAAAGCTTTTTCTTATTTTTTATGGACTAACAAAGGGGACTACACTCTAGCGCCCCCCCCCCCCCGGCTTTGGCACCCAGCGCGCTTGCACTCCAAGTGTTCTATTTACTTCGGGTACACTCCATGTCCGATGACACGCCAAAGTCGCATAAGCAACCGACCTCTTAAAATAAACCAATGGACAATTGAACTTTATTTTATTTGCATGCATCTTGCACCCTTTTCTTTTGCATTAAATCAACTTAACAATGAATTCGACCTTTAACTGAACCGTTTTCGTTAACAAGTTAAACATGCTAAACTGAGGGTTTTAATCAATCTTTTTGCATCTGCATCTGCATTTTTTACAAACTTTTTCGCACTTGTACGTAGCGATAACATTAGCTCAATTATCATTTTGCAAGGATTGTTCTAGGTCAGTAGAGGCTATTTTTAAATAGGCTTTTCTAAAAGGTTTTCATAAATCATTAATTGAATTAATCTTATTAAAGTACCCTCACCCCGAATCCAATCTGGTTTCACAAGCCTTAGATCTAGGGGTGTCGGCGTGCTCCGAAATCTAGGACATGTCTTTAGGTTTAGGACATGATAGCAGGTTCCTAATTTCCGCGATAATTAGGTGGCGACTCCAAAACAGTTTTAAAAGGTTTTTCCAACTTAATCTTTTTAACTTAATCCGCCCTTAAGCAAGACGCCGAGTTGGGTCCCTCGTCTCGATCCCGGGTTCCACACTATGGTACCGAAGAAGGTACTCTCTCTCTTCCTGTTCGATATCAAACAAAGCAAACTCTATAGACGGCATGTATCCCGCTGCATGAGACACGTGCAACAATTTGTCTAGCTTTCTTGGCGTGTATTTGATTGACCATAGGGTGTGAATAATCTCCGGCTACAAATTCGTGAACGTTCCATTCACTTCTATAACACTACGCCCGTGTATCCTTTTAATCTTCAGGTCAATCATTCGCGACCTAATTTCTTCCACTTCGCGCCATTTGCCGTTTACTGACAAAATATTCGATAAAAGAATGCAATGTCCAGAGTTCCAAGGTTCTAGCTCGAATAAATGCTCTAAAACATGTTCAGCCAAAAGGGTGTTTCGGTGCAATCTACACCCACCAAGCAATGCTCCTTAAATAATTACATTTAGCTGAATCGGCATTTGTTGGATTAGATGATGAGCTTCGTCTAATAAGCATGCTCGACTAAGAAGATCAACCATACAACCATAATGCTCAATAGTCGGGGTGATGAATAAGACGCGCTCCATGGTGTTGAACAGTTTTCGGCCCTCATTGATAAGACCAGCATGGGTACAACCACAAAGCAGGCCGACGACAGTCATGGCGTTTGGTCGAACACAGAGTTTTATCATGTGGGCAAAAACCCCAAAAGCAACTTTGGGATATCCGTTAGTGGACAGGGCATAGATCGCAGCATTCCAAAGCATAACGTTTCTCTTCTTTGTTAGTCTAAAAACTTTCCACGCGTTCTCAATATGCCCACATTTGGAGTACATTTCCATTAGGGAGGTCGCAAGGATAGGATCGCTGGCATATCGACTCCACTCAACGGAGTTGAAAATTGCCTGCTCTCCGATGTTGAGTGCCCCGAGACTTGTGCACGCAGCTAAAACAACAACCAAGGCATAAGTATCGGGTTTGACATTCGCCCTTTTCATCTTGAAAAACAAGTCCAATGCTTCCTTTTAATCAATCGTCACATACCCTTGAATTATAATGGTCCAATGCACCACATCCTTGTCTTGCATTTGACGAATTTTCGACAGAACCACACTTGGCATACATATTAATCAATTGGTTGTTCAAAAAAGCATTTTTAAGAATCCCATTCATGTCAACATAGCGATGAAGCCACTCCCTAACCTCGAGCTCCTCACTCTCAGCCCACGCAGACAAAAATCAAACAAGCACAAAACTATCAGGCCTGAAACCGCGATTCCAAAATATCTACACTGCCCCATAGAAATCACCATCATTAATATGCACGCTCATAGCCTCATAATAGCCGTCCACGAAACCAGAATATTCTCAGACATTTCATCAAACATTTTATCTGCGTCGCTTAAATTCCCACATCTCCCATACACTGACACTAAAGTCGTATCGACAAACGAATCTCCATGAAAATCCAACTTCAAAATGAGGGCATGAAGTTTAACACCCAACTCATTGTCAGAAACTCGAGCGCATGCTTTCAAAACAAAACGACACGTAAAATAATTCCGCAAAATCCCAGAAAACCTCATTTGATGATAATAATCAAGAGAATCGTGAAAAAAAAATTAGAAGAAACCTAACCCTTGATCATAGTATTGTACAGAAGAACAGAGGGTACGTCAACATGATGAAAGATGAGTTGAGAATAACGAGTTTGACCGAAATCACTTAGAATGTGCCGAGGAAGAACGGATAAACCGAGACGAAAAACACGGGGGTAAGCGAGGTGAGTGAATGATGTTCCGGCCATTACTAAGGAGGTAGTTCTTGAGTTGCTGTAAACGTTCCACCTCTACTGTTTTAGTACAATTGTTTAAGTAATTAGTACAAATATGGCTTGTATAGCAGTACAATTGTATAAGTAAGTAATCGTGTGAACCGCTGTCGGTTGAGTGGTTTTATAAGGACGTTTGCGAGCTGGTCATCACCCAAAATATGTTGTACTCGCAGCTGGTCTGGCATTCATAGACGCTGCCATCAGGTTTGCCGTGGAGGAGAGTGCGGCCCGTGTCCAGATCCTTTACAAAAAACGATGAATGTGAGAATACAAAATAAGCATGGTTCGTTGTCTTTGCAAAGTTATGAAACAGATATGTATTTCGAGAAATTTTTGGGACATAAAGAACATTAGTTGATAAGGCTTAGTCACACTCGCCTAGTCAAAAATAAACCTGACAAACCAAAGGGGTAGCTAGGGTAAGTCGGGGTCGAAATCCACAGGGAGATGGTTGCTTATGTAGGTCACCTATGAGGTGATTCTAGTCTCGGTCGGTTCGATTGTTGATTGGTTCTATAACTAGAGCAAGGAAAAGGGTTTAACTTAGGGGAAAGAAGTCTAGGAAGTCGGGTTAGGCACGGGCAAGGTTAGGTCTAGGAATGGTGATCGGGTTGAGTAGGTAATCGCACTTGCTAAGGGTAAAGCTCGTCCTCTCGGTCTTAAGCTTCCTCTAGGTCTCAAAAGCGGGCTCTCGCTACTTACAATTGAGGGTCCTAATGATTATCTCGCGCCTCTCCTCGAACTAGGCTTTCGATCTTAAGTTCAAGAGTGCTAAAACTTTGCTAAAACGTGATCAAGGAATCAACAAACACAATCAAGCAGAGATAATCAAAGCAAGCGCAAAAACCTAACTCAAATGATCACAAACATCAACCAAAACAATCACCCATGCTTCACCCTTCTCCCTAGATGAATAAACTACTCACACATGATAAAATTGATGATCAAAGCAAGGGAGAATAATGAAAACATGATTAAGAACAATAAGAGATGAAATCACAAGCAAAAGGGAGGAGAATTATAATACCAAAATCAGAAAAACAAAAGGAGCAATGGATGAACAAAGCCAACGAATACCAAATAGATGATTAAAACGACGTAATCCTAGTCGAGAATTGAAAGTACAAAAGTTGAAAAGTATTAAACCTAAGATTTTTAGAGAACAATGTTTAAAGGGTGCCTAAAATGCTGTAAAAAGTTCAGAGCAAAATATAATGTAAAACCTCTTTAAAATAGACGAGACATTTAAGCACACGAGGAGTCGAGACCCGTCCTAGGGCTCCGGGATAGCTGTCCCGACCGGGACACAGGTCATCCCGACCGGGATGAGTCCATCCCGTGGTGTTCAGCAGATTTTGGCTTTGGTTCTTCTTTGCTCTTCACTTGTTCTTGCTTCTAACCTATCGTAAGTCGTCCCAAGGCCAAGGGACGAGGCCTAGGAGTAGGGACGAGTCTTAGGATCATAATGTGAGTTCCATACTCGGTCCCAAGGTCCCGGGACACCTTCACGCATTGAAACGAGGCTCGTGCGCAACCGAAACGCAACGAAACCAACTCGAAACACTTCAAAACTTAGCGAAACTTCACGAAACTTTCCGAAACTTCTCGACCAGCCTCCTATACTCCAAATAAGCGTGTGTACCTGCAAAATGGATACAAAAATGCAGCAGGGCCAAAACGGAGAGAAATAGGAGCTGAAATGCATATAAAAGCACGAGAATCGCAAAGAAACGCTAACGAGCAAGGGGCTAAATATATGTAAATATATGAGACATCATTAGTCAATCGAATAGAACAAGCATTAGTAGGGGGAGTAAATGAACCTATATGGGAAATAGGAAGAGTCGTCACCAATTAGAAGTTCGTCAATGCTATCATACGGAGCAGGAATGTCGAGATTAATTAGCCAAGTCATTGGTGATGTGATAAGTGGCACCACTATCAAGTAACCACGATTAGGATGATGGGGAAAGGTGTGGTGCAGTGGTCGTCTGTGCTTGAGGTGGTGCACGAGGGGTTTGTTGAGCAAAAGCAGTCGAAAAAGGAAAAACGACATCGGGATACAAGCGTTTAAATTTAAAACACGATGAGATAGCATGACCAGTAGCTCAATAGTATTGGCACTTACCTTTGAAGGGTGCGGGGGCTCAGGTGTCACCTGCAGTGTTGGCTGGGGAAGAACGAGGGTGGCTGGACACAGGCTGTGGACGGGTTTGATAGGTGGCAGTATGCACAGTAGTAGGGAAGGGTGTAGGGGCAGTGGTGCGGGTCAGGGTGAGTTCAAAGTTGAATAATTTTTCGTGAAAGGCTTCGAAGTTGATAGGGTCTTTCACGAGGCTGAATGGCGTCGATGAGAGATTTGTATACATTGCGATCCAGGCCATGGAGGATTGTGGTAATAATGTCTTCAAGGTCCATGGGCTTACCGAGTGTGGCAAGTTGGTCAGTACAAACTTTAATGAAGTGCATGTATTCAGTCACGGACTCGGTGGTTTTGGAAATGTTGGTGAGACGGTTTTTTATTTGGCGAATATGAGCAAGGGATGGATTGGCATAGATTTTCTCGAGAATGGTCCATTCTTCACACGAGGTGGTGGCTCCTTACACCTGCGGTTGAATGTCGGTCAAGAGGGTACCATTCAGGGCACCTTTGATGAGGTGGTCTTGACGCCACCTTATTAGGTAGGAGGGGTTGGTGATAAAACGATCTTTGTCAGTTTCGGTGGGGGATGCAATGGTTTCAGATGGGCAGGGATACGACCCATTAATATATTTGAGTAAATCATACCCGAACAAGAAATCGGTGATCTGGGTACTACACGATAAATAGTTTTGTGAAGTAAGTTTGTCAACCATGGTGAGGTTGACCACGAGAAGAGGTTTCTCGGGTTGGTGGTCATTCAGGATGGTGTTGGATGAGGACGACATATTGGAGTATCACGCAAGGATCGAGATTGCAGATACCATATAGAGAATACGATTGTGTTTATTATAATTGCTCTTGAATCAGAAATTACATTAGAGAAACTTGTATACAAGTTACATATTACAAGCCTATGATATTTTCCAAGCTAACAAGCATGTATTGTACATAATTACAGAGATGTGAATATTGCTAGAGATGGACGTGGGCCGTGATGGGCTGGCACACGTGCCGGTATGGCGTGGCGAAGTCAAAATATGGTATGGCCAAGGCTCGGTTAAGCATGCCACGTGCCGTGCCGTGCTCATGCCTTGTTTTCAAAATGAAGGCCCAGGCACGGCCCATTGCCCACGGCCCAGCGTGCCGTGCTGGGTTGTGCCTTGGGTCATTGGCGTGCCGGCCCACGTGGCCCAACCACAGTATTTGTTTATTTGAGTTTTTTTCGACCCGGGTCGATTGAAAATTTGAACGAAATTGAATTTTAAGCTTAAAATTACGCAAATACAAAGTGAATTATTATTATTATTTATTCAAAATTAAATAAAATTAAAAATACGAAACGATCTGATGTCACATACAACAATTGTACTTAATTAGTGTTATAAAACGTGAACTCGATATATAATGCATAATATCAACACTCATAAATCCCAATATATTATATTATATACGGAGTATAATAAAAAAACGTATAAAAAACTAATTATAATTCACTAAAAATACGGGCTAATGTCATGTTGTACGGGTCAAAGGCGTGTCGGTATGCATGCTTAAGTTGGGCCGTACCTAAGGCAGGTTGTGCCATGCCATTCTTTGGCACACCATTTAATTTCATAAAAAAAAACAAGGCACAGGCACGGATCATGGCCCATTGCGTGCTGTACCGTGCTAGATCGTGCCTGATGTGAGCCAGGTCAACTTGGGCTGCGTCACTAGGTGCCATGCTGGGCCGTGCTAGCCCACGGCCCAACTTCCATCTCTAAATATTGCAATATGGAAAGTGTGAACATTTGTAGCATTCTAAAAGATATTCTAAACCTTTCTTACACTCACCCTATTTAATTCCATTATGTCAATTGATTTTTTCACGTTTGTCTAAATATATGTCGAAACGACAGTTTATATAAATTTATATTATTGAACATTATGAAAAATTAATATTCTTATATTATTAATAACGATAAATCAAGTAAGATCTTGCATGGCTACATTTTTTGTATAGACTGATATGAATTTCGAAAAATTCGTAGTTATCGAAGTGGTGTCAATTGTTTTTTTTGTGAGAATAAGAAAGGTAAATTTGTCCGACCTAATATAACGCAGTTTTAAGATTAAGGTTGACTATTGAAAACTCCGATCATATGGTCTTGTAAGAATAAGATATGTAATACGGAGTATATCTTTTCTAACTAATTCTAACAAATATTCATCTCAAAATTCTCAAATCAAGACAAAATGATCAATTAGAAATAATTTATTATCTAATGTAATCAATTAAATATTATCATGGCGTTGACAACAAAGAATTTGACGACAAAGTATTTTTAGAGAAGAAAAATCACGAAGGAAAACACAAGATTTGGAAAAGAAAAAGAAAGTGTAAGTCTTCTAAACAAATAGTGAATAAAGAAAGAAATAACAAAGTTGCATGGAACCCGCAAGGGTGTGGTCTAGTGGTTAAAACATGGGTGAAATTCTCATGGGTCTCAGGTTCAATTCCCTCCAAGAGCAATCTTGTGGGGAATGTTAGAAACTTGAGGCTATGCCTAATCAGATCACGAGCCTGTCGCCCTGGTAAAAAGGGTGGCTAACCTGGCGTGTATGGTTTGCAGGCTATCATGCACGCTCGGGGGTTTACCCAGTGCGCACCAAAGGTAGCGGCTGCGGGTTCCCCACGTTATCCAAAACAAAGTTGCATGGATATCAAGCTCAGAGGTGACCAATGTCCGAGACATACTCGGCAGGATCAAATTAGTATCTTTTAATATATGATTGCGGCTTTTTATTTATCATATAAAAAACATAAAATTATTATATTTGAAATGTCTTATTTGAAGAGTTGATTAAAGTTCATTATTTGAGATAACATATATATATGATAGATCAAGTAGATTATTTTTAAGCAGCTCATTTACAGAATGATTCACACTGAGAGTTTGACATTGGTCAACATTTGACTTTGGTCAACGGGAATATATGTTATAATGATATGGCCAACACTCGTAAGTATAAGTCAAGTTAAGAACTAACCAAGGTCCTAGTAACTATATATGTTTTACTAAAATTTATTTATTTGTTCACATAGTTTAAAAAATAAATCTTATTCCTAAGAAGAAGTGTTTAATATATGAATAAAGGCTTAAAAGGCAAAATATATATGAAAATAACAATATTTGGTGTAGTTCACGATTATTTATCGCTTATGAATAAAGTTTAATTCAAAAATCAGGCTTAATTGGATTATATGAAAAATTATAATAACATTATGGCTTTCAAATCAATACATCACCAAATGATTTAATTGAACAAAAAATGAGCACCCCTACGATGAAGTTGAAAAACAAAGAATCTTACGAGAAGTGTTTGTAAAATAAGAGAATACACGATGAATAAAAATACATTTAAAGAAAAATCAAGATAATTGTTTTATAAATGAGGGAAATTAAGTCGTAGATGCAAAATTAAGTAATAATTTGTAATTAAAAGAAGATATTAGGTAGTTGTCTGAAAAACTATTAGGTAATATTTATACATTTAAAAATTTCAATATTAGGGTGTTGTCTGAAAAACTATTATATTTTGTACTCGTATTAAGTAGTTGTTACTTGTTAGGCTAATGACAGTTATAAGTTGATGCAATTTACCCTTAAAATTATACTTCATACTTCTTTTCAATTCAAACCCAATAGGATAGAGGGTAAAATATTATTTTACATTTGAAGTGATGTGTTTTACTTAAAACGAAGTTGAAATATACTTTTAAACATTACCCAAGGTTCTTATATTAAGTTCTTATATTTGTTATTGATAGATACTTTGTAAGAAACAAACGAATGTCAATAAAACTACAAACTAAACTAATTTAATAAATAAGATCGAACAATAAAAGGTCGGTTTATAAACATAATCGAGACGTTTCCTCATTGTCTCCACGTTGTGCTGACTCTTCATGCATCGGTGCTCAAGCCTATACGAATTCATGAAAAAAAAAAGTTATGAACATTCTAATCTTAAGATCCATATAATTTTAATTAGTTGACGAAAAATTAATTTAGAAAATTACTTGGGTCCCGCCTTTGATATCCTCATTATGTTGAGTTATCTCCTCCTCAATCTCTTCAACTCTCAGCAATTAGCTGTAGGAATCATGTAATTACTAATTATCAATGCCAACGATAATAAAACTATTCTAAGACTGGTCGTTCACTCCATCCCGCGCGAACAACCCGGCATCCAAACATCATAATAAGCTTGCACCACGAAAAAATTTATAATCGTGGCTAAATGAACATCTTTTCCACGATTTATAACTTTTACCGTGGAACGAATAATTATTTGTCGTGATATCATTTCTTCCGTGGCATGTTAAAATAGTTTTTCTCGTTGCTACATAAAATTTTGCCACGTTTCACCAATTTTCGTGGCATAATTCGTGACCAAAGTGATGAATTATTGTATATATTATTTTACATGTTTGTGTTACTATATATACATCCAAACAAATTGAATTTAAACGGTTATATCCCGTCTTAATGACTTGTACTTAATTCACTTGTTATATCGATATCAAAAGTAAACAAAATGGTTAGGTAATTCAACATTTATCCGAACAAATATATTAATATGAACAAACTAAATATATTGTGTATATATTAATTATATATTAATACGAACACACTAAATATATTGAGTATATATTATGCGCAAGCGATTAATATATATATTGACTCTTACATTGTTTAATAAGGCATTCTCCTCTCGGAACGTTGTACCATATATTTCGTAAATTTATTTACCTTGAAATGCATTTACAAAGTACGACAACAAGGAGAAGAGATCGCCGTCCATAACGCTGACTCACGATCAACGATAGAATCCGAAAGACAATTTGTATCCAACGTGGCGATCTTATATTGTGCATTTGGGATTAAGTTGATAGACATCAGTAAAATGGGGTCTTATAATTGGAGGACCCCAACTACCGAGAAGAAAGCAATCAGAGTTGAGGTAAACATCGCAAGGAGACCGGGACGACTCAGTGACGCAAACCCAACAAAAGCAGAGGTATTGCGCAATATCTCAAGCTTTACCCCCGCTTTTTCCAAGATGTCGTTGACATCCTCTTTTCTTTGTAAGTCGTGCATAATTCTCTTCGTTATCTCTTTTTTTTTTCCTTTCTTCACCATATATATAAGACTTTCACTTAGAAAGATAGCGATAAAGAAAATGCAGGAAAGGACGATGCCTACCACTCTATATCCGGCCCTCCAGGCACATGACTGGTAGTTAAAAAGCTTGAATACTACCAAAATCGCTAGTGCTCCTCCGAAGTTCGTGGCAATATCGTATATAATTTTCCACCAATCCGAGAACAACTCTGATTAGATGATTGGAATATCTTACTGATCCCTCCGTTTACTACGTTAACGATCCCAAATCCTACTAGGAATATCGTGATATTTGGTAGCCATATTACCAGTACAATAACTGAACGAGAACTGACAACCCTAACACCGCTATAAGACCTTTATCGATAAACGAGCAAAACAGGTCTTTGTCAGCATGTACTTTCTTCTTAAAGAGTCGGGATAAACCTTTGGTAAAAACCCGTTTAATCCTATTAGTTGACGCAGAAGAGCGTTAAGGTATCCGACAGTCAAACTCGGAAGTACACTGACTAGAAAACATGGGTATATATGATTCATTCTCTTTAGTTGGGTGGTCTGCATTGTTAAAGTGGCAATTATTTGTCATAACAATAAAAAAAATTATGGTCACACACATAAGTATTTTAAGAAAACACATCATGAGATGAAAAGAATATTCATTGATAAACATGAGCACCTTTGATGAAAAGAGTACATGGATATTGTCCAGCAAGGCGTTAATGGCGGCCTCCCATGGTTGTTGCTCGGTGGAAACAACTCTATAGGGTGTGGGCTATTTTATTGTGGGTTCGTCATGACAACCAGAGCACCAGTTGTTAAGGAACTATGAGACTTTGAGTCGGTACTATTTATACACCAAGCGGACATGAGCGCCTCATCTTCCATTTCATTTCAACCTCTACTTTCATTTGGTTTTTGACTTTTATTTGAATAAGGTGTATTTTTTGATTTTTTGGAACAATAAGACGGGGTCCCCTCTACGAATTTTTGAGTCGGGAGTTCAGATAACGATATTGGATTTTGAACCACATCCAAATTTTGTAAATTTTGACTACCCGTAATTAATTTAGTAAAACTTGAGATATAATTTTCATTACTTAGATTTAAATCAAAATTTGAAGTCATTTGATAATTGTAATTATCATCATCATCATCCAAATTTTTAAATTATAACTATTTAAATCCATGTTAAAAAATAAATTAAAAGATAGTTATACTATAGATATATTCTTTTTTAATTATATGATACTACGTTTGAATTTGGATAAATATTTGTTATATTAAGTAATTTTATTGTGTAAAAAAAACTGATAAAAATAGAAAGTAAAATATCAATAAAATTTACAGTTGAGTTTATTTATAGACATGTTGTAAAAAATAGCTGTTAAATTTTACCGTTGTTATTTTGTTGTAGTTAGCAGTTAAAGCCTAAATGATAATTTTTTTACAGTTGAGTTATTCACAGTTAAATTTTACCGTTGAAATTTACAGTTGAATTATTTAATACTCTAATATTAAATGGAACTGTAATTTTTTTCTTTTGTGTTGTAGACTTAGCCATTAAAGCCTAAATGATGAGGGTGATAGTTGTGAAGGAGACAAGTTGCAGCTCAAACGTTTAATGTGACATGCTTCACTGTCCTTTTTTTTTTTTTCCTTGGACCAATAAGAGCTCAACATGTGTTGGGTCATCCTTTGATCCAATTTCCTCAAACTAGAGATTTTCATCCAAGTGAATCACCTTAATTAAATAGTTAATCCTGTATTATCTTGACTCAATTGACTCCAAAACTAAGTCACCACCCATGAATAGGGATGGTCTTAATGTCCGGAGTACTTTCAAAATTATGATAGTATATTAAATGCAAGGACTGCATGGTGTTTAATACAATTAATACATGCAGTTGGATTAAACTAAAGTTGCTCACTATTTAAATTATGATAGTATATTTTGTAGTTTGTACGTACTACCTTCTTTTGAGTGGGACTATATATACTTTTGTTTCTTTTTCTTTTCGACAAATAACTACTCACTCCAAATAAACTTTTCTTTTATATTTTACGATATAAAATGTGACAAAAAAATGTTACTTTATTTTTTACTCCACTACTTTTTCACCTTGATCATCATTTTTTACTCTGTTTTTTATTTTTATTTTTTTTTCCTATTCTTGAGGGTAAATGTTAATTATTTGTTTATAAGTTAAAGTTATTATTATTATTATTTTTTTAATACATTAATTTATTATTATCAAAGTACAAACGTGGCAAACTACAAAAAGTTGGTGGGCAGCCTAGACACTATCTGGGCCCCTAACCCCTTAGCTATAGCAAAGCCAAGTCTAGAAAAAATGTAGACGGCTACACGAGCCCCTGCATCATGGGACGCAGAGTATTTATGTATCCGTCTCAGCAATGCCACAGCCTCCGAATCCAGCTGGAAGATTGCCGGAAGATGATCATGAGACCAGTTATTATTAGGGATATAATATTATTTGTGATTGAGAAGGTGGCCGGAAGGTGATCATCGACCGGCAACTGGGAAAGTGGCGGTAAAAGGTGGCCGGTATTCGGAATTAGGCGGCTAAGGCAAGACGCACCCCTGATCGCCCCTGATCGCCTAAACGCCCCTCCCCCATATTTATTATTATTATTATTATTATTATTATTATTATTATTATTATTATTATTATTATTATTATTATTATTATTATTATTATTATTATTATTATTATTATTATTATTATTATTATTATTATTATTATTATTATAAGTGGACTAGCTAGTGGAGTTAGAAAAAAATTCAACTTACCTTTTAAGGTTATCTACAACATGCCCTATCATAAATAAATGAGACCATTGCCCTATCAGAAATAAAATTACCAAATATGGAAACCAAACTTAGATAGGCTACATTGTAAGCTACAAAATGCATGCAGAACAATTAATAATTCGCTTGCTGTATTACATTACTTTCCTGTTCATCTTCAATTCGCTTGCACCCACTTTTATATTGTTTTGTTTTTTTTACAAATAATGATACAAAAATTGTGAGTAATATTGGAGTACTCAATTAACTCACTTCATTTCTTTACTTCACAGTTCACACAAATTTTCACCTCACCGGTCACCACATTAATTATTTTCACCTCACCACATTAATTTTTCATTCACACAAATTTTCACCTCACTACAATTTTCACCCTCCACCATCTTCGGTTGCTGTGCTACGTCTCACGCACCGCCTACGAACCGTCGACAATTCACCACCACCACGCGAGTGTGGTCCTAATTTGACGGGTTTTACAAGGCTTTGTCCGTCCTATTGTTCGAGGGATTTTTACTCCATAACTTTTTCACCACAACTTTTTCACCACAACTTTTTCACCTTGTTCATCATTTTTACTCCACAAAAAAATAAAAAATATTACTTCATTTTTTACTGCACAACTTTTTCACCTTGATCATCATTTTTTACTCCTTTATTTTCTTTTTTTGAGGAATTTTTTTGTTTGAGCACGAGTAATCAGACATCCAAACATCAAAATAACCTTGCGCCACGAATAAATTTCTAATTATGGCTAAATGAACATTTTTTTCAAGATTTATAACTTTTCCATGCAAGAATAATTATTTGCCACGATATTATTTCTTTTGTGGCAGATTAAAATAGTTTTTCTCGTTCGTACATAAAATTTTGCCACTATTCATCAATTTTTGTGGCATAGTTCGTGGCTAAAGTGATGAATTATTTTACATTTTCGTGGTAATTTATATACATCCGAATAAATTGAATTTCAACAATTATATCTCGTCTTAACGACTTGTACTTAATTCACTTGCTATATCGATATCAAAAGTGATATAATAAAATGGTTAGGCAATTTAACAATTATATGAACAAATATACTAATCATATATTAATATGTACAAACTAAATATATTGAGTATTTATTATGCGCAAAAAAAGGGTATTTTTATAACTACAGACCACCGCCCACAAATCGAAGTCGAATTACGTGAAACTGTGATTATTGATTAGCGTCCTTTCCTCTTTAACCACTGGCTATCTTAGTGCTTTACCGGGATAGCTATTAGGTTTAGATGGCGTATTGATGATGGTTTCTCGAGAGCAGTTTAGGAAGAAACTTCATGCTAAAGTAGACTTCTTTTGCACATTTCTCGACGCACGAATCCTTGCAGTGTTGGGTTCGTCAATGCTAATGCAATTTTGTGGAGTTTTGGGGGTTAATTGGTTGGCTAGAAGAGTGGGAAGAAAAATCACCTTTGCCCTATGTTTAGTTATAAGTTTGGTAGCCATTTTGGTAGTATTTTGTTTTCTATATTTAACAACAACGGTTTTCCTAAAAACCGTTGTTTTTTATATAACAAAGATAACGGTTTTTCTAATATAACCGTTGTTTTTAATCAATTATAACGGTTTTTTAGAGCGTTGTATTTGATTTTAACAACGGTGTTTCCATTTTCTTGGCGTTGTTTATATCATAAACAACGGTCGACTATAAAACGGAGCTTTTTTTTGTTTAAAACGGTTTACACCCGTTTTTAAAAGCGATTTTTGTAGTAGCGGAGGGATTTTTACTCCATAACTTTATCACCACAACATTTTCACCTTGATCATCATTTTTACTCCACAAAAAAATAAAAAATATTACTTCATTTTTTACTCCACAACTTTTTCACCTTGATCATCATTTTTTACTCCTTTATTTTCTTTTTTTGAGGGATTTTTTTGTTTGAGCGCGAGTAATCAGACATCCAAACATCAAAATAACCTTGCGCCACGAATAAATTTATAATTGTGGCTAAAGGAACATTTTTTTCAAGATTTATAACTTTTCCATGCAAGAATAATTATTTGCCACGATATTATTTCTTTTGTGGCAGATTAAAATAATTTTTCTCGTTCGTACATAAAATTTTGCCACGTTTCAACAATTTTTGTGGCATAGTTCGTGGGCAAAGTGATGAATTATTTTACATTTTCGTGGTAATGTATATACATCCGAATAAATTGAATTTCAACAATTATATCTCGTCTTAACAACTTGTACTTAATTCACTTGCTATATCGATATCAAAAGTGATATAATAAAATGGTTAGGCAACTTAACAATTATATGAACAAGTATACTAATCATATATTAATATGTACAAACTAAATATATTGAGTATTTATTATGCGCAAAAAAAGGGTATTTTTATGACTACAGACCACCGCCCACAAATCGAAGTCGAATTACGTGAAACTGTGATTATTGATTAGCGTCCTTTCCTCTTTAACCACTGGCTATCTTAGTGCTTTACCGGGATAGCTATTAGGTTTAGATGGCGTATTGATGATGGTTTCTCGAGAGCTGTTTAGGAAGAAACATCATGCTAAAGTAGACTTCTTTTGCACATTTCTCGACGCACGAATCCTTGCAGTGTTGGGTTCGTCAATGCTAATGCAATTTTGTGGAGTTTTGGGGTTAATTGGTTGGCTAGAAGAGTGGGAAGAAAAATCACCTTTGCCCTATGTTTAGTTATAAGTTTGGTAGCCATTTTGGTAGTATTTTGTTTTCTATATTTAACAACAACGGTTTAAAACCGTTGTTTTTTATATAACAAAGATAACGGTTTTTCTAATATAACCGTTGTTTTTAATCTATTATAACGGTTTTTTAGAGCGTTGTATTTGATTTTAACAACGGTGTTTCCATTTTCTTGGCGTTGTTTATATCATAAACAACGGTCGACTATAAAACGGAGCTTTTTTTGTTTAAAACGGTTTACACCCGTTTTTAAAAGCGATTTTTGTAGTAGCGGAGGGATTTTTACTCCATAACTTTATCACCACAACATTTTCACCTTGATCATCATTTTTACTCCACAAAAAAATAAAAAATATTACTTCATTTTTTACTCCACAACTTTTTCACCTTGATCATCATTTTTTACTCCTTTATTTTCTTTTTTTGAGGGATTTTTTTGTTTGAGCGCGAGTAATCAGACATCCAAACATCAAAATAACCTTGCGCCACGAATAAATTTATAATTGTGGCTAAATGAACATTTTTTTCAAGATTTATAACTTTTCCATGCAAGAATAATTATTTGCCACGATATTATTTCTTTTGTGGCAGATTAAAATAATTTTTCTCGTTCGTACATAAAATTTTGCCACGTTTCAACAATTTTTGTGGCATAGTTCGTGGGCAAAGTGATGAATTATTTTACATTTTCGTGGTAATGTATATACATCCGAATAAATTGAATTTCAACAATTATATCTCGTCTTAACAACTTGTACTTAATTCACTTGCTATATCGATATCAAAAGTGATATAATAAAATGGTTAGGCAATTTAATAATTATATGAACAAATATACTAATCATATATTAATATGTACAAACTAAATATATTGAGTATTTATTATGCGCAAAAAAAAAGGGTATTTTTATAACTACAGACCACCGCCCACAAATCGAAGTCGAATTACGTGAAACTGTGATTATTGATTAGCGTCCTTTCCTCTTTAACCACTGGCTATCTTAGCGCTTTACCGGGATAGCTATTAGGTTTAGATGGCGTATTGATGATGGTTTCTCGAGAGCTGTTTAGGAAGAGACCTCATGCTGAAGTAGACCTCTTTTGCACATTTCTCGACGCACGAATCCTTGCAGTGTTGGGTTCGTCAATGCTAATGAAATTTTGTGGAGTTTTGGGGGTTAATTGGTTGGCTAGAAGAGTGGGAAGAAAAATCACCTTTGCCCTATGTTTAGTTATAAGTTTGGTAGCCATTTTGGTAGTATTTTGGCTACCAAATATCGCGGTGTTTGTGACCGCCTTTGAGGTCCTTAACATAGGGTTTGGAGGATTAAGTCGAGCTAACTCTATCCTTCAATCTGTGGACAAGGGATTTTGATCCACGCGATGTTTTATTTCAAAAACATTTTCTATTTGAAAAGAGTCGCCACTAAATTTTTAGGTGGAATTTAGAAACCAATTTTAGAGAAAATGAGTTCGTGTGAGTTTACGTGTTAGGAAGTTTAAAAGAATTTCATTAATTTAACGCCTAACCCCGCTCATTCTGAAGAATCGGTCTCTACTAAGTAAAATCATGGCTATTATGAGTACACATGCGGATATGCAAACAACGTTTTAATCTTAAACAAAAATATATCCATTCTACGTCATTTAATGCGCACATAATTTCGTCGAAGTTGTTTAACAGGGATTCATTTACTATTCTAGCAAACAAAGAAAAGGAGCAGATATACTCACCGACAGCATAAGATAGATGAACAAACGTTAGCGGCAGACGAATAAAAATAATCAAATAAGCATGACTAAACGTGGATAAGCATGATTGGTTGACATAAATATGGCAAATGAGTATAAGGAAACACAAGCAAACGCACAAACCAAGTACAACTAAAGAAAAATGTGCAGACATGTGCAAATTGTAACAGACGTACAAACTACCAATTAATTAAATACAACCAATAGTCATCTACTAATCAAACAAGAACTTAGGTAGTCAAATCTGACGAATACATACAAATAAATGAGCGAATAACAAGGACATTAAAACATAACGTACGAAAACCCCAGGCTTTTCGACCCTACATGATCCTAGACTCAACGGATGAAGCAAGACCAACACCGAGCAGACCAACATGAATATATACACGAACGGCAGCAAGCTAACACAAATAAACGGACAGACTGCTAACTAACAAGCACACTAGCGTACATGGATGACGTAGATACGACCGAGAATTAACTAATGAACACGCAAACAGGTACATAACAAACGAAGCAGGTGATATAAATGCACACATATACAAACAAATACACAAGGGCTTAAAAGATCAAAAGCGACTAGAACACAAACAAGTATCAATGCATAACGTGACTACTCAAACTCGACACATGAAATTTCAAGCTATACAAATTCATACTCCAACGAATTACTCGACTAAGATTGACCGGATAGAGCAGAAAAAAATAGCAGACAGGAATGAGATGAATTGCATGATTAACGTGGTGAGTTACGAAACCAAAACCAATCGACAAAGCAAAATCATGAAAACTAAACTATCCTACGCACATGAGTTACGAAACTGGAAGAACGCGATAAACCAAATTTCTGCCAATCCAACATGAATGAGACTCAATTATATATAGGCTAACAGGCAAATCCTAAATCAAAACGACGACAGCAAGTCACATTACGCAAATCATATTACACAAGAGAACTACACATGCATACTAAGTGAACACGAAACATTCTCATACACAAGTCACAATCATGCTGAAAGTATAAGTCTAAAACAAACGATAAAAAAAACAATAACTACGATGATAAACAACAGAGCGACAGAGAATAATAAAAAAAACGACAGAGGCTATAAAAACAATAAAAAAACGATAAATTAACAAAATAAAAGAGTATTTTGCACCCTCAACTTACATGTATCGTTGACCAAATATCCGAGTCGTAATCGATTGTAAGATTTTATCCCGAGGGGCCGTCGTCGACGAAAACCAATAATAAATCCGCACTTCGTACCAAAACTGACAGCAATTTTCAAAAGCTTGTAACTTATTCGTTTCTCGACGAAATTTCGAACCAAAAGACGTTTTAGAATCGTAGTGAGGTGAACTTTAGGATGAGGTAAACAAATCAGAGAGATTGAGAAGTTTACAACACGAAAAACGAAGCAGAAGGGGTAATAGCAGACTGAAAAACGAAAGCTGAATACTCTGTTTTTCTGACCGCTATTTCGACTTCTTTTGAGACTTTTTGAGACTTTGTATTATGTATGTGAGCTGTATATTTCGTGTAATGAAAGCTTGTGGATGGTGTATATATATAGGTTGAAAGGTAGGGTTTTTAGAGGGAAAAGAGCAGCTACTTCCTCTCTCTTTGAGAGCTGCTGTTCCAAGCTCGTCTTAGGGTTTTGGAGAGGGTTTTCTTGAGGGTTAAGCAAGGGTAAATGGAGCATATGGATCAGGTATAGGTTCTTGGTTGTGGGTATGGGTTTGGTGGCTAAAAAACGGGTTTTGGGCTGGTCAAAAACAGAGCACGGTGAAGACGAGCTATTTGGGCTGTTTTATGGCTTGTGGATTTAGGACGTGGCTTTAGGCTATATCCTGGTCTGATCAGTCGAAGAGGGGAATGGGTAGAAAAGGCTTTGAAATTCGTGTTGAAACGGGCTCAAAATCGTTCATAAAATCGAGCTTAAAACGAGTTTTAAAACGGGCTGTTAAGAAAACGATTTAGTCGAATACGATTTAATAAACTGTTTTAAAGAACCCGAGAAACGACTTTTCAAGTCAAAAATTGAATTTGTGAAAGCGACTTTTCAAATCGAAATACTTAAAATGATTTTTCAAATCGAAATGCTTTATTTTCAATAAAACATTACTTGCGACAAAATAAAATTTGACAGAGCTTCTTTTATCAAATATCCTTTGAATTAATAAACATTACGTCGACAGCGCCCGACTTACATCGTAAAACGAAATTAAATACATGACATGAAACACATGCTGTCCTATCATCATTGGGTATTTGTCGGGTTTTCTATAAATCTCCATATCAACAGATACGGGTATCTACAGAGCCCCCACTTTGACTAAGGCTTGGACAGGCGAAAGTCAAAGTAGACTCTTGAGTCGATCGTAGATCACAACTTGAGAGCCTCACGGGTCGTTTATGGTCCCTTAGACCTGTGTATGTAAGCTCACCAGCCATAAGAAGAAATCATTCCTGAAATTTGATCATGGATGCTGTCATTTTCGGCAAAACATGGGTTGAGCCTTATCCTTAGGCGCCTACGTATCCGTTGTGACAGAATCAAACCCGTATCGTAGTTCGAGCTCGCTGGCCTGTAGCTTTCTGCTGCTTCGGCCCAAAATAATGATATTTGTTTACTCGACTGAGTAAAGCCAGTAAAGCCAATATCTGCATTCTTTTAGGAAGTGTCACTTCTTTTAGCTTCTGCTAATATCTCTTCATTTTGCGGATGTCATCCTGTCGTCGGGGAGCAAGGTTTCTGACTTTAGAGCCCCCGGTTGGAGCGCTCCTGCTTCATCTTAAAAACAAATCATAGCACATAGCGAAATCTGCTACTTTTGGAATAAAAGAATGGATCATCGATCCGAGCTACGAATTTAATTTTGAAATGGGTCATCGACCTGCTTTTTAAAGGGGATGGATCATCGATCCGAACCGAGAATACTAATTTGAAAATGGGTCCTCGCCCTGCTTTTTACTCAAAATTTTAATTTGACAATGGGCCTTCGCCCTGCTTTTTAATCAAAATTTTTGTTTGACAATGGGTCTTCGCCCTGCTTTTTAATCAAAACGATGGATCGTCGATCCGAACTGAAAATTCATATTTTGGAAATGGATCATCGACCCGAGCTAAAATCAACAGTTGCGTCCTCGATTCGTATTTCAAAACTCTTGTGTCCTCGATTTTATTAAGAAAAAGAAGTGAGATTCTCTCGGAAGTGACAGACATGTTTGTGTGACTCATATGTATTGTGTGACCCTTAACTACGCAAACAAAAAAAAAAAATTACGTTAACTAACATGTGTTTAAAACTAAAAAATTATGTTAACTAACATGTGTTTAACTCAAGAAGTTTATGTGACTCTAAACATGTGCTGTCACCATTTTGTGTTATCATCTTTTAGTGGACCATGTGTCCTTGCCACTTTGACTCCTAATTAAGCAAGCAAGACAATGTTGGGACGTGTTTGACCCGTATTAATCGTGGGTTATCAACCCACTTCCCACAAAATAAAAAGCAAAAGGTCCCCATAAGTATGCAGGGGTGAAATTTCCATGAAAAACGTAGCAAAGTTCCATGAAGAACGTTGGGTGAGTGCTTTCCCATTGAGCGTGTGGGTTATTAACCCAAACCCACAAGACATAATCTGTCTGTTGGGGGTTTCCTTAATCCGTCTTATCAAATACCCTCGGAAATTTGTAGTTTCCTTAACTCCGACATAGCAAATATCTCGGGAGATTGTAGTTCCCTTAATCCACACTTGGTAAATTTTCCATATCATCTCCTTATATCTCCCTGTAAAAGAGGCGAGAGCTCCCATGATGTCCAACATAATTTTCAGCCGACTTCTCTGCTATTGTAAAGGTCTATTGTTTGAAACCATGAACGCACTAGTAGGAGCCATGAAATCGTGGTCCAAGGATTTTCGAGGTCGAGAAACTCAAAACCTGTCTGATGCGGGTCTGCAGCAGTTGCTTCCGCTTGTGCAAGTCGTTCCCCAAAGGAGTTTTCTGACTGAATGCGTGAAGTTTTGGGACCCGGTTCATCACGTGTTTGCCTTTCCGGAGCGAGAGATATGCCCTTGGCCTGAAGAATTCGCTGCCCTCTGTGGCTGGAAATTAACGCAGCAGCCCGTCGTTCCCGACTTCAACCCTGGATGGGTCGACAAGTACGACGACTTCCTGGGCCTGTCAAACGAGGAGGCTCACAACGTAATTGAAGGAGAAAAGGTAGACTTGTGTGGTTTGGCTCACCCTTTCCGACATGCCCACGACCCTACTAGGGCCATCGTCTATCGTCGGCGAGTGTTTGGCCTCATCATGCTTCACCTTTATTGCTTCGAAGGATACATGGAGATACCGTCTTGCTATGGTCAAGCGAAGTTTATCCGTATCGTAGAGCAGATGGAGGGGAATCGCAATCCGGCTTCAATTATCGTAGCCGAGACCATTCGTGGTTTGGATGTGTTCAAAACTAACCCGGATGGTCCCTTCCGAGGCTCAACCCGCATTCTACAGGTGACCCGACTCGGTTTTTTTTTGTTTCTCTTTTTTTCTTTTTTTTGATTTTTTCCGTACAGGTAACCCGCATTCTACAGGTGAAGAAGCTGCTCGTTTTTTTCTCTTTCGTAGGCTCTGTTTTTTTTTTTTTTTTTTTTGCTGATTTTTGTTGGCTCGTTTTCCTGATTATTCACTCGGTTTTGCTATTGAAGAGTTGGGGAACTCGGTCTGTCACTCGTTTTTTCTGTTTTGCTTTTGTGACCCGGTTTCGCGGCTTTTCCTTGTAGGTGTGGCTTATGGAGAGGCTTGTACTAGTGGATCCGCCAAAGAATTCACGTGATTATCGACCAAGGAACTTTGGCGGCCGGATGCCTCGCTATAGCCTGAGGAAAGGGTCTGATTATTGGCACCGTGTACTGACTACGGGAGCCGGATCCCATATCCGTTGGTTTCTGCCTTGGTTACATGTATCCTCGTTTACCGGGCTATCGGATGGTGATCGTTCTAGATACGTGATGCTCTTGGGTTTAGAACGTCCCGTATATATTTATCCTGATCGCGTGCGTCGTCAGTTTGGTCTCCAGCAAACTATTCCTGTGACTGAGGCTAGGCAAGGGCCTGAGTTTGACATTACTCGAGCTACATGTCAATCTTGGCTTCATGTTTGGAACTGTAGGACGGTTTGGCATCTCCTCGAGCCGTGCGCGTCAACATGGGTATCCCCGTCGTATTTGAAATGGACTAAGGAAACTTCTGTCGAGGCGCGATAGAAATTACTTGAGGATGACGCAGCAGATTGGAAAGCGCGTGGCGAAGCACTAAGGAACCGGAAGTTTTACACGAAGCTGAACAGGCCCGAGGTGACGCAGGGTGCTAGTGCGAGACGTTCAAACGTTTGGCAGAGGTTAGATGCAAGGGAAGAAGTTCGTCCAAGCGTTACCGATCGATTGGGCCCGCGCTTAAACGTGAAGGACCGTTTGGGGCCGCGAGAAGACAGTGAGGTTCCTCCTAAAAAACGAGCCAGGATGATTATGGGTAGGACGTTGCCCGTAACAGGGAGCTTCGTGATTAGCCTAAGGAGCAGGGGCAAGGCCGTGATTTTCGTGGGAGATAGCTGCTCTTTAGCATACTATAGGATGTTTAGGATTTAGTGCTTATTATTATAGTAGTATTATTATTATAATGGTGGTTTATTACAACTACGTATTATGGTGATTAGGTTTTATTATTATAATGGTTCTATTATTACAACTACGTATTAGTTAGGGTTATTATTGTATGTGCTTTCCTCTTCGAGTTGTGTGTGATGGGCTTCGCCCGTGATGAATAAAATAAATAAAATAAAAAAGTTACTATTTATTAGAAAAAATTCCCGTTTCCACATTCATCAGGTCAACATTATTTCGATTGTACTCTTGTAAAGAGTTGCCTACGTATCTGCTTTTTACACAGAATCAAATCGAATCCGTAGTTCGTATGTTAAACATTTCGTGTGGTGGCAAATGCCAAGCCTTAATCTTACTCTAATACATCGCAATTCAAATATTATTTCATAACATTTGAGAATGAGGACTAAGGATAATATCGCTTCAGTTGATCCAAGTTCGTTGGATTCGAAAAATCATTGCCATCTAGATCAGTTAGTCTGACTGCACCTCCTGTCAAGATTTTCTTCACCAAGTAAGGACCCGCCCAATTTGGCTTAAATTTTCCTCTCGGGTCTACCGGTAGTAATGCGCGCACTGATTTCAACACGAGATCCCCTTCCTTAATTCCTCGAGGCTTCACCTTTTTATTAAAAGAGCGCTCTATCCTTTTCTGATAGAGTTGGACATTGTATAGTGCGTTCAAACGTCGTTCATCTAGCATTACAAGTGAGTCATACCGAGCCTGAACCCAGTCCGCTTCTGGGACTTTGCTTTCTAGCAGGATACGGAGGGATGGTATTTCCAATTCAACAGGTTGGACTGCCTCCATCCCGTAGGTTAAATAATATGGTGTTGCTCCGGTCGCAGTTCTGATTGATGTTCTGTACCCCCATAACGCGAAGGGTATTTTATCGGGCCATTCACGGTAGTTGTCTGTCATTTTCTTAAGAATGACTGTAACTGTCTTATTAGCCGCCTCTACTGCGCCATTTGTCTGAGGACGGTAAGGTGACGACTTGTGGAGCTTTATCTTATACTTTTCGAGTAGTTGAGCCGTTTCGGCTTGGAAATGGGTGCCATGGTCACTGATCATTTCGTGAGGCACTCCGTATCGACAGATGATGTCATTTTGGATGAATTTTGCTACTTTCTTAGCATTTAGCACTTTGTAAGACTTGGCTTCTACCCACTTCGTGAAGTAGTCGATTGCCACCAAAATGATACAGTGCCCTCCAGTTCCTGAGGGGTTAACCTTCCCGATGATATCGATTCCCCACGTCGAGAAAGGCCAAGGTGATGTCATGGTGTACAGCATAGAGGGTGGAACATGTTGGACGTTTGCGAATATTTGAAAGTTATGACAGTGACGGACATATCTTCGACAATCCATCTCCATCGTCGTCCAATAATAGCCAAGCCTCACGATCTTGCGGACTAGCATATGGGCATTCATGTGTGGCCCACATTCTCCGTCATGGACTTCTTCCATGACTTTTTCTGCTGTGGCCTTGTCAATACACCGCAGAAGCACGCCTTGTGCCGTTCGTTTGTATAATTGACCGTCGTTCGTTGTAACAAACTGGGCTGACAGCAGCCGCAATGCTCGTTTCCCACGTGTGTCTAGGTCCGTGGGATATTCTCCTGCGTTTTTATATTTCAATATTGATGCGTACCAGGGTTCTGCCTCGCTTTCCTCAGCATTGTCAATCACATTAACATATGCGGGTGATGATCTGCGTTGAACACACAACGGCATACTATCGATGCTGTCGGGAATGTTGATTAGGGCTGCTAATTTTGACAGAGCGTCAGCGAACTGGTTTTCCTCCCTCGGGAGGTGGACGTATCGTATTTCGTCGAATAATTTCTCAAGCTCTTCTATCTTGGTTTGGTAAGGTGCCAAACTGCTACTCTTAATTTTCCATGCTCCACTCACTTGATTGATTACCAAGGATGAATCACCGTGCACTAGTAGCCTTTTTACGCCTAAATTGATAGCGCTGTGCAGACCCAACAGGCATGCTTCGTACTCCGCTGCGTTGTTAGTGACAGCAAAGTCCAATTTAATGGATACGGGTATATGTTCTCCTTTTGGTGAAATAAGGAGGATACCAATCCCGTAACCCATGTAATTAGATGCTCCATCAAAGTACAAATCCCACGTATCGTCTTCGACGCTTGCGACATTTTCATCTGGAAATGACCATGTATCCGTGATTTCAGTTTCGTCAATTGGATTGTCGGCAAGGAAATCGGCGACAGCTCTTCCTTTTATTACCTTCAGTGGCCTATATTTAAGGTCAAATTCTGCTAGCATAAGAGTCCATCTTGACATTCTGCCATTTAGTACCGGTTTTTCAAACAAGTACTTGATCGGGTCCATTTTGGAGTAGATGCTTACACTGTAGCTAAGCATGTAGTGTCTTAACTTCTTTGTGGCCCAAACCAAAACGAGGCATGTTTTTTCTAGCATCGTGTATTTCACTTCGTACTCCAAGAACTTCTTACTAATATAGTAAATCGCCCTTTCTTCTTTGTCGACCGTTTGAGCTAACATTGCACCCATTGCGGTGTTCGTCACTGTTAGGTATAATGACAACGGTAGCCCAGTCACTGGTGGGCTTAAAACAGGTGAAGAAGACAAAACCTCTTTTATTTAGTCGAACGCAGCTTGACATTGATGGTCCCATGTAACGTGCTCTCCCACTTTGAGCTTTTTAAATATGGGTTCGCAGATCATGGTTAACTTGGCGACGAAACGGCTAATGTACTGTACTCGACCTAGAAAACCTCGAATTTCTTTCTCGGTCTTCGGGTGAGGCATCTCCAATATGGCTTTGATTTTTGAGGGATCGACTTCAATGCCACGATGACTAACGATGTGGCCGAGTAGCTTACCCGAGGTGACCCCGAATGCGCATTTCTGCGGATTTAGCCTCATGTTGTACTTTCTTAATCTTTCGAAGAATTTCTTTAATGCACTCAAATGACCACTGCGTTCTTTGGATTTCACAATCATGTCATCGACATAAACCTCCACCTCTCTATGCATCATATCTTGTAGCAACGTCGTTGCGGTTCGTTGATATGTGGCCTCAAATAATCACCCAAACGGCATTACCGTATAACAATAAGTTCCCCACTGCGTTGTGAACGCGGTTTTGTGCATATCTTCCTCGGCCATCTTAATCTGATTGTAACCCGCGTAGCCGTCCATGAAGGATAATAACGCGTGGTTGGCGGTGTTGTCAACCAAGATATCGATGTGAGGTAATGGGAAATCGTCCTTCGGACTTGCTCTATTTAGATCACGAAAATCAACGCAGACACGCACCTTCCTATCTTTCTTTGGTACGGGTACCACGTTAGCTACCCAATCTGAGTATTCTGAAACTTTGATAAACCCAGCTTTGAACTGCTTGTCAATTTCTTCCTTGACCTTTAGAGACCATTCTGGTCGCATTCGGCGGAGTTTTTGTTTTACTGGTTTGAAACCTGGTTTGATCGGGATTTTGTGTTCTGCAATTTCCCTGTCGATTCCCGGCATGTCTTTGTAAGACCACGCAAACACGTCTTTGAACTCATTTAGCAGACCGATAAACCCTTGCTTTTCAACAGAGTCGAGAGTTGTCCCTATTTTCAGTTCTTGTGGTTCGAGAGTGGTTCCTACATTAATTGTTTCGGTATCTTCGATTACCGAACTTTTCTCATCATATTCCTGTATCCCTTTTAACAATTGAGGAGATGGTTCTAACTCGTCACCTTCTACCTGTTCACCTTGGTCCTCATTCTCAATGTCATTATTAAAACAATCATTTTCAAAAATTGAATTGCAATGTAAAAGAGACAAGTCGTAAGCAAACTGGTTCATTTTATTATTATTGATTTGAAATTGTGCGAATTGCGCTAACATTTGGGCCAACTGATCAGGGGTCAGTGGCTGGATAGATGTGGCATCCAAGACAGGCCTCGGAATACCGGAACTAGACGAAGGTACATGAAAAGGAAAGACTGGGGAGGGGGTATCTTCGACACCTAACTCCTTAGACCTGGCACTAAGACTCTTATCATCCTCAGGTTCAGACTCAGAATCAGACTCGGAATTTTCTTCTGGCTCGGGCATTTCTCCTTCTCCTATGGTCATCTTGAATAGCAATCCCTTGTTGTCGGTCCATTTGATGGTCTTTCTCCATCCGGTCATAGCCTCTTGCGGGTTAACATCTGTGATGAGGGTGGACGGATCGAATCGGTCACTCTTGAGGATCATACTCACCAAAGCTTCGCTCGATGCTTCTATTTTCCTCTCTTCCCCAAAAAGAAGGCCCAAGGCTTTCCTGCCTTCGACCGGTCAGGTTCTTGCTTGTCGTAATTGTTGCCATGATGTCATCCGGAATATAGTAACAGTCTTGGAATATTTCAATTCCTGGGACCCAACGGCATACTTTACGGTCATAGATAGGTTCAGGAAAGTCCAAACATGGTGTGTCTTCCCCAGCTCTTACGAATTGCCCATAGAGTGTTAGTGGGTACGGTTTCAGCTTCGCATCTTGACCCTTACCCTTGCTTAGACCATCTTCATCCTTTGTTGGGTTGTACCCCAGGCCAAACGTGATTCCCTTCGGGACCATTGGAGGTGGAGTGAAAACATCCCTATTCCTAGGATATAAAGACAATCCAAAGTATTTTCCGGTCCTTAGTATTGTTTCACACGCACGGCTTCCGGTGTATAACTCCATGTTTGACTCGTTGTCTTGGGATTCGATTACATTGACGATCTCAAAGCCACCCGTCTCAATGGTGACCTCATTTTGTACCTCGAAAGTCACATCTCCACCCGTTACGACCATTGGAGTAGCGTTAATGGTTACCACTCCTCCATTGAATTGAATTTTAATCTTTCGGTGAAGGGTTGAAGACACAGCTCTTGCGGCGTGGATCCAAGGTCTCCCAAGCAACATATTAAAGGACGAAACAAGGTCTATAACCTGGAAATTGACCGTTTTTTCTACTGCCCCAGTATTCACGCTCAAAGTGACGAGCCCAGCTACGCGACGTATTGTACCATCGAAAGCTCGGACCGTTTGCGTAGTTGGAATGAGATCATTTTTTCCCAAGCCCAGAATATACGCGGTTTTTAATGGAAGCACATTAACAGCGGACCCATCATCCACTAGTGTCATTGGAAGCCTCTTGTGACGGCATTCTACCGTGATGTACATGGCTAAGCAATGTTGGGGTCCAAAGGGAGGCAAGTCCTCATCCGAGAAGGTCACGACATTTGTAAGCCGAGGTTGGTTTGACGAAACCAATGAGATCATGTCGCTAGGCGTGGTGGTGGGAGACACCGTCATATTCATCAAGGATTGTAGTAGAGCTTGACGATGTTCGAATGAGCTTAGAATAAGTTCCCATATAGAGACATCCGCCTTGGTTTTCTGTAGTTGCTTGATAAGGGGATCCTTCGTGGTTGACACTTCTTCGAGTGCTTTTGTTACCGTAGGTGCACTTGCTTGCGTTGCGTTTTGGGTGTCCCCAAAAATAGATGTGCTCCTCGACTTTTCTACTCGGTAAGGACGTCCGGATCGAGTTAGGTGATCAGACTCGAGGACATCCTTTCGCAACTGCATAATCTCTGCTTGAGTGCGTGGGATGACTGCACCTTCGGTGAGATAAATATCATCTTCATCGTCGGCCCAAACACCATTAATTTCATTTCCGCTTTAAGCAAGGTATGGTGTACAATCGATGTTGAAATCCCCAATGCGAATATCATTTCTTGCCTTGGGAAAAAGATCAGCACAATCTATATAAACTTTTCCCACGAAAAACCCGGTGAGCTAACTAACGGGTCGGATCAAGTGAGACATATCGTCATTGTCCCCAATGAACACCGCGTTTGAGTGGTTTCCGAATGGATTAGTCACATTATTTGGCTTAACCGTAGGGATTGGCGAAGATCCATTTTCAATCATGTCTTGGATCTCGTGCTTAAGGCGAAAGCAATTTTCAGTATCGTGTCCTCTCCCTTGATGGAATGCACAATACGCGTTTGGCTTGTACCATTTACCTTGTCGGTCGACAGGTGGGTCCGGAGTTGGACCAATTGGGCTCAACTTTCCTTGGGCCGAGAGCCTTTGAAGAGCAGAGGTGTATGTGCACCCGAGATCAGTGAATGCCCTTGGTGCTCGACGTTGTGGCTCTCGAGGGCCCCCAAAACTGATTGCTTGCACATGATTAGCCGAATTGGATGCCCTTGATTTAGAGGAAGAGGGCCCTTGATACCCCTTAGGTTTTTCGGCCTCTGCAGTTCGGACATCGTCCTCTATTTTCCTCCCTACTCGGCTAAGATCTTTGAACGAGCTGAAATTTTGGTATTTGATGGCATCTCGGTAGACAGGGCGAAGATTCTTAACGAACTTATCTACCATTTCAACCTCTTCGGGCCTTTTTGGCAATTTCACGCTTTCTGCGCGCCATCGATTAAGGAATTCTGTGAATCCCTCCTTCTCTTTTTGTGTCATTACTTCCAACGTTCTCATAGTAGTGCAATTTCAAAGATTATCAAAGAAAAATGCTTACAGAACTCCACTGTGATGTCTTCAAATGTCGGAAAATTTTTGAGCTCGAGACCATAAAACCATTTCCTTGGATGTTCCCCCAAAGATTGAGCAAAAACATGAGACAACATTTCAGCGGGTACCCCTTTCAAGGCGGGGTATTCTTTGTAGGATCGAATATGTTGCAACGGGTCTTCAGTTCCCTTAAACTTAGGGATGTCAGTAAGCACAAAATTAGTTGGTAACTTATCTTGAACCGGCGTATACCCATGAGCGTTCTCGAAGTGAATGCTTTCCCCATGAGACAATTTCAGTTGCTCCTCTATTAGTTTGAAGCGCTTCTCAAGTTCAGTTGGTGGTGGAGGCGGTGGAGTTTCTACCGACAGCTTCTTCTCTACAGACTCCAATCGACCCATTATTGCAGCCAGAGTATCATTGAGTTTTGTGGAACCCGGGAACCGCGTCGAGGGACCCAACTCGGCGTCTTGCTTAAGGGCGGATTTAAAGTTAAAAAAGATTAAGTTAGAAAAACCTTTAAGAATCAGATGAGTCGCCACCTATTTATCGCGGAAAATAGGAACCTGCTACCATGTTCTAAGCTAAAAACATGTCCTAGATTTTGGAGCACGCCGACACCCCTAGATCTAAGGCTTGTGAAACCAGATTGGATTCGGGGTGTGGGTACTTTAGAAAAAGAGTTAATTCAATTAATGATTTATGAAAACCTTTTAGAAAAGCCTATGTAAAAATAGCCTCTACTGACCTAGATACAAAATGAACTTAACAACTTCGTTTAAAATATATTTCAAAATCACTAAGTACAAAACGAACTTAACGACTTTAAAACTAGAATTTCATACTTAGAAAAATAAGCTTAGTTTCGTATCTAAATAAAATATCTATAAAAATACGAATAAAATACTAAGTATAAAAATACGAATAAAATACTAAGTATAAAAATACGAATAAAATACTAAGTATAAAAATACGAATAAAATACTAAGTATAACAATACGAATAAAATACAATGAATAGTAAAATACGATGAATAGTAAATACGATGAATAGTAAATACGTGAATAGTAAAATACGTGAATAGTAAAAATATTTTAAATTTACGAATGGACTCCAAATAAATTATTTAAGTTTTCCGTGTGTTTACGTTACTTGAAGAACCATTTGAACTAAATTTCCATTATACAAGTTCGACGATGATTTACTATGAACTGTCACCTGAATAATTTGAGAATAAGAGAATAAGAAAAGAAGAAATTGTTGAATACTAAGTGTATGCTCATGTTATAATCTATTGTGCCATCGTTGGAAAGGTAGCCGCGTATGGGGACTCTTTCACTCAGTCGATCGAGGCGTCCTAATGACTCTCATAGTCTTTAGGCAAGCGGCGTTTACATCCCTTGAATGGGCATAAATGTGGCGACCTGCGGTCCATACGAGGTAACGGAAAATGACCATCCCATCCGGGGACCTTGTCATTAGGTATTAATCGTTTCGGTTAGGAAAAGCATACTCTCTCGAATAGCGAGGACTGTGTCGTTTCTAAGTGAAAGTGTGTGCACACATTAGATAAGGGATTGAATCGTCCTTCTTACCTAGTGGTATCTTTAACTTGAATGACTTGACCGTTGAATGTTTCCGGCCCTTCCGCTTCTGCGCAGGCCTTGCTTTTGTAGGGTTTTGCATGCTTCCATCCTAACTGGTTGTGGCTCATAGGACAACGTATGATAGATTATCCATGTTGTATTGAATATTAGGTAGTTATCACGTACGCTACTTAGTGTTTGATCTGATGTACGAGTCTGAGCAGCTAGTGCACTTTGATAATTAATTATGGGAGTACACAAGCCGCTCTGTAGTCAAGACTTGCGAGTTATGTTACTATATGAATAATTGAAAAGGGTCGACTACCCCGATTATGATTGAGATGATCTGATGATGAATTGCCTTTACGATTATGATTGAATTGATGATGATTTGTCTACATGACTATGAATTGAGATGATCTGATGATTTCATTGCCATGTTAAGTGAACTGTTTTATGTATGCTTGTGAACTGCATTGTTGTATGTATATACGTGTTATTTATTAGATGCGGGGCTGAAAAAGCTAATTTTTGGAAACAGTCTTAGGTACTCCGAGACTTGATCGTTGATCTACACAAGGGGATTGAAGGCCTTCTTTTATATTTTTGAGAGAATGTAATCGTTTAAACTCTGCTTTATCTATGACTCTTATTATGTATAATGAGTTGTAATACGATGACAGCTGGTTTAGTAATAAATAGACTTAATTAATATTCCGCCTTAGTTTAATTAAAGTCACGAAAAACCAGGTTGTTACATTGATTTTGCGCCGTCCGTTGTGGACGAGGTTGTGACTGCTGCGGTTGGCGGCGGCCTGGAGGTGGTTTGTAAGGGTGCACCACCTTATACTTTCAAGACGAGTTATATCTTGGAGTACTTTGAGGGGAAGACCGAGTATGGCCCCTCGGAGTGGAGCGACGAGCAAAATGCTCGTATGTGGTTGTGGTGGTTCGTCAGTGCCGTGTACTTCGGCGACAAGGGCGAGCGGGCGTCGACGTCGGTCCTTATGCATCTCCTGGATTGGGATGCAATTGGGACGTTCGATTGGGTGACGCCGACTTTGGGTCTGTGCATTCGTTTTTGTATGGACGCGGTGAGACCGCGGGTGATGGATCGAGGGTCGAGACTGTCCTTGGTCTCGCCTGGATTTCTGATGGAGGTACGTATTGATTTTGTTTTTGTTTTAGGTGCATTGTTGCTTGTTTTTGTTGTCTTTGTAACGTGTATTTGCTTCTGGCGTGTGCAGTCGTGGATTCTTAGCCATTTTCCTTTTCTGCTTCCCCCGCATGCTACGAGGATCACGAGGGAGTACCAATGATGCGTACCTTGGGTGCACGCGCAAATCTTTGCGTTCAATTTGGTCATATGATGAGGTTCGGGTGCGTCTGAACCTTATGGAGTTTAGGCAGGTTTGTGTTTGAATCATTTTAAATAAAATGTACTTGAAATGATTGCATGTGCTCTTGATGATGATGTTGCTTTTGTTTGCAGTTCGAGCCCTTTCCGTGGAATCAGTATGCGGATATTCCTGAGGGCATTGGAGCTAGGTTTGCAGTGCGTGATACCCAGCGTCTGTACTTGGAGACGCCGTACGGGCCGGTTTGGTACCTTGGAGAGCGTTTGGTCTATCAGGCCGGGTGGCCGGCTCCGGTGGTGCCTAGGGATCCGCCGAGGGTCCTGTTTCAGCGAGGAGTTTCCGCACAGGATCGGGTGGCGCTGTACGGAGAGGGGGAGTCGGTGAGTCTTCTCTGTCCTGGGGAAGACTACGGCCATTTTGCTGAGTCTCGGCTTGCTTGTGGGCCGATCGAGGTATGTTGGGTTTGCTGTTGCTATGTGCGTAGGGTAAAATTTTGGCGAAAAATTTCCCTGACGTATGTGTTTTGTATTTGTTTTGCAGAAGTTTGATCCTTAGATGGCGGAACAGCCCGGTGACTTTCCTACCACGATTGAGTATGACGACTTGGGTGTGCGTCGTACTTTTGTGTTGCCTACGTACTTGCCAGTGACGACTGATGCAGGGATGGATAGCTGGACGGGCAAGGTGAAGAAGGTATGTGTTTTTGGTGTTTGTATGTGTATGAGCCCCCAGTTTGATCGAGGTATGAAATATAGCGAAGATCAAACTAGTGAGAGTCGTGTTTTTTTGTGGTTACCCCCTCGAGTTTGTCCTAATCTGAGTGAGATTAGGGGAAAATGGGGTGCTTGTGATTGATTTTGAAAGTTCCCCCTTAAGTTTGTCTTAATTTGAGTGAAATTAAGGCAAAATGGAGAAAAGTGTAAATTGTTTTTGTGTTTCATGTGTTGCAGGTGGCTAAGGAGGCGCATAAGAAGCTTTGGCGGATAGCCAACAGGTGGAGGATGGCTTGGGTCGAGCAAACGGCTCAGTTGTGTCAGAGTCGGGCCGAGACGGCTCACATTCGTCGTGAATTCGACGAGTATCGTCGTCGTCATCCTGAGTGAACTTGTGTAATAAAGATTGTATGAACCTTTGTTTACATGTTGTTGTAGCTTGAATTGTGAACTTGATTGTGGCTTGCGAACCTGCTTAGTAAGCTTGTTTGAAAACTGAAGTGATTCCCGATTGGGATGCGTTGATGTTGGTTTAGGTTTGTTAAAACGTTGTTTGAAAAGTTCATTTTAATTTCGAAATGAGCTTGAGTGTTAAAAATGTTATGCGTTGACTCGTGGTATGAATCGTAGTTGCTAAAACGAAATGTAATGTTGCTCTATGGGGAGCAACGAGGGTATGCCGTAGTGTAGTGTAGAATGTCGTGTCGTAGGAAGGACGAAATTAAGAAAGTTGTGAGAAGAGACAGTCCCTGAAACCGCATAGCCTTCTGCGGTTTGGGGTGCAAACCGCATAGGCTTATGCGGTTTAGGGTGTAAACCGCATAGGGCCATGCGGTTTGTTGGTGTGGCTGGTAGTGCTGTATTTCCATATTTCGGACGCGGTTTTCCTATATAAGGAGGGGGGTGCGTGTGGTATTATTCGTTCACAATCACTTCTCTTCTTTTCTTTTATTACAATTTTTTGCTCTTATAAATATATTAGGTATATTTACAAAAGTTTTTTTTTGTATTCAAGAAAAATAGTTGAGCATTTTGATGCTCTCTTGAAGAGGTGGACTTCCTCGTTAAGTCCGGCGATGAAGAAGGCGGTGTATGATGACGGTGCGGGTGTTTTTATTGGCTTTCGCCAAATGAAAGTCGATCTAGACTTCCTCGACTCGTGCTTGGATTATTGGGATCCTAGCTTGCATGTTTTTAGGTTTCCCGGGGGAGAGGTGTGTCCTTTGATGGAGGAGTTCGCGGCTATTGCAGGATGGTCGAAGCGTACTACCCCAGTGGTTGTGAGGCATGAACTTTGCTATAACGGGATGTTGCGAAACTTCCTTGGGATGACAAATGCTCATGCTGCGGGCTTGTTTGAAGGAGGTAAGGTGAACATGCTCCTTTTGTGTCAACGGTACATGAATAAGGTAGACACTAGTATTTCGGACCGCTCTAGGCGAAGGGCCCTTGCTTTTTGTTTGGTTCATCGTTATACTTTTGCGGGGTCCATGCCAGATGGAGTGTTCGGGAACGCGAGGTATGCTCGTGTTGTCGAAGAGATGGAGCGAGGACATGATCCTTCTGCGTTGATCCTAGCGGAGACCATACTGGGTTTAGACGACCGTTATGCTAATCGTCTGAGCTCGTACCGCGGCTGCGCTAGGATTCTCAACGTTTGGCTTATGGAGAGGTTGAGTGTGTATGCTGCTCTTCCCCTGAACAGTGTGTACAAATCGGTGGCGACGACGTCTCGGAAGATGGAGTGGGCTGACCCTCGGGAGCTGTGGAACCCGGGAACCGCCGTCGAGGGACCCAACTCGGCGTCTTGCTTAAAGGGCGGATTTAAAGTTAAAAAAGATTAAGTTAGAAAAACCTTTAAGAACTGTATGGAGTCGCCACCTATTTATCGCGGAAAATAGGAACCTGCTACCATGTTCTAAGCTAAAAACATGTCCTAGATTTTGGAGCACGCCGACACCCCTAGATCTAAGGCTTGTGAAACCAGATTGGATTCTAAAGTGAGGTACTTTAGAAAAAGAGTTAATTCAAATAATGATTTATGAAAACCTTTTAGAAAAGCCTATGTAAAAATAGCCTCTACTGACCTAGAACAATCCTTGTAAGATGATAATTGAGCTAATGTTATCGCTACGTACAAGTGCGATAAGTTTGTAAAAGAATGCAGATGCAGATGCAAAAAGATTGATTAAAACCCTCAGTTTAGCATGTTTAACTTGTTAACGAAAACGGTTCAGTTAAAGGTCGAATTCATCGTTTAAGTTGATTTAATGCAAAAGAAAGGGTGCAAGATGCATGCAAATAAAATAAAGTTCAATTGTCCATTGGTTTATTTTATAAGGGTCGGTTGCTTATGCGACTTTGGCGTGTCATCGGATATGGAGTGTACCCGAAGTAATAAGAACACTTGGAAGGCAAGCGCGCTCGGGTGCCAAAGCCGGGGGGGGGCGCTATAGTGTAGTCCCCTTTGTTAGTCCAAAAAAGATAAGAAAAAGCTTTGATCCAAGTGGATCGGTACCTACCTTGTCCTGACGCTTCAGATCTGGGCAGAGCTTCGCTTCTTGAACTAAAAAGGAGGATGAATTCAACACGGGATGGTGTGTTGAACCCAAGGATTTGAGTGCTTGAGGCTTTTGTGAGTGTATTTAGGTGTATACCGTGCTAGACGGTATATTTTGTGGGACCCAAGTGTGGGCACTAAAACTAGAAAGAGAGGTTGTGAGAAGAGAGGGTTTTCATGTGTGAAAAAAGGGTGTGAGAGGTGAAAGAAGGGTGTGAGAGGTGTTTTCTGGTTGTGAATTGATGTGTAAGAGATGTGAAAGATGATCTCCGAAGGTGGGTATAGGGGGGGTATATATACTAAAAGACCTCGGAGAAATTAGGAAACACGGGATAAAAACAGGCCAAGGAACCGCATAGGCTTATGCGGTTGCCAGGGCAAACCGCATAAGCTTATGCGGTTTCCCCCTCAAACCGCATAGCCTTATGCGGTTTGAAGGGGTGGTTTTTTGTGTAATTTCCAAGTTTCGGCTCAACGCAATCTTTGCAAGATTACGTGATAATCCTTGCTTGCTCGTCAAGAAAGAGCCTAGGGTTTGCTGGGATATTTTGCTAGGGTTTTTGTGAGGGCCAGGGCTTTGGAGTGCGGGCCAAGGCTTGGGTTTGGGCTCGGTTTTAGGCCCGAGACCCGGAAAAATGAAAAAGGTGTATTGTGTTGCATTTTGTGAATCGAGGCAAGACGTGAAGCCGTATTTTGTGTAGGGAGAGGCTAAGGGAAGGTTTAGCCGCTAGGCCTAAATTTAGGAATTTAGGAATGCTGAATTAGACCTTGTTAATGTAAAAGGACTAATTGTAGTGCAAATGCGAAGCTCATGCCAAATGAAGCAGGACAAGGACCAAGCTAGACTCCAAATGGACAAAATGAACGTGTATTTAAATGCGATGTGATGCGACCTAAACCATTTAACATTTCAAACGACTCAAAATGAATTCGACATTAGTTAGAACCGTTTAAGTTAGCGTTAAAACATGCGTAATAAAAGTCCGTGTTACATCATAGGGTTTTGTGCGGGAGGGTACGGATATGGGTATCCACAGAGCCCCCAGTTTGACTGAGCTCGGACTAGAGCGCTAGTCAAACTCCTTCGACCATATCCGGACCATTACGGTCTCGTCTGATCAATGAACGAAGCATGTGTCTATGGGTAAGGCGAGGACTTGAGCCAAGACTCTGCGAGGCGGGACGTGCGCATTTTAAGGACTTGGCGGTCCGTGCATACTATAAGGGCCTGCCGGCCTGCTAGAGTGTCCTGTGTTGATGCCGATGTCTTTGCTGGTGCTGATGCCGTGCTTCAAGTTGTATGCTAAATGCCTATGCTCGTAGTGTCTTCATGTAGTGCATGTGTAAAAGGGGCTAAGGTGCAGGGATGCATGTGCTTGTGAGGTGTTTGATTGAAGTGTGTTTATGTAGGTGTCGGTGTAGGTCTCGTGAAAGAGCGCATGTGCAAGGGTGTAAGGATGTAGGGGTGCCTAATCTCGCCTAGGAGCGTATGTAGGGGTGCGATGCTTGTGTTTGGATGTGTTTTGTAAGGCATTTGCGCTTAAACTCGCCGAGGAGCGTCTATGTAGAGTAGGGTGCTTGGAGTTGAGTATATTGAAGGTGTCTATGCTTGGGCTCGCCGAGGAGTGTTTATGTAGTTGTTATTGCATATGATTGCCTTCCGTTTGGGGAGGAAATGTGAAGAGCGTTCGTGCTTCTGCTTCTGTACCGTACATTAAATGCTTAATATACGCGTATGGCGGACTGCGGGTGAAGCCTTAGCCCAGGCATGGGACATACTTGGAGTTGCATTAGGGCTAGGATGAATTAGGAATCGAAAAGTAGGCGTAAAAACGAGAAAAACCAGAAAAAACCAAGGGCTGAAACCGCATAGCCTTATGCGGTTCATGGGGCAAACCGCATAAGGTCATGCGGTTTCCCCTGAAGGCTGCAGGGGCTATATAAGGCACGAGAGCACCGTGAGTTGCTCCATTATACTCATTTACGGTTTTTTAACACTAAAAAACACTAAAATTCGATTTCTCAACCGATTTTGCCCATTTTCGTTGCGTTGCCTTGCTATGGAAACAGGTAATGCTCCATTTTAACTTGCTCTTTCGTTATTTGTCGTTGTGATTAGCTAGTTTTGCCTTGAAATCTTTGAAAAAGGCGGGTTTGAGTGAAAACCCGAGTTTTGCTTGAAACTTGCCGTTTGAATGCTTGAAATTGCCGTCATTGTGTTGCATTATGCCATGTGAACATGTATGTGTGAATTGATTGTGATTTGGACCGTCTTGATGCCCAAAACGTGCAACCTAGGGTTCGGGCCCGAAAACGAGCCCGGATTTTCCGACCCGGAATTTCAATTAAACTTCGGTGTAGGATGCCCATAGTGTGTATAGCATGCCTATAGCGTTAATTTTGCGAAAATGTTGAGCTAAGGCTTTCGGTCGCCCTCTTAAGCCGTAGTTATACGGAGTAATTAGGACAAATTGGGGGTTTTTGATCGGGGTGACCAAAATGCAATTGCTTGTAGTAGTTTGTTGTTGGGGACTATTATGGCGTGTTGAAACCATAAAGTTGTAATTTTGAAGTGTAGAGAACGGTTTTCGGCTTAATTATGAATTAGGCCTAAAAATGCTCTGTGTAGTGTATAGTGCAATGTGTAAAGGGATGTATATGTATGTATTATGTATGTATTATTGTTGTGTATGTGTGTATGTGTATAATGGTTGCATGTGTTTGTGATGTTTGTTGCAGGAGAGAGTTCTGGTTATGTTACGAGGTCAAGGGCTCGTAAAAGCACGGGCTCGAGGCCGGAGGAAGCCCCCAGTTCGAGTCGTATAAGGCGTTCTTATAGTGAGAGGGAGGCTGACCCTCGTGACTTGCGCCGCGAGGCGTGGTCGATCACGGGGTAGGGGACGAGGAATGTCCTGTGCACGATCCTGAGGAGGAGGACGCGCTTGCTCGGGAGGTGGTAGATGGTGGAAGCGGAGATGGGCGTTGTCGAGGAGGAGGCCGAGGAGGCCGAGGAGAGGCTGCACCTAGGCGAGTGGCTCTAGGCCGCGAGGTCGCGCGAGCAGGGCCAGCGAAGGGTTGGGATGGCCACAACCTTTGCTTGCTCCAGAGAGACACGTTTCCTATCGGCGGCGATGGGTTGGGATAAAGGTCCGATGAGGACTTTCTCGGGCGTCTCGTCCGTGATGTGTGTGTTTGAGGAGAGGCTTAGCCGGGGCGCAAGCTTGGGTATTGCGTAGTGCTTTTGGCCCGTTGGTTGGCCATTGGAGGGAGATCGCAAGGAAGAGGCAGACGGCGAACCTAATGCTGATCAGGGCCTTCTTAGACAGGTATTGGGACACCACGGCGACGTTCCATATGCGGCTTGGCCGGTATTACCTTGTCCGAGTATCACGGTTATCACGGAGTGCCGTTTGGGGACCGTGGATATGACTTTTGATTTCTTGGCCGTCCGTTGTGGGCGAGGTTGTGGCTAACTGCGGTTGGCGGCGATGCGGAGGTGGTTTCGCGGTGCACCACCACATATCTTCAAGACGAGCTACATCTTGGAGTATTTTGAGGGGACGACCGAGTATGGCCCCTCGGAGTGGAGCGACGAGCAGAATGCTCGTATGTGGTTGTGGTGGTTTGTCAGCGCCGTGTACTTCGGCGATAAGGGCGAGCGGGCATCGACCTCGGTCCTTATGCATCTCCTAGATTGGGATGCAATGGGGACGTTCGATTGGGTGACGCCGTCTTTGGAGTGCAATGTATCCGGTTTGTATGGACGCGGTGAGGCGCGGGTGATGAGCAGAGGTCGAGACTGTCCTTGGTCTCGCCTGGATTCTTGATGGAGGTACGTATTGATTTTGTTTTTGTTTTAGGTGCATTGTTGCTTGTTTTTGTTGTTTTCGTGACGTGTATTTGCTTCTTGCGTGTGCAGTCGTGGATTCTGAGCCACTTTCCATTTCTGCTTCCCCCGCATGCCACGAGGATTGTGAGGGAGTACCCGGCGGTGCGTACTTGGGGTACGTGCAACCGGGCTGCGTTCAACTGGTCGTACGATGAGGTTCGGGTGCGTCTGAACCAAATGGAGTTTAGCGAGGTTTGTATTTGAATCATTTTAAATAGAATGTACTTGAAATGATTACATGTGCTTTTTGTGATGTTATTGCTTCTGTTTGCAGTTCGAGCCCTTCCCGTGGAGACAGTATGCGGGTATTCCTGATGGCATTGGAGCTAGGTTTGCAGTGCGTGATACCCAGCGTCTGTACTTGGAGACGCCGTACGGGCCGGTTTGGTATCTCGGGGAGCGCTTGGTCTATCAGGCCGGATGGCCGGCTCCGATGGTGCTGAGGATCCGCCGAAGTGTCTGTTCAATGAGGGTTTCCGCACAGGATCGGGTGGCGCCATGCGGAGAGGGAGTCGGTGAGTCTTCTGTCTTGGGGAAGACTACGGCCATTTCTTGAGTCTCGGCTTGCTTGTGGGCGATCGAGGTACGTTAGATTTGTTGTTCTTTGTGTCGTAGGATAAAATTTTGCGAAAAATCGAAAAATTTCCCCGGCGTATTGTTTTGTATTTGTTTTGCGAAGTTTGATCCGAGATGGCGAGCGACCACCGACTTCCCTACCACGATCGAGTATGGCGACTTCGGTGTGCGTCGTACCTTTGCGTTGCCTCGTACTTGCCGGTGACTCTTGTGGGGATGGACAATTTGGGCGGGCAAGGTGAAGAAGGTATGTATTTTTGTGTTTGTATATGTATGAGCCCCCAGTTTGATCGAGGTATAAGATATAGCGAAGGTCAAACTAGTGAGAGTCGGGTTTTGTGGTTTCCCCCTCGAGTTTGTCCCAATTTGAGGGGAATTAGGGCAAAATGGGGTGCCTGTGATAGGGTTTGGAATTTCCCCTAAGTTTGGCTTAATTTGAGTGAAATTAAGGCAAAATGGGAAGGAGTTATAACGTGTGTTTGTGTAATGTGTTGCGGTGTGGCGAGGTGCACAAAAAATTGTGGAGGACAGCTAACCGATGGAGGATGGCCTGGGCTGAGCAGACTGCTCAATTGTGTCAGAGTCGTGCTGAGACGGCTCAGATTCGGCGGGAGTTTGACGAGTATCGGCGTCGTCATCCTGAATGAGTTTGTGTAATAAAGATTGTATGAACCTTTGATTACATGTTGCGTGGACTTTGAACTTGATTGTAGCTTGAACTTGGACTTGTCTTTGTAGCTTGCGGGCCTGTTTAGGAGGCTTGTTTTGAAAACTGAAGTGATTCCCGATTGGGATGCTTTGATGTTGATTTAGATGTGTTAAAACGTCGTTTGAAAAGTTCATTTTAAGTGCGAAATGAGCTTGCGTGAGTGTTTAAAATGTTATGTGTTTGACTCGTGGTGTGAATCGTAGTTGCTAATATAATGCTGTTGCTAGGGGAACAACAAGAGAATGTCGTGGTGTAGTGTAGAATTTCGTGCTTAGGACAAACGAAATTAGGAAAATTTGTAAGAAAACCAGCCCCTGAAACCGCATAGCCTTATGCGGTTTGGGGTGCAAACCGCATAGGCTTATGCGGTTTAGGGCTCAAACCGCATAGGGTCATGCGGTTCGTAGGTGTGGCTGCAGCGCTGTATTTCCATATTTCGGACGCGGTTTTCCTATATAAGGAGGGGGGGTGCGTGTGATATTGCTCATTCACAATCACTTCTTCTCTTTTGTTACAAATTTTTGCTCTTATAAATATATTAGGTATATTTACAAAAGTTTTTTTTTTGTATTCAAGAAAATGGTGGAGCATTTTGATGCTCTCTTGAAGAGGTGGACTTCTTCATTGAGCTCGGGGATGAAGAAGGCGTTGTATGATGATGGTGCGGGCGTTTTTATTGGTTTTCGTCAAATGAAAGTCGATCTAGACTTCCTTGACTCGTGCTTAGATTATTGGGATCCTAGCTTGCATGTTTTTAGGTTTCCCGGGGGAGAGGTTTGTCCTTTGATGGAGGAGTTTGCGGCCATTGCAGGGTGGTCGAAACGGACTACTCCGGTGGTTGTGAGGAGCGAGTTTTGCTATAATGGGTTGCTGCGGAACTTCCTTGGGATGACGGATGCTCATGCTGCGGGCTTGTTTGAAGGAGGCAAGGTAAACATGCTCCTTTTGTGTCAGCGGTACATGAATAAGGTTGACACTAGTATTTCGGACCGTTCTAGGAGAAGGGCCCTTGCTTTTTGTTTGGTTCATCGTTATGCTTTTGCGGGGTCCATGCCGGATGGAGTGTTCGGGAACGCGAGGTATGCTCGTGTTGTCGAAGAGATGGAGCGAGGGCATGATCCTTCTGCGTTGATCCTAGCGGAGACCATACTGGGTTTAGACGACCGTTATGCTAATCGTCTGAGCTCGTACCGCGGCTGTGCTAGGATTCTGAACGTGTGGCTCCTGGAGAGGTTGAGCGTGTATGCTACTCTTCCCATCAAAGGTGTGTTCAAGTCGGCGGCAACGACGTCTCGGAAGATGGAGTGGGCCAACCCTCGGGAGCGTTCACTCAACTACTACCGGGGGTTTGTAAAGGAGAGCAGGATTCGCTGGTATGTGTCTTGGTGGGATGTTTCGGAGATTACGGCGCCGTCTGTTGCGAATGCGGCTCGTGGGTTGATGTTGTGTGGCTTTGAACGAGGTGTTTGGATTCATCCTCTTCGCTTGAAGAGGCAAATCGAACTTCGCGGACCATTCCGGCGGGATACTCAGGTTGGAGGGGTTGTTGTGCTAAACAACCAGATGAAGGATGCTTGGGTCCGGGGATGGTCGGATCGTGTTACTTGGGCGGTTCCGGCGCATATGGAGTCTACTCGTGTCACGGACTTCTATACGCGTTGGTATCGTTCCAATGATCCTCGGGAGCGAGAGAACCAGCGGAGGAGGGAAAAGAATGGGCCAAAGCCTTCCCTGTCGTATGAGGTAGTACGCGACAGGAGAGACTATGGTGATCTTGTTGGTGCGGATGCTTCTACTTCGAGACCGGCGTGGGAGAGGCTTGGGCCAAAGGTGACGGTTAAGGATCGCCTAGGGCCAAAGGTCGAGGAGCCCCCAGTCGAGCTGGACGAGGATCCCATCGAGCCCCCAGGTTTTGAGAGGACCATTCCTGCTATTAGCTCGAAGATCGTGGCGGATCGGCCTCTTGGAGATGAAGAGGCTAATCCGAAGCGACAGAAGAAAGCTTAGTGTTTTGCTTGTTTTGCTTAGGAAGTTTATTTTATTCAAATGCATGTTTTTAGATTCGAATAAAGGGTTAAGGAGGGTTGTTCCTAACTCATTCCTAGTTTGTGAAAAATTCTAAATAAAGTAATAAAATAGAATTCATTTGCCTTTGTCTTGTCTCGTTGCCTTTGTATTGTTTTGCTTTATAATGTTCTCGACCTTTTTAAGCTTTGAACACTCGTCTTTTGTTTTAGAATCCTCGACCTTTTTAAGCTTCGGATTTGCGTGTTGTTAAATTGCCTTGCTTTAAATCCTCGACCTTTTTAAGCTTTGGATTCAATTGCTTGATTTTGTCTTAAATCCTCGACCTTTTTAAGCTTCGGATTTGCTCTTCTTTTTTTGTGTTGACTGTGCTCTTGACCTTTTTAAGCTTCGAGCGTGTCATTTTGTGAGTGCAAAGCCCTCGACCTTTTTAAGCTTCGGGCGTGCGTGCTAGGAAGGTCGGTTGTGCTCTTGGCGAGCTGCCTACGTATCTGCGTTTTGAATACAGAATCAAACCGGCGTAGTTCGTGTGATTCGGTTGAGCCTTTTGCAAAGGCGCCTCACGTATCCACAGTGCGTGGAATCAAACCGAACGTAGTTCACCCATGCGAGAGTGAGTTTTGTTTTTCATGTGAAATACATTGCAAAGTTGTTTAAGTTTAAGGGTAGTATTTCTTGAGTTGATCAAGATTTGTTGGTAGTCGAAATCTGACCGCCGAGGTCGATTAATTTCGCGGCTCCTCGGAAGGATTTCCTTGACCAAATGCGGTCCGCCCAATTGGGTTTGAATTTCCCTCTTGGGTCATTGGTAATGGTGCTCGGGTGATTTGAGTACTAGGTCACCCACTTTGATATTTCGTGGCTTGACCCGTTTGTTGTATGGCGTTGTAGGCGAGATTGGTACATTAAATGCGTGTACTTAGTGAATGTAGCGTCTCGCCGTCTAGAAGGATGAGTTGTTCGTAGCGTTCTCGTGCCCATTCGACCGGGAATGTCCGCTTCCATGAGGATTGAAGGGATTGCATTTCGATTTCTACAGTTGAGCGGCTTCCATTCCGTAGGTTAGAACAGGCGTCATACCCGTGGGTGTGCGTATGGTGGTGCGATATCCCCATAATGCAAATGGGATTTTGTTGGGCGATCGTGGCAGGTGTCGATCATCTTTTTGAGGATTGATACGACGGTTTTGTTTGCTGCCTCGACCGCGCCGTTAGTTTGTGGTCGGTAGGGTGATGATTTGTGTCGTTGTATTTTGTATTTAAGGAGAAGTGGTTCGACTTCCCCTTGGAAGTGCGTGCCTTGATCGCTTATAAATTCGTGGGGTATGCCGTAGCGACAAATGATGTTGTTTTGTATGAATTTTGCAACTTCTTTTGTGCCCAGCGTACGGTACGATGCGGCTTCGACCCATTTGGTGAAATAGTCGATAGCCACGAGGATGAAGCAGTGTCCTCCTGCTCCCACGGGTTGTACCTTGCCAATGACGTCAATTCCCCAGGTCGAGAAAGGCCATGGCGAAGTTAGACTGTAAAGTGGTGAAGGGGGTACGTGTTGTACATTTGCAAAGATTTGGCAGTTGTGACAGTGTTTGACGTATTTTGCACAATCGGCTTCCATGGTGGTCCAGTACCATCCTAGCCTTATGATTTGTTTGCACATGGCTCGTGCGTTCATGTGTGGTCCGCACTCGCCATCGTGTACTTGGGATATGATCTCGTGTCCCTTTTTGTGGTCGACGCACAAGAGTAGTGTGCTTTGAGGCGTCTTTTTGAGTAGTTTGCCCATTTCCATCACGAATTGTGATGATAATAGGCGTAGGGCTCGTTTGCCCCGCTTGTCGGTGTTTGGTGGGTATTCACCATTTGTTTTGTAGTTGATGATTGCTTGGTACCAAGGGTCGGTTTGTTCTTCCTCGGCTTCGATGTCACAGATGTATGCAGGTTCGTTCCGTCGTTCCACGACAATGGATAGGGTTTCCATTCCCGGGGGTATGTTGATTAGTGATGCGAGTTTGGATAATGCGTCGGCGAATTGGTTTTCTTCGCGCGGGAGGTGTATGAACTCTACGTGATAGAATTCGTTGATGAGCTCTTGTATTTTGCTTTGGTATAGTGCTAGGTTTTCATTAAGTATCTTCCATGCTCCGGATACTTGGTTGATTATGAGGGAGGAGTCCCCATAGACCTTTATGTTGCGGGCGTTGAGTACAAGCGCTGCTTGGAGACCGTGCAAGCATGCTTCGTATTCTGCGGCGTTATTTGTTACGTCGAAGTCCAGTTTAATGGATAAGGGTGTGTGTTCGCCATTTGGGGATATGAGAAGTATTCCTACTCCACATCCTCGATAGTTGGATGAACCATCGAAGTATAATTCCCATTGTTCTTGATCAATGTTGTAAATCCCATCGTCTGGAAGGGATGTTGTGTCGGTGATTGGTTCCTCGTCGATTGCATTTTCGGCTAGGAAATCGGAGACTGCTCGTCCCTTGATTGCTTTGAGGGTGCGTGCATTTAAGATCGGTCGGCTAGGAGCAATGTCCATCGGCCATTCGTCAGATTAAGCAGGAGTTTCGAAGAGGTATTTTGCGGGATCCATTTTGGAGTAGACCTTGGTTTGGTGTGCTAGCATATAGTGACGGAGTTTTTTGGATGACCATACTAAGGCTAGACAGCTTTTCTCGACGGGTGTATATCGAGTTTCGTAATCGAGAAACTTCTTGCTTATGTAGTAGATTGCGTGTTCTTCGCCGTTCGTTTCTTGAGCGAGCATGGCGCCCATGGCGGTAGGGGTTGTTGTGAGGTATAAGGATAAAGGTAGATCCTTTTGAGGTGGTCGTAGAACTGGCGGATTGGTTAATAATTCCTTGACCTTGTCAAATGCTTTTTGACATTCTTCGTCCCATTCAACGTGGTCGGTTTTCTTGAGCTTCTTGAAAACTGGTTCACATATCATGGTGAGCTTGCTTATGAAACGTGAGATGTATTGAATTTGGCCCAAGAAACTTCGAATTTCGTCGAGGTTCTTCGGGGGTTGCATTTCGAGAATTGCTTTGACTTTCGAGGGGTCGACCTCGATGCCTCTGCGGCTTACCACGTGTCCTAGTAGCTTGGGATTTGACTCCAAAAGTACATTTTGGGGATTGAGGCGCATTTTGTATTGTCGTGGCGAGTGAAGAACTTGCGGAGGTTAGTGATATGACCACTCCTCTCCGTTGACTTCACGATCATGTCGTCGACGTAGACTTCGACTTCTTTGTGCATCATGTCATGTAAAAGGGTTGTAGCGGTGCGTTGGTATGTGGCTCCGGCATTGATTAGGCCGAGGGGCAAGTCCGTGGAGCAGTATGTGCCCCACGGTGTAATGTAGGATGTTTTGCCATGTCCTCGCCAGGCCATTTTGATTTGATTATAACTGCGTGGCCGTCCATGAAAGATAGGAGGGCGTGGTCGGCAGTGTTGTCGACTAGGACGTCCACATGGGGTAATGGGAAGTCATCTTTTGGACTGGCTTTGTTCAGGTCGCGAAAGTCAACGCATACCCGAATTTTGCCATTCTTTTTCAAGACTGGGACCATGTTTGAGACCCATTCAGGATATTCGATGACTTGGATGAAACCGGCTTGTAGTTGTTTTTCGATTTCTTCCTTTACCATAAGGGACCATTCGGGACGTAGTCTCCTTAGTTTTTGTTTGATTGGTTTGTAACCGGGTTTGATAGGGATGCGGTGTTCGGCTATGCTTCGTTCGATTCCGGGCATATCCTTGTATGACCATGCGAATACGTCCTTGAATTCGCTTAGGAGTTGTGTAAATTGGGCGCGCTCGTCTTCGTTCAGTGAGGCACCTAGTTGTAGTTCCCTTGGTTCTTCGGGGGTTCCCACGTTTATGGTTATGGTTTCCTCGATGATAGGGTCTTGTGTTTTAGGAGAGACAATGTTTGCAATGTATTTGTTTAATGATTCGTTAGTTTGTTCATTTTCATCGCATGAGTTAGTGTCTTTTGTGTTTTGTGATTTGTTTGTTGCTTGTTGATTTTTGTTTATTTGTTCTTTGTTGTTTGTTTTAGCTTGAGACAAGACGTAAGCAAATTTATTCATTTCATTATTTTGAGAAGAATTATTCGACAACTTAGAAAATTGCTTGGAGCTAGCCTCCGTAAAAAGAAAGTCTAAATTGAAACTAGAATCTAAGATAGATGGGTCGACAGATGACCCGACACTAAGATTATTAGAGACTAAAAGAATTTCTTCTTCTTCTTCGTCGTCTTCACTGCTGGAGGAGCTGCTTGAGCTGCTTGAGGTGCTTGGGGTGCTTGGGTTGCTTGAGTTGCTTTTGTTGTTGAGGTTGGTGATGTGTTCGAAAAGTGGTCCTTCGCCGGTGATAAGCTGAAAATGGTGACCTTGTGCATCGGTCCATTTTAGCGTTTTATACCATCCATTGAGGGTTTTGTCAGTGGCGTCGGCTATGAGTAGGTTAGGATCGAAACGGCGATCCCGCATGATTGTGGAGACAATCTCCTCATTTTTGGTGCTCGGTGAGGCCTCAGGTGTTTTAGGCTCGACCTCACTAGAGTAGCAGTCTTCAGATGATTGGATGGTGTTCCGAAGAGAGGTGTTCCCGTCGACCATTCCTCCGGAGGTGAAATACGCTTTTAGGTCGAGAATATAGGGTCGTAGGGTGACCTTGTGGGTTGATTTTCGCCTTTGGACTTCCTTGGCCATTTGTTCTTGGTCATTGTGCTTGGGTTCGTAGCCTAGGCCCATAGTGAGCCAAAGGCTGTTGTTGTTTTTGGTTTCGAAGGGTTTGTAGGTTTTGATTGGTGTATGAGTGATGGCGCCGACTTCAAAGTCGAAGCCGCATAAGTCTTCTGCGGGTTCAGCCACAATTTCCGCAGAATTGGGCTCTTTCGGTGTATCAAAAAGGGCTCGAAAGTTCGATGCGTTCAAGGTTATGATTTCCTCGTTAAGAGGGATCTTAACTTTTTGATGTAGGGTAGAGGTCACGGCCTTGGTGGAGTGAATCCACGGGCGTCCTAGAAGTATGTTATATGAAGGGGTCATGTCGATGACTTGGAACTCAACCTTTCTTTCTATGGGACCACTGCGTATGTGAAGGGAAATGGTTCCTTTCACGTGACGTCGGGTTCCATCGAAAGCTTTGACTCCATCCATGCTTGGTGTGAAGTCTTTATCAGACAGGCCGAGACGGTGTGCGGTTGCTAATGGTAGTACGTTGACTGCGGACCCGTTGTCGACGAGGGACACGGGTAAGGTTTTCTTCAAACACTCTACACTGATATAGAGAGCAAGGTTGTGATTTGGTCCAAACGGCGGTAGGTCGTCGTTTGAGAACGTGATAGCCCCCGGTAGCCAATCTCTTGTCACATGGCTAATCATTTGATTTGGGGAGATTTCAGGATCCGCGCAAGCTATTTGTAAGGCACGAATGAATGCGTTCCTATGTTCTGCTGAGTCCCGAAGAAGGGCCCAGATTGAAACGTCAGCCTTTGTGCGAGTGAGTTGCTTCTGAAGCACCTCACTCGTGTTCGGCGGTGGAATTACGGGTGCGGAGGGTGTGTTTGTGGAAGGGGCGTCTTCCTGGACTACGGCCTTGCCTTTCTCGGCCGCGGTCGCCTTTTGAGCATATTCGTCAGTGAAGATATTTTGATAGGGACGACCAGAGCGTGTGAGGTGTGAGACCTCGTCTTGATCCTTCTTTTCGGGCTGCTTGCCCTCTTCGTCTTGACTTTTGTTTTCGGGCTGCTTGCCCTTTTGGTCTTGACCTTTGGTTTTGGACTTTTTGCTTTTCTTCTTCCCCTTTTTGTCCCTCTTGTTTGAGGAGGAAGTGAGTGAGAGTTGGGCTACCGTCTTGTTAGTGGGTGGCCATTCCTCTTCTTCGTCGTCACTAAACCAAACGCCGTTGACTTGGTTATCATGGGGTGTAACCAGGCAGGAGCAGTCTATGACCGGGTCTGATCCGACGAGGGTCGCATAGTTTTGGGCTCGGATGCCGATCTCAACGAGTTCTTCGAAGTTCTCGGCATCTTCATAGTTGAAATGCTCTTGCCATTTGGGTTGTAGACTGTTGAGGAATATGTGCATGAGTTCATTTTCATGTGGAGCGTTTGGACATTGGGCAAGTAGTCCTCTCCATCGTGTGAGGTAGTGGGTAAAATCTTCCTCGTCTCTTTGACGTGGACCTGTGACGGCATAGAGGGAGGAGACATGCTTGTCGGCCTTGTTCTTAGCGAGTTGCTCTAGACGATCAACTTCGATTCGATGCGAGGCCTTCAAGTTGTCGATGTCTTTGGTGAGTTGGTTAATACGGTTACGGAGAATTCTCAGTTTGTGGAGGTTAGCCATTTTCGAGGTGCGCTTGAAGTGAGGGGTGACGATACTTTTCATAGTACGACGAGTATCCATCTGCAGCCTGCATTTCACTTCGTGTATTAGTGACTCGACTCGACCCACTAGACTCGCATTCATTTTAAGCACTCATTTTAGCTCATTTCTTAGTTTAGAAAGACCTTTTACGTTTTGAAAAGAGGAGATTTTCGAAAAGGTTTTAGCTAAAAGGAAGCTTTTGAGGCGAGTACGCGTGCGCACGTCTCGTCTCGATGTTAAAGTGTTTTGCTTTGCACCCGTCGAACTGGTATCGGTGATTTGCCGAGGTGAGCTCGAGTCGGATGTGTAAAAAGAGAGTGGATTCGGCTCGAGAGTGGTTAGCAAGTCGAGCCGAGGATGTTAAAAGTAGAGCTAGGCCGTGTGACCTAGGAGATTGAAATCCACGAGCTCGGGTTTTAATCCTTGCTCGGGTTTTTGCTTGTTAATGAAAAGGGAATCTTGAAAAAGCTTGTTTCAAAAATTCGCGAGAGTTTTGTTTGAAAAGGTGTTAGATGTTAGGTTCGTTTATCTTTGAAAAGGTTTAAGCGAGTTTTCGAAGATATGAATGCATATGCTCATTTTGAAAAGGACTATGGAGTGCATAGCCTCGAACTTGTACGTATGACTCGACTCAAAGGGTAGGGTCAAGCCTGCACACCTCCAACTACCTCAGCACGCTTTGGCAGATACTTAACCCCTCTATTTCCTTGAGGGCGATAGGTTTTCTAGAGAACCTTTGGGGCGGTCGAGATAGCCGTTTACGGCAAGCCGTGGAGGGGAGAGAGGAAAGTTAGTCCTGCACGTGCTTTATCGAGTGGACAAGCCTGCGTGTTGGAACCACCTCTCAAGGGTGCAAAGGGTGCCTAGATTCCAAAAGGAATGGACTCTAAACGAGTGTGCATGGCTCAATTATGTATACTTGGATTGTTCTAAGGCTTTCAAGTTTCACCTCTTTATTTTTAAAAAGAAAAAGCTAGTTTTAAGTTTTAAAAATAAGATCTCCCCAGCGGAGTCGCCAAACTGTGGAACCCGGGAACCGCCGTCGAGGGACCCAACTCGGCGTCTTGCTTAAAGGGCGGATTTAAAGTTAAAAAAGATTAAGTTAGAAAAACCTTTAAGAACAGTATGGAGTCGCCACCTATTTATCGCGGAAAATAGGAACCTGCTACCATGTTCTAAGCTAAAAACATGTCCTAGATTTTGGAGCACGCCGACACCCCTAGATCTAAGGCTTGTGAAACCAGATTGGATTCGGGGTGAGGGTACTTTAGAAAAAGAGTTAATTCAAATAATGATTTATGAAAACCTTTTAGAAAAGCCTATGTAAAAATAGCCTCTACTGACCTAGAACAATCCTTGTAAGATGATAATTGAGCTAATGTTATCGCTACGTACAAGTGCGATAAGTTTGTAAAAGAATGCAGATGCAGATGCAAAAAGATTGATTAAAACCCTCAGTTTAGCATGTTTAACTTGTTAGCAGCAGTTCAGTTAAAGGTCGAATTCATCGTTTAAGTTGATTTAATGCAAAAGAAAGGGTGCAAGATGCATGCAAATAAAATAAAGTTCAATTGTCCATTGGTTTATTTTATAAGGGTCGGTTGCTTATGCGACTTTGGCGTGTCATCGGATATGGAGTGTACCCGAAGTAATAAGAACACTTGGAAGGCAAGCGCGCTCGGGTGCCAAAGCCGGGGGGGGCGCTAGAGTGTAGTCCCCTTTGTTAGTCCAAAAAAGATAAGAAAAAGCTTTGATCCAAGTGGATCGGTACCTACCTTGTCCTGACGCTTCGGATCTGGGCAGAGCTTCGCTTCTTGAACTAAAAAGGAGGATGAATTCAACACGGGATGGTGTGTTGAACCCAAGGATTTGAGTGCTTGAGGCTTTTGTGAGTGTATTTAGGTGTATACCGTGCTAGACGGTATATTTTGTGGGACCCAAGTGTGGGCACTAAAACTAGAAAGAGAGGTTGTGAGAAGAGAGGGTTTTCATGTGTGAAAAAAGGGTGTGAGAGGTGAAAGAAGGGTGTGAGAGGTGTTTTTCAGTTTGTGAATTGATGTGTAAGAGATGTGAAAGATGATCTCAGAAGGTGGGTATAGGGGGTATATATACTAAAAGACCTCGGAGAAATTAGGAAACACGGATAAAAGCAGGCCAAGGAACCGCATAGGCTTATGCGGTTGCAGGCAAACCGCATAAGCTTATGCGGTTTCCCCCTCAAACCGCATAGCCTTATGCGGTTTGAAGAGTGGTTTTGTGTAATTTCAAGTTTCATTAACGCAATCTTTGCAAGATTACGTGATAATCCTTGCTTGCTCGTCAAGAAAGAGCCTAGGGTTTCTTTGGGATATTTTGCTAGGGTTTTTGTGAGGGCCAGGGCTTTGGAGTGCGGGCCAAGGCTTGGGTTTGGGCTCGGTTTAGGCGAGACCGGAAAAATGAAAAAGGTGTATTGTGTTGCATTTTGTGAATCGAGGCAAGACGTGAAGCCGTATTTTGTGTAGGGAGAGGCTAAGGGAAGGTTTAGCCGCTAGGCCTAAATTTAGGAATGTAGGAATCTTTGAATTAGACCTTGTTAATGTAAAAGGACTAATTGTAGTGCAAATGCGAAGCTCATGCCAAATGAAGCAGGACAAGGACCAAGCTAGACTCCAAATGGACAAAATGAACGTGTATTTAAATGCGATGTGATGCGACCTAAACCATTTAACATTTCAAACGACTCAAAATGAATTCGACATTAGTTAGAACCGTTTAAGTTAGCGTTAAAACATGCGTAATAAAAGTCCGTGTTACATCATAGGGTTTTGTGCGGGAGGGTACGGATATGGGTATCCACAGGAGCGTTCACTCAACTATTACCGGGGGTTCGTGAAGGAGAGCACCATTCGTTGGTATGTGTCTTGGTGGGGTATTTCGGCGATTACGGCGCCGTCTGTTGCGAATGCGGCTTGCGGGTTGATGTTGTGCGGCTTTGAACGAGGGGTGTGGATTCATCCTCTTCGCTTGAAGAGGCAAATCGGGCTTGTGCAGACCATTCCCGAGCAGGATACTCAGGTTGGAGGGGTTATTGTGCTAAACAACCAGATGAAAGATGCTTGGATCCGGGGATGGTCGGATCGTGTTACTTGGGCGGTTCCGGCGCACATAGAGTCTACTCGCGTTACAGCACTAGTAGAAAATCCCCCTATAGTGTCGAGGCTATCGTGGCGGTTCTTCAAAAAACGACACCAAAAGTAGGGTGGAAGATCTATAGTGGCGGTTCCAAGTTAAAAGCGACACTAAAAATGAATGTGGAAGAGGCTTTTAGTGGCGGTTCTAACAAACAACCGCCACGATAGGTCTATAGTGGCGGTTCTAAAATAAAACCGCCACTAAAGGATGCTTCTTTTTTGTCTCACAAAGACTTTGAGAATAGTTTTTAGTGGCGGTTGTAAGGTACAACCGCCACTAAAAGTATAAGCAACCAACTTTTAGTGGCGGGTGTGTTTCAAAACCGCCACTAAAGGGTCCTTTTATTTGCTTATGTGTGAGAAGACTTTTCGTGGCGGTTTCAACTAAGAACCGCCACCATAACTCTATTATGGCGGTTGTATTTCAAAACCGCCACTAAAAAGTCCTTTTATTTTCTTATGTGTGAGAAGACTTTTCGTGGCGGTTTCAACTAAGAACCGCCACCATAAGTAGACCCAAAAATAATACAACCCACCATCACCATTTAGAATCTCCTGCTCCTCTTTCGCCCTTTATCTTCTTCTTCCTTCTTCATATCTCCTTATTCAATCACTCTTTCATTAATCATCATCCTCATCGTACGTCATTCATCATCATTCATTTATTCAACATCATCGCCCCTCATCATCATCGTTATGTAGCCGTCATTCACCACCACCTTTGTCGTTTTGTTTCCCTGCCATTCTCGGCTGCCATTGTTGATTTCAAGCTGAAGTTGCTTCGTTTTGTCGTGTTTTGTCTCAATTCGTCGGTTATCTCTCGAGTTTGAGACTTAGTTTTCTAGTATGAAAGGTATTATTCATACTCAATCGATTAATTTGATTTCGTATAACTTAACCTAGAATTTGGGGCTTTTTGTTTTAAAGTCACTTTTTATGATTTAACATGTTGATTAGTTAGTATATGAGTGGTATTTGACGATAATACTGTTATTTGTAGTGTGCGAGTTCGTAGAGATGGCATGTGACGAAATCTCTCTTTTAAGCTCGGTTTTGGCGTCGATTCTCCGAGGTAAGGGCCTAACCCTTACTTAGTCTGTCTGTGTATTTGTGGGTTTATTGAATGTGAATGATGTGTATGTGTATGTGTTAGTTTATTGAATGTGAATGATGTGTGTGTGTGTGAGTGTCGTGCAAGGCTGTTGTTTCGGTCGTTTGGGCTGCTGTTGTTAGGCGTAACGGGGCTGCTACTGTGGTCGTAAGTTGCGTTGCTGCTGTTGTATTATGGCTGCTAATTACTGTTTATTATCGCTGCTGATATCTACGGTTATTATGGTCGTTTAACGCGTCATTGCTACCCTGTTTTCTGTGGTCTATTTTGCGGTGGGAATGCTGCTGCCGCCATTGTTGTTAGTTTGTGTGTTGTAGGAGGAATTTGGGGGCTTGATTTCAGGTGTAATTCATACCGAGAATGGGAACTTGCTGAAAAAGACCCTGATAATGGTGTCTTCAGAATGCTCAGAGGTGATGTCACCCGATTCCTCACAACCATCCTCATCGGCACAACGTATGCTTCTTAATTCCCCTTCTCTATGAGCATCATTTCTGCGTGAACTTTCGCCGTATTTTGTTTATTTAGTGTTGTCAATATTGGTGCAACTGCATTAGTCACCGATGCTGCAACCGCGATATTTGGTGAAGTCGAGTCACTTTGCGACTCTTGGTGTGATATTTGTATACTTACAGTCCCTTCTTGCTTTTTCTTTTTCCCCCTATTGTTTTCGATTTCATGCTATTTGACATGCCTTTTACGTTTTTTTTTGTCATCAGGGTGCCATATTGCTTCTCACAGAGGTCACTCCAAAGAGTATCATTTGTACATCATGCTCTGAGAGGTTGCTAGAGTAGTGGTGAGGCTTTTTCTCCCTGTTTTAATTTTTGAGTTAAAAATATTGATTTGATTACCTCTGTCGCAAAAGGATTGGCCACATTTTCATTTTGGTTGCATCTGACATAATTTATATTTGATTACCTCTAAATCGACTGAAAGAACTTTGAAATGTAGGAGCACAATATAAGTGTACACTTTTGTGCTTTTTAGTTTCTGAACAATGAGCCCTTAAATGAATGTGATTAATACTTTTATGATGGGATGACAAAGCGAGTATTTATATACTCAGTTTGTCGTTCTATTGTACTGATTAGAATGATTGGTTTTCCTTTAAGATCAAGTGTTGTTGATTTTTTTATTCCATTCAATTTTATGATTTATGTGCTTACTTTTTGTCCTTAGGTCAGACCAGTAGCCTGGCTTTCCGTGGTATTATACCCTGTCAATGGGCATGCTGAAATTGCTTGGATTGAAAGGGAGAAGGTCTGCTGAAATTTCTTCTTGAAAACTTTTGATTTCAAGTATTTTTGCCAATTAATTGTGGTTGCCTCATTTCTATGTGCTGTTTGTCTCACAGCTTTCATAACTTGATAGTTCTTTGCTAGATTAACAAGTCAATGTAGATATTAAAGTCATGCTTAGAAACTTAACATTGTACTCCATGCTGCAGAAGAGGGTAATATAGACATTGTGCTGTTTGTCTCACAGCTTTCATAACTTATAAGATCATCTGATTGGATAGGATAGCTTAACTCGTCAATTTTCCATAGCGCCACGAGTTTCTTGTTCGTCAATTTTCTGAAGTATAAAGTTGATTATTATACTTTAGCTTAATTTTGAGGTATAATCATTTTCTGAAGCTTAACTATCAATTTCTAAGTTGCTGCTACGTTGAACTGTGGTAAATTGTTGAGTCGTGGTTATATTGTCATGGCGTTGCTGTTGTCGTGAGTCACTGTGTGTCGTAAATGAATACATAAGCCGAGGAACGCTTTGAACTCAAGTGACGTTACATGTACTCGTTGAACTTGTGTACAATTGTGAATGTCGAATTGAATGGTATATGTGTGAATGTGAGTGACTAGTATTCCCCTAGATGTTTCCCCAAGTTACCACTGCACATTTATATTAAAATGGACGTTTTATATATATATATATGATCATTGGACCCTCGCCCTAAATGTGTATTGAGTGTGATTGTGTTTTCTAATCACAATGATCTTTAGACATAATGTTTTATATATACGATGTAGCTGTGTATTTCGTGTGAATGTGTTTTACACATACATCTTCACGTGACGATATTTTCATTTTGTGTTTCTAGGTGGTTTTGAGAAGATCAACAACGGGAAGTTGCTAAGTTCGATCTCATGGAGTTATCGATTAGAGAAGTGTTGTAGTGTATGTATGTTTGCAAATTATTGTTGTGTTTTATATTTATTTGGAGTAAACTTAGAATTTTTATGTTGGATGTGTTGTTGGTTGCATGCACATTCGAAATGAATTTTATATATCGTGTCGTTGTTGGATATATTATTGTTGTTGGATGTTGTTGTGGGATACAATGTGGTGTATATGTGTTGTCGGATGTGGTACGTGCAGGAACGTACTCATATGTGGATCGTCAAATTTAGACGAGGTGGATCGTCAAATTTAGACGAGGTCATGCCGAAATTATTTCGTATTAAAAAAAAATAATAACATACAGTGGCGGTTGTAGCTTAAAACCGCCACTAAAAGTCTAAAATATGACTATTTTGAACAACTTTTAGTGGCGGTTGTAGCTTAAAACCGCCACTAAAAGTCTAAAATATGACTTTTTTGAACAACTTTTAGTGGCGGTTCTATGCTCCACCCGCCACTAAAAGTCTAAAATATGGCTCTAGGAACAACTTTTAGTGGCGGTTGTAGCTTAGACCCGCCACTGTGTGACTTTTAGTGGCGGTTCTATGCTACAACCGCCACTAAAAGTTGTTCCTAGAGCCATATTTTAGACTTTTAGTGGCGGGTGTAGCATAGAACCGCCACTAAAAGTTGTTCAAAAAAGACATATTTTAGACTTTTTGTGGCGGTTGTAGCTTAGAACCGCCACTAAAGTCACTTTTAGTGGCGGTTCTAAGCTACAACCGCCACTAAAAGTTGTTCATTAGAGCCATATTTTAGACTTTTAGTGGCGGGTGTAGCTTAGAACCGCCACTAAAAGTGAGGCCTTTTGGTGGCGATTTTTACAACCGCCACTAAAAACTATACGACCCCCACATAGACGTCGCTTCAAATCGCCACTAAAAGCTATTTACAACCGCCACTAAAAGGTTGTTTTCTACTAGTGCAGACTTCTATACGCGGTGGTATCGTTCCAATGATCCTCGGGAGCGAGAGAACCAGCGGAGGAGGGAAAAGAATGGGCCAAAGCCCTCCTTGGCGTATGAGATAGTGCGCGATAGGAGGGACTATGGTGATCTTGCTAGTGCAGATGCTTCTACTTCGAGACCGGCGCGGGAAAGGCTTGGGCCAAAGGTGACCGTTAAGGATCGCCTAGGGCCAAGGATCGAGGAGCCCCCAGTCGAGCTGGACGAGGATCCCATCGAGCCCCCAGGTTTTGAGAGGACTACACCTGCTGTTAGCTCGAAGATTGTGGCATATCGGCCTCTTGAAGATGAAGAGACTAATCCGAAGCGACGGAAGAAAGTTTAGGAGTTTGCTTGTTTTGCTTAGGAAGTTTTTCTTTACTCAAATACATGTTTTTAGATTCGAATAAAGGGTTAAGGAGGATTGTTCCTAACTCATTCCTAATTTGTGAAAAATTCTAAATAAAGTAATAAAATAGAATTCATTTGCCTTTGTCTTGCCTCGTTGCTTTTGTATTGTTTTGCTTTGAAATGTTCTCGACCTTTTTAAGCTCTGGACTCGTTTGTTTGATGTGCTTTGCTTTAAATCCTCGACCTTTTTAAGCTTCGGATTTATCTCTTTTTTTTTTGTGTTGACTGTGCTCTTGACCTTTTTAAGCTTCGAGCGTGTCATTTTGTGGACGCGTTGCCCTCGACCTTTTTAAGCTTCGGGCGCGCGTGCTACGAAGGTCGGTTGTGCTCTTGACGAACTGCCTACGTATCTGTGTTTTAAATGCAGAATCAAACCGGCGTAGTTCATGTGATTCGGTTGAGCCTTTTGCAAAGCTGCCTACGTATCCACAGTGCGTGGAATCAAACCGAGCGTAGTTCACCCATGCGAGAGTGAGTTTTGTTTTTTTAAATACATTGCAAATTTGTTTAAGTCTAAGGGTAGTATTTCTTGAGTTGATCAAGATTTGTTGGTAATCGGAAGTCCTGGCCGTCAAGGTCAGTTAGCTTTACGGCTCCTCCGGGAAGGATTTCCTTGACCAAGTACGGTCCAGCCCAATTGGGTTTGAATTTCCCTCTTGGGTCGACTGGTAATGGTGCTCGGACTGATTTGAGTACTAGGTCACCCACTTTGATATTCCGCGGCTTGACCCGTTTGTTGTATGCGCATTGTAGACGGGATTGGTACATTCGGACGTGAATGTAAGCGTCTCTCGTCTAGAAGGATGAGTTGTTCGTAGCGTTCTCGTGCCCATTCGGCTTCAGGAATGTCTGCTTCCATGAGAATCTGGAGAGATTGCATTTCGATTTCTACAGGTTGAACGGCCTCCATTCCATAGGTTAGGAAATAGGGCGTCATACCCGTGGGTGTGCGTATGGTGGTGCGATATCCCCATAATGCAAATGGGATTTTGTTGGGCCAGTCGTGGCAGGTGTCGATCATCTTTTTGAGGATTGATACAACGGTTTTGTTTGCTGCCTCGACCGCGCCGTTAGTTTGTGGTCGATAGGGTGATGATTTGTGTTGTTGTATTTTGTACTTAAGAAGAAGTGGTTCGACTTCAACTTGGAAGTGCGTGCCTTGATCGCTAATGAACTCGTGGGGTATGCCGTAGCGACAAATGATGTTGTTTTGTATGAATTTTGCAACTTCTTTTGTGCCCAGCGTACGGTACGACGCGGCTTCAACCCATTTGGTGAAATAGTCGATGGCCACGAGGATGAAGCAGTGTCCTCCTGCTCCTACGGGTTGTACTTTGCCAATGACGTCAATTCCCCAGGTCGAGAAAGGCCATGGCGAAGTTAAACTGTAAAGTGGTGAAGGGGGTACGTGTTGTACATTTGCAAAGATTTGGCAATTGTGGCAATGTTTGACGTATTTTGCACAGTCGGCTTCCATGGTGGTCCAGTTCCATCCTAGCCTTATGATTTGTTTGCACATGGCTCGTGCGTTCATGTGTGGCCCGCACTCACCATCGTGTACTTGGGACATGATCTCGTGCCCCTTTTTGTGGTCGACGCACAAGAGTAATGTGCCTTGAGGCGTCTTTTTGAGTAGTTTGCCCATTTCCATCACGAATTGTGATGATAATAGGCGTAGGGCTCGTTTACCCCGTTTGTCGGTGTTTGGTGGGTATTCACCGTTTGTTTTGTAGTTGATGATTGCTTGGTACCAAGGATCGGTTTGTTCTTCCTCAGTTTCGATGTCACAGATGTATGCGGGTTCGTTCCGTCGTTCCACGACAATGGGTAGTGTTTCCATTCCCGGGGGTATGTTGATTAGCGATGCGAATTTGGATAATGCGTCGGCGAATTGGTTTTCTTCGCGCGGGAGGTGTATGAACTCTACGTGATAGAATTCGTTGATGAGCTCTTGTATTTTGTTCTGGTATAGTGCTAGGTTTTCATTAAGTATCTTCCATGCTCCGGATACTTGGTTGATTATGAGGGAGGAGTCCCCATAGACCTTAATGTTGCGGGCGTTGAGTACAAGCGCTGCTTGGAGACCGTGCAAGCATGCTTCGTATTCTGCGGCATTGTTTGTTACGTCGAAATCCAGTTTGATGGATAAGGGTGTGTGTTCGCCATTTGGGGATATGAGAAGTATTCCTACTCCGCATCCTCGATAGTTGGATGAGCCGTCGAAGTATAATTCCCGTTGTTCTTGATTGATGTTGTAGATCCCGTCGTCTGGAAGGGATGTCGTGTCGGTGATTGGTTCTTCGTCGATTGCATTTTCGGCTAGGAAATCAGAGACTACTCGTCCCTTGATTGCTTTGAGGGGTACGTACTTAAGGTCGAATTCGGCTAGGAGCAACGTTCATCTGGCCATTCGTCCGTTAAGCACAGGTTTCTCGAAAAGGTACTTTACGGGGTCCATTTTGGAGTAGACCTTCGTTTGGTGTGCTAGCATTTAGTGACGGAGTTTCTTGGATGACCACACTAAAGCTAGACAACTTTTCTCGACGGGTGCATATCGAGTTTCGTAATCGAGAAACTTCTTGCTTATGTAGTAGATTGCATGTTCTTCACCGTTTACTTCTTGAGCGAGCATGGCGCCCATGGCAGTGGGCGTTGTTGTAAGGTATAAGGACAGTGGTAAATCCTTTTGGGGTGATCGTAGAACTGGCGGGTTAGTTAGTAATTCCTTGACCTTGTCAAATGCTTTTTGACATTCTTCGTCCCATTCAACGTGGTCGGTTTTCTTGAGTTTCTTGAAAACTGGTTCACATATCATGGTGAGCTTGCTTATGAAACGTGAGATGTATTGAATTTGGCCCAAAAAACTTCGAATTTCGTCGAGGTTCTTCGGAGGTTGCATTTCGAGAATTGCTTTGACTTTCGAGGGGTCGACCTCGATGTCTCTTTGGCTTACTACGTGTCCTAGTAGTTTGCCGGATTTGACTCCAAAAGTACATTTTTGGGGATTCAGGCGCATTTTATATTGTCGTAGGCGAGTGAAGAACTTGCGGAGGTTAGTGATATGACCACTCCTCTCCTTTGACTTCACGATCATGTCGTCGACATAGACTTCGAATTCTTTGTGCATCATGTCATGTAAAAGGGTTGTAGCGGTGCGTTGGTATGTGGCACCGACATTGATTAGGCCGAAAGGCATGACCGTGTAGCAGTATGTGCCCCACGGTGTAATGAAGGCCGTTTTTGCCATGTCCTCGCAAGCCGTCCATGAAGGATAGAAGGGCGTGGTCGGCGGTATTGTCGACCAAGACGTCCACATGGGGTAATGGGAAGTCATCTTTTGGGCTGGCTTTGTTCAGGTCGCGAAAGTCGACGCATACCCGAATTTTGCCATTCTTTTTCAAGACTGGGACCATGTTTGAGACCCATTCAGGATATTCGATGACTTGGATGAAACCGGCTTGTAGTTGTTTTTCGATTTCTTCCTTCACCATAAGGGACCATTCGGGACGTAGTCTTCTTAGCTTTTGTTTGATTGGTTTGTAACCGGGTTTGATAGGGATGCGGTGTTCGGCGATGCTTCGTTCGATTCCGGGCATATCTTTGTATGACCATGCGAATACGTCCTTGAATTCGCTTAGGAGTTGTGTAAATTGGGCGCGCTCGTCTTCGTTCAGTGAGGCACCTAGTTGCAGTTCCCTTGGTTCTTCGGGGGTTCCCACGTTTATGGTTATGGTTTCCTCGATGATGGGGTCTTGTGTTTTAGGAGAGACAATGTTTGCAATGTATTTGTTTAATGATTCATTAGTTTGTTCATTTTCATCGCATGAGTTAGTGTCTTTTGTATTTGGTGATTTGTTTGTTGCTTGTTGATTTTTGTTTATTTGTTCTTTGTTGTTTGTTTTAGCTTGAGACAAGACGTAAGCAAATTTATTCATTTCATTAATTTGAGAAGAATTATTCGACAATTTAGAAAATTGCTTGGAGCTAGCCTCCGTAAAAAGAAAATCTAAGTTGAAACTAGAATCTAAGATAGATGGGTCGACAGATGACCCGACACTAAGATTATTAGAAGCTAAAAGAATTTCTTCTTCTTCTTCTTCGTCGTCTTGACTGCTGGAGGAGCTGCTTGAGCTGCTTGAGTTGACTGAGTTGCTTGAGTTGCTTGGGTTTTTTGAGGTGCTTGAGTTGTGATGTAGATTGTGTCGTTGCTGGAGGAAACTGTGGTTTTCCTCCTAGGTTTCTTGATTCTTCCTTGATCGATGAGATCTTGGATGGCGTGCTTGAGTTTGAGACAACTTTCAGTGCTATGCCCCATGCCCTGATGGTATGCACAGAAGGCGTTGGGGTCCCATGATCTTGATCTTTTCTTCATGGGCGGCTCATTAATAAGGCCGATTGGTAGAAGGTAGTCTCTTGCAATTAGTTTTTGTAATGCTACGGCGTAAGGCATGTAAAGTTTATCAAAATGCCTTGTAGAGCCATTCGAGTGGTGTCTTTTTCGGCCCCTAGTCCCATGAGTGTTTTGATAGGCGGGGTCCTCATAGCTAGATGTGAGATCCTTTTCAATGCAAGTGCCAATTTCCGCGAGCTGTTCGAAGTTCCGAACGTTGCAGAAATGAAAGTAATATCGCCAAGCGGGTCGTAGACTGAAAAGGAAAGTGGATATGAGCTCGTCCTCAGGTGGGTGATTTGGGACCCGAGAAAGTAGTTTTCTCCACTGGACGAGATATTTGACGAAACCTTCGTCGTCTTTTTGACGGAGAGCTTCGAGGGCGTTAAGAGTGGCTGGATTGTTAAATTCTTTTTCGATGCGTCGCTCCAAACGTTCGACTGCGTGTCGATGTAAAGCTTTTAGGTGGTTGATATCTCTGGCAAGTTGATTGACGTGACTTATCACCTCGTCGGTGGGTAGCCAATACTCATCATCTTCATCATCACTAGACCAACTAACCACGTTTATTTGGTCGTCAGAGGGTGTGATGAGATAAGAGCAGTCTAATATAGGGACTGACCCTACGAAGATTGCATGGTTACCAAGTGGATTTTCGTTGTTTGAAGGCTTGGTAGGTTGAGATGGTTTGCTAAGCTTTCCTTGATCGATGAGATCTTGGATAGCGTTCTTAAGCCTAAAGCAGTTCTCGGTGTCATGCCCCTTGCCTCGGTGGTATGCACAGAAGGCATTGGGGTTCCATGATTTAGGCTTCTTTTCTTCGGGCGGCTCGCTAGTAGGCCCGATTGGTTGCAGGTAGTTCTTTTCGACCAACCTTTGGAATGCCTTAGTGTAGGACATGAAGAGAGGGTCGAAGTTTCTTTTAGCTTTAGGAGATGGCGAAAAGGTAGTTGCAAAGGCGTCGAGGGTATCATCGTCGAGGTTACCGACGGTGCGATTTTCATCGTTCTTCACCGCGCGGGAGGACTTAGAGGAGCTCCCTTGATAAGCATGGCCGGTGTATTTGGCCATTGTACCGGTCCTAAGGTCATCTTCGATTTGAGTGCCGACCTTAGTCAGTTCCTTGAAGTTTTGAATGTTGTTGTACCTCATGTAGAATTGATACACGGGTCGCAGGTTGTTTATGAATTTTGGCACGAGCTCATCTTCACGAGGACGGTTCGGGATCTGAGCGCTTAACTTCTTCCAACGGGTGAGGTAGTCGGTGAAGCCTTCGTTGTCCTTTTGAGCGAGGACTTCTAGGGTGCGAATTGAGACTTGAGTGTCTTCATTGTCTCGGTATTGTCGATCGGACTCGACCGTGAGTTCTTCAAAAGTAGGGACCCGCTGTGGGTCAAGCGAGTAGAACCATGTCTTCGGCATTGCTGTTAGAGAGTGCGGGAAGAAAGTAAGCCAATGCTTGGAGTCAACCCCCTTAATGGCCATTTGGGACTTGAAAGCTCGGATGTGAATGATCGGGCTCTCATGTCCATGGAAGATAGGAAGATCACTAAGGGCGAGCTTGTTAGGGAGCTCATCCTTAATGCTAGCGAGCACGTTTTCATTCTCCTTGTGGATAGAGTAAGTGCTCGAAACATAGAGTCTTTCCTCCATGGCTTGGAGTTTCTTAGCGTGCCTATCGGCCTCTTCCTTGATCTTGAGTTCCATACGTTCCACTTCAGTTGTGTGGTGGGTCAAAAGGCCTTCGAGGTCAGCAGTCAGCTTTGCGACTTGTTCACGGAGTGCGTTAACATCCTCGTTGCCGGCCATTTTGTGGGTGTAGGTTCGTTTCTTGTATGGGATGACGATGCGGTTTTTAGTACGGCGAGTATCCAGCTGCGGCCTGCATTTCACTTCGTATATTGGTGACACGACTCGACCCACTAGACTCACGTTCATTTTAACACTCATTTTAGCTCATTTCTTAGTTTAGAAAGACCTTTTATGTTTTGAAAAAGAGGAGATTTTCGAAAAGGTTTTAGCTAAAAGGAAGCTTTTGAGACGAGTACGCGTGCGCACGTCTTGTCTCGATGTTAAAATGTTTTGCTTTGCACCCGTCGAACTAGTATCGGTGATTTACCGAGGTGAGCTCGAACCGGATGTGTAAAAGAGAGAGGATTCGACTTGAGAGCGGTTAGCAAATCAAGTCGAGGATGTTAAAACGGAGTCTAGGCCGTGTGACCTAGAGGGAGTAAATCCACGAGCTCGGGTTTTAATCCTTGCTCGGGTTTTTACTTGTTAGTAGAAAAGGAATTTTGAAAAAGCTTGTTTCAAAAATTCGCGAGAGTTTTGTTTGAAAAGTGTTAGATGTTAGATGTTAGGTTCATTTATCTTTGAAATGTTTAAGCGAGTTTTCGAAGATATGAATGCAAGTGCTTGTTTTGAAAAAGACCATGGAGTGCATAGCCTCGAACTCGTACGTATGACTCGACTCAAAGGGTGGGGTCAAGTCGGGTACACCTCCAACTACCTCGAGTACGCTTTGGCAGATACTTAACCCCTTTATTTCCTTACGCCGGAGCGATAGGTTTTCTAAAGGGAGCACTGGGGCGGTCGAGATAGCCTTTTACGGCAAGCCGTGGAGGGGCGAGAGGAAAGTTAGTCCTGCACGTGCTTTATCGAGTGGACAAGCCTGCGTGTTGGAACCACCTCTCGAGGGGTGCAAAGGGTGCCTAGATTCCAAAAAGGAATGGACTCTAAACGAATGTGCATAGCTCAATTATGTATACTTGGATTGTTCAAGGCTTTCAAGTTTCACCTCTTTATTTTTAAAAGAAAAAGCTAGTTTTAAGTTTTAAAAATAAAATCTCCCCAGCGGAGTCGCCAAACTGTGGAACTCGGGAACCGCGTCGAGCGACCCAACTCGGCGTCTTGCTTAAGGGCGGATTTAAAGTTAAAAAAGATTAAGTTAGAAAAACCTTTAAGAACTGTATGGAGTCGCCACCTATTTATCGCGGAAAATAGGAACCTGCTACCATGTTCTAAGCTAAAAACATGTCCTAGATTTTGGAGCACGCCGACACCCCTAGATCTAAGGCTTGTGAAACCAGATTGGATTCGGGGTGAGGGTACTTTAGAAAAAGAGTTAATTCAATTAATGATTTATGAAAATCTTTTAGAAAAGCCTATGTAAAAATAGCCTCTACTGACCTAGAACAATCCTTGCAAGATGATAATTGAGCTAATGTTATCGCTACATACAAGTGCGAAAAGGTTGTAAAAGAATGCAGATGGAGATGCAAAAAGATTGTTTAAAACCCTCAGTTTAGCATGTTTAACTTGTTAACGAAAACGGTTCAGTTAAAGGTCAAATTCATTGTTTAAGTTGATTTAAAGCAAAAGAAGGTGCAAGATGCATACAAATAAAATAAAATTCAATTGTCCATTGGTTTATTTTATAAGGGTCGGTTGCTTATGCGACTTTGGCGTGTCATCGGATATGGAGTGTACCCGAAGTAAATAGAACACTTGGAAGGCAAGCGCGCTGGGTGCCAAAGCCGGGGGGGCGCTAGAGTGTAGTCCCCTTTGTTAGTCCATAAAAAAATAAGAAAAAGCTTTAATCCAAGTGGATCGGTACCTACCTTGTCCTGACGCTTCAGATCTGGGCAGAGCTTCGCTTCTTGAACTAAAAAGGAGGATGAATTCAACACGGGATGGTGTGTTGAACTCAAGATTTGAGTGCTTGAGGCTTGAGAGAGTTTAGAAGTGTGTTTGCTGTGAATTGTGTGTGAAAAAAAGTATATCCTCGAGGTCTGATATAGGGGGGTATATATACTAAAAACCTCGGAGAAATTAGGAAAGCCGGGTATTAAAACAGGCAGGCAAACCGCACAGCCTTATGCGGTTGCCAGGGCAAACCGCATAGGCTTATGCGGTTGCCCCTCCAAACCGCATAAGGTTGTGCGGTTTGGAGGTGTGGTTTTTAGCGTAGTTTCCTTGTTTTGGTTTGATACAATCTTTGAAGGATTACGGGATAATCCTTGCTTGCTCGTCAAGGAGACTCCTAGGATATTTCTGAGATATTTGTGGTGTTCAGGGCTTTGGAGTGCGGGCCAAAGGCTTGGGTTTGGGCTCGGTTTCGAGCCCGAGACCCGGAAAAATGAAAGGGGTGTATTGTGTTGCATTTTGTGAAATAAGGTAAGACGTGAAGCCGTATTTTGTGTAAGGGGAGGCTAAGGGAATGATTTAGCCACCGGGCCTAAATTTAGGAATTTAGGAATGCTGAATTAGACCTTGTTAATGTAAAAGGGCTAATTGTAGTACAAATGCGAAGCTCATGCCAGATGAAGCAGGACAAGGACCAGACTAGACTCCAAATGGACAAAATGAACGTGTATTTAAATGCGATGTGATGCGGCCTGACTCATCTAACATTTCAAACGACTCAAAATGAATTCGACATTAGTTAGAACCGTTTAAGTCAGCGTTAAAGCATGCGTAATAAAAGTTCGTATTACATCACAGGGTTTTGTTTGGGAGGGTACGGATATGGGTATCCACAAGTTTGCTTAACTGTTCCGCGGTAGTCATGTTTCTTGTTTCGACCGGCCTTTCTACAATAAACCCCGGACAGAAATTAGTTATTGGAACATCAACCCCTGCACACTTAAAACCTGACTGACCCACACGTGAAACACCTAAACGAGACCCATCCTTGTACCTAGACTCGGCAAAAGAGAGCTAGCTCGACTCCTTCTTATTCGTCTAACCTAAACATGGACTCTAAAGTGGATGACTCGAACTCCCTATTCTAGACTTGGGTTAGACTCGGGATGTGATTTGGAATTTGAAATCGAGGACGACTAAAGGAAGGTTACATTTGAAAAAAAAAGAAAAAAACCTTTAGGAGCTAAAGCAAGATTATTCTAACCCTAAACGGAGAGCATTTAGCTTAGAAGAAATCTTTTCAAAAGAGCTAAGTTCGGAAACAATTTAAGATTATTCTAATCCTAAAAGGACAGCATTTCTGCTAGGAAAAGATCTTTTTTCAAAAGAGCTAAAGTTGGAGAAAAATTTAAGATTATTCTAATCCTAAAAAGACAGCATTTCAGCTAAAAAGGATTTTTGGAAAATATTCGATTGAAAAGATGACAGTTTTGGCTAAAAAAAGGATTGAAAACATGACTTTGGAATTCACAGAGCATTTAGTCATACGCAGTTCAAGGATGCAATGCATGAGCTAGACTATTCTAAGTCTCGAAAAGGGTCCATGCCAATGATTCCACGTTGTTAGGGAACTCACGCATCCGCCATAAGTCAGGGACGAAATGGGGAGATGGGGGTTGCTAACCTCGGTGGAACCACCTTGATATTTAAATCAGACACAGTGAACGTCATTTCCCTACTTTGAGGTCGACCCATAGGGAGAAATGGTTCGAAACCTAACAATATGATGCATAAATAACATAAAAAAAAAGGGTACTCTAAATAGCCATCGTTTTACTTTTCAAGTTTCACTGTCCCCAGCGGAGTCGCCAAATTGTGGACAAGGGATTTTGATCCACGCGATGTTTTATTTCAAAAACATTTTCAATTTGAAAAGAGTCGCCACTAAATTTTTAGGTGGAATTTAGAAACCATTTTAGAGAAAATGAGTTCGTGTGAGTTTACGTGTTAGGAAGTTTAAAAGAATTTCATTAATTTAACGCCTAACCCCGCCCGTTACAGTAACGGTCTCTACTAAGTAAAATCATGGCTATTATGAGTACACATGCGGATATGCAAACAACGTTTTAATCTTAAACAAAAATATATCCATTCTACGTCATTTAATGCGCACATAATTTCGTCGAAGTTGTTTAACAGGGATTCATTTACTATTCTAGCAAACAAAGAAAAGGAGCAGATATACTCACCGACAGCTGTAGATACCCGTATCCGTACCCCCCCAAAAGCAAACCCGATGACGAAAAGGACTGTTTCATGCATGTTTTAAATAAGACGAAACGGTACATAAGTGTCTAAAACATTTTAGTCATTTTTAACGTATTAATTTGAATTTGCATATTTCGTAAAAATGAATATTAATTTAGTCATTTTAATCGTAAGTCGACACATACGCACGAGCACGACACAAAGACGCCTCATAAAAACGACCCACACACACAAAAACGGCCCAAAAACACATAAAAAGGCCCAAGCACCCGAGCGGGCCAAAATGCGTCTCGGGTCACATTCTTACAAAACAAAATAGCACAAAGTCGTAAAATAATACGTTACAATATTATTTTACTTCGACCGAAGATCGAAAAACACGACGAAAAACCGAAACACGAAACACGAAACACGAAATACGAAAATCGAACCAAAAATCAACTTGATTGATCAACTTACACAAGTTGATTAACCAAAAGCCTCCAAAGTCAATCAATTTGCTCGACATTAGCTTACACACCTACGATAACGTGTGTACGAAATACGGTGCTGCAAATCATCGAAAGCAGATGAAAATCGCCGTAAAAGCGGCGATTTTATGGAAAATCGCCAGACCTCTGGCGATTTTCTGGTAAATCGCCAGACTTCTGGCGATTTTCTGCTCCTCCTCTGACATTTCTGGCGATTTTTCTGTAGAATTGCTGGTTCACTGGCGATTTTCTGATCAATTAGGCATAAAACACGAAGCATTTGCTATAAATAGCAGCCCTTGTTCGACCATTTTCATCATCAATCATTTTTCATCAACACACAACACAAGATTCATAACAACACAACATCGACAATCACATTCAACAACAATCGTTCAAAACACGAATTCAACCAACAACAACACATTCACTTAAACACAATCACAACAATAATACTTATAATACTAATACACATATATAAAGCCTCTCGCACTTATAAATCTCCACTCTAAAAACCGTCTTTGCATTTCAAGGTAAAGAAATTTTACTTTCAGGTTAGACGTTCGAGACTTATAGGGTTACTTTAACCCCACCCCGATATTGGCACTAACGAACCCTTATTCGCAATTCGGTTGTAGTAATTCGAATCAAAGATTCGTCTAAACCCCGCCAATATCACATAAACAAACGACTCAAAATCACTAAATTAAACATCACTTTTACATTATGCAAATTCTCGATTCATGCATTAAATTACGACTAAAACACGGATTCTACATTTAACTGTACCGTTTCATATAGTCTTTTAAACATGCAAAACCGAGGGTTTTTACAAAATCTTAGAATTGAACACAAGTCGGAGAATAACGTTTAGTTATTAATTCAAATACAATGAATTAGTGATTTTACGTATATCTCCTATAGCAAATCGTCATAGCTATGACGGCTTACATTTATTTTACATATTTGTCGAGTCATATATTTGCATTTGTACGTAGCGTCCTATTAGCCCAAATATCGAAATTAAAGCATTTGTTTTCAAACTAGTAAAGACTACTTTTACGTAGGCTTTTTTATTACAGTTTTCATAATACATTTTGTCAAAACTTTCGAAAAGTAACCTCACTCCGAATCCTCTCTGGTTTCACAATAACCTCAGATGGATAGGTATCGACGCACCTTGAAATCTGAGACACCCGTGTCTTATATTTTAAGACGCGTTGAATAGGTTCCAAATTCCTTTAATATTTGGTGGCGACTCCAAAAACACATTTCAAAAGGATTTTTATATTTCTTTTTGTTAAAATCACATGCAATGACATTCCCCCATAAGCAAAAGAACGCTCGAGCGAGTAAGCCTCCAAAAAAAGTGTGAAGCTCCCGCGAGCGAGCTTCTTGCAAAATTCATTTTTTCCGCGCCGTGCATTCCGCCCCATGACGCATTTCGAGGGCGGGCGCGAGCGGGGCGTCGAGAAGGGATCCCTACCCGGTATCCTCAGTTGGCGACTCCGCTGGGGACGAGCATGTTTTTTTTTTTTTATTTATTTTGAAAATTAACTTTTCATTTTATTTTAAAAAAAAAAACATAAAGAAGTGAAACTTGAAAATTTGAAAACATTTCTGCTTTCGATATTTAGGCAATAGTACGTTTGAGTCGAATCCTCCTGATTCATAACCACACCCTTTGAGGGACGGCCCCAAGTAAGAACACGCTTCCTAAGCGTGTATACTCTGGACACGTCGATCTCTCACCCTTCCACGATCACAAGTATGGATGTCCGTACAAGTGAATCGTAGCAGGTCAAACTCGAACGCTCTAGACCCCGTATTGAATCCACACTGATGTGTGTGATCTTGCGGATAACTCTACACAAACGTTGCGGGAATGACCGGAAGGAACCTTACCCTAAAGCCAAAAACCCGCGTCTATACGTACAAATCCAAAGCTATAGCACCCTCGCTATGGTCGTCTTCCAAACAAATGCATGCAAAAACATTTTCATAGAGCATTACACTTTCAAAAGACGTCAATTTTGAAAGTACATTTTCAAGCATTTTTCAAAAAGGCATACTTTTAAGCATACAGTCAGGGTCATTGACCTATAGTCAACTGAACCTGACTAACCTTACACCACGATATTCAAAACCGATCGGAAATAATCACTACATTTCCTATCCTTTACAAAACATAAATGCATAATACGACTGACGTATCGTCATAATACATTTATCGCAAAAACATTTCGCAAGGCAAAACCCGAATATGTCAATACATTTCGGATATTTCAATGAAGCGTACACTTTTACATTTTTGAGATAGCTCTAAGTCGAGTGACTTGCTAGTCATCCCGACTTAAACAAACTATCTCTCTCAAGAATAAACAAAACGCGGGCTTGTTCAAACACAAACCCGTCAATTTATATGTCAGGTCAAGTGACTTATTGTCATTATGACTCGACACCCTGTGTCACACGTAAAAAGCGCACAACGACCGCTTTTTACCCAATTTAACATCTTCAGGCCGACTAGCCTATCGCTACTTCGGTTTGATTCCTTTTTACATCACGATCTAACGATAAACCCCTAGCGACATACCGCTAACTTGGGTTAATCAAATTGTGATCATAAAATTTTTTATTTACATCGAGACTAGGACGCGTCAACGCATCCTTATCTCAAAAGCTTCCCGTGTCTTTTTAAGCTAAAAACACGAGTCGAGTCCTGCACACGCTTTTCACACTTTTACCTTTTCTTTACTACAAATGCGACTTTTCTCTTTGAGTCTTTTATTTTCTTTCGGAGGTCACTAAGGTTTAAAACCCTACAGGTCCATTCCCTAAAAAGTCCTGGATACGCGACCTACCAAAGACTGTCATCTAAACCCTCTGCCACCTCCAAACCAACAAAACACCAAACCTCTTTTACGAGTCTAGCAAAACACCTGTGGAACCCGGGAACCGCCGTCGAGGGACCCAACTCGGCGTCTTGCTTAAAGGGCGGATTTAAAGTTAAAAAAGATTAAGTTAGAAAAACCTTTAAGAACTGTATGGAGTCGCCACCTATTTATCGCGGAAAATAGGAACCTGCTACCATGTTCTAAGCTAAAAACATGTCCTAGATTTTGGAGCACGCCGACACACCTAGATCTAAGGCTTGTGAAACCAGATTGGATTCGGGGTGAGGGTACTTTAGAAAAAGAGTTAATTCAAACAATGATTTATGAAAACCTTTTAGAAAAGCCTATGTAAAAATAGCCTCTACTGACCTAGAACAATCCAAAATAAGATGATAATTGAGCTAATGTTATCGCTACGTACAAGTGCGATAAGGTTGTAAAAGAATGCAAGTGCAGATGCAAAAAGATTGATTAAAACCCTCAGTTTTAGCATGTTTAACTTGTTAACGAAAACGGTTCAGTTAAAGGTCGAATTCATTGTTTAAGTTGATTTAATGCAAAAGAAAAGGGTGCAAGATGCATGCAAATAAAATAAAGTTCAATTGTCCATTGGTTTATTTTATAAGGGTCGGTTGCTTATGCGACTTTGGCGTGTCATCGGATATGGAGTGTACCCGAAGTAAATAGAACACTTGGAAGGCAAGCGCGCTGGGTGCCAAAGCCGGGGGGGCGCTAGAGTGTAGTCCCCTTTGTTAGTCCATAAAAAATAAGAAAAAGCTTTGATCCAAGTGGATCGGTACCTACCTTGTCCTGACGCTTCAGATCTGGGCAGAGCTTCGCTTCTTGAACTAAAAAGGAGGATGAATTCAACACGGGATGGTGTGTTGAACTCAAGGATTTGAGTGCTTGAGGCTTTTGTGAGTGTATTTAGGTGTATACCGTGCTAGACGGTTTATTTTGTAGGAAAATTATGTGGATGCTAAAACCTAGGAAGAGAGGTTGTAAGAAGAGAGGGTTTTCATGTGTGGAAAACTTGTGAGAATAGGTCGTGCGAGGGGTTGTATATATAGTAGAAGAGTCGGGGGAAATAGGAAAGACAGGGTTAAAAACCACCCCAGGAAACCGCATAGCTCTATGCGGTTTGGTGGGCAAACCGCATAGGCTTATGCGGTTTGCTCCATGAGCCGCATAAGCTTATGCGGTTTGTCAGGCTGGTTTTAGATTGGTTTTCCAAGTTTCGTCCGAATAATATCTTTGGAGATTACGGATAATCCTTGTCTTGCACGTCAAGAAGGGTTATCAGAGGTTCCCCTAAGATATTTTGAGGGTTCATGAGCTTTGGAGTATGGGCCAAAGGCTGGGTTTGGGCTCGGTTTCGGGCCCGAGACCCGGAAAAATGAAAAGGGTGTATTTGCATAGTTTTTGTGAGATAAGGTAAGACGTGAAGCCGTATTTTGTGTAAGAGGGGGCTAAATAGCGGTTTTAGCTACCGGGCCTAAATTTAGGAATTTAGGAATGCTGAATTAGACCTTGTTAATGTAAAAGGACTAATTGTAGTGCAAATGCGAAGCTCATGCCAAATGAAGCAGGACAAGGACCTAGCTAGACTCCAAATGGACAAAATGAACGTGTATTTAAATGCGATGTGATGCGACCTGACTCATTTAACATTTCAAACGACTCAAAATGAATTCGACATTAGTTAGAACCGTTTAAGTCAACGTTAAAACATGCGTAATAAAAGTCCGTGTTACATCATAGGGTTTTGTTTGGGAGGGTACGGATATGGGTATCCACAGAGCCCCCAGTTTGACTGAGCTCGGACTAGAGCGCTAGTCAAACTCCTTCGACCATATCCGGACCATTACTGATCTCGTCTGATCGTGAACGAAGCATGTGTCTATGGGTGAGACGAGGACTTCGAACCGGGCTATGCGGGGAGGGACGTGCGCATTTTAATGACTTGGCGGTCCGTGCATATTATAAGAACTGCGACTGCTGGCGTCTTGATGTAATGCCTTCAGATATGCAGTGCTCGATGCTTGTAGTGTCTTTATGCAAGACATGTGTAAAAGGGGCTAAAGTGCAGGGGTGCATGTGCTTGTAAGGTGTTTGAGGTGCATAATTGAGTAAGGGTGTTTATGTAGGTGTCGGTCTCGTGAAAGAGCGCATGTGCAAGGGTGCAAGGATGTAGGGGTGCCTAATCTCGCCTAGGAGCGTATGTAAGGGTGCGATACTTGTGTTCGGATGTGTTTTGCAAGGTATTTGTGCTTAAACTCGCCGAGGAGCGTCCATGTAAAGTAGGGTGCTTGAGGGTGTCTATGCTTGGACTCGCCGAGGAATGTTTATGTAGTCGTAGTTGCATGTGATTGCCTTCCGTTTGGGGAGGAAATGATGTAAATGCTCGTGAAGAGCGTTCGTGCTTCTGCTTCTGTACCGTACATTAAATGCTTAATATACGCGTATGGCGGACTGTGGGTGACGCCTTAACTCAAGCACGGGACGTACTTGGAGTTGCATTAGGGCTAGGATGAATTAGGAATCGAAAAGTAGGCGTAAAACGAGAAAAACCGCAGAAAAGCCAAGGGCTGAAACCGCATAGCCCTATGCGGTTCTTGGGACAAACCGCATAAGGTCATGCGGTTTCCCCCTGTGGCTATAAGAGCTATATAAAGCTCGAGCAAACCGTGGGTGAACTTATCATTTCATTTTCGGTTTTCATCTCACAAAAACACCAAATTTCGATTTCTCAACCGATTTTGCTCGTTTTTCTTGCGTTGTCTTGCTATGGAAACAGGTAATGCTCCATTTTAACTTGTTTTTGCGATATTTGTCGTTGTAATTAGCTAGTTTTGCCTTGAAATGTTGAAAAGACGGGTTTTGAGTGAAAACCCGTGTTTTGCTTAAAATTTGCCGTTTGAATGCTTGAAATTGCCGCCATTGTGTTGCATTATGCCATGTGAACATGTATGTGTGAATTGATTACGGTTTGGATCGTCTTAATGCCCAAAACGTGCAATCTAGGGTTCGGGCCCGAAAACGAGCCCGGATTTTCCGACCCGGAATTTCAATTAAACTTCGGTGTAGGATGCCCATAGTGTGTATAGCATGCCTATAGCGTTAATTTTGCGAAAATGTCGAGCTAAGGCTTTTCAATTCGCCGTCTTAAGTCGTAGTTATACGGAGTAATTAGGACAAATTGGGGGTTTTTGATCGGGGTGACCAAAATGCAATTGCTTGTAGTAGTTTGTTGTTGGGGGCTATTATGGCGTGTAGAAACCATAAAGTTGCAATTTTGAAGTGTAGAGAACGGTTTTCGGCTTAATTATAAATTAGGCCTAAAAATGCTCTGCGTAGTGTATAATGCAATGTGTAAAGGGATGTATATGTATGTATTATGTATATATTATTGTTGTGTGTGTGTGTGTGTGTGTATAATGGTTGCATGTGTTTGTCATGTTTGTTGCAGGAGAGAGTTCCGGTCGCGTTACGAGGTCAAGGGCTCGTAAAAGCACGGGATCGAGGCCGGAGGAAGCCCCCAGTTCGAGTCGTATAAGGCGTTCTTATAGTGAGAGGGAGGCCGACCCTCGTGACTTGCGCACGAGACGTGGTCAGTCACGGGGTAGGGGCCGCAGGAATGTCCCTGTGCCTGATCCTGAGGAGGAGGACGCGCTTGCTCAAGAGCTAGTAGATGAGCTGGAACCGGAGATGGACGTTGTCGAGGAGGAGGCCGAGGAGGCCGAGGAGGCTGCGCCTAGGGCGAGTGGCTCTAGGCCGCGGAAGTCGCGCGCGAACAGGGCCTTTGCGAAGGGTTGGGACGGTCATAACCTTCTGTTGGCTCCGGAGAGGCACGTTTCCTATCGAGCGACGATGGGTTGGCAGAAGGGTCCGATGAGGACCTTCTCGGGCTTCTCGTCTGTGATGTGTGTGTTTGAGGAGAAGCTTCCGCCGAGGGCGCAAGCTTGGGTGTTGCGCAGTGCTTTTGGCCCGTTGGTTGGCCATTGGAGGGAGATCGCAAGGAAGAAGCAGACGGCGAACCTGATGCTGATCAGGGCCTTCTTAGACAGGTATTGGGACACCACGACGACGTTCCATATGCCCGGCTTCGAAACCGGCATTACCTTGTCTGAGTATGCGGTTATCACGGGGCTGCCGTTTGGGGACCGTGATATGAGTTTTGATTTTGCGCCGTCCGTTGTGGACGAGGTTGTGACTGCTGCGGTTGGCGGCGGTCTGGAGGTGGTTTGCGAGGGTGCGCCACCATATACCTTCAAGACGAGCTACATCTTGGAGTACTTTGAGGGGAAGACCGAGTATGGCCCCTCGGAGTGGAGCGACGAGCAGAATGCTCGTATGTGGTTGTGGTGGTTCGTCAGTGCCGTATACTTCGGCGATAAGGGCGAACGGGCGTCGACGTCGGTCCTTATGTATCTCCTGGATTGGGATGCAATTGGGACGTTCGATTGGGTGACGCCGTCTTTGGGTTTGTGTATCCGGTTTTGTATGGACGCGGTGAGGCCGCGGGTGATGAACCGAGGGTCGAGATTGTCCTTGGTCTCGCCTGGATTCTTGATGGAGGTACGTATTGATTTTGTTTTTGTTTCAGGTGCACCGTTGCTTGTTTTTGTTGTTTTTGTAATGTGTATTTGCTTCTTGCGTGTGCAGTCGTGGATTCTTAGCCATTTTCCTTTTCTGCTTCCCCCGCATGCCGCGACGATCGCGAGGGAGTACCCGGCGGTACGCACTTGGGGTACGTGCAACCGTGCTGCGTTCAACTGGTCCTATGATGAGGTTCGGGTGCGTCTGAACCTTATGGAGTTTAGGCGGTGCGTGATACCCAGCGTCTGTACTTGGAGACGCCGTACGGGCCGGTTTGGTACCTTGGAGAGCGTTTGGTCTATCAGTCCGGGTGGCCGGCCCCTATAGTGCCTAAGGATCCGCCGAGAGTCCTGTTTCAGCGAGGAGTTTCCGCACAGGATCGGGTGGCGCTGTACGGAGAGGGGGAGTCGGTGAGTCTTCTCTGTCCTGGGGAGGACTACGGCCATTTTGCTGAGTCTCGGCTTGCTTGTGGGCCGATCGAGGTACGTTAGATTTGTTATTGTTATGTGCGTAGGGTAAAATTTTTCAAAAAATTCCCCTGACGTATGTGTTTTGTATTTGTTTTGCAGAAGTTTGATCCTGACATGGCGGAGCAGCCTACCGACTTCCCTACCACGATCGAGTATGACGACTCGGGTGTGCGTCGCACCTTTGTGTTGCCTACGTACTTGCCGGTGACTACCGATGCCGGGATGGACAGCTGGACGGGTAAGGTGAAGAAGGTATGTATTTTGTATTTGTATGTGTATGAGCCCCCAGTTTGATCGAGGTATGAAATATAGCGAAGATCAAACTAGTGAGAGTCGGTTTTTGTGGTTACCCCCTCGAGTTTGTCCCAATTTGAGTGAAATTAGGGCAAAGTGGGGTGCTTGTGATAGGTTTTGAAATTTCCCCCTTAAGTTTGGCTTAATTTGAGTGAAATTAAGGCAAAATGGGAAGAGTTGTAACGTGTGTTTGTGTAATGTGTTGCAGGTGGCCAAGGAGGTGCACAAGAAGCTGTGGAGAGCAGCTAACAGGTGGAGGATGGCCTGGGCTGAGCAGACTGCTCAATTGTGTCAGAGTCGTGCTGAGACGGCTCAGATTCGTCGGGAGTTTGACGAGTACCGTCGTCGTCATCCTGAGTGAACTTTGTGTAATAAAGATTGTATGAACCTTTGATCACATGTTGTTGGTGCTTGATTTTGAACTTGTAGCTTGAACTTTGAACTTTGTCGTTGTAGCTTGAGTGTGGTTGTCGTTTGTAAACCTGTTTGGTAAGCTTGTTTGAAAACTGAAATGATTCCCGAGTGGGATGCTTTGATGTTGATTTTAGTTTGTGAGAAAGTTGTTGAAAAAGTTCATTTTAAGTGCGAAATGAGCTTGCATGAGTGTTAAAAATGTTATGCGTTGACTCGTGGTATGAATCGTAGTTGCTAAAACGAAATGTAATGTCGCTGCATGGGGAGCAACGAGGGTAGGCCGTTGTGTAGTGTAGAATGTCGTGTTTTAGGAAGGACGAAATTAGGAAAGTTTTGAGAAAAGACAGCCCCTGAAACCGCACAGCCTTATGCGGTTTGGGGTGCAAACCGCATAGGCTTATGCGGTTGAGGGTGTGAACCGCATTGGGTCATGCGGTTTGTGGGTGTGGCTGGCAGCGTTGTATTTCCATATTTCGTACGCGGTTTTCCTATATAAGGAGGGGGGGTGCGTGTGATGTTCTTCATTCACAATTACTTCTCTTCTTTTCTTTTATCACAAGTTTTTGCTCTCATAAATATATTAGGTATATTTACAAAAGTTTTTTTTTGTATTCAAGAAAATGGTTGAGCACTTTGATGCTCTCTTGAAGAGGTGGACTTCTTCGTTGAGCTCGGGGATGAAGAAGGCGTTGTATGATGACGGTGCGGGCGTTTTTATTGGTTTTCGCCAAATGAAAGTCGATCTAGACTTCCTCGACTCGTGCTTAGATTATTGGGATCCTATCTTGCATGTTTTTAGGTTTCCCGGGGGAGAGGTGTGTCCTTTGATGGAGGAGTTCGCGGCCATTGCAGGGTGGTCGAAACGGAATACTCCGGTGGTTGTGAGGAGTGAGCTTTGCTATAATGGGTTGTTGCGGAACTTCCTTGGGATGACGGATGCTCATGCTGCGGGCTTGTTTGAAGGAGGCAAGGTAAACATGCTCCTTTTGTGTCAGCGGTACATGAATAAGGTTGACACTAGTATTTCGGACCGTTCTAGGCGAAGGGCCCTTGCTTTTTGTTTGGTTCATCGTTATGCTTTTGCGGGGTCCATGCCAGATGGAGTGTTCGGGAACGCGAGGTATGCTCGTGTTGTCGAAGAGATGGAGCGAGGACATGACCCTTCTGCGTTGATCCTAGCGGAGACCATACTGGGTTTAGACGACCGTTATGCTAATCGTCTGAGCTCGTACCGCGGCTGTGCTAGGATTCTCAACGTTTGGCTCATGGAGAGGTTGAGTGTGTATGCTGCTCTTCCCCTGAACGGTGTGTTCAAGTCGGCGGCGACGACGTCTCGGAAGATGGAGTGGGCTGACCTTCGGGAGCGTTCACTCAACTACTACCGGGGGTTTGTGAAGGAGAGCAAGATTCGCTAGTATGTGTCTTGGTGGGGTGTTTCGGCGATTACGGCGCCGTCTGTTGCGAATGCGGCTCGCGGGTTGATGTTGTGCGGCTTTGAACGAGGGGTGTGGATTCATCCTCTTCGCTTGAAGAGGCAAATCGGGCTTGCGCAGACTATTCCCGAGCAGGATACTCAGGTTGGAGGGGTTGTTGTGCTAAACAACCAGATGAAGGATGCTTGGGCCCGGGGATGGTCGGATCGTGTTACTTGGGCGGTTCCGGCGCACATAGAGTCTACTCGTGTTACAGACTTCTACACGCGTTGGTATCGTTCCAATGATCCTCGTGAGCGAGAGAACCAGCGGAGGAGGGAAAAGAATGGGCCAAAGCCCTCCTTGGCGTATGAGGTGGTGCGCGACAGGAGAGATTATGGTGATCTTGTTGGTGCGGATGCTTCTACTTCGAGATCGGTGCGGGAAAGGCTTGGGCCAAAGGTGACAGTTAAGGATCGCCTAGGGCCAAAGATCGAGGAGCCCCCAGTCGAGCTGGACGAGGATCCCATCGAGCCCCCAGGTTTTGAGAGGACTACTCCTGCTATCAGCTCGAAGATCGTGGCGGATCGGCCTCTTGAAGATGAAGAGACTAATCCGAAGCGACAGAAGAAAGCTTAGGAGTTTGCTTGTTTTGCTTAGGAAGTTTATTTTATTCAAATGCATGTTTTTAGATTCGAATAAAGGGTTAAGGAGGGTTGTTCCTAACTCATTCCTAACTTGTGAAAAATTCTAAATAAAGTAATAAAATAGAATTTATTTGCTTTTGTCTTGTCTCATTTGCTTTTGTATTGTTTTTGCTTTATAATGTTCTCGACCTTTTTAAGCTTTGAACACTCGTATTTTGTCTTAGAATCCTCGACCTTTTTAAGCTTTGGACTCATTTGTTTGATTTGCTTTACTTAAATCCTCGACCTTTTTAAGCTTCGGACTTGCGTGTTGTTAAATTGCCTTGCTTTAAATCCTCGACCTTTTTAAGCTTCGGATTTACGTATGGTCGTGTCTTTTTTTTGTGTTGACTGTGCCCTTGACCTTTTTAAGCTTTGAGCGTGTCATTTTGTGAGTGCAAAACCCTCGACCTTTTTAAGCTTAGGGCGTGCGTGCTAGGAAGATCGGTTGTGCTCTTGGCGAGCTGCCTACGTATCTGCGTTTAAAATACAGAATCAAACCGGCGTAGTTCGTGTGATTCGGTTGAGCCTTTGCAAAGTCGCCACGTATCCACGGTCGTGGAATCAAACCGAGCGTAGTTCACCCACGCGAGAGTGAGTTTTTTTTGTGAAATACATTGCAAATTTGTTTGAATTTAAGGGTAGTATTTCTTGAGTTGATCAAGATTTGTTGGTGTCTAAGTCCTGACCAGTCAAGGTCGATTAATTTCTACTCCTCCGGAAGGATTTCCTTGACCAAATGCGGTCCGCCCAATTGGGTTTGAATTTCCCTCTTGGGTCGACTGGTAATGGTGCTCGGACTGATTTGAGTACTAGGTCACCCACTTTGATATTTCGTGGCTTGACCCGTTTGTTGTATGGGCGTTGTAGTCGGGATAGGTACATTAAATCTTGTACTTAGTGAATGTAATCGTCTCTCGTCTAGGAGGATGAGTTGTTCATAGCGTTCTCGTGCCCATTCGGCTTCAGGAATGTCTGCTTCCATGAGAATCCGAAGGGATTGCATTTCGATTTCTACAGGTTGAACGGCTTCCATTCCGTAGGTTAGGAAATAGGGCGTCATTCCCGTGGGTGTGCGTATGGTGGTGCGATATCCCCATAATGCAAATGGGATTTTGTTGGGCCAGTCGTGACAGGTGTCGATCATCTTTTTGAGGATTGATACGACGGTTTTGTTTGCTGCCTCGACCGCGCCGTTGGTTTGTGGTCGATAGGGTGATGATCTGTGTCATTGTATTTTGTATTTAAGGAGAAGTGGTTCGACTTCCCCTTCGAAGTGTGTGCCTTGGTCGCTAATAAACTCGTGGGGTATGCCATAGCGACAAATGATGTTGTTTTGTATGAATTTTGCAACTTCTTTTGTGCCCAGCGTACGGTATGACGCGGCTTCGACCCATTTGGTGAAATAGTCGATGGCCACGAGGATAAAGCAGTGTCCTCCTGCTCCCACGGATTGCACCTTGCCAATGACGTCAATTCCCCAGGTCGAGAAAGGCCATGGCGAAGTTAGACTGTAGAGTGGTGAAGGGGGTACGTGTTGTACATTTGCAAAGATTTGGCAGTTGTGGCAGTGTTTGACGTATTTTGCACAATCGGCTTCCATGGTGGTCCAATACCATCCTAGCCTTATGATTTGTTTGCACATGGCTCGTGCGTTCATGTGTGGTCCGCACTCGCCATCGTGTACTTGGGACATGATCTCGTGTCCCTTTTTGTGGTCGACGCACAAGAGTAAGGTACCTTGGGGCGTCTTTTTGAGTAGTTTGCCCATTTCCATCACGAATTGTGACGATAATAGACGTAGGGCTCGTTTACCCCGTTTGTCGGTGTTTGGCGGGTATTCGCCGTTTGTTTTGTAGTTGATGATTGCTTGGTACCAAGGATCGGTTTGTTCTTCCTCAGTTTCAATGTCACAGATGTAGGCGGGTTCATTTCGTCGCTCCACGACAATGGGTAGGGTTTCCATTCCCGGGGGTATGTTGATTAGTGATGCTAGTTTGGATAATGCGTCAGCGAATTGGTTTTCTTCGCGCGGGAGGTGTATGAACTCTACGTGATAGAATTCGTTGATGAGCTCTTGTATTTTGTTTTGGTATAGTGCTAGGTTTTCATTAAGTATCTTCCATGCTCCGGATACTTGGTTGATTATGAGGGAGGAGTCCCCATAGACCTTTATGTTGCGGGCGTTGTATACAAGCGCAGCTTGGTGACCGTGCAAGCATGCTTCAGTGATACTGCGGCGTTGTTTGTTACGTCGAAATCCAATTTGATGGATAAGGGGGTGTGTTCGCCATTTGGGGATATGAGAAGTATTCCTACTCCACATCCTCGATAGTTGGATGAACCATCGAAGTATAATTCCCACTGTTCTTGATTGATGTTGTAAATCCGAGTAAATGCGGAAGGGATGTTGTGTCGATGATTGGTTCCTCGTCGATTGCATTTTCGGCTAGGAAATCGGAGACCGCTCGTCCCTTGATTGCTTTGAAGTGCGTACTTAAGGTCGAATTCGGCTAGGAGCAATGTCCATCTGGCCATTCGTCCGTTAAGCACAGGTTTCTCGAAGAGGTATTTTGCGGGGTCCATTTTGGAGTAGACCTTCGTTTGGTGTACTAGCATATAGTGACGGAGCTTTTTGGATGACCATACTAAAGCTAGACAACTTTTCTCGACGGGTGAATATCGAGTCTCGTAATCGAGAAACTTCTTGCTTATGTAGTAGATTGCGTGTTCTTCGCCGTTCATTTCTTGAGCGAGCATGGCGCCCATGGCGGTAGGAGTTGTTGTGAGGTATAAAGATAAAGGTAGATCCTTTTGAGGTGGTCGTAGAACTGGCGGATTGGTTAATAATTCCTTGACCTTGTCAAATGCTTTTTGACATTCTTCGTCCCATTCAACGTGGTCGGTTTTCTTGAGCTTCTTGAAAACTGGTTCACATATCATGGTGAGCTTGCTTATGAAACGTGAGATGTATTGAATTTGGCCCAAGAAACTTCGGATTTCGTCGAGGTTCTTCGGGGGTTGCATTTCGAGAATTGCTTTGACTTTCGAGGGGTCGACCCCGATGCCTCTCTGGCTTACCACGTGTCCTAGTAGTTTACCGGATTTGACTCCAAAAGTACATTTTTGGGGATTGAGGCGCATTTTGTATTGTCGTAGGCGAGTGAAGAACTTGCGGAAGTTAGTGATATGACCACTCCTCTCCGTTGACTTCACGATCATGTCGTCGACGTAGACTTCGACTTCTTTGTGCATCATGTCATGTAAAAGGGTTGTAGCGGTGCGTTGGTATGTAGCACCGGCATTAATTAGGCCGAAAGGCATGACCGTGTAGCAGTATGTGCCCCACGGTGTAATGAAGGCCGTTTTTGCCATGTCTTCGCAAGCCATTTTGATTTGGTTATAGCCTGCGTAGCCGTCCATGAAGGATAGAAGGGCGTGGTCGGCGGTATTGTCGACCAAGACGTCCACATGAGGTAATGGGAAGTCATCTTTTGGACTGGCTTTGTTCAGGTCGCGAAAGTCGACGCATACCCGGATCTTGCCATTCTTTTTCAAGACTGGGACCATGTTCGAGACCCATTCAGGATATTCGATGACTTGGATGAAACCGGCTTGTAGTTGTTTCTCGATTTCTTCCTTTACCATAAGGGACCATTCGGGACGTAGTCTCCTTAGCTTTTGTTTGATTGGTTTGTAACCGGGTTTGATAGGGATGCGGTGTTCGGCGATGCTTCGTTCGATTCCAGGCATGTCCTTGTATGACCATGCGAATACGTCCTTGAATTCGCTTAGGAGTTGTGTAAATTGGGACCGCTCGTCTTCGTTCAGTGAGGCACCTAGTTGCAGTTCCCTTGGTTCTTCGGGGGTTCCCACGTTTATGGTTATGGTTTCCTCGATGATAGGGTCTTGTGTTTTAGGAGAGACAATGTTTGCAATGTATTTGTTTAATGATTCATTAGTTTGTTCATTTTCATCACATGAGTTAGTGTCTTTTGTATTTTGTGATTTGTTTGTTGCTTGTTGATTTTTGTTTATTTGTTCTTTGTTGTTTGTTTTAGCTTGAGACAAGACGTAAGCAAATTTATTCATTTCATTAATTTGAGAAGAATTATTCGACAAATCAGGAAATTGCTTGGAGCTAGCCTCCGTAAAAAGAAAGTCTAAATTAAAACTAGAATCTAAGATAGATGGGTCGAAAGATGACCCGACACTAAGATTATTAGAAGTTAAAAGAATTTCTTCTTCTTCTTCGTCGTCTTGACTGCTGGAGGAGCTGCTTGAGCTGCTTGAGGTGCTTGGGGTGCTTGGGTCGCTTGAGTTGCTTGGGTTGCTTGGGTTGTGATGTAGATTGTGTCGTTGCTGGAGGAAACTGTGTTTTTCCTCCTAGGTTTCTTGATTCTTCCTTGATCGATAAGATCTTGGATGGCATGCTTGAGTTTGAGACAATTTTCAGTGCTATGCCCCATGCCCCGATGGTATGCACAGAAGGCGTTGGGGTCTCATGATCTTGATCTTTTCTTCATGGGCGGCTCATTAATAGGGCCGATTGGTAGAAGGTAGTCTTTTGCAATTAGTTTTTGTAATGCTACGGCGTAAGGCATGTAGAGTTTATCAAAATGCCTTGTGGAGCCGTTTGGGTTGCGTCTTTGTCGATAAGTGGGATCCTCATAGCTAGATGTGAGATCCTTTTCAATGTTGGTGCCAATTTCGATGAGTTGCTCGAAGTTTCGAACGTTGCAGAAATGAAAATAATATCGCCACGCGGGTCGCAAGCTGAAGAGGAAAGTAGATATGAGCTCGTCCTCATGTGGATGATTTGGAACTCGTGTAAGTAGTTTCCTCCACTGGACAAGATATTTGACGAAACCTTCATTGTCTTTTTGGCGGAAAGCTTCGAGGGCGTCAAGAGTGGCTGGATTGTTAAGTTCTTTTTCGATGCGTCGCTCCAAACATTCGACTGCGTGTCGATGCAGAGCTTTTAGGTGGTTGATGTCTTTGGCAAGTTGATTAATGTGACCCATCTCCTCGTCGGCGGGTAGCCAATATTCATCGTCTTCCTCATCACTAGACCAACAAACCACATTGATTTGGTCGTCAGAGGGCGTGATGAGATAAGAGCAGTCTAAAATAGGGACCGACCCTACGAAGATTGCGTGATTACCAAGGGGGTTTTCACTGTTGGAAGGCTTGGTAGGTTGTGACGGTTTGCTGAGCTTTCCTTGATCGATGAGATCTTGGATAGCGTTCTTAAGCCTAAAGCAGTTCTCGGTGTCGTGCCCCTTGCCTCGGTGGTATGCACAGAAGGCATTGGGGTTCCAAGATTTAGGCTTCTTTTCTTCGGGCGGCTCGCTAGTAGGCCCGATTGGTTGCAGGTAGTTCTTTTCGACCAACCTTTGGAATGCTTTAGTGTAGGACATGAAGAGCGGGTCAAAGTTCCTTTTAGCTTTAGGAGGTGGTGCAGAGGTAGTTGCAAAGGCGTCGAAGCTATCGTCGTTGAGGTTGCCGACGGTGCGATTTTCTTCGTTTTTGACGGCACGGGAGGACTTAGAGGAGCTCCCTTGGTAAGCATGGCCGGTGTATTTGGCCATCGTGCCGGTCCTAAGATCATCTTCGATTTGAGTGCCGACCTTAGTGAGCTCTTTGAAATTTTGAATGTTGCTGTACCTCATGTAGAATTGATACACGGGTCGCAGGTTGTTTATGAATTTTGGCACGAGCTCATCTTCACGAGGACGGTTCGGGATCTGAGCGCTTAGCTTCTTCCAACGAGTGAGGTAGTCGGTGAAGCCTTCATTGTCCTTTTGAGCGAGGACTTCTAGGGTGCGAATTGAGACTTGAGTGTCTTCATTGTCTCGGTATTGTCGATCGAACTCGACCGTGAGTTCTTCAAAGGTAGGGACCCGCTGTGGGTCAAGTGAGTAGAACCATGTCTTCGGCACTGCTGCTAAAGAGTGCGGGAAGAGAGTTAGCCAATGCTTGGAATCGACCCCCTTGATGGCCATTTGGGACTTGAAAGCTCGGATGTGAATGATCGGGCTCTCATGTCCTTGGAAGATAGGAAGATCACTAAGGGCGAGCTTGTTAGGGAGCTCATCCTTAATGCTAATGGGCACGTTTTCATTTTCCTTGTGAATGGAATAAGTGCTCGAGACATAGAGCCTTTCCTCCATGGCTTGGAGTTTCTTAGCGTGCCTATCAGCCTCCTCTTTGATCTTTTGTTCCATTCGTTCCACCTCCGTGACGTGTTGGGCCAAGAGGCCCTCGAGGTCGGCGGTCAGCTTTGCGACTTGGTCACGGAGTGCGTTGACGTCTTCGTTGTTGCCGGCCATTTTGCGGGTGTAGGTTCGTTTTTTGTATGGGACTACTTTGCAGTTTTTAGTACGACGAGTATCCAGCTGCAGCCTGCATTTCGCTTCGTATGTTAGTGACACGACTCGACCCACTAGACTCGCATTCATTTTAAACACTCATTTTAGCTCATTTCTTAGTTTAGAAAGCCCTTTTTACGTTTGAAAAGAGGAAGTTTTCGAAAAGGTTTTAGCTAAAAGGAAGCTTTTGAGACGAGCACGCGTGCGCACGTCTCGTCTCGATGTTAAAATGGTTTTGCTTTGCACCCGTCGAACTAGTATCGGTGATTTTCCGAGGTGAGCTCGAGTCGGATGTGTAAAAGAGAGTGGATTCGGCTCGAGAGTGGTTAGCAAGTCGAGCCGAGGATGTTAAAGTGGAGTCTAGGCCGTGTGACCTAGAGGAAGTAAACCCACGAGCTCGGGTTTTAATCCTTGCTCGGGTTTTTGCTTGTTAGTGAAAAAGGAAATTTTGAAAAAGCTTGTTTCAAAAATTGGCGATAGTTTTGTTTGAAAAAGGTGTTAGATGTCAGATGTTAGGTTCGTTTATCTTTGAAACGTTTAAGCGAGTTTTCGAAGATATGAATGCATATGCTTATTTTGAAAAAGACTATGGAGTGCATAGCCTCGAACTTGTACGTATGACTCGACTCAAAGGGTAGGGTCAAGTCGGGTACACCTCCAACTACCTCGAGTACGCTTTGGCAGATACTTAACCCCTCTATTTCCTTACGCCGGAGCGATAGGTTTTCTAGAGGGAGCACTGGGGCGGTCGAGATAGCCGTTTACGGCAAGCCGTGGAGGGGAGAGAGGAAAGTTAGTCCTGCACGTGCTTTATCGAGTGGACAAGCCTGCGTGTTGGAACCACCTCTCAAGGGTGCAAAGGGTGCCTAGATTCCAAAAGGAATGGACTCTAAACGAATGTGCATAGCTCAATTATGTATACTTGGATTGTTCTAAGCTTTGAGTTTTCACCTCTTTATTTTTAAAAAGAAAAAGCTAGTTTTAGGTTTTAAAAATAAGATGTCCCCAAATGAGTCGCCAAACTGTGGAACCCGGAACCGCTGCCGAGGACCCAACTCGTGTCTTGCTTAAAGGGCGGATTTAAAGTTAAAAAGATTAAGTTAGAAAAACCTTTAAGAATCAGATGGAGTCGCCACCTATTTATCGCGGAAAATAGGAACTCGCTACCATGTTCTAAGCTAAAAACATGTCCTAGATTTTGGAGCACGCCGACACCCCTAGATCTAAGGCTTGTGAAACCAGTTGGATTAGGGTGAGGGGACTTTAGAAAAAGAGTTAATTCAAACAATGATTTATGAAAACCTTTTAGAAAAGCCTATGTAAAAATAGCCTCTACTGACCTAGAACAATCCAAAATAAGATGATAATTGTGCTAATGTTATCGCTACGTACAAGTGCGATAAGGGTGTACAAGAATGCAAGTGCAGATGCACAAAGATTGATTAAAACCCTCAGTTTAGCATGTTTAACTTGTTAACGAAAACGGTTCAGTTAAAGGTCGAATTCATTGTTTAAGTTGATTTAATGCAAAAGAAAAGGGTGCAAGATGCATGCAAATAAAATAAAGTTCAATTGTCCATTGGTTTATTTTATAAGGGTCGGTTGCTTATGCGACTTTGGCGTGTCATCGGATATGGAGTGTACCCGAAGTAAATAGAACACTTGGAAGGCAAGCGCGCTGGGTGCCAAAGCCGGGGGGGCGCTAGAGTGTAGTCCCCTTTGTTAGTCCATAAAAAATAAGAAAAAGCTTTGATCCAAGTGGATCGGTACCTACCTTGTCCTGACGCTTCAGATCTGGGCAGAGCTTCGCTTCTTGAACTAAAAAGGAGGATGAATTCAACACGGGATGGTGTGTTGAACTCAAGGATTTGAGTGCTTGAGGCTTTTGTGAGTGTATTTAGGTGTATACCGTGCTAGACGGTTTATTTTGTAGGAAAATTATGTGGATGCTAAAACCTAGGAAGAGAGGTTGTAAGAAGAGAGGGTTTTCATGTGTGGAAAACTTGTGAGAATAGGTCGTGCGAGGGGTTGTATATATAGTAGAAGAGTCGGGGGAAATAGGAAAGACAGGGTTAAAAAACCACCCCAGGAAACCGCATAGCTCTATGCGGTTTGGTGGGCAAACCGCATAGGCTTATGCGGTTTGCTCCATGAGCCGCATAAGCTTATGCGGTTTGTCAGGCTGGTTTTAGATTGGTTTTCCAAGTTTCGTCCGAATAATATCTTTGGAGATTACGGATAATCCTTGTCTTGCACGTCAAGAAGGGTTATCAGAGGTTCCCTTAAGATATTTTGAGGGTTGCGGGCTTTGGAGTATGGGCCAAAGGCTGGGTTTAGGCTCGGTTTTGGGCCTGAGACCCGTAAAAATGAAAAGGGTGTATTTGCATAGTTTTTGTGAGATAAGGTAAGACGTGAAGCCGTATTTTTTGTAAGAGGGGGCTAAATAGCGGTTTTAGCTACCGGGCCTAAATTTAGGAATTTAGGAATGCTGAATTAGACCTTGTTAATGTAAAAGGACTAATTGTAGTGCAAAATGCCGGCTCATGCCAAATGAAGCAGGACAAGGACCTAGCTAGACTCCAAATGGACAAAATGAACGTGTATTTAAATGCGATGTGATGCGACCTGACTCATTTAACATTTCAAACGACTCAAAATGAATTCGACATTAGTTAGAACCGTTTAAGTCAACGTTAAAACATGCGTAATAAAAGTCCGTGTTACATCATAGGGTTTTGTTTGGGAGGGTACGGATATGGGTATCCACAACACCAAACCTCTTTTACGAGTCAAAACACGTAACCTCTTTTACGAGTCGTCCCACAAAAACACCAAACCTCTTTTACGAGTCAAAACACGTAACCTCTTTACGAGTCCCACAAAAACACCTAAACCTCTTTCACGAGTCAAACAAAACACCAAACCTCTTTTACGAGTCTAGCAAAACACCAAACCTCTTTTACGAGTCAAAACACGTAACCTCTTTTACGAGTCGTCCCACAAAAACACCAAACCTCTTTTACGAGTCAAAACACGTAACCTCTTTACGAGTCCCACAAAAACACCTAAACCTCTTTCACGAGTCAAACAAAACACCAAACCTCTTTTACGAGTCTAGCAAAACACCAAACCTCTTTTACGAGTCAAAACACGTAACCTCTTTTACGTGTCGTCCCACAAAAACACCAAACCTCTTTTACGAGTCAAAACACGTAACCTCTTTACGAGTCCCACAAAAACACCTAAACCTCTTTCACGAGTCAAACAAAACACCAAACCTCTTTTACGAGTCTAGCAAAACACCGAACCTCTTTTACAAGTCAAAACACGTAACCTCTTTTACGAGTCGTCCCACAAAAATGCCCAAACCTCTTTTACGAGTCTAGCAAAACACCAAACCTCTTTTACGAGTCAAAACACGTAACCTCTTTACTAGTCCCACAAAAACACCTAAACCTCTTTCACGAGTCAAACAAAACACCAAACCTCTTTTACGAGTCTAGCAAAACACCAAACCTCTTTTACGAGTCAAAACACGTAACCTCTTTTACGAGTCGTCCCACAAAAACGCGTCACCTCTTATACTAGGTATCCACTCAAGCACCATTGACGATCTGGCGGATCCCCTCAAGCAATTCGAGTCTTTTAAATACGGGTCGAGTTTTTAAGTCAATCTCTGTCAGTCTAGGGCAATCGAGTCTCCGGCGTACGACAGTTTTAACAAATCGATAAAGGAATAAGTTTGCCTACAACCCAGTTTCCCTTTTTACACACTTTTCCCATAAAAGACGCAATTTTACACCGACATACATTGCATCCCAGGAACAGCTATCCTAAGGAGGTCTAGGCCGGATACGAAGGTCCAAGTCAACAACTAAATCAAAGACACAAAGACAAAGAAGGCTCTCGACGACTAAACACCTAAGGTTCACTAGTCTGCTTGTAGTCTACTACTCCGTAACTCCGCTGCTTTTGGAGGAGGATCCATTAATTTGGAGCTCCACAGTGATCATGAATTTGATCGCGACCTGAAGTATGAGTATTCCTGGATCGCCCTCCGCGTACTCGATCGCGTGCCTAATAAGCAAACGAACTTGTCAAAGGAGTCCGGCGTGATAGACACATGATCACGAGTGACCATCGAGCCACAAAGTTTAGCAAGGTCCGAGCTCAAGCCCAAGCCACATGGGGCGTGAGAAATTCTCAAACCAAACGGGAATACAAGGAACAAAGATCAAGAACCAAAGTCACCAAAAAGCAAAATCTCGAGACTCTGAAAGCTTAAGAAGTCAAAAGCCTAGAAGCAACAGCTCAAGAATTCAAAAGCCTAGAGTCAAAAGCTCAGAAGCCAAAAAGCTTAGAAATCAATAAGCAAGGGGCCGAAGCCCCAGGGGCAAGAAGTATCAACGCCCAGAAACAAGTGGCCAAATCTTTGTAAGTCCAAATTGAAGACTCAACAGAAACAACAAACAAGCAGCCTAGATCGACTAAGGAGAACCCAACCTTAGGATGCAATTATCAAGGTTAAACACATAAGCACCCCTTTGGACCGGCGGGTCCTTAAACATGCACCTTTTCACAAAAACACCATTTGGACCGGCGGGTCCTTAAACACGCACCTTTTCACAAAAACACCCTTTGGACCGGCGGGTCCTTAAACACGCACCTTTTCACAAAAACACCCTTTGGACCGGCGGGTCCTTAAACACGCACCTTTTCACAAAAACACCCTTTGGACCGGCGGGTCCTTAAACACGCACCTTTCCACATAAACACCTTTTCACATAAACAAAGACATTTCACAAACACATCCCTTTGGAACTACGCTAGGTTTGATTCCGTACCCACGGATACGTAGGCCGCTCACCCAAGCTCAACCAACCCTTTTTACACGAAACATCCCAATGTCTAAAAGCTTCCAAAGCCAAAGACATCCTCACAAAAATCCACAAAAATCCACAAAAACGAGAGGCAGACTGTTTCTTTATCGAGACGTTAAAACAGCTACATCGAGACAAAGTTGTGTTAGACCAAGGAGTAGTACTCTGCTTTTTCATCTAACCTTGTTCATTTCGCAGGAACGACGACAAGCCACTAAAGCAACCATATGCCACCAAGCCGGAGGCTTTACCGATGCACGTGTCACAGTCACTTACATCCCTATCATCGTCCATGATTGTGTCATTTTATCGTCGACTTTTGACTATTATTTAACACATACATTTCACAAAATTTAACTGTCGCATTTCGCAGGCTCACATTAAAACACGACGTTCTTAATTCACATTTTTACGAACGTCAAAAACACCTTTTACGGTCTCACAAAATTCAGTCGTCGCATTTCGCAAGCTTACGTTAAAACACTACGTTCTTAATTCACATTTTTACGAACGTCAAAAGCGTCTTTCACGGACTCAAAATATTTTTCTCAAATGGCATATTTTGTACAAATATTTTAAGCATGCATACTCTTATTACGGGTCAAAAAAAATCTCAATCGAGATTTGTGTTCTTTTTACGACTAACAGTCTAATTGCAGGAACACTAGATGAGCAAGTCGCGAAGGTTTCAAATGAAAACGACGACACAAGCGGTCATACTACGAAACGAGGCAAAATAACCGACAAGGCTTATGGCGCCGCACGCAGGACCATTAAATCGCGAAAGCTATGCCAACAGAGAAGCTTACCATAGTCAAAAAAAATACACCTGCTATATAATCAAAGCTCGCGTACGAGGTCACATAACCTACTCGTGTCAAGCCATGGACACGAATCGACGTCATGCGACCCCTACAAGTACAGACATACAAAATATCCAAAACACGCACAAGAAGTCGCAAAGCCGACTCGCGTCAAGCCGCGATCACAAAATTGACCTGATACGAGATCCTACATGACCAAATACCCACAAATACGACCACAAAATCAAACAAGTCCATAGATATAAGCCGACGATCCTAGCATACATCCCAAATCAGCTCGCATGATCTCGACGACTAAGCTCCGCACGCAATGAGTCAATCTCGGCACGATGAGCAGCTAACTCCTGCTCACGTTGAGTCTCCGCAGCCCGGGTCCGCCCTAGATCTATCTGGCTCTGCGCAAGTGCACCTTACAACTCTGAAACGTACTTCTGCGCCTTGCAAAGCGCGATCGCTTTCTCATTCACCGCCACTCGCCACCGGTTTGCCATCCTCCACAATTTCTTGTGCACGTCCACCGTAACGTGCAAGCAAGTAACGCCTTCATTTCCTCAAATTGGGGGCTATAATCAAAAGCAGCTTCAACAACGTTTGATTAACGATTTTAGGACAAAATCTAACTCAAACTGGGGGCTATATACTACATAATACGCAACCACAGTCATACCTGCTTCACCCGAGGACTCCAACTATCCATGCCAGCATCAGTCATCGAAGATAAGTACTGCGGCAGCGCCATCGAATGCCGACAACCATCATCATGCTCAAAATCCAGACGGTCATAGAAAGGAGGAGGCTGAACCTCAAGCAGGTGCCAAAGCAAGACGCGCCCACGACGGATAGTCCTCATCCAGCCTCAGCAGAGAATCCGATTCACCCTCGCGATATACATCTCGATTTAACATCAAAGATCCTGGCCCGAACAAAGAGGACTTTAGGAGGAAACGCAGGCACAACAAATTCACCCTTAGTCGTCTGCACTAACAGCCTCTCACCCAAAAACCAATACGAGTCGTACTGGGTAGCAATGTACAACCTCTGCCGGTCACGAAGAGCAAAGCGAGTCGCAATCGACGCAGGGACATCCGCGTAATTTGCCCAAGGATTACGAACAAACTACAAAAACAAGAAATAAATCAAAAACACGCAAACACAATCAAAGCATGAACACCAAGCATAAAAGGAATACAGACTCCTTTTACCTTATCAACGGTCATCCCGTTGAACAGCACTCGAGCAGCCTCATAGGTCAGGCGAATACCTTTCCTGTTTGCCGTCGCATAGGCATGGAAAGCCGGGTACTTCGCCTTCACGGCAAATTTGTCAGGAAGCAGCGACGGGAAATGAGCATAACACCAGGACTACGAAGGACAGAAAACACGTCACCAAAGGAAGAAATAACAGCAAGAAGGCAATAATACATCACAAAAAAGAGAAAGTAAAACAATTATACCTCCATCACCAGGCCAGGGCCAACCAAGGACGGTTGAGACCCATCATCGATCTGATCAGGACGAACTGCGTCCCTGCAGAATCGGATCAGGAGACCCATGGCAGGAGTAACCCAGTCAAAATCACCCAAACTAGACAGATCCCTCAGCGCCACTAAAACAGCAGTCAATGCCCGCTCGCCTTTATCTTCGAAATGAGTGGACGTCAGGAACCACCATAACCACAACCGAGCGTTCTGCTCATGACTAACTTCACTCACCTGCTTCTTCCCCTTACATTTACAATAATCATCAAACCATGATGTCCGAGGCTGAAAAGTGTTCTTCTCATCCTTTGCACACCTAACACCGCCTCCGATCAAACGAACAACCATAGGGCTCGAGATAGCAGGACGCGCTCTGTCCCACTTAATCATCTCCTCTCCATGAGGAAGCCCCGAAACAATCGCAAGAGACGAGAAAGTAACGCCAACCTCGTACCCAGGCATATGGAACGTATTGGTGGTGTCCCAGAATCTGTCTAGCAACGCTCGAAGAACAGAAAGGTGCGAATTCACGTTCTTCTTGCGCGCCTCCTTCCACTTCGTCACCAACGGACCAAAGGCTGTGCCGAGGATTATTTTCTGTGACTCAGGAGACAACTTCTTGTTAAAAGCATCTATGACAGTACAAAAACCAGAGAAGGTCCTCATATTACCTAACTCGAAGCCAACCTTCACCCGAGTAGACAAATGCTCCAATGGGCTCCAAACCAAGCTTACACCATCCCAATCCTTAGCAACCTTCGCCCACAGTCTCGGGCCATGAGGAAACGACGGTCTCAAGCCTAGCTCATCAACCACGCCCATAAACATATTTTGCGCAGCAGCCGGCCCAGCATCGGCACCAGCCTCACCACCTACAGTACCCGCAACCTCACCCTCTGCAACCTCCTCATCAGCCTGCTCCTCCTCGGACTCAGGATCACTCTCAAAGGCACCCTCAAGTCGACGAGGAGGGCCACGCCTCGGTTTATCAACAGCAAGATCATCCCCCTCCTCAACCTCGTCAGAACTCACCTCGTCAGAAACACCAGCGCTATTACCCTCACCTCGCTCACAACTACCGCTAGCCTCCGCTGCGCGACGACCACGCGTCCGAACACCACCCTCAGCATTATCAGCAACAGCAGCCACTTTGCGCTTCCTACTAGGCCTATCATTCTCGCGACCATTCCCGCGACCTTTACCTCGACCTCTTCCAGCAGGTGCCGTGACTTTACAGCACTACCGCGCCCACGTCCGGCATCTGGCAAAGGCACTGACCCAACACCACACTCACTGACAGCGGGCCCGGTCGACTCAACAGCAGCCCCACGCCCACCAACGAAAGGCATAGGTAACTCCACAAAGAGCCTCGCAAGAACTCCGCCGCCTCTACTGCAGACGACCTACATCGCCAACGAAGGCCTGGTGGCTCCACGTCAGGTGCTTATGCTCGTAATGGAAGGCATAGGAGACTGGGAGCGACCGTACCTCGCACCGGCGTCCAAAATAGGAGGAGTTTTGAACAGATCAGACGGCGACGGACCCTCAGAAGTCGCTAAGTGATGACGCAGCTCGGATATCGGCGTACGCTCTTCCCCTGTAGGAGCGAAATTAATACTATCGATGACATCCTGCATAGCACTGGTCGTAGGTATCACGATCTCAGGGTCACCTGCACCGAGTCAAGGAACACTCTTAAGCAACGCAGCCATGTGATAAGACAAAATACAATTCAATCAAAGCAAGTTCATAACCAACAGAAGAATGCACATGTACAAAGGCAACAGAAAAACAAGCTTTAAGCCTATCTTCGACAGAAAAGGCTAAAACAAAGCAGAAACGCAAGAATGCATATTTCACGATACAGATGCGATGCTTACGTCATACACATTTAATCCAAGAGACAAGGATGCACAAAGACAGAGAAAAATCAAGCAGAACAACAAAAAACAAGCTTCAGGCCTATCTTTGACAGAAAAGGCTAAAACAAAGCAGAGACCCGAAAATGCGTACTTTATGACACATGCCTAACGTATGCGGCATACACAGCAAATCTGAAAAGCAACGATGTGCAAGAGCAAAGAAAAAGCAGACGAAACAGCAAAAAAACAAGCTTTAAGCTTGTTTTTGACAGATAAGGCCAAAACAACTTAGGAATACAGAAATGCGTATATTATGACACATATACGGCATATACGTCATACGCAACCAATACAAGGAGCTAGAAAGTACAAAAATGACAAAAAAACAAGCAAAACAGCAGAGAATACGCTTTAGGCTTATTTTTGACAGATAAGGCTAAAACGGCGCAGAGACCCAGAAATACCCAGTGCATGACACGTATACGACACACAAGTCATAATAAACACCCACAAAAAGTTTCGTACAAAAATCATGTCCCGAACACCTCGACTGAATAGCTTTTATAAAACACACGCAAGCTACAAAAACGGCCTTTTCATGACCTTTTTCTTGACCAGGGAAGCCCTAACCTCCCACGAACCAATACTTTAGCCAACCCAGACGGCCTGCATGACAATACATCCAAGACTCGAAGCACGAGAAGCAAGAAAGACGAGTTCAAGAAGCCTAACTCAACTACACAAAAACACTCTTTACGAGTCACAAATCAAAATACGTATACTACTCACGAGTTAAATACGTATATTTTCAAAAACAAATACACTCTTTACGAGTCACAAAATCAAAAATACGTATACTCCTCACGAGTTCAATACGTATATTTTTCAAAACAAATACACTCTTTACGAGTCACAAATCAAAATACGTATACTCCTCACGAGTTCAATACGTATATTTTTCAAAACAAATACACTCTTTACGAGTCACAAAATCAAAAAATACGTATACTCCTCACGAGTTAAATACGTATATTTTTCAAAACAAATACACTCTTTACGAGTCGCAAAATCAAAAATACGTATACTCCTCACGAGTTCAATACGTATACTTTTTAAAACAAATACACTCTTTACGAGTCGCAAAATCAAAAATACGTATACTCCTCACGAGTTAAATACGTATATTTATCAAAACAAATACACTCTTTACGAGTCGCAAAATCAAAAATACGTATACTCCTCACGAGTTAAATACGTATATTTTTCAAAACAAATACACTCTTTACGAGTCGCAAAATCAAAAATACGTATACTCCTCACGAGTTAAATACGTATATTTTTCAAAACAAATACACTCTTTACGAGTCGCAAAATCAAAAATACGTATACTCCTCACGGGTTCAATACGTATATTGTTCAAAACAAATACACTCTTTACGAGTTACAAAATCAAAAATACGTATACTCCTCACGAGTTAAATACGTATATTTTTCAAAGCAAATACACTCTTCACGAGTCAAAAGTCAAAAATACGTATGCTCCTCACGAGTTAAATACGTATATTTTCAAAAACAAATACACTCTTTACGAGTCACAAAATCAAAAATACGTATACTCCTCACGAGTTCAATACGTATATTTTTCCAAACAAATACGCTCTTTACGAGCTAAAAATCAAAAATACGTATACTAGCTCCTCACGAGTTCAATACGTATATTTTTCAAAACAAATACACTCTTTACGAGTCACAAAATCAAAATACGTATACTCCTCACGAGTCAAATACGTATATTTTCAAAAACAAATACACTCTTTACGAGTCACAAATCAAAATACGTATACTACTCACGAGTTAAATACGTATATTTTCAAAAACAAATACACTCTTTACGAGTCACAAAATCAAAAATACGTATGCTCCTCACGAGTTAAATACGTATATTTTCAAAAACAAATACACTCTTTACGAGTCACAAAATCAAAAATACGTATACTCCTCACGAGTTCAATACGTATATTTTTCCAAACAAATACGCTCTTTACGAGCTAAAAATCAAAAATACGTATACTAGCTCCTCACGAGTTCAATACGTATATTTTTCAAAACAAATACACTCTTTACGAGTCACAAAATCAAAATACGTATACTCCTCACGAGTCAAATACGTATATTTTCAAAAACAAATACACTCTTTACGAGTCACAAATCAAAATACGTATACTCCTCACGAGTTAAATACGTATATTTTCATACACTCTTTACGAGTCACAAATCAAAATACGTATACTCCTCACGAGTTCTGTTGGCTCCGCGATTAGTTTTGATATTGTCAAGTTATTTATTTCTATATCGTATATCACTTGGTCGTTTGTTTGAGTTCGTAATGCGTAGGTCTCAAAGTACAAAAGAGGAGAATGAAGATGAGAAAGACGAGCTTCGTATCAAGTCAAGACTTTAGGACTATAATTTGTAAAGTGACTTAACGAAGCTATGCACTACAAATCTTAGTAGTAATGTTATAATAACGTGCTTGCATGTTGAAGTAACATTAGTACTATAAAATGTTTTCTCTAAATATCTTTTTCAATATTTTCTAAAGAATTATCCTGTGCTTAAAAGTCTTCTATATTTTTGTTATGATATATGAGAATCTCTTTACTCATCTTAGAATTAGATTTGAATATATTTTACTATGTAAAATATATAAAAATCTAATTGTAAAAGATGTGCAAAATATATCTTATATGTTGTGATCTTGCAATATATTTTTTTTTTTGATAATTCCCCTCTATAAAACTTATTCTCTACAATATTATTATTTCGAAAATCATATTGTTTATCCTTGCTCTTTGGCCGAAAATATCTTGAGTCTTTTTAATATTTTCGGATCATATAATATATTTTCAAAGGATGTTTTTCTAAATAATATATTGTAATATCTTTGTATTATGGCCGAAAATAATTGTGATTTATATTCATATTTTCGGTTTACTCAATATTTTTATAAGGATTATTTTCTAAATAAAATGGCATAATATCTTGTATTTTCTAACTAGACTAATATGTCTAAATACATTCTTGGAAAACAAGTTATCTTGAGTATCTTCCTAATTATCTTATAATCCATCTTAATCTTTTTAATTAGGAAGTTTGCTTTTTTAAAACAATATTATTCTTATAATATCTTCTCCTTGATTAGTAAGTAATTGCAAATAATAGTGTTGTATCATTTTGCACGTGTAACTATAAGTACACACGTTCCACTTTGCAAAATGATTAACCAAGCCAATTACATACAATTGAAGATAATCTAAGTCTTTCAAAAAGGTTTCTAATTTACATTTTGCAAAAACATTTTGTACCGTGCTCTTCATTTCTTATTTGCAAAACATTTGTTTCGATTTTGAAAGAACTTAAAACGTGTGCTTTGGTTTTAAAATCTTATTTTTAAAGTGCATAGTTACGATAAGACTCTCTAGACAATTGAATTGTATTTTCATTTGATTGAGAGACTTGTAACAAAATCATTTGTAAGAGATTAACATCTCAAAAAGAGAAAGAAGCTTCACACTAGGATTAGGGTTAGTCTCTAGTGTTTGTTAATTATTTATTGTAAGTTAGGCCGGAGTAGGTGCTCTTGATAAATAATTAATAAGAAGAAGGGGTGGATGTAGGCTTTTCAATTGGGCCGAACCACGTAAATCATTGTGTCATTTATTTTCCGCAATTTACTTTCACGCTTTAATATTTCCGTTGCAAAATTTTAAGAGGTCCAATCCTATATTCACCCCCCCTCTAGAGTATTGTCGGGCCCTTGAACTCTACAATTAGTATCAGAGCCTTGTGCTCTTGATAGCTTTACCGCTAAAGAGGTGATCCAATACTCTAGTTTTGATATTTCAATTTTTTTTTATTTTCTTTCAAAATTTCGGCCTACCTTCTTTTGTTTTAAAAAAATGGAATCAAGTGATACCATTAAGTATCCTATTTTTGATGGTAAAGATTATAGTCATTGGAAAAATCAAATGAGAAATCATATAAAAGGTGTCGATTTTGAATGTTGGAGAATCATAGTCAAAGGACCCATTGCTATACTTTCTACTGATTTGAAAAGTGAAAAGCAAGAAGATGACTATGATGAGAAAGATTTTAAAACGGCTCAAAAGAATTTCAAAGCTTTAACCATGTTACAAAGAGGATTAACCAAAGAAATTTCTAATCGTTTTTCATCATCTGCCAGTGCTAAAGTAATTTGGGATAGTCTTGAGGCAAACATATGCCTTAATACATACGGTGTTGAAACAACAAAAGGTAGACCTTACAAAGACTTGTGCTTAATGGGAAAGGCTAATTCGGATGAAGAAATCGAGGTAACCTTCAATAAATGCAAAAATAAGTTTTTAAAGATGTCTAAGGATAGAATTTTAGAAATTTTTGAAGGTGTTTATAATACTTGTGTTAATCAAGAAACTTATATTAAAAACCTTGAAGATGACAATTGCTCTCTAAGTGAAAAGGTCAAAAAACTTCGCTCTAAGATAAACGTAAGTTCACCAAATGTTTCAAAGCAAAGCTTTGACACATATGTTGAGCCTACGCCAAACTTAGATCAAAGTAAGTATGACCTTGACTCTAATTACGCTTCCGAAGATGATAACTCGTCCATAAACTCTGAAAATACCGAAAGTTCGTTTGGTGATGTTAGTCTAACACGAGATGATGTTACCATACCATCACCCGAAGTTGCTGAACCTCAAGTCAGTGTTACTCCAACATCTGACCAGATAAAGGAAACCCTAGATGAGGTTAACCTAACATCTGAAGAGGATATACCGGCTTTGGAGGATGTTACAGTAACATCATCATGTGTTGAACGAAATCATGAACTTGAAGAGAAGGTTAAATTGTTGAATAATCAAGTAAATAACCTCACTAATGAACTTATTCAACAACAATCTAGCTTTAAAGTTATGAAGTCATCGTTTGTAAAGAAAATTATCGATCTTCAAACCGAGTTAAGTAAAAAGGAATCTACCATTAGTAAAGAAGTCGAATCGTGTAGTAATTGTGACAAGTTGAGTAAAGAAAAGGAAGAACTTAATGAGAAACTAAAAGAAGCTTTTAATGTTAGTAAGAAATGGGAAGCTAGTCAAGAAGTCCTTAACTTTTTAACTCAACAATCTAATCGACATCATAAAGAAGGTTTAGGTTATCAAACTAGATGTCGCGTAGAACATGTTAAGAAAATGAACGAACCTACTAACCGTGATTTTCGCAAAAGACAGTATGTTGGTCTTCCCGAATATAAAATTTGTAACTTTTGTGGAAAAACGGGTCATTATGTTAATTCGTGTAAAAAACGTGACATGCACTATAAAAGAAATAAGGATTATGTCAAAACTAGTTATGATAACATGTCTAAACCTAAAACTCAACATAATCATGAATTTACTAAAAAGAAGTATGAATCTTTTGATCCTAACTTGTACTATAATCATAAACATAAGTATGTTGTTAAACGTGTTTGGATTCGTAAAGATTTACTTCCCGAGGTAACTAATAGGAGAGGACCCAACTTTGTGTGGGTACCAAAATCACAAAAGTAACTTTTTGTAGGAAGTAGTGAGAGGAAGAAACCAATGGTACTTGGATAGTGGTTGCTCGAGGCACATGACTGGAGATAAAAGCAAGTTCCTCTCACTTGAGACTTATGAAGGTGGAAGTGTGACGTTTGGAGATAACGGTAAAGGAAAAACCATTGGAATTGGTCGAGTTGGAATCTCCAAAACACACTCCATTGATAACGTGCTACTTGTACAAGGACTTAAGCATAACCTTCTAAGTATCTCACAGTTGTGTGATCGTGGGAATAGAGTTGTGTTTCATCCAAGTGTGTGTCGAATCCTTCGTGAAGGATCTAGCCACTTTATACTTGAAGGAAGAAGAAAGAATAATGTTTATGTCGTTGACATAGAAAGTATTCCTTCTATATCCTTCAAGTGTATGAGTGCGGTCACGAACGATCACTCTTTATGGCACAAGAGATTCGGCCATATTAACACACATTGCTTAAAGAGATTGAAGAAATGGGAACTTGTTGAAGGACTTCCCGCCGTGAAGTTTGACACCAATAAATTGTGTGGCACGTGTATACGTTGTAAACACGTGAGATCATCGTTTAAGTCTAAAAACGTGGTAAGTACTTCCAAGCCACTTGAATTAGTTCACATGGACTTATGTGGACCAATGAGAGTTAGTAGTAGAGCCGGTGCTAGATATGTTTTTGTTCTAGTGGACGATTATTCGAGATTTGTTTGGCCAATTTTCTTAAGCTCCAAAGATCATACCTTTGATGAATTTGTGTGCTTGATAAAATTAGCTCAAAACAAATATTCGCATAATCTTGTATCTATAAGAACGGATCATGGTACCGAGTTCGACAACCAAGCCTTCGTTGAATATTGTCGAGAGCATGGTATCGATCATAACTTTTCAGCTCCTAGAACTCCTCAACAAAATGGAGTAGTTGAAAGAATGAATCGAACCATAGAAGAGATGTCACGCACTATGTTACTTTGTAGCGGTTTGCCTAGAAACTTTTGGGCAGAAGCCGTGAATACCGCATGTTATATACACAACCGTGCTATGATTAGACCAATCTTGAAGAAAACCCCTTACGAACTACTAAGAGGACGAAAACCAAACATATCCCATCTAAGATGTTTTGGAAGTAAATGCTTCATACATAATAATGGTAAAAATAGATTGGGAAAGTTTGATCCTCGTAGTGATGAAGGAGTTCTCTTGGGTTATTCTAATCATAGTAAGGCGTATCGTGTATATAACAAGCGAACAATGTGCGTAGAGGAAAGTATACATGTCGTGTTTGATGAAAACGACACTCTCGAACAATATGAAGGAGAAGACTTGGAAGAAGAGGAAGATCCAGATTTCTGGCTTACTCGCAAAGACTTACCCGAATTAGAAGACAAAAACGATGAGAAACCAATTATTGGAACCGACGCTGAAAAGGCTCAAAAGTCAGACTTGAACGACACTCAAGTTAAGGATGATGTTAATGTTACTTCTTTATCTAACTCTAACGACTTCTCAAAAGATTCGTTGGAAGCCGATGTTAAGGCAACATCAAAAGAAACATCCAGCTTGAATTCAGGGGGAACATCTGACGTTACAGACAATGTTAAGGTAACATCAGACAAAAATCCAAAAAACGTTCCAACAACACTCAAGAAATGGAAACATCAAAGTTCTCACCCCACGGATGTGATACTTAGTGACTACAACAAAGGTATACAAACGCGTAAGTCCATCATGAATAATTACTGTGTGCTAAACTCGTTTCTCTCTACCATTGAACCTAACAACATCAAAGTTGCACTAACCGATTCCGATTGGATAGTTGCAATGCAAGATGAGTTACGACAATTTGAGAAAAACAAAGTTTGGCACTTGGTACCTAGGCCTCCGAATCGTAAAGTTATTGGTACTCGTTGGGTCTTTAGAAATAAACTTGACGATTCGGGAGCCATTGTGAGGAATAAGGCAAGGCTAGTGGTGCAAGGCTATAACCAACAAGAAGGCATTGATTTCGACGAAACCTTCGCACCAGTAGCCCGTTTAGAAGCGATTAGATTACTAATTGCCTTTGCCGCTCACAAAGGATTTAAACTCTATCAAATGGATGTTAAGACCGCCTTTCTTAATGGCTATTTGAAAGAGGAAGTGTATGTTGAGCAACCCCCCGGTTTTCAAAGTAATGAATTTCCAAACCATGTGTTTTTTCTCGACAAAGCTCTTTACGGTTTAAAACAAGCCCCTAGGGCATGGTATGACCGTTTATCTCAGTTTTTACTTAAAAATGATTTCAAACGTGGCTCTGTCGATAAAACCTTATTTTTAAAAACCAAGGGGTCAGACATTTTAATTGTTCAAGTTTATGTTGATGATATTATTTTCGGTGCTACTAATGAAAGTTTGTGTAGTGATTTTTCAGACCTAATGCAATCTGAATTTGAAATGAGTATGATGGGAGAATTAAGTTTCTTCCTAGGTCTACAAATCAAGCAAACTAAGGAAGGTATAATGATACATCAACAAAAATACATCAAGGAGTTGCTCAAGAAATATGGTATGGAGAATGGTAAGGTTGTAGGGATCGGATCCCATTCACTAATCAAATATTAGTGTAAATCAAATTACTCTAATTTGATGAGCAAGATCTATGTGGTTACATAAATACTTTGTTACAAGTTTATAGAAATTTATACCTTTCACAAAGGGAAATATGGGCACAAAACTAGAACTCCCTTCTAGTTTTGTTTCTTGAGCTAAAGTTTAGGATGATCCTCCAAAACCGAGTTTCCAAGATAGGAAACCTCCTTCTTGTTGCACCCAAGAAGTACACCAAATTTATTAGTGATTTTGATCTAGAAATCACTAATAAACACTTGATAATATGTGAATAATATTATTACTACTAACTCTTAGTAGTATATAGAGAAAATTAGAATCATATTCTAAGTTTTAGAGAGAATATTAGAGAGAAAGAAAGTGAATTGCATGAATAATGAATTTGACTCTTAGCCTTGTATTTTGTAGTCAAAACAACAAAATGAAGAGTGTGTCATACACTCACATGGGCCGGCCAAATGCCAAGAGAGAGGAGAAGAGTGTAAGAGTTTATCCTAGCTAAGAAGAATTGTATGCATTGTAATGAGTATGTCTACCATGCATGCAATACCATAGACTAGGAACAAACAAATAAGACAAAGAGGGAATCATCCATTCCCACTTGTCTTGGACGGTCCAAATGAGGGCTTTGGGTCCAATTTGTTTTTCCAATATTTGTCCCACAAATACTTATAATTTATCACTTAATTATCTAACATAATAAAGTGTAAATTAATTAAACTCTTCCTTAATATACATGTACTTTACACATATATTAAAAATGTACTTTTACTAATCTCATTAGTAAAATATACACGATTAGTGAATTAACACTTAATCACTAATTCTCATCTCCTCAATTAATTTTATCGATATAAAATTAAATCACTCGAGTTCACAACTCGATTTCTCTCAAAATTAATTCACCGACTAACCGTTAGTCGAATTATCAAGTCACTAATCTAATTGTATCTCATACAATTAATTAGCTTCATATTTGGAGTACGTTCCTATAGGTGTGACTTAAAGGGATCAATTGATCACCGCCGTTCTCACGACAATAACGTCAAACTCTAGTCAGCCAATCGTTATTGATTTACGTTAATCAATTGACAATAATACAGGATTATCCCCATGTATTCCTTAATTGAGATTTATTATGTAATCGCACTATTGTGGAGGACACTTACTCCAACAATCTCCCACTTGTCCGAGACAAGTTGTGCATTACCGATTCTCATGTCCGTTTCACATCTCCCACTCGATGCAAGGTGTCTTACAGGTCGTACTTGCATCCTGAGATATATATCGTGGGTGGTTTCCTCGATAAGGAGAGTAGCTGTCTGACCGGGGAATCTACCGTAGATTCTTACCGAGCGTACACGCATTTTCGGCGACTACTACTCGAGTGGCCCAAAGATGTTTTACCCTGACGAGGGTGGACATTTCCTTCCACTCGATTGATCTTGTATAATGCAGATCACCATGACCCCAAAGATGCCCTTATAGCCCCTTTCACGGCATGGCTTAGGACAAAAATGAAAGTCACTCTAAACCGCACCGACTCATAATCACCCACCAAAGAATCGACTAAAGGAATACTATAGAATTCCCACCACGACCAGTGTTTCAATCTCATTGAAAAGGAATTCTATAAGCGTCACGATCCGACAGTGTCTCACGATCTGTCTATGCAAACGAGCAAATATCACATATGACCCTATGGTGTTGAACCCACCATCGAACGACTTGCAATCTAGTCTCTTCGAGACGTCACCTCATATGAGAGACTAGGGACCAAATACTTAGTTTATACCGTTCACTTGAATATGTTCAAAGTTGTCACACAACTATTCGGATAAACAAAGTATGCATTCAAAATGACTTTAAAAGAGTAAATATACTCTAAACAATGAATGTTATTTTCATATATGTAATAGGATACTTTATCCATTACATATCTCAAAAACTAAAGGAAATCAGGCATACGCCTCAACCCCATAGAGGCGGTGTGAGCGTCATGCTTAGTCCTCGAAAGAGGCTTGGTTAAAGGATCAGCGATCTCATCGTCTGTCCCAACCTTACAAATATATATTTCCTTCATTTCCACATTATCTCTTATAACATGGTATTTCCTCAAAACGTGTCTAGACTTATTACTAGACTTGGGCTCCTTTACATGAAAGATGGCCCCCACTATTATCACAATAAATAGTGATTGGATTTGCGGTACTTGGGACTACACTTAGTCTACCCAAGAACTGCCGAATCCATACAGCTTCTTTAGCGGCTTCCGAAGCTGCCAAATATACAGCTTCTGTTAGTTGTAGAATCCGCAGTGACACTTTGCTTGAAACTTTTTCAGCAAATAGCACCCCCATTCACCAAAAGACATAGCCGGATTGGGATTTCAGATCATCCCCATCGGTTTGGAAACTTGCATCCGTGTAACACATTACACGTAGCTCAAGTTCTCCTCCAAACACTAGAACCGAATCCTTAGTTCTTCTCAAGTACTTAAGGATGTTCTTTACAGCTATCCAGTGACTCTCACGGGGATTAGCTTGATACCGGCTCGTCATGCTCAAGGCGAAAGCGACATCGGGACGAGTGCACATTATAGCATACATGACTGATCCTGCAGCGGAAGCATGAGGGATCAATTCCATGCGTTCAATTTCCGCAGGAGTCGTAGGACATTGAGATTTCTTCAATGTTATTCCTACACTCATCGGAAGAAATCCTCTCTTGGAGTCTTTCATATTGAACCTATCAAGAATCTTATCAATATAAGTTTCTTGACTTAATGCTAGTATCCGTTTGGATCTATCTCTATAGATCCGGATACCCAAGATGCGTTGTGCCTCTCCCAAGTCCTTCATTTGGAAATGGTTTCCCAATTCCACCTTTACCGAATTTAGATTTGGAACATCATTTCCAATCAGTAGTATGTCATCCACATACAAAACAAGGAAAGTCACTTTACTCCCACTAAACTTCATGTATAAACAAGGTTTCTCGGTACTTCGAGCGAAACCCTTTTGTTTTATGACATGATCGAATCTATGAATCCAACTCCTTGATGCTTGCTTAAGACCAAAAATGGATCTCTTAAGCTTGCATACTTTCTTAGGGTTGGATGTATCTACAAAACCTTCAGGTTGTGTCATGTACACTTCCTCTTCTAGAATCTCATTCAAGAAGGCGGTTTTTACATCCATTTGCCATATTTCATAGTCATGAAATGCGGCAACCGCTAAGATTATCCATATGAATCGAAGCATAACAACCGGTGCAAAGGTTTCATCATAATGAATACCTTGGACTGGTGAAAAGCCCTTTGCCACCAATTTAGCTTTGTAAACATCAATATGTTTATCTATGCCGAGTTTGATTTTGAATATCCATTTACACTGAAGGGGTCTCACTCCTTCAGGTAAATCTACCAAGTCCCAAACTTGGTTCTCGTACATAGAATCCATTTCGGATTTCATGGCCTCAAGCCATTGTTCGGAGTTGGGGCTACTAATAGCCGCCTTGTAGGTTGAGGGTTCGTTGCTTTCGAATAACAACAAATCACCCTCCTCCTCGATGTTACCGAGGTAGCGGTCAGGTTGATGACTAATTCTTCCTGACCTCCTATGGATTACAATGGATTACAACCGTGTCAGAAGACGAGGGAACGGTTTCCTCGTTTTCTACCTCGGTTTGTGGCTCTAGAACTTCATCAAGTTCAAATTTTCTCCCACTCTGTTTCATAGAAATATATTTATTTTCTAGAAAACAGCATCACGAGCCACAAACTCTTTGTTCTCGTGAGGGTTGTAGAAGTAATAACCACACGTTTCCTTAGGATAACCTACAAATAGGGAACCTTTCCCGTCCATATCTCATATGGAGTCTTATTCGATTTAGTGAGAATACAGTAGATGATTGATTAAAGCCCCAAAACGATCCAGGAAGCTCACTTTGACTCATCATAGACCGAACCATATCTAATAAAGTTCGGTTTCTCCTTTCTACAACACCATTCAACATTGGCGTGCCCGGAGGAGTCCATTGTGATACTCTATCACAATTCTTAAGATGTGAATCAAACTCATTACTTAGATATTCGCCACCACGATCTGATCGTAGTGCTTTTATCCTTTTGTTCAATTGGTTCTCAACCTCATTTTGAAATTCTTTAAATTTCTCAAAAGCATCACTTTTATGCCTTATTAAGTAGACATAACCATATCTACTTAAGTCATCGGTAAAAGTAATGAAGTAATGATATCCTCCTCTAGCGGTGATGTTTAATGGACCACACACATCGGTATGTATGAGTCCTAAAACCTCACTTGCTCGTATCCCTTTACCGCTAAAGGGTTGACACGAGTCATCTTGCCTAAGAGGCAAGACTCGCATGTACCATATGATTCGCAATCAAATGGTTTGAGAACCTTGTTCTCAACAAGTCTCTTTATGCGTCTATTGTTTATGTGACCTAAACGACAATGCCAAAGGTAGGATTTGTTTGATTCATTCGTTTTGAGCTTCTTGTTCTCTATATGATAAACATCATTGACATTATTCAAAAGATAAATACCTCCAATTGAAATGGCTTCCCATAAACCATTTCATTAAATGAAAAAGTACATCGATTGTCCTTAATCATAAAAGTCTTCCGTATCAAACACGGAGACGGAGATAATGTTTTTAGAGTTGGTACAAAATAACAGTTATTTAAATACAACTCTAAACCACTAGCTAGAGCGAGTACGTAAGTTCCCATGGAAATGGCCGCTACTCTAGCTCCATTACCCATGCGGAGATCTACATCTCTCTTGGCCAGTGCTCGCACGTTTCTCATCCCTTGCAAGTGATTGCAAAGATGAGATCCACATCCGGTATCTCATACCCATGTAGAAATGCAAGCATGATTTATGTCAATCATATAAAGACTAGAAGGAACAATATCTTTGGATGTCGCACATCCAACTTTCTTTTCCTTCAAGAACTTGGGACAATTGCGCTTCGAACCACCGGGTTTGGGCTTGCTATTCTCAATAGCTTTCCCTTTACCCTTATCTTCCTTGTACCGAGCTTTATAGGCTCCCTTCCCTCTCATAACCCCAATGTTTATGTTCTTCAATCTCATTGAAGGAACATCTTTTCTCTCAATCTCATTCACTTTCATGCTCTCTTGTTGAAGCACATCATCGTCACTCTAGTGAATATCTCATATGCACTTTTGTGAGTAACGAAGCGAATTTTGAGAGAATGTGACATTGACCAAATTAAAACACTTTTAACGTCATTGTCAACCTGTGGATACCCATATCCGTACCCTCCCACACAAAACCCTGTGATGTAACACGGACTTTTATTACGCATGTTTTAACGTTGACTTAAACGGTTCTAACTAATGTCGAATTCATTTTGAGTCGTTTTAAATGTTAAATGAGTCAGGTCGCATCACATCGCATTTAAATACACGTTCACTTTGTCCATTTGGAGTCTAGCTAGGTCCTTGTCCTGCTTCATTTGGCATGAGCTTCGCATTTGCACTACAATTAGTCCTTTTACATTAACAAGGTCTAATTCAGCATTCCTAAATTCCTAAATTTAGGCCCGGTAGCTAAAACCGCTATTTAGCCCCCTCTCACACAAAATACGGCTTCACGTCTTACCTTATCTCACAAAACTATGCAAAATACACCTTTTTCATTTTTCAGGGTCTCGGGACCGAATCCGAGCCCAAGCCCAGCCTTTGGCCCGCACTCCAAAGCCCTAGTCAAACTCCTTCGACCATATGGGTATCCACAGAGCCCCCAGTTTGACTGAGCTCGGACTAGAGCGCTAGTCAAACTCCTTCGACCATATCCGGACCATTACAGTCTCGATACGGTCAGCGGAACGAAGCATGTGTCTATGGGTGAGACGAGGACTTCGAACCGAGCTACGCGGGGAGGGACGTGCGCATTTTAAGGACTTGGCGGTCCGTGCATACTATAAGGGCCTGCCGGCCTGCTGGGCGTCTTCAGTGTAATGCCTTTGTATATGCCTGGTGCTGATGCTTGTAGTGTCTTCATGTAGCGCATGTGTAAAAAGGGGCTAAAGTGCAGGGGTGCGTGTGCTTATAAGGTGTATAATTGAGGAAGGGTGTTTATGTAGGTGTCGGTGTAGGTCTCGTGAAAGAGCGCATGTGCAAGGGTGCAAGGATGTAGGGGTGTCTAATCTCGCCTAGGAGCGTATGTAAGGGTGCGATACTTGTGTTTGAATGTGTTTTGCAAGGTATTTGTGCTTAAACTCGCCGAGGAGCGTCTATGTAGAGTAGCTGCATGTGATTGCCTTCCGTTTGGGGAGGAAACGATGTAAATGCTCGTGAAGAGCGTTCGTGCGTCTGCTTCTGTACCGTACATTAAATGCTTAATATACGCGTATGGCGGACTGTGGGTGACGCCTTAACCCAAGTACGGGGCGTACTTGGAGTTGCATTAGGGCTAGGATGGATTAGGAATCGAAAAGTAGGCGTAAAACGAGAAAAACCGCAGAAAAACCAAGTGCTGAAACCGCATAGCCTTATGCGGTTCAGGGAGCAAACCGCATAAGGTCATGCGGTTTCCCGGGCCGGGAGAGTCAGTATAAAGCTCGAGCAAACCGTGTTCATGCTTCACTTATCATTTACGGTTTCATTCTCTAAAACGTCATTTTTCGATTTCTCAACCGATTTTGCTCATTTTCTTGCGTTGTCTTGCTATGGAGCAGGTAATGTTCCATTTTAGCTTGTTTTTGCGTTATTTGTCGTTGTAATTAGCTAGTTTTGCCTTGAAATATTGAAAAGACGGGTTTTGAATGAAAACCCGTGTTTTGCTCGAAACTTGCCATTTGAATGCTTGAAATTGTCGCCATTGTGTTGCATTATGCCATGTGAACATGTATGTGTGAATTGATTACGGTTTGGATCGTCTTAATGCCCAAAACGTGCAATCTAGGGTTCGGGCCCGAAAGCGAGCCCGGATTTTCCGACCCGGAATTTCAATTAAACTTCGGTGTAGGATGCCCATAGTGTGTATAGCATGCCTATAGCGTTAATTTTGCGAAAATGTTGAGCTAAGTCTTTCAATTCGCCGTCTTAAGTCGTAGTTATACGGAGTAATTAGGACGAATTGGGGGTTTTTGATCGGGGTGACCAAAATGCAATTGCTTGTAGTAGTTTGTTGTTAGCGGCTATTATGGCGTGTTGAAACCATAAAGTTGCAATTTTGAGGTGTAGAGAACGGTTTTCGGCTTAATTGTGAATTAGGCCTAGAAATGCTCTGCGTAGTGTATAATGCAACGTGTAGAGGAATGTATATGTATGTATTATGTGTATATTATTGTTGTGTGTGTGCGTATTATTTGTGTATAATGTATGCCAAGTTGGGTGCTTGCATGTATTATAGTTATATGTATTTGTCGTGTTGGTTGCAGGAGAAGGTTCTGGTTATGTTACGAGGTCAAGGGCTCGTAAAAGCACGGGATCGAGGTCGGAGGAAGCCCCCAGTTCGAGTCGTATAAGGCGTTCTTATAGTGAGAGGGAGGCCGACCCTCGTGACTTGCGCACGAGACGTGGTCGATCCACGGGGTAGGGCCGCAGAATGTCCCTATGCACGATCCCGAGGAGGAGGACGCGCTTGCCCAAGAGCTAGTAGATGAGGTGGAAGCGGAGTTGGACGTTGTCGAGGAGGAGGCCGAGGAGGCGGAGGAGGCTGCGCCTAGGGCGAGTGGCGCTAGGCCGCGGAAGTCGCGCGCGAACGGGGCCTTTGCGAAGGGTTGGGACGGACATAACCTTACTGGCTCCGGAGAGGCACGCTTCTATCGAGCGGCGATGGGTTAGCGAAGGGTCCGATGAGGACCTTTTCGCTTCTCGTCCGTGATGTGTGCGTTGAGGAGAGGCCACGGGGCGCAAGCAGGTGTTCTGCCTTGATGCTTTCGGCCCGTTGGTTGGCCATTGGAGGAGATCGCAAGGAAGAAGCGACGCCGAACCCGGCGCCGATCGGGGGCCTTTCTAGATGTATTGGGACACCACGACGACGTTCCATATGCCCGGCTTCGAAGCCGGCATTACCTTGTCTGAGTATGCGGTTATCACGGGGTTGCCGTTTGGGGACCGTGATATGAGTTTTGATTTTGCGCCGTCCGTTGTGGACGAGGTTGTGACTGCTGCGGTTGGCGGCGGTCTGGAGGTGGTTTGTGAGGGTGCACCACCATATACCTTCAAGACGAGCTACATCTTGGAGTATTTTGAGGGGATGACCGAGTATGGCCCCTCGGAGTGGAGCGACGAGCAGAATGCTCGTATGTGGTTGTGGTGGTTCGTCGGTCTGCCGTAGCCGGCGATAAGAGGCGGCGGGCATCGACCTCGGTCCTTATGCATCTCCTGGATTGGGATGCAATGGGGACGTTTGATTGGGTGACACCGTCTCTGGGTCTGTGCATTCGCTTCTGCATGGATGCGGTGAGGCCGCGGGTGATGAGCAGGGTCGAGGCGCCCTTGGTCTCGCTGGATTCTTGATGGAGATGCGTATTGATTTTGTTTTTGTTTTAGGTGCTCGGTTGCTTTCTTGTTGTTTTTGTAATGTGTATTTGCTTCTTGCGTGTGCAGTCGTGGATTCTTAGTCATTTTCCGTTTCTGCTTCCCCCGCATGCCGCAACGATCGCGAGGGAGTACCCGGCGGTACGTACTTGGGGTACGTGCAACCGGGCTGCGTTCAACAGGTCCTATGATGAGGTTCGGGTGCGTCTGAACCTTATGGAGTTTAGGCAGGTTTGTATTTGAATCATTTTAAATAGAATGTACTTGAAATGATTGCATGTGCTTTTGATGATGTTATTGCTTCTGTTTGCAGTTCGAGCCCTTTCCGTGGAATCGGTATGCAGGTATTCCTGATGGCATTGGAGCTAGGTTTGCGGTGCGTGATACCCAGCGTCTGTACTTGGGGACGCCGTACGGGCCGGTTTGGTATCTCGGGGAGCGTTTGGTCTATCAGGCCGGGTGGCCGGCTCCAATGGTGCCTAGGGATCCGCCGAGTGTCCTGTTCCAGCGAGGGGTTTCCGCACAGGATCGGGTGGCGTTGTACGGAGAGGGGGAGTCGGTGGGTCTTCGTCTCCGGGGAAGACTACGGCCATTCTTTGAGTCTCGGCTTGCTTGTGGGCCGATCGAGTGCACGTTAGATTCTTTGTTGCTATGTGCGTAGGATAAAACTTTGCGAAAAAGCGAAAAATTTCCCTGACGTATTTGTTTTGTAGAAGTTTGATCCCGAGATGGCGGAGCAGCCTACCGACTTCCCTACCACGATCGAGTATGAGGACTCGGGTGTGCGTCGTACCTTTGTGTTGCCTACGTACTTGCCGGTGACTACTGACGCGGGGATGGACAGCTGGACGGGTAAGGTGAAGAAGGTATGTATTTTTGTGTTTGTATGTGTATGTGTATGAGCCCCCAGTTTGATCGAGGTATGAAATATAGCGAAGATCAAACTAGTGAGAGTCTGTTTTTGCGGTTACCCCCTCGAGTTTGTCCCAATTTGAGTGAAATTAGGGCAAAGTGGGGTGCCTGTGATAGGTTTTGAAATTTCCCCCTAAGTTTGGCTTGATTTGAGTGAAATTAAGGCAAAATGGGAAGAGTTGTGACGTGTGTTTGTGTAATGTGTTGCAGGTGGCCAAGGAGGTGCACAAGAAGCTGTGGAGGGCAGCTAACAGGTGGAGGATGGCCTGGGCTGAGCAGACTGCTCAATTGTGTCAGTCGTCCGAGAGGCGGCTCGGGATTCGCCGGGAGTTTAACGAGTACCGTCGTCGTCATCCTGAGTGAATTTTGTGTAATAAAGATTGTATGAACCTTTGATTACATGTTGTCGTTGTTTGATTGTAGTTTGAACTTGTAGCTTGAACTTTGAACTTTGTCGTTGTAGCTTGAGCGTGGTTGTCGTTTGTGAACCTGTTTGGTAAGCTTGTTTGAAAACGGAAATGATTCCCGAGTGGGATGCTTTGATGTTGATTTTAGTTTGTGAAGAGGTTGTTTAAAAAGTTCATTTTAGGTTCGAAATGAGCTTGCATGAGTGTTAAAAATGTTATGCGTTGACTCGTGGTATGAATCGTAGTTGCTAAAACGAAATGTAATGTCGCTCTATGAGGAACAACAAGGGTATGCCGTAGTGTAGTGTAGAATGTCGTGTCGTAGGAAGGACGAAATTAGGAAAGTTTTGAGAAAAGACAGCCCCTAAAACCGCATTGCCTTATGCGGTTTGGGGTGCAAACCGCATAGGCTTATGCGGTTTAGGGCTCAAACCGCATAGGGTCATGCGGTTCGTAGGTGTGGCTGGCAGTGCTGTATTTCCATATTTCGTACGTGGTTTTCCTATATAAGGAGGGGGGGTGCGTGTGATAGTCTTCATTCACAATCACTTCTCTTCTTCTCTTTTATTACAAGTTTTTGCTCTTATAAATATATTAGGTATATTTACAAAAGTTTTTTTTTGTATTCAAGAAAAATGGTGGAGCATTTTGATGCTCTCTTGAAGAGGTGGACTTCTTCGTTGAGCTCGGGGATGAAGAAGGCGTTGTATGATGACGGTGCGGGCGTTTTTATTGGCTTTCGTCAAATGAAAGTCGATCTAGACTTTCTTGACTCGTGCTTAGATTATTGGGATCCTATCTTGCATGTTTTTAGGTTTCCCGGGGGAGAGGTGTGTCCTTTGATGGAGGAGTTCGCGGCCATTGCAGGGTGGTCGAAACGGACTACTCCGGTGGTTGTGAGGAGTGAGCTTTGCTATAATGGGTTGTTGCGGAACTTCCTTGGGATGACGGATGCTCATGCTGCGGGCTTTTTTGAAGGAGGCAAGGTAAACATGCTCCTTTTGTGTCAGCGGTACATGAATAAGGTTGACACTAGTATTTCGGACCGTTCTAGGCGAAGGGCCCTTGCTTCTTGTTTGGTTCATCGTTATGCTTTTGCGGGGTCCATGCCAGATGTGGTGTTCGGGAACGCGAGGTATGCTCGTGTTGTCGAAGAGATGGAGCGAGGACATGATCCTTCTGCGTTGATCCTAGCGGAGACCATACTGGGTTTAGACGACCGTTATGCTAATCGTCTGAGCTCGTACCGCGGCTGCGCTAGGATTCTCAACGTTTGGCTCATGGAGAGGTTGAGTGTGTATGCTGCTCTTCCCCTGAACGGTGTGTTCAGGTCGGCGGCGACGACGTCTCGGAAGATGGAGTGGGCTGACCTTCGGGAGCGTTCGCTCAACTACTACCGGGGGTTTGTGAAGGAGAGCAAGATTCGCTGGTATGTGTCTTGGTGGGGTGTTTCGGCGATTCTGGCTAAATGCATTGCGAATGCGGCTCGCGGGTTGATGTTGTGCGGCTTTGAACGAGGGTGTGGATTCATCCTCTTCGGCTTGAAGAGGCAAATCGGACTTTGAGACCATTCCCGAAAGCGGGATACTCGAGTTGGAGGGGTTGTTGTGCTAAACAACCAGATGAAGGATGCTTGGATCCGGGGGTGGTCGAATCGTGTTATTTGGGCGGTTCCGGCGCATATAGAGTCTACTCGTGTCACGGACTTCTACACGCGTTGGTATCGTTCCAATGATTCTCGGGAGCGAGAGAACCAGCGGAGGAGGGAAAAGAACGGGCCAAAGCCCTCCTTGGCGTATGAGGTGGTGCGCGAGAGGAGGGATTATGGTGATCTTTGTGGTGCGGGTGCTTCTACTTCGAGATCGGTGCGAGAAAGGCTTGGGCCAAAGGTGACAGTTAAGGATCGCCTAGGGTCGAAGGTCGAGGAGCCCCCAGTCGAGCTGGACGAGGATCCCATCGAGCCCCCAGGTTTTGAGAGGACCATTCCAGCTATTAGCTCGAAGATCGTGGCGGACCGGCCTCTTGAAGATGAAGAGGCTAATCCGAAGCGACAGAAGAAAGCTTAGTGTTATGCTTGTTTTGCTTAGGAAGTTTATTTTATTCAAATGCATGTTTTTAGATTCGAATAAAGGGTTAAGGAGGGTTATTCCTAACTTATTTCTAGTTTGTGAAAAATTCTAAATAAAGTAATAAAATAGAATTCATTTGCCTTTGTCTTGTCTCGTTTGCTTTTGTATTGTTTTGCTTTATAATGTTCTCGACCTTTTTAAGCTTTGAACACTCGTCTTTTGTCTTAAAATCCTCGACCTTTTTAAGCTTTGGACTCATTTGTTTGATTTTTGTCTTAAATCCTCGACCTTTTTAAGCTTTGGACTCATTTGTTTGATTTTTGTCTTAAATCCTCGACCTTTTTAAGCTTCGGACTTGCGTGTTGTTGTTTTTTTTTTTTTTGTGTTGACTGTGCCCTTGACCTTTTTAAGCTTCGGGCGTGTCATTTTGTAAATGCAAAACCCTCGACCTTTTTAAGCTTAGGGTGTGCGTGCTAGGAAGGTCGGTTGTGCTCTTGGCGAGTTGCCTACGTATCTGTGTTTAAAATACAGAATCAAACCGGCGTAGTTCGTGTGATTCGGTTGAGCCTTTTGCAAAGCTGCCTACGTATCCACAGTGCGTGGAATCAAACCGAGCGTAGTTCACCCATGCGAGAGTGAGTTTTGTTTTTGTGAAATACATTGCAAATTTGTTTGAATTTAAGGGTAGTATTTCTTGAGTTGATCAAGATTTGTTGGTAATCTAAGTCCCGACCAGTCAAGGTCGATTAATTTCTGACTCCTCGGAAGGATTTCCTTGAGCAAGTACGGACGGGCCCAATTGGGTTTGAATTTCCCTCTTGGGTCGTCTGGTAATGGTGCTCGGACCGATTTGAGTACTAGGTCACCCACTTTGATATTTCGTGGCTTGACCCGTTTGTTGTATCTGGCGTTATGGCGAGATTGGTACATTAAATGCGTGCTTAGTGAATGTAAGCGTCTCTCGTCTAAGAGGATGAGTTGTTCATAGCGTTCTCGTGCCCATTCGGCTTCAGGAATGTCTGCTTCCATGAGAATCCGAAAGGATTGCATTTCGATTTCTACAGGTTGAACGGCTTCCATTCCGTAGGTTAGGAAATAGGGCGTCATACCCGTGGGTGTGCGTATGGTGGTACGATATCCCCATAGTGCAAATGGGATTTTGTTGGGCCAGTCGTGACAGGTGTCGATCATCTTTTTGAGGATTGATACGACGGTTTTGTTTGCTGCCTCGACCGCGCCGTTGGTTTGTGGTCGATAGGGTGATGATCTGTGTCGTTGTATTTTGTATTTAAGGAGAAGTGGTTCGACTTCCCCTTGGAAGTGCGTGCCTTGATCGCTAATAAACTCGTGGGGTATGCCGTAGCGACAAATGATGTTGTTTTGTATGAATTTTGCAACTTCTTTTGTGCCCAGCGTACGGTATGATGCGGCTTCGACCCATTTGGTGAAATAGTCGATGGCCACGAGTATAAAGCAGTGTCCTTGATACACTCTATTTATATTCATTTTATGCCCCCGGTTCTGTCACATTTAGCTCGTATTTACTCGTATTTACTATGACTTTAGGAGCTATTTGTTATATTTCTCGTTACTGCTGCATTTCATTTATATTTTGCAGGTTTTGGTGGTTTTGAGCCAAAACCCGGGACGATTGGAGCAATTTGAGAATCGAGACGACTAGACCAAGCTCGAGCTCACACGGGAGCTCGGGAAGACAGACCAAGACCAAGAGGACTAAGAGATCACGAGTTATAAGGCCAAGACTAAGGCCAGCGAGTTAGACAAGGCCCAAGTGAAAGATGGGCCAAAGAATAAAGGAAGCAAGAGCCGGCCCAGCAAGGGGGTCAGGCCGGCGCCAGACCGGCAGCCAGCCGGCCGGCCCATGTGGTTATTTTGACGGTTTTTGATTATACTCGAGTTTATTTGTTTTGAGACATTATAAATAGGCTTTTAGGTCGATCTTTTTATTTCATGCTTTATTTTCCTAGTTTTAGTTTACTGTTATTTTACTTTTCTCTCTAAAACCTTAGTTTAGCTTTTCAAGATTGAATCTTTATTAATCGTCAGTACTCCGTAACTATTTCAGGTTTATTCTACTTTATTTATTTATTTCAATTATGTCTTCTACTATGATCTTTGTTGTTATTGTTATTATCATGAGTAGCTAATTCCATAATTAGGGTTAGGGTGATTTGTGACATATGATTTAGGAACATGTTTTGAGATTAAATTGGTTGATTAAATTGTGCTCTTGAGTTCTTTCTACGCGTTTTATATCAATTGAATTAGGGTTATTTCGCCTGATCACCGTATAATCTGAGTTTAATTGAACCTGAGTAAGTTTGACTTAAGATCGAAAGCCGAGTTAAAACTAGACTTACGCGAGTTAGATAAGTTGAATTTAGTAAGTTGCGAGAGCCCGCTAAATTTGCTTAAGGCTAAAATTGACTCGAGAGAGCGTTTTACAAACCTAGTCAAGTTGCACAGTTTAACTCTTCCGTCTTATTAACTTGCGTTCCTGAATCGTTGTCATATATGAACCCGACGCCCTAATCTTTCTCCTTATTATATTTCTATTCATCTTTACTTTATTGCTTTAGTTATTAGCTTAATCAAACCCCATTCACTTTGAGATTGACCTGTTTTGCCGACTTTAGCTTAAGACTACTACGTTTCCCTGTGGATACGATCCCTACTTGCTGCTATCTGCTGTTAGTTGTCATTTAGGTTTATTTTGATATAGGCGATACGACTTAGCGTGTATCAATTTTGGCGCCGTTGCCGGGGAGACGGCTTAGTTAGTTTTAGTTTTAGTTTGTTTTTACAGGTTTTTCTCTTGTCTCAAGGAACCTAGTTCCTTGAGACCGTTTCTTATCGTTTCCTTGTAGTTTTGTTTATGCACAGGTCACCTACAGGTTTACTTCCATTTGAGCCGGAACCTGAGCGAGCTTTTCATAGACTCCGTAAGGAAGCAAGGAAACTTATTGATCTTGATTTTGAGGAAGCGTCGCATTCGGAGTCAAGTGCAGCGCAATCGTCCTACGAAGAGGACACACCACCTATTACTCCAGTTTCTTCTCCTCCACGCGTGACTATGCCGAAACTATATAGTCACTCGTTACCGAAGCCCAAGGCGATCCCGCAAGGGTTCACAATACCAAATACGGTCCAGGGTAACTTTGAGATTCGCCCCGCCTTTCTTACTTTGGTGGAGCGCAATCAATTCGGTGGAAGTCCTACGGAGGATCCCGGTAAACATATGCAGGTTTTTACGGACTACTGCTCTACGATTAAGCAGAACGGGATCACTCAGAACCAGATTAGGGAGATGCTCTTCCCTTTCTCTCTACGTGATCGAGCGCGGGATTGGATCACGGACTTAGACAAGATTGCTGCGGGTATAACGGATTGGCCAAGTCTAGCTCTTGCTTTCTATCGCAAGTTCTATCCTCCAGAGCGGACTAACCAACTCCGTAGTCAGATTCAGGGGTTTCAGCAGAGTTATGATGAGACATTGGCTGAAGCATGGGACCGTTACAAACGGTTGATTCGAGAGTGCCCACATCACGGGTTGGGCGATTGGTTGATTATTATGACCTTCTATAATGGTCTTTTGATGAGGCTAAAGTCGTCACGCCTAATCAAAATAAACCTAGACAAACAACTAACAGTAGCTAGCGGTAAGTAGGGTCGAGATCCACAGGGAAACGGTGTAGTTATAGGTTAAGTCGGACGAATACAGGCTGACTCTAGGGTATGAAAGGGGTTGAATTGAGCTATAAACTAAAGCAATAAGGGAAATGCGCAGAAATCAATAAGGGGGAAGATTAGGGCATCGGGTTCATCATGACAATGATTCAGGAATCTCAAGTTCATAGGAAGGAAGCAATAAACTGTGCAAATTGAGTAGGTTTGGAAAACGCTCTCTCGAGTCAATTTTAGCCTTAAGCAAATTTAGCGGGCTCTCGCTACGTACTAAATTCGACTTATCAATCTCGCGTAAGTCTAGTTTTAACTCGGCTTTCGATCTTAAATTAAAACTTACTCAGGTTCAATTAAACTCAGATGAATTCGTTGATCAGGCGAAATAATCCTAATTCAATTGCATAAAACGCGTAGAAAGAAATCAATTGCACAATATAATCAACCAATTTTAATCCAAAAACATGTTCCTGAACCAAGGGCACAAATTCCCCTCAAACCCTAATTGAGAATTAGCTAGACATAATTGAAATTAATGCAAAACAATAATAGTAATAAGACATGATGAATGAAATAGGAATTGGATTAAACCTGAAATAAATCTTGAATGGAAGTAAAGACCGATCCTTCCAAAGTAATTAAATCTAAGTCTAAGAGTTTTTAGAGAGTTTAAAAGAGAGAAACTAAGTCTAAACCTAAAGCAGTAAAAAAAAATAGAATAAAAGATCCTGTGCTTCGAGACACTAAGTCTCCTATATATACAAGTTCTCAAAATTAGGCCCAAAACGAGTTGGCCCATCCGTCAGCAGACCTGGGCCGGATTTACCAGAAATCCGGCCGGATTCATCAAGAATCCGACCCAGGTCAAATTTCGTGTATTGACTTGAGCTCACTTCTTTCACGCGTAGCTCGGATTCTCCACTTTTCTACTCGTATCTCTTAGCCTTTCGGTCCTTGGTCTCATAGTCTCGAGCTCTTGCGCATGCTCGGGATTGGTCTTCTCGGTTCAGTTCTCGAAATGCTCCTAAAGCTCGGGTTTTGGCTCAAAACCACCAAAACCTGCAAAATGTAAATGAAATGCAGCAGTAACGAGAAATACAATAAATAGCTTATAAAATCATAATAAATACGAATAAATACGAGCTAAATGCGACTGAACCGGGGGCATAAAATGAATATAAATAACATGTATCAAACTCCCCCAAACCAAACCTTTGCTTGTCCTCAAGCAAAAAGCGTCGGAGAAAATCAAAGTGACACGAACTAATCACGTTAATATCTCAAAGTGGACGACCTATGCACATAAACAATACAACCAAAGTCTATTTCACCGAGAATAGAGCACAAGTCTCAACCATTCGCACCACATCATAATGCTAGCTTCTCACGCTTTCGCAAAAGTAATACTAACGACAAATCAATTCAAGCAAGGCCATCCATACTAACCACTTCCCGACCAACCAATCTTACCAAATCATTTCCTTTTGTTCTTCTTTTGTTTTTCTTTTCTCGCAAATGTGGAGCATCCCTCGTATGTAATACCGTTTAGCTTGACGTTCACTCGGTAAAAATCGCGCTCGGGTATACATTTTTCCTTAAGGGTTACAATTGCTCATACTCCCGGTCGCAACCAAATTCATGGCCGCTGTGGTTACTCAAATCAATGAGTCCCCTCCGAGAGCATCGAAGCATTGCTCCAACATATATAAGATCTTTCCAATCAAACCTCAAACCAATCATACCAAACATTCCACAAACCAATGCCAAGCTCGAACGTCAAAGTCGAAAGTAAACAAGCGAAAGGCAGAAAGAATTAAGCAAATACAAGTGGGTTAGAGGTTGAGACTCGCAATCTATTAACAGGAAACAAACCAATCGTGCAAGCTAAGGCGATAGAAAGTCGACTCAAAGATACTAAAGATCAAAGTAAATGCACTAATCAATTCCCCAAACTAGATAAAGCAGGACAAAGCAGACCAAAAAGACTCGTATTTTTGTAATAATTTTTCAATTTTTTTGGGTTTTGTAATAAATGCACACGAAATGAAAATGCAAAGCGCGATAGAGCTTCCCTCCCCCAAACCAAATCACACATTGTCCTCAATGTGGAAAACAACACAACCACAAAAGCAGAGGAGGACACAAAACATATGGGAGTAGGTAAGTAAATGCGAGAAATGAGGAAAAAAAAAAGGGTAAAGAGGCTCACATTATCAAGTCAGAGCTCCCCCAAACCGAAGCGAAGCATGGAGTGCGGCTTATAATCCACGAATATGCGTCCAAATCAGTCCAGCTATGAAGTACTTCGGCGTAGCACGCGAGAAAAAACGAAACGAAGCAAATAGAGGGTCGGTAGGTCCAGGCCGTAATGGCCGCACGGCTAAGGTGCCTTCTCGAGAGTGTTTTCAACATAAAAGGGACCCAAAAGGCCATAAGTACCTGCGCGCTAAAAATCACATATAATCCCTCATCCTCGCGCGCTCAAAACCAAATCAAAAGTCATAAAACAAGCAAACCAAAAGTACAAACGCTAAATCTAAATACAACGTCATCGGGTTGCCTCCCGGAAAGCGCTGGTTTATAGTCCCGCACGACTCTTCAAAGCTTCAGAATCATCAAGTATAAGCAGGCCAAGGTCGTTGGCCGTTTGCTACAGCTTCACTTGGCGAAATAGCATTCATTCGCCATAAAACTTCTCCTCCTCGAGGTAGCGCAGCATAATCATTCATTGTGGGGCCTGGATCACGAAATGGCTCGACTGTAGGCCCTCTATCCCCATCACTCGCGTCGTAGACGTCAGCTTTTAGCAGCTTCCTCTCCCCCAAACCATCCTTGCAGCTATCCTGTGAAGAACCTGCAAAAGGAGAAGAGACATGCAAAACCTCCCAAGTGTCTCCAGTAGAGTGAGACGGAGGCACAGAATCAATACAATAAACTGACTCTAGACGCATGGGTGAACGCGGAGTATCCGAATGTGTGAAGGTTAACTTCTCACCCCCCACCCTAAAAGCTATCGTCTTACTACCCACATCAATAACTGCACCAGCAGTGTGCAGGAAGGGTCTCCCTAAAATGATAGGAATATGGGCATCCTCGGGCATATCTAAAACTACGAAGTCGACAGGGATAAAGAACTTTCCAACCTGTACAGGGACGTCGTGTAAGATTCCTAAGGGACGCTTAACTGAGCGGTCAGCCATTTGCAAAGTGATGCTAGTGGGTTCTAAAGCTGACAAGCTCATCTTTTGATAGAGGGAGTAGGGGAGGACACTAACGCTGGCTCCTAGGTCACATAGTGCATTACGAACCACAAATCTACCTATAGAGCATGGAATAGAAAATGTCCCAGGGTCGCTAAGCTTAGGGGGCTTACTACCCTGTAGCCTAGTACTAGCTTCCCCCACAAAGGCCACGGTCGACACGTCGTCCAACGTACGCTTACGAGCTAAAACATCTTTCAAAAACTTAGCGTACGCAGGTATTTGAGTCACAAGGTCAATAAAAGGGACGTTTACCTGAAGAGCTTTAATGACGTCCACGAACTTCCTGAACTTGGCCTCGGGCTCTGCACCTCGCTGGCGACCAGGAAATGGAAGCTTGACTTGGTACGGTGGTGGAGCAGTTACCTTAGCATCCTTTTTAGTGGCGTCAGCATTATCAGAGTTTATAACCAAAGGACTTGAATCAAGCGAAACAGAAGAACTCGTAGGGGCAGATTTTGTACTGGGCCGGATTTCTGAAGAATCCGGCCGGATTCCTGGTGAATCCGACCCAGGTGTTTCTGCCGTAGTTGATTTATCCGCCTCAGTTTCATGCTCATTCGGGTGCCTAGGGCCATCGTAATGCGTACCACTTCGCAGCGTGATCGCACATGCAGTGTCGTGCGGAGGTCTAGGAGGGTTACCTTGTGGTGGAAGAGTACCCGGTTGTCGAGACGCTTGCGAAGCGGCAAGTTGAGCCACTTGATTCTCCAGCAGTTTAAATGCAGCGTCCCTAGCTTGCCCATCCTTTTGCATTTGCTGCATCATCATCTCTTGTGACTTCTGCACGCCCATCGTTACCTGTGACATCTGCAGCATCATGGCCTTCATCTCGGCCATAGGATCGGGTACCGGTGCAGTTGGAGGTGGAATGAAGGGTGGTTTTTGGTAGTTGGGTGGGGTTGGTTGATTTTTGTAGGGAGGTTGATAAAGGGCATTTTGTGGTGGTGGGGGAGTCGGGTTAAGTACATTATTGTTACGGTAGGATAACAGTGACCGATCGTAACCTGGTTGATTCTGGTACGGCAGGTTCTGAGGATAGGACTGATACGCATAAACCTGCTCCTGGGGCGCAGCATACCCCGTAGTATAACCTGAGTCGTGCCCTCCAACAGCATTAACTTGGGCACTAGAAGAGCCACCACCATGCATCATATCGAACCTAGCATTTAGCGCAGCAATCTGACTAGTCAGCGCGCTAATGCTCTCCTTATCTCGGTCACTATGCGCAGACCGTGAATTTCCCCTCGGCTTCCCAAACTGAGCTGTATGGACAGCCATTTCCTCGATTGTTTGCCACGCTTTATCATCATCCGTGTTATTAGCAAATCGACCTCCCGCGGCCGAGTCAAGAATAGCGCGACTTTCAGCATATAACCCGTTGTAAAAGGTCATAATAATCAGCCAATCACCCAATCCGTGATGTGGACACTCACGAATTAACCGTTTGTAACGGTCCCACGCTTCAGCTAAGGTCTCATCAAAGTGTTGCTGAAACCCCTGAATCTGACTACGGAGTTGGTTAGTCCGCTCTGGAGGATAGAACTTGCGATAGAAGGCAAGAGCTAGACTTGGCCAATCCGTTATACCCGCAGCAATCTTGTCAAGGTCCGTGATCCAATCCCGCGCCCGATCACGTAAAGAAAAAGGGAAGAGCATCTCCCTAATTTGGTTTTGGGTAATCCCAGTCTGCTTAATTGTAGAGCAGTAGTCAGTGAAAACCTGCATGTGTTTCCCGGGATCCTCCGTAGGACTGCCACCGAACTGATTACGCTCCACCAAAGTAAGAAAGGCGGGGCGAATCTCGAAGTTGCCTTGGACCGTGTTGGGTATTGTGAATCCCTGCGGGATCGCCTCGGGCTTGGGTAGCGAGTGACTATATAATTTAGGCATAGTCACGCGCGGTGGAGAAGAAACTGGAGTGATAGGAGGTGTGTCCTCTTCGTAGGACGATTGCGCTGCACTTGACTCCGAATGCGACGCTTCCTCAAGATCAAAATTAATTAACTTACTTGCTTCCTTACGGAGTCTATGAAAAGCTCGCTCAGGTTCAGGCTCAAAAGGAATTAAACCTGTAGGTGACCTGTGCATAAAACAAGACTACAAGGAAACGATAAGAAACGGTCTCAAGGAACTAGGTTCCTTGAGACTAAGAGAAAAACCTGTAAGAACAACAAAAACTAAAACTAACTAAAGCCGTTTCCCCGGCAACGGCGCCAAAATTGATGAGGCTAAAGTCGTCACGCCTAATCAAAATAAACCTAGACAAACAACTAACAGTAGCTAGCGGTAAGTAGGGTCGAGATCCACAGGGAAACGGTGTAGTTATAGGTTAAGTCGGACGAATACAGGCTGACTCTAGGGTATGAAAGGGGTTGAATTGAGCTATAAACTAAAGCAATAAGGGAAATGCGCAGAAATCAATAAGGGGGAAGATTAGGGCATCGGGTTCATCATGACAATGATTCAGGAATCTCAAGTTCATAGGAAGGAAGCAATAAACTGTGCAAATTGAGTAGGTTTGGAAAACGCTCTCTCGAGTCAATTTTAGCCTTAAGCAAATTTAGCGGGCTCTCGCTACGTACTAAATTCGACTTATCAATCTCGCGTAAGTCTAGTTTTAACTCGGCTTTCGATCTTAAATTAAAACTTACTCAGGTTCAATTAAACTCAGATGAATTCGTTGATCAGGCGAAATAATCCTAATTCAATTGCATAAAACGCGTAGAAAGAAATCAATTGCACAATATAATCAACCAATTTTAATCCAAAAACATGTTCCTGAACCAAGGGCACAAATTCCCCTCAAACCCTAATTGAGAATTAGCTAGACATAATTGAAATTAATGCAAAACAATAATAGTAATAAGACATGATGAATGAAATAGGAATTGGATTAAACCTGAAATAAATCTTGAATGGAAGTAAAGACCGATCCTTGCAAAGTAATTAAATCTAAGTCTAAGAGTTTTTAGAGAGTTTAAAAGAGAGAAACTAAGTCTAAACCTAAAGCAGTAAAAAAAAATAGAATAAAAGATCCTGTGCTTCGAGACACTAAGTCTCCTATATATACAAGTTCTCAAAATTAGGCCCAAAACGAGTTGGCCCATCCGTCAGCAGACCTGGGCCGGATTTACCAGAAATCCGGCCGGATTCATCAAGAATCCGACCCAGGTCAAATTTCGTGTATTGACTTGAGCTCACTTCTTTCACGCGTAGCTCGGATTCTCCACTTTTCTACTCGTATCTCTTAGCCTTTCGGTCCTTGGTCTCATAGTCTAGAGCTCTTGCGCATGCTCGGGATTGGTCTTCTCGGTTCAGTTCTCGAAATGCTCCTAAAGCTCGGGTTTTGGCTCAAAACCACCAAAACCTGCAAAATGTAAATGAAATGCAGCAGTAACGAGAAATACAACAAATAGCTTATAAAATCATAATAAATACGAATAAATACGAGCTAAATGCGACTGAACCGGGGGCATAAAATGAATATAAATAACATGTATCATCTTTACGCAGAGAGTCGCGCTATTCTTGACTCAGCTGCTGGAGGTCGGTTTGCCAATAATACCGATGATGATAAAGCTTGGCAAACGATTGAAGAAATGGCTGTCCATACGGCTCAGTTTGGTAAGCCTAGGGGTAATTCACGGTCCGCGCCTGGCGTAGTGGAAAGCGAGCATAAGTGTGGTGATGAGTCAACTTTCTGAGCTGAATAGGAAGGTTGATGCTATGCAGGGGAGCTCGAGTGCCCAAGTTAACGCTATTGTGGGGCACGATTCAGGTTATTCTACGGGGTATGCTGCACCCCAGGAGCAGGTTTATGCGTATCAGTCTTATCCACAGAACCTGCCGTACCAGAATCAACCGGGTTATGATCGGTCGCTGCTGTCCTATCGCAACAACAATGTACTTAACCCAACTCCCCCACCTCCACAAAATACCCCTTATCAACCTCCCTACAACAATCAACCAACCCCACCTAACTACCAAAAAACACCCTTCCTTCCACCTCAAACTGCACCCGTACCCGATCCTTTGGCCGAGATAAAGGCCATGATGATGCAGATGTCGCAGGTAACAATGTCCGTACAAAAGTCACAAGAGATGATGCTGCAACAAATGCAAAAGGATGGGCAAGCTAAGGACGCTGCAATAAAGAACTTGGAGAATCAAGTGGCGCAGCTCGCCGCTTCGCAAGCGTCAAGACAGCCGGGTACTCTTCCTCCTCAAGGTAATCCTCCTAACCCTCCGCACCACACGGCATGCGCGATTACGTTGAGAAGTGGGTCAATGTACGGTGACCCTGTGAATTTGGAAGAAGAGGAGAAGGATGAAGCTGAAAACACGGTGAAACCGTGTGAAAAGAGGCCACCGGCCGTTGATCGGCAATGGCCGTTCAACCGGACACCGTAGCCTTCGGGGAAGGATGACTTGGGTGTGAATTCTGGTGTTTCTGCTGCTGTTCCAACGCCCCAGCTCGATAAAGTCGCCGCTTTCCTGGTCGTCAGCGAGGTGCAGAGCCCGAGGCGAAGTTCAAAAAGTTCGTGGACGTCATCCGAGCCCTTCAGGTAAACGTCCCTTTTATTGATCTCGTGACTCAGATACCCGCGTATGCTAAGTTTTTGAAAGAGGTTTTAGCTCGTAAGCGTACGTTAGATGACTTGTCGACTGTAGCTTTTGTGGGGGAAGCTAGTACTAGGCTGCAGGGTAATAAGCCGCCTAAGCTTAGTGACCCTGGTACATTTTCTATCCCGTGCTCCATAGGTAGGTTTGTAGTTAAGAACGCCTTATGTGACCTAGGAGCCAGCGTCAGTGTCCTCCCCTACTCCCTCTATCAAAAGATGAGCTTGTCAGCTTTAGAACCCACCAGCATCACTTTGCAAATGGCTGACCGCTCAGTTAAGCGTCCCTTAGGAATCTTACACGATGTCCCTGTACAGGTTGGAAAGTTCTTTATCCCTGTCGACTTCGTAGTTTTAGATATGCCTGAGGATGTCCACGTCCCGATCATTCTAGGGAGACCTTTCCTGCATACTGCAGGTGCTGTAATCGACGTGGGTAGTAAGACCTTAACCTTTAAGGTGGGGGGTGAGAAGTTAACCTTCACTCATTCGGATAATCCGCGTTCACCCATGCGTCTAGAGTCAGTTTATTGTATTGATTCTGTACCTCCGTCTCACTTTACTGGAGACTCTATGGAGGTTTTGCATGTCTCTTCTCCTTTTGCAGGTTCTTCACAGGTTGGCTGCAAGGATGGTTTGGGGGAGAGGAAGTTGCTAAAGGCTGACGTCTACGACGCGAGTGACGGGGATAGAGGGCCTGCAGTCGAGCCATTTCGAGATCGAGGCCCTACGTTGATGGATTATGCTAAGTTGCCTCGAGGAGGAGATGTTTTATGGCGGTCGTCTCCTGTATCGCCAAGTGAAGCTGTTGCGAATGGCCAACGACCTTGGCCCGTTTATACTTGATCTGCGAAGCTTTGAAGAGTCGTGCGGGACTATAAACCAGCGCTTTCCGGGAGGCAACCCGATGACGTTGTATTTAGATTTAGCGTTTGTACTTTTGGTTTGCTTGTTTTATGACTTTTGATTTGATTTTGAGCGCGCGAGGATGAGGGATTATATATTGATTTTAGCGCGCAGGTACTTATGGACTTTTGAGTCCTTCGTATGTTGAAAAACGCTCACGAGAAGGCCTCCCAGCCGGCCAACCGGCTGCCGGGCCAGGACAGGAACCGTAGGCCAAATTTGGGAGCTGAAGAAAAATCGAAAAAATCGCGTCAGGGGGCCTTAGCCGGCCGGCCGGCTGCCGGTCCCAGACCGGCTGGCTCACCCTGCCCCATTTTCTTGCTCCGTTCCTTATTTCCTCGTGTTATCTGCTGAAGCACTTCGTTGTTGGACAGAAATGGACGCATATACGGGGATTTTTAGCCCCACTCCACGCTTCACTTCAGTTTGGGGGAGCTCCGACTTGATAATGTGAGCCTCTTTACCCCTTTTTCCTCTCTTTCCTCGTTTTACTTTCCTACTCCCTTATGATTTGTGTCCTCCTCTGCTTGTGTGGTTATGCTGTTTTTCCACATTGAGGACAATGTTTGATTTGGTTTGGGGGAGGGAAGCTCTGTCGCGCTTTGCATTTTCATTTCGTGTGCATTTATATAAAAAACCCAAAAAAATTGAAAATTTGAAAAATTTCAAAAATACGAGTCTTTTTGGTCTGCTTTGTCCTGCTTTATCTAGTTTGGAGAATTGATTAGTGCACTTACTTTGATCTTTAGTATCTCCGAGTCGACTTTCTATCGTCTTAGCTTGCACGATTGGTTTGTTTCCTGTTACTAGATTGCGAGCCTTAACACTAACCCACTTGTATTTGCTTAATTCTTATTGCTTTTCGCTTGTTTACTTTCGACTTTGACGTTCGAGCTTGGCATGGTTTGTGGAACGTTGGTTTGTTGGTTTGCGGTTTGTTTGGTATGATTTATAATTGTTGGAGCAATGCTTCGATGCTCTCGGAGGGGACTCATTGATTTGAGTAACCACAGTGGCCATGAATTTGGTTGCGACCGGGAGTATGAGCAATGATGTAACCCTTAAGGAAAAATGTGTACCCGAGCGCGATTTTTACCGAGTAAACGTCAAGCTAAACGGTACTACATACGAGGGATGCTCCACATTTGCGGAAAAGAAAAAAAAAGAAACAAAAGAAAAGAAAAAAGAACAGAAAAGGAAATGATGTGGTAAGATTGGTTGGATGGGAAGTGGTTTGTACGGTTGGCCTTGCTCGAATTGATTTGTCGTCAGTTTCACTTTGCGTAAGCGTTAGAGGCTAGTAGTACAATGTGGCGTGAATGGTTGAGACTTGTGCTCTATTTTCGGTGAAATAGGCTATGGTTGTATTGTTCATGTGCATAGGTCGTCCACTACGAGATACTAACGTGATTGGTTCGTGTACTTTGATTTTCTTCGACGATGTTTGCTTGAGGACAAGCAAAGGTTTGGTTTGGGGGAGTTTGATACACTCTATTTATATTCATTTTATGCCCCCGGTTCTGTCACATTTAGCTCGTATTTACTCGTATTTACTATGACTTTAGGAGCTATTTGTTATATTTCTCGTTACTGCTGCATTTCATTTATATTTTGCAGGTTTTGGTGGTTTTGAGCCAAAACCCGGGACGATTGGAGCAATTTGAGAATCGAGACGACTAGACCAAGCTCGAGCTCACACGGGAGCTCGGGAAGACAGACCAAGACCAAGAGGACTAAGAGATCACGAGTTATAAGGCCAAGACTAAGGCCAGCGAGTTAGACAAGGCCCAAGTGAAAGATGGGCCAAAGAATAAAGGAAGCAAGAGCCGGCCCAGCAAGGGGGTCAGGCCGGCGCCAGACCGGCAGCCAGCCGGCCGGCCCATGTGGTTATTTTGACGGTTTTTGATTATACTCGAGTTTATTTGTTTTGAGACATTATAAATAGGCTTTTAGGTCGATCTTTTTATTTCATGCTTTATTTTCCTAGTTTTAGTTTACTGTTATTTTACTTTTCTCTCTAAAACCTTAGTTTAGCTTTTCAAGATTGAATCTTTATTAATCGTCAGTACTCCGTAACTATTTCAGGTTTATTCTACTTTATTTATTTATTTCAATTATGTCTTCTACTATGATCTTTGTTGTTATTGTTATTATCATGAGTAGCTAATTCCATAATTAGGGTTAGGGTGATTTGTGACATATGATTTAGGAACATGTTTTGAGATTAAATTGGTTGATTAAATTGTGCTCTTGAGTTCTTTCTACGCGTTTTATATCAATTGAATTAGGGTTATTTACTTTGATCACCGTATAATCTGAGTTTAATTGAACCTGAGTAAGTTTGACTTAAGATCGAAAGCCGAGTTAAAACTAGACTTACGCGAGTTAGATAAGTTGAATTTAGTAAGTTGCGAGAGCCCGCTAAATTTGCTTAAGGCTAAAATTGACTCGAGAGAGCGTTTTACAAACCTAGTCAAGTTGCACAGTTTAACTCTTCCGTCTTATTAACTTGCGTTCCTGAATCGTTGTCATATATGAACCCGACGCCCTAATCTTTCTCCTTATTATATTTCTATTCATCTTTACTTTATTGCTTTAGTTATTAGCTTAATCAAACCCCATTTTCGCACCCGAGATTGACCTGTTTTGCCGACTTTAGCTTAAGACTACTACGTTTCCCTGTGGATACGATCCCTACTTGCTGCTATCTGCTGTTAGTTGTCATTTAGGTTTATTTTGATATAGGCGATACGACTTAGCGTGTATCAGTCCTCCTGCTCCCACGGGTTGTTCCTTGCCAATGACGTCAATTCCCCAGGTCGAGAAAGGCCACGGTGAAGTTAGACTGTAAAGTGGTGAAGGGGGTACGTGTTGTACATTTGCAAAGATTTGGCAGTTGTGACAATGTTTGACATATTTTGCACAATCGGCTTCCATGGTGGTCCAATACCATCCTAGCCTTATGATTTGCTTGCACATGGCTCGTGCGTTCATGTGTGGTCCGCACTCGCCATCGTGTACTTGGGATATGATCTCGTGTCCCTTTTTGTGGTCGACGCACAAGAGTAGGGTACCTTGGGGCGTCTTTTTGAGTAGTTTGCCCATTTCCATCATGAATTGTGACGATAATAGGCGTAGGGCTCGTTTACCCCGTTTGTCGGTGTTTGGCGGGTATTCGCCGCTTGTTTTGCAGTTGATGATTGCTTGGTACCAAGGATCGGTTTGTTCTTCCTCAGTTTCAATGTCACAGATGTAGGCGGGTTCATTCCGTCGTTCCACGACAATGGGTAGGGTTTCCATTCCCGGGGGTATGTTGATTAGTGATGCTAGTTTGGATAATGCGTCAGCGAATTGGTTTTCTTCGCGGGAGGTGTATGAACTCTACGTGATAGAATTCGTTGATGAGCTCTTGTATTTTGTTTTGGTATAGTGCTAGGTTTTCATTAAGTATCTTCCATGCTCCGGATACTTGGTTGATTATGAGGGAGGAGTCCCCATAGACCTTTATGTTGCGGGCGTTGAGTACAAGCGCCGCTGAGACCGTGCAAGCATGCTTCAGATTCTGGCGTTGTTTGTTACGTCGAAATCCAATTTGATGGATAAGGGGGTGTGTTCGCCATTTGGGGATATGAGAAGTATTCCTACTCCACATCCTCGATAGTTGGATGAACCATCGAAGTATAATTCCCATTGTTCTTGGTCAATGTTGTAGATCCCGAGTCTGCGGAAGGGATGTTGTGTCGGTGATTGGTTCCTCGTCAATTGCATTTTCGGCTAGGAAATCGGAGACTGCCCGTCCCTTGATTGCTTTGAGGGGTACGTACTTAAGGTCGAATTCGGCTAGGAGCAATGTCCATCTGGCCATTCGTCCGTTAAGCACAGGTTTCTCGAAGAGATATTTTGCGGGGTCCATTTTGGAGTAGACCTTTGTTTGGTGTGCTAGCATATAGTGACGGAGTTTTTTGGATGACCATACTAAAGCTAGACAACTTTTCTCGACGGGTGAATATCGAGTCTCGTAATCGAGGAACTTCTTGCTTATGTAGTAGATTGCGTGTTCCTCGCCGTTCGTTTCTTGAGCGAGCATGGCGCCCATGGCGGTAGGAGTTGTTGTGAGGTATAAAGATAAAGGTAGATCCTTTTGAGGTGGTCGTAGAACTGGCGGATTGGTTAATAATTCTTTGACCTTGTCAAATGCTTTTTGACATTCTTCGTCCCATTCAACGTGGTCGGTTTTCTTGAGCTTCTTGAAAACTGGTTCACATATCATGGTGAGCTTGCTTATGAAACGTGAGATGTATTGAATTTGGCCCAAGAAACTTCGGATTTCGTCGAGGTTCTTCGGGGGTTGCATTTCGAGAATTGCTTTGACTTTCGAGGGGTCGACCTCGATGCCTCTCTGGCTTACCACGTGTCCTAGTAGTTTACCGGATTTGACTCCAAAAGTACATTTTTGGGGATTGAGGCGCATTTTGTATTGTCGTAGGCGAGTGAAGAACTTGCGGAGGTTAGTGATATGACCACTCCTCTCCGTTGACTTCACAATCATGTCGTCGACGTAGACTTCGACCTCTTTGTGCATCATGTCATGTAGAAGGGTTGTAGCGGTGCGCTGGTATGTAGCACCGGCATTAATTAGGCCGAAAGGCATGACCGTGTAGCAGTATGTGTCCCACGGTGTAATGAAAGCCGTTTTTGCCATGTCTTCGCAAGCCATTTTGATTTAGTTATCGCCTGCGTAGCCGTCCATGAAGGATAGAAGGGCGTGGTCGGCGGTATTGTCGACCAAGACGTCCACATGAGGTAATGGGAAGTCATCTTTTGGACTGGCTTTGTTCAGGTCGCGAAAGTCGACGCATACCCGGATCTTGCCATTCTTTTTCAAGACTGGGACCATGTTTGAGACCCATTCAGGATATTCGATGACTTGGATGAAACCGGCTTGTAGTTGTTTCTCGATTTCCTCCTTTACCATAAGGGACCATTCGGGACGTAGTCTTCTTAGCTTTTGTTTGATTGGTTCAGAACCAAGGGTTTGATAGGGATGTGGTGTTCGGCCATGCTTCGCTCGATTAGGGCATATCTTTGTATGACCATGCGAATACGCCCTTGAATTCGCTTAGAGTTGTGTAAATTGGGCGCTCGTCTTCGTTCGATGAGGCACCTAGTTGCAGCTCCTTGGTTCTTCGGGGGTTCCCACGTTTATGGTTATGGTTTCCTCGATGATAGGGTCTTGTGTTTTAGGAGAGACAATGTTTGCAATGTATTTGTTTAATGATTCATTAGTTTGTTCATTTTCATCGCATGAGTTAGTGTCTTTTGTATTTTGTGATTTGTTTGTTGTTTGTTGATTTTTGTTTATTTGTTTTTGGTTGTTTGTTTTAGCTTGAGACAAGACGTAAGCAAATTTATTCATTTCATTAATTTGAGAAGAATTTTTTGACAAAACAGGAAATTGCTTGGAGCTAGCCTCCGTAAAAAGAAAGTCTAAATTAAAACTAGAATCTAAGATAGATGGGTCGACAGATGACCCGACACTAAGATTATTAGAAGTTAAAAGAATTTCTTCTTCTTCTTCGTCGTTTTGACTGCTGGAGGAGCTGCTTGAGCTGCTTGAGCTGCTTGGGTTGCTTGGGTTGTGCGGGTTGCTAGGGTTGCTTGGGTTTTGATGTAGATTGTGTCGTTGCTGGAGGAAACTGTGTTTTTCCTCCTAGGTTTCTTGATTCTTCCTTGATCGATAAGATCTTGGATGGCATGCTTGAGTTTGAGACAATTTTCAGTGCTATGCCCCATGCCCCGATGGTATGCACAGAAGGCGTTGGGGTCCCATGACCTTGATCTTTTCTTCATGGGCGGCTCATTGATAGGGCCGATTGGTAGAAGGTAGTCTTTTGCAATTAGTTTTTGTAATGCTACGGCGTAAGGCATGTAGAGTATATCAAAATGCCTTGTGGAGCCGTTTGGGTTGCGTCTTTGTCGATAAGTGGGATCCTCATAGCTAGATGTGAGATCCTTTTCAATGTTGGTGCCAATTTCGATGAGTTGCTCGAAGTTTCGAACGTTGCAGAAATGAAAATAATATCGCCACGCGGGTCGCAAGCTGAAAAGGAAAGTAGATATGAGCTCGTCCTCATGTGGATGATTTGGAACTCGTGCAAGTAGTTTCCTCCACTGGACAAGATATTTGACGAAACCTTCATCGTCTTTTTGGCGGAAAGCTTCGAGGGCGTCAAGAGTGGCTGGATTGTTAAGTTCTTTTTCGATGCGTCGCTCCAAACGTTTGACTGCGTGTCGATGCAGAGCTTTTAGGTGGTTGATGTCTTTGGCAAGTTGATTAATGTGACCCATCTCCTCGTCGGCGGGTAGCCAATATTCATCGTCTTCCTCATCACTAGACCAACAAACCGCATTGATTTGGTCGTCGGAGGACGTGATGAGATAAGAGCAGTCTAATATAGGGACTGACCCTACGAAGATTGCGTGATTACCAAGGGGGTTTTCACTGTTGGAAGGCTTGGTAGGTTGTGACGGTTTGCTGAGCTTTCCTTGATCGATGAGATCTTGGATAGCGTTCTTAAGCCTAAAGCAGTTCTCGGTGTCATGCCCCTTGCCTCGGTGGTATGCACAGAAGGCATTGGGGTTCCAAGATTTGGGCTTCTTTTCTTCGGGCGGCTCGCTAGTAGGCCCGATTGGTTGCAGGTAGTTCTTTTCGACCAACCTTTGGAATGCTTTAGTGTAGGACATGAAGAGCGGGTCAAAGTTTCTTTTAGCTTTAGGAGGTGGTGCAGAGGTAGTTGCAAAGGCGTCGAAGCTATCGTCGTCGAGGTTGCCGACGGTGCGATTTTCTTCGTTTTTGACAGCACGGGAGGACTTAGAGGAGCTCCCTTGGTAAGCATGGCCGGTGTATTTGGCCATCGTGCCGGTCCTAAGATCATCTTCGATTTGAGTGCCGACCTTAGTGAGCTCTTTGAAATTTTGAATGTTGCTGTATCTCATGTAGAATTGATACACGGGTCGCAGGTTGTTTATGAATTTTGGCACGAGCTCATCTTCGCGAGGACGGTTCGGGATCTGAGCGCTTAGCTTCTTCCAACGAGTGAGGTAGTCGGTGAAGCCTTCATTGTCCTTTTGAGCGAGGACTTCTAGGGTGCGGATTGAGACTTGAGTGTCTTCATTGTCTCGGTATTGTCGATCGAACTCGACCGTGAGTTCTTCAAAGGTAGGGACCCGCTGTGGGTCAAGTGAGTAGAACCATGTCTTCGGCACTGCTGCTAGAGAGTGCGGGAAGAGAGTTAGCCAATGCTTGGAATCGACCCCCTTGATGGCCATTTGGGACTTGAAAGCTCGGATGTGAATGATCGGGCTCTCATGTCCTTGGAAGATAGGAAGATCACTAAGGGCGAGCTTGTTAGGGAGTTCATCCTTAATGCTAATGGGCACGTTTTCATTTTCCTTGTGAATGGAATAAGTGCTCGAGACATAGAGCCTTTCCTCCATGGCTTGGAGTTTCTTAGCGTGCCTATCGGCCTCCTCCTTGATCTTTTGTTCCATTCGTTCCACCTCGGTGACGTGTTGGGCCAAGAGGCCCTCGAGGTCGGCGGTCAGCTTTGCAACTTGGTCACGGAGTGCGTTGACGTCTTCGTTGTTGCCGGCCATTTTGCGGGTGTAGGTTCGTTTTTTGTATGGGACTACTTTGCGGTTTTTAGTACGACGAGTATCCAGCTGCAGCCTGCATTTCCCTTCGTATATTAGTGACACGACTCGACCCACTAGACTCGCATTCATTTTAAACACTCATTTTAGCTCATTTCTTAGTTTAGAAAAGCCCTTTTACGTTTGAAAAGAGGAAGTTTTCGAAAAGGTTTTAGCTAAAAGGAACACTACTACAAAATGTAACTATAGCAACACCTTGAAAATGTTGCAAAAGGTCTTAAAAATGTTGCCTTTAGCTTTTAGCAACACTTTTAAGAGTGCTGCTTAAAACTTTGTTGCAATAGCTTAATGCAACACTCTGTGCAACACTTTTTTACCAAATGCAACATTTTAAATAAGTGTTGCACCTTATATTAGTATGCAACACTTTTTTTCTAGCAACACTGATCTAAGCAATCGCAACACTTCTATTGTTTAAAAGGCAACATTTATTTGTATCATTTGCAACATTTATTTTCTTGAATAAGGCAACACTTACAACAATTCAATGCAACACATTTGATGTCGAGGAGGCAACATTTTTTCCATATATAAAGCAACACTTTAAAACGCTAATAATTTCATTCAAAAAAAACTTAAATACAATATTGTATAAAGAAGTTTGTATTAATTACACTAATAATTGTCATGGCAATAAATTACAAGTTGCAACCTTAAGAACAGATTGAGGTGCATTTTGATTTTTAGCTTAATTTTGTTCATGAGCACACGTAGCCAAACATATCATCTTCATTCCATTCAGTCGAGATTTGAAGCTCTTTCTTACAAACCGGTTTCAAGAAGCCAAACATATCATCTTCATTCCATTCAGTCGAGATTTGCGACGGACGCCATATTTTGCGACGGACTGTTTGCGACAGATCTGAATTCCGTCGCAAATCATTTTTTCTGCGACGGACTTTTTGGGCCGTCGCAAATTCCGTCGCAAAACTGCTATTATTTTGTAGTGGTGAGACGAGGACTTCGAACCGGGCTACGCGGAGAGGGACGTGCGCATTTTAAGGACTTGGCGGTCCGTGCATACTATAAGGGCCTGCCGGCCTGCTGGGCGTCTTCAGTGTAATGCCTTTGTATATGCCTGGTGCTGATGCTTGTAGTGTCTTCATGTAGCGCATGTGTAAAAAGGGGCTAAAGTGCAGGGGTGCGTGTGCTTATAAGGTGTATAATTGAGTAAGGGTGTTTATGTAGGTGTCGGTGTAGGTCTCGTGAAAGAGCGCATGTGCAAGGGTGCAAGGATGTAGGGGTGTCTAATCTCGCCTAGGAGCGTATGTAAGGGTGCGATACTTGTGTTTGAATGTGTTTTGCAAGGTATTTGTGCTTAAACTCGCCGAGGAGCGTCTATGTAGAGTAGCTGCATGTGATTGCCTTCCGTTTGGGGAGGAAACGATGTAAATGCTCGTGAAGAGCGTTCGTGCGTCTGCTTCTGTACCGTACATTAAATGCTTAATATACGCGTATGGCGGACTGTGGGTGACGCCTTAACCCAAGTACGGGGCGTACTTGGAGTTGCATTAGGGCTAGGATGGATTAGGAATCGAAAAGTAGGCGTAAAACGAGAAAAACCGCAGAAAAACCAAGTGCTGAAACCGCATAGCCTTATGCGGTTCAGGGAGCAAACCGCATAAGGTCATGCGGTTTCCCCTGCTGGCTGGGAGAGCTGTATAAAGCTCGAGCAAACCGTGTTCATGCTTCACTTATCATTTACGGTTTTCATTCTCTAAAAACGTCATTTTTCGATTTCTCAACCGATTTTGCTCATTTTTCTTGCGTTGTCTTGCTATGGAACGAGGTAATGTTCCATTTTAGCTTGTTTTTGCGTTATTTGTCGTTGTAATTAGCTAGTTTTGCCTTGAAATATTGAAAAGACGGGTTTTGAATGAAAACCCGTGTTTTGCTCGAAACTTGCCATTTGAATGCTTGAAATTGCCGCCATTGTGTTGCATTATGCCATGTGAACATGTATGTGTGAATTGATTACGGTTTGGATCGTCTTAATGCCCAAAACGTGCAATCTAGGGTTCGGGCCCGAAAGCGAGCCCGGATTTTCCGACCCGGAATTTCAATTAAACTTCGGTGTAGGATGCCCATAGTGTGTATAGCATGCCTATAGCGTTAATTTTGCAAAAATGTTGAGCTAAGTCTTTCAATTCGCCGTCTTAAGTCGTAGTTATACGGAGTAATTAGGACGAATTGGGGGTTTTTGATCGGGGTGACCAAAATGCAATTGCTTGTAGTAGTTTGTTGTTAGGGGCTATTATGGCGTGTTGAAACCATAAAGTTGCAATTTTGAGGTGTAGAGAACGGTTTTCGGCTTAATTGTGAATTAGGCCTAGAAATGCTCTGCGTAGTGTATAATGCAACGTGTAGAGGAATGTATATGTATGTATTATGTGTATATTATTGTTGTGTGTGTGCGTATTATTTGTGTATAATGTATGCCAAGTTGGGTGCTTGCATGTATTATAGTTATATGTATTTGTCGTGTTGGTTGCAGGAGAAGGTTCTGGTTATGTTACGAGGTCAAGGGCTCGTAAAAGCACGGGATCGAGGTCGGAGGAAGCCCCCAGTTCGAGTCGTATAAGGCGTTCTTATAGTGAGAGGGAGGCCGACCCTCGTGACTTGCGCCGCAGGCGTGGTCGATCCACGGGGTAGGGGCCGCGAGAATGTCCCTGTGCACGATCCCGAGGAGGAGGACGCGCTTGCTCAAGAGCTAGTAGATGGTGAAGCGGAGATGGACGTTGTCGGGAGCGAGGCCGAGGAGGCGGAGGAGGTCTGCGCGCCAGGGCGTAGTGGCTCTAGGTCACGGAGTCGCGCGTAACCGGGGCCTCGGCGAAGCGGTCGGACGGCCATAACCTTACATTGGCTCCGGAGAGGCACGTTTCCTATCGAGCGACGATGGGTTAGCAGAAGGGTCCGATGAGGACCTTTTCGGGCTTCTCGTCCGTGATGTGTGCGTTTGAGGAGAGGCTTCCGCCGGGGGCGCAAGCTTGGGTGTTGCGCAGTGCTTTCGGCCCGTTGGTTGGCCATTGGAGGGAGATCGCAAGGAAGAAGCAGACGGCGAACCTGATGCTGATCAGGGCCTTCTTAGACAGGTATTGGGACACCACGACGACGTTCCATATGCCCGGCTTCGAAGCCGGCATTACCTTGTCTGAGTATGCGGTTATCACGGGGTTGCCGTTTGGGGACCGTGATATGAGTTTTGATTTTGCGCCGTCCGTTGTGGACGAGGTTGTGACTGCTGCGGTTGGCGTATTTTGAGGGGAAGACCGAGTATGGCCCCTCGGAGTATTTTGAGGGTGCGCCACCATATACCTTCAAGACGAGCTACATCTTGGAGTATTTTGAGGGGAAGACCGAGTATGGCCCCTCGGAGTGGAGCGACGAGCAGAATGCTCGTATGTGGTTGTGGTGGTTCGTCAGTGCCGTGTACTTCGGCGATAAGGGCGAGCGGGCATCGACCTCGGTCCTTATGCATCTCCTGGATTGGGATGCAATGGGGACGTTCGATTGGGTGACACCGTCTTTGGGTTTGTGCATTCGCTTCTGCATGGATGCGGTGAGGCCGCGGGTGATGAACCGAGGGTCGAGACTGTCCTTGGTCTCGCCTGGATTCTTGATGGAGGTACGTATTGATTTTGTTTTTGTTTTAGGTGCACTGTTGCTTTCTTGTTGTTTTTGTAATGTGTATTTGCTTCTTGCGTGTGCAGTCGTGGATTCTTAGTCATTTTCCGTTTCTGCTTCCCCCGCATGCCGCGACGATCGCGAGGGAGTACTCCTGCCAGTACGTGATTGGGTACGGCAACCGGCCGTTCAACAGGTCCTATGATGAGGTTCGGGTGCGTCTGAACCTTATGGAGTTTAGGCAGGTTTGTATTTGAATCATTTTAAATAGAATGTACTTGAAATGATTGCATGTGCTTTTGATGATGTTATTGCTTCTGTTTGCAGTTCGAGCCCTTTCCGTGGAATCGGTATGCAGGTATTCCTGATGGCATTGGAGCTAGGTTTGCGGTGCGTGATACCCAGCGTCTGTACTTGGGGACGCCGTACGGGCCGGTTTGGTATCTCGGGGAGCGTTTGGTCTATCAGGCCGGGTGGCCGGCTCCAATGGTGCCTAGGGATCCGCCGAGTGTCCTGTTCCAGCGAGGGGTTTCCGCACAGGATCGGGTGGCGTTGTACGGAGAGGGGGAGTCGGTGAGTCTTCTCTGTCCTGGGGAAGACTACGGCCATTTTGCTGAGTCTCGGCTTGCTTGTGGGCCGATCGAGGTACGTTAGATTTGCTGTTGCTATGTGCGTAGGATAAAACTTTGCGAAAAAGCGAAAAATTTCCCTGACGTATTTGTTTTGTAGAAGTTTGATCCCGAGATGGCGGAGCAGCCTACCGACTTCCCTACCACGATCGAGTATGACGACTCGGGTGTGCGTCGTACCTTTGTGTTGCCTACGTACTTGCCGGTGACTACTGACGCGGGGATGGACAGCTGGACGGGCAAGGTGAAGAAGGTATGTATTTTTGTGTTTGTATGTGTATGCGGTTTGAAGGGGAACCGCATAAGCCTATGCGGTTTGCCCTGGCAACCGCATAAGGCTATGCGGTTTCAAGGCCTGTTTTTATACCCGGCTTTCCTAATTTCTCCGAGGTTTTTAGTATATATAGAGCCCTATACCAGACCTCGAAGGACATCAATTCACAACCAGAAAACACCTCTCACACCCTTCTTTCACATCTCACATCCACAAAAGCCTCAAGCACCCAAATCTTGAGTTCAACACACCATCCCGTGTTGAATTCATCCTCCTTTAGTTCAAGCGAAGCTCGCCTGCATCTCAAGCGCCAGGACAAGGTAGGTACCGACCCACTTGGATCAAAGCTTTTTCTTAACTTTTATGGACTAACAAAGGGGACTACACTCTAGCGCCGCCCCCACCCCCCCCCCCCCCCCCCGGCTTTGGCACCGAGCGCGCTTGCAATCCAAGTGTTCTTATTACTTCGGGTACACTCCATATCCGATGACACGCCAAAGTCGCATAAGCAGCCGACCCTTATAAAATAAACCAATGGACAATTGAACTTTATTTTATTTGCATGCATCTTGCACCCTTTTCTTTTGCATTTAAATCAACTTAACAATGAATTCGACCTTTAATCGAACTGCTAACAAGTTAAACATGCTAAATCGAGGGTTTTAATCAATCTTTTTGCATCTGCATCTGCATTCTTTTACAAACTTATCGCACTTGTACGTAGCGATAACATTAGCTCAATTATCATCTTACAAGGATTGTTCTAGGTCAGTAGAGGCTATTTTTACATAGGCTTTTCTAAAAGGTTTTCATAAATCATTATTGGAATTAACTCTTTTTCTAAAGTACCCTCACCCCGAATCCAATCTGGTTTCACAAGCCTTAGATCTAGGGGTGTCGGCGTGCTCCAAAATCTAGGACATGTTTTTAGCTTAGAACATGGTAAAGGTGTTCCTATTTTCCGCGATAAATAGGTGGCGACTCCATACAGTTCTTAAAGGTTTTTCTAACTTAATCTTTTTTAACTTTAAATCCGCCCTTTAAGCAAGACGCCGAGTTGGGTCCCTCGACGGCGGTTCCCGGGTTCCACACAACCTTTAGGTGCTCATCGTGTAGCGGCTCGTGCCACTGCGGTGGCCCTAAGTCCGGGTTCGGTGGGAGGTTGTTCGGTAAGGTTTTTAAGCACATTGACGGTTTGAGCGGCGCCCCTTATCGTCGAATCCCATTCGACAAAGTTGCTACCGTCATCTTTTAGGATACATTTATCCATCACGGTTCTCAACCATGAATATTTACCCAAAATGGGTGCGGGAGTTAAAGTTGTCATTGCGATTTCAAATAAATAATTCTACAACAAATATGAGGAAATTAACATTCATTGTACATTAATGACATTTGCTAAAACACTTTTAAAACAAACGTCCATTTATATAATGATCTCCCACGAAATTATATAAATGATTCCAAGACTCGTTTTTCATATAAAATTAGACATCTCATGTTTCCTTTTATATAAAAACGACAAGTCAACACTTGACTAATTCTACACTAGAATGCTTGGTTGATGATTTTCTTATAAAATGCATCGATTAGCCCCGAATAACTCTTATTCGGTTGAGTCCAAACCAAATTAGCATGGGACTTCCTCCCACTACTTACCCATGGTAACAAGGTTCCACGTCGCGGAGGTCCTCACGAACATGGGGTTCATAGTCGCTACATTTGGAAAGGCTTAATCTCAATTCATTTTGTTTAAAAATGTGGGTGATCTTGTCAATTTTAGTCATAAAAATTCTTTATAAGTGAACTAATTTAAGAATCGTGACCTGAATCGACAATCGTAGTGGGATATCGTTGGCATGCAAGGCGATTTTGGCATGTATGCGGAATAAATAAGCAATCAAACAAGCATCGCAAGCATAAGCATAAACCTAGTATGGCCACCTAAAGTAATTAAAATACAAGGAGTTACAAATTGGAAACCAACTCCTTTGGTCCCTCTTCAAATGGATCTCATCCAAGTCTTCTCCTTGCAAGCTTTAGAACACTTCTAAGGCTCCATGTCGATCTCCATCACCGGTCTTCGATTTACAAATAGTTACAAGTATGATTTACAAATGAATACATAGCAATCCTATTATACATTTATAAATGAAATAAACTATTTAAAAAATTACAAACCGGCGATACGAGATCGCATTTAATTACAAACCCACACGATATTCCCTTTCATTACGGGTAATATCGGTAAAAATAAACAAACTATGGCCATACTAGTAAGAACAAACATTCATTCAATAATAACCATTCATCCAAACATGCATAATGAATAGCTTATAAATAAAACATGCCAAAATCGCCCTAAACAATAATCGCATTAACTTGTTTCAAACCGATCTCATTTATAATCGATTAATCTCATATTAATCAATAATGCTTAAAACACCTTTTAAGCTTGAACCAAAACTTCTAAACTGATTTAGAACACTCATAATTAGTTTTCACTAATTCATGGTGATTTTAGCTCATAAACATGGTCATTTGCTAATTAGATGCACTTTAATCATAACTCTTTTATGAATAAAGCTTTATAAAATCAAAATAAATTAAAATAAAACCATTTTTATTTTGACAAAATTTTGTATATTCTGGAACACTTCCAAAATATCAGAAAACAAAAGTTTGGTCAGAAAAATTTACGAATTTATTTTATAACAAATAACATACGATTTCATCGATTTTATCTCATAAAATCAAGAAAACGTCTAAAACAGTGAGGAAAAATCCCAAATTTATAACTTAGCATTCTTTTAATATATAAAAACAGTGGTATAAAATTCATGTCCAGAAAACAAATATTACTATATTTTCGACATTAACATTCATTTTATACCGATTTTTATCAAATAAATGAATAAATATTCAAAACTCAAGATCTGACTTTGAAAATTTACATGCAAAAAGTATAAATATGAGATATCACTGTGTAAAAATTTCGTGACCAGATTCCAACTATAACTATTTATAGTAATTATTTTAGCCAAAAACACACTTTTTGACTCGATTTTGTATAAAAATCATTTTAATTAGTAAACAAATTTCAAAAAATACGAAATTTGACCAGTATGTTCATGAGACCAGAAAATTTGCATGCTATAAAAATCTCGTGTTAAAACCATTTTTAACACTATTTTCGGATTTTATCATATTTATTCTCAATAAATATATAAAACTCCAAAATTAACAAAATAAATTTGTAACCACAAGCCTAAGCTCTGATACCACTTGTAGGGATCGGATCCCATTCACTAATCAAATATTAGTGTAAATCAAATTACTCTAATTTGATGAGCAAGATCTATGTGGTTACATAAATACTTTGTTACAAGTTTATAGAAATTTATACCTTTCACAAAGGGAAATATGGGCACAAAACTAGAACTCCCTTCTAGTTTTGTTTCTTGAGCTAAAGTTTAGGATGATCCTCCAAAACCGAGTTTCCAAGATAGGAAACCTCCTTCTTGTTGCACACTCAAGAAGACACCAAATTTATTAGTGATTTTGATCTAGAAATCACTAATAAACACTTGATAATATGTGAATAATATTATTACTACTAACTCTTAGTAGTATATAGAGAAAATTAGAATCATATTCTAAGTTTTAGAGAGAATATTAGAGAGAAAGAAAGTGAATTGCATGAATAATGAATTTGACTCTTAGCCTTGTATTTTGTAGTCAAAACAACAAAATGAAGAGTGTGTCATACACTCACATGGGCCGGCCAAATGCCAAGAGAGAGGAGAAGAATGTAAGAGTTTATCCTAGCTAAGAAGAATTGTATGCATTGTAATGAGTATGTTTACCATGCATGCAAAACCATGTATCAGAACAAACAAATAAGACAAAGAGGGAATCATCCATTCCCACTTGTCTTGGACGGTCAAAATGAGGGCTTTGGGTCCAATTTGTTTTTCCAATATTTGTCCCACAAATACTTATAATTTATCACTTAATTATCTAACATAATAAAGTGTAAATTAATTAAACTCTTCCTTAATATACATGTACTTTACACATATATTAAAAATTTACTTTTACTAATCTCATTAGTAAAATATACACGATTAGTGAATTAACACTTAATCACTAATTCTCATCTCCTCAATTAATTTTATCGATATAAAATTAAATCACTCGAGTTCACAACTCGATTTCTCTCTAAATTAATTCACCGACTAACCGTTAGTCGAACTATCAAGTCACTAATCTAATTGTATCTCATACAATTAATTAGCTTCATATTTGGAGTACGTTCCTATAGGTGTGACTTAAAGGGATCAATTGATCACCGCCGTTCTCACGACAATAACGTCAAACTCTAGTCAGCCAATCGTTATTGATTTACGTTAATCAATTGACAATAATACAGGATTATCCCCATGTATTCCTTAATTGAGATTTATTATGTAATCGCACTATTGTGGAGGACACTTACTCCAACAAAGGTTATCTCCACACCTATGGCTACAACGACAAAGTTGGACAAGGATGAAGATGGAAAAGCCGTGGATGAAACGATGTATAGAGGCATGATAGGGTCTCTGTTATATCCCACGGCTAGTCGACCCGATATTATGCAAAGCGTATGTGTTTGTGCTAGGTTTCAAGCAAGCCCTAAGGAATCCCATCTTGTGGCAGTCAAACGTATTTTAAGATACTTAATTGGTACAATGAATCTTTATTTGTTTTATCCTATGTATGACAATTTTGATCTTAAAGGTTATTCAGATGCGGATTATGGAGGGTGCTCCATTGATCGAAAAAGCACTTCGGGGACGGCTACATTTCTTGGATCGGGTATAGTGTCATGGGGTTCAAAGAAACAAGCTACGGTTGCATTATCCACAACTGAAAGTGAGTATATTGCGGCATCATTGGTATGTTCTCAACTACTTTGGCTTAAACAACAATTACATGATTATGGGGTAGTTTTCGATAGCGTACCTATTTATTGTGATAATGTTAGTACCATAGCTATATCTAAGAACCCGGCCATGCATTCTCGGACCAAACACATTGATATTCGTCATCACTTTTTGAGAGATCATGTAGAAAAAGGTAATATTGAACTAATCTTTTGTCCAACCGAAGATCAAAAAGCTGATATTTTTACAAAACCCTTAGCCAGGGAACGATTTGAGAAATTACGTCTTGAAGTTGGCTTGATTGGTGATTGATTTTCGACCGTGTGATTCTCCTTATGATTGACTAGTTTTGGTTTTGAGACTGTGTCCGTATTATGATGTGAAATTCTATATGTCTCATGTTTTGATTTTGTGTGTATATGATTTAAAGACAAGTGTTTATCTATTAAAGCTTAGAGATTGTTCTTTTGATTATTCTTATATCATATGACATTTTATTTCACTATATTCTATATTTAGAAACCGTTTTCTAAATATTCCTAGCATGCTTGGAAACAACCATGTTCTCTGTAGTGAAATTTTCTTTCATAAAAATATGGTATAATCCTCACAATAAATAGCTTGCCTTTTGTGTCTTTGAGTCTCCCACGAAAACTTTCTTACAAAAATTTTCATACTCATGTGTTAAAGATTTGACAAATAGAATCTTTTTCACAAAAGCTCAAATTATATTCACAAATACTTTCCTCCAAAGAAAATAGCCACGATACAAAATTCTTCCATGATTAGTGTAACCTCATTCGAGTTAAGTTCACTTCATTTTCATGTTAACATAACCTTATCCAATGTTAGGTTAACATCAGTTATATCATTCTCTCTTATCTCATGTCTCTTTACACCCGTAATTATATCGTTACCCAAATATCTTCTTATCCATACAAATACCTCTCACACATAAAGTTTATTTTTCTTCCCTCAAAATTGGGTTGAGTTGTGCAAACAAAAAATGTTGATTGGTGCGTGCAAAAAAAAAAAAAAAAAAAAAAAAAAAAAAAAAAAAAAACGCGCACCAAGTGAGGGGGAATATTAAAGAAGAAGATGTATTGGTTGGAGTAATTCATGTATCCAAATTTGAGATACTTGCAAATTAGGTGCATAATTCAAAGTAAATATTGGTGCTTTGAAGAGTGTTACGAGTTGGAGACAATGAACAATATGGATGTGCTCTTATACGGTTTGAGGACGTGTTTTTGGGGTCGTGTTTGTGAGCTATCTTTGTGCTCTATGAAAATTCTTCGTCATGTTTGGTTGGTGACTCTCATACAAAGGTCTTAGCTTGCTTTTAGCGTCTATTCTTACATATATACTCTATCTCTTCTTTTGTGTCGTTTTGGAACAATCTTTGATGCTCGTCTTTCGGATAACACGTGTTTTGGTCTCTCACGCATATATCTTACTTGTTTCATATGTGTGCTTGCATTCATGATATTATTCTAGTCATTTGCCTTTTCGATGAAGTCAAGAGGGGGGAAAAATACCTAAGATTTGATTGCTTAATCTTTGCTTTAATTCATTGATCGTCGCTTTTCTTTTTGTTTCTCTCTCGAGAGTTTTGTTCTATGTATCACTAACGGTCTTTTGGTTGGAACAAGATAGGTTAAATATATCTTTCGCTTGTGATTCATCATCTTTTGAGACGATATTCGATTGAGGGGGAACGACCATAGAAATAAATCTTAGAGGACTTGACATCATCAAAAAGGGGGAATTTGTTGGCTCCGCGATTAGTTTTGATATTGTCAAGTTATTTATTTCTATATCGTATATCACTTGGTCGTTTGTTTGAGTTCGTAATGCGTAGGTCTCAAAGTACAAAAGAGGAGAATGAAGATGAGAAAGACGAGCTTCGTATCAAGTCAAGACTTTAGGACTATAATTTGTAAAGTGACTTAACGAAGCTATGCACTACAAATCTTAGTAGTAATGTTATAATAACGTGCTTGCATGTTGAAGTAACATTAGTACTATAAAATGTTTTCTCTAAATATCTTTTTCAATATTTTCTAAAGAATTATCCTGTGCTTAAAAGTCTTCTATATTTTTGTTATGATATATGAGAATATCTTTACTCATCTTAGAATTAGATTTGAATATATTTTACTATGTAAAATATATAAAAATCTAATTGTAAAAGATGTGCAAAATATTTCTTATATGTTGTGATCTTGCAATATATTTTTATTTTGATAATTCCCCTCTATAAAACTTATTCTCTACAATATTATTATTTCGAAAATCATATTGTTTATCCTTGCTCTTTGGCCGAAAATATCTTGAGTCTTTTTAATATTTTCGGATCATATAATATATTTTCAAAGGATGTTTTTCTAAATAATATATTGTAATATCTTTGTATTATGGCCGAAAATAATTGTGATTTATATTCATATTTTCGGTTTACTCAATATTTTTATAAGGATTATTTTCTAAATAAAATGGCATAATATCTTGTATTTTCTAACTAGACTAATATGTCTAAATACATTCTTGGAAAACAAGTTATCTTGAGTATCTTCCTAATTATCTTATAATCCATCTTAATCTTTTTAATTAGGAAGTTTGCTTTTTTAAAACAATATTATTCTTATAATATCTTCTCCTTGATTAGTAAGTAATTGCAAATAATAGTGTTGTATCATTTTGCACGTGTAACTATAAGTACACACGTTCCACTTTGCAAAATGATTAACCAAGCCAATTACATACAATTGAAGATAATCTAAGTCTTTCAAAAAGGTTTCTAATTTACATTTTGCAAAAACATTTTGTACCGTGCTCTTCATTTCTTATTTGCAAAACATTTGTTTCGATTTTGAAAGAACTTAAAACGTGTGCTTTGGTTTTAAAATCTTATTTTTAAAGTGCATAGTTACGATAAGACTCTCTAGACAATTGAATTGTATTTTCATTTGATTGAGAGACTTGTAACAAAATCATTTGTAAGAGATTAACATCTCAAAAAGAGAAAGAAGCTTCACACTAGGATTAGGGTTAGTCTCTAGTGTTTGTTAATTATTTATTGTAAGCTAGGCCGGAGTAGGTGCTCTTGATAAATAATTAATAAGAAGAAGGGGTGGATGTAGGCTTTTCAATTGGGCCGAACCACGTAAATCATTGTGTCATTTATTTTCCGCAATTTACTTTCACGCTTTAATATTTCCGTTGCAAAATTTTAAGAGGTCCAATCCTATATTCACCCCCCCTCTAGAGTATTGTCGGGCCCTTGGACTCTACAAGTTCAATACGCATATTTTTCAAAAACAAATACACTCTCTACGAGTCACAAAATCAAAAATACGTATACTCCTCACGAGTTAAATACGTATATTTTTAAAAACAAATACACTCTTTACGAGTCACGAAATCAAAAATACGTATACTCCTCACGAGTTACATACGTATATTTTTCAAAAAACAAATACACTCTTCACGAGTCACAAATCAAATTACGTATACTCCTCACGAGTTAAATACGTATATTTTTCAAAACAAATACACTCTTTACGAGTGACAAATTAAAATACGTATATTTCCCACAAGTTAAATACGTATATTTTCCAAAACAAATACACTCTTTACGAGTCACGAAATCAAAAATACGTATACTCCTCACGAGTTACATACGTATATTTTCAAAAACAAATACACTCTTTACGAGTTACAAATCAAAAATACGTATACTCCTCACGAGTTAAATACGTATATTTTTCAAAAACAAATACACTCTTTACGAGTCACAAATCAAAATACGTATACTCCTCACAAGTTAAATACGTATATTTTCAAAAACAAATACATTCTTTACAAATTACAAATCAAAATACGTATACTCCTCACGAGTTAAATACGTATATTTTTCAAAAACACAGACACTCTTTACGAGTTACAAATCAAAATACGTATACTCCTCACGAGTTCAATACGCATATTTTTCAAAGACAAATACACTCTTTACAAGTCACAAAATCAAAAATACGTATACGCCTCACGAGTTAAATACGTATATTTTCAAGAACAAATATACTCTTTACAAGTCACAAATCAAAATACGTACACTCCTCACGAGTTAAATACGTATATTTTTCAAAAACACAGACACTTTTTACGAGTTACAAATCAAAATACGTATACTCCTCACGAGTTAAATACGTATATTTTTCAAAAAAAAAAACAAGTACACTCTTTACGAGTTACAAATCAAAATACGTATATTTCCCACAAGTTAAATACATATATTTTTCAAAAGCAAAATACACACTTTCATTCAAATCAAAACGCAGATATACAAGCAAGCACGCAGCAGACACGCAAGACGCGTGAAATGGCCAAGTTACAAAACGCCATCGAATCACATCCAAACAACAGCAGGCCGGCAGGCCCTTAAACATGCAGGACCGTCATGTCCTTAAACATGCCGTCCCTCCCCGCATTCCCGACACTAAGTTCTCGTCTCTCCCCGAGACACATACTTAGCGTCGCCAGGTAGTATCGAGACTGTAATGGTCTGGATACTATCTTCTAAGTTTGACTAGCGCTTTAGTCCAAGCTCAGTCAAACTGGGGGCTCTGTAGATACCCGTATCCGTACCCCCCCAAAAGCAAACCCGATGACGAAAAGGACTTTTTCATGCATGTTTTAAATAAGACGAAACGGTACATAAGTGTCTAAAACATTTTAGTCATTTTTAACGTATTAATTTGAATTTGCATATTTCGTAAAAATGAATATTAATTTAGTCATTTTAATCGTAAGTCGACACAATACGCACGAGCACGACACAAAGACGCCTCACAAAAACGACCCACACACACAAAAACGGCCCAAAAACACATAAAAAGGCCCAAGCACCCGAGCGGGCCAAAATGCGTCCCGGGTCACATTCTTACAAAACAAAATCCCACATAGTCGTAAAATAATACGTTACAATATTATTTTACTTCGAGCCAAGATCGAAAAACACGACGAAAAACCGAAACACGAAACACGAAACACGAAATACGAAAATCGAACCAAAAATCAACTTGATTGATCAACTTACACAAGTTGATTAACCAAAATCCTCCAAAGTCAATCATTTTGCTCGACATTAGCTTACACACCTACGATAACGTGTGTACGAAATACGGCGCTGCAAATCTGTCAGAAACAGGACAGAAAATCGCCAGAAAACTGGCGATTTTATGGAAAATCGCCAGACCTCTGGCGATTTTCTGGTAAATCGCCAGACTTCTGGCGATTTTCCTCTCCTCGACATTTACGGCGATTTTAGAGAATCTTTGGTTCACTGGCGATTTTCTGATCAATTAGGCATAAAACACGAAGCATTTGCTATAAATAGCAGCCCTTGTTCGACCATTTTCATCATCAATCATTTTTCATCAACACACAACACAAGATTCATAACAACACAACATCGACAATCACATTCAACAACAATCCTTCAAAACACGAATTCAACCAACAACAACACATTCACTTAAACACAATCACAACAATAATACTTATAATACTAATACACATATATAAAGCCTCTCGCACTTATAAATCTCCACTCTAAAAACCGTCTTTGCATTTCAAGGTAAAGAAATTTTACCTTCAGGTTAGACGTTCGAGACTTATAGGGTTACTTTAACCCCACCCCGATATTGGCACTAACGAACCCTTATTCGCAATTCGGTTGTAGTAATTCGAATCAAAGATTCGTCTAAACCCCGCCAATATCGCATAAACAAACGACTCAAAATCACTAAATTAAACATCACTTTTACATTATGCAAATTCTCGATTCATGCATTAAATTACGACTAAAACACGGATTCTACATTTAACTGTACCGTTTCATATAGTCTTTTAAACATGCAAAACCGAGGGTTTTTACAAAATCTTAGAATTGAACACAAGTCGGAGAATAACGTTTAGTTATTAATTCAAATACAATGAATTAGTGATTTTACGTATATCTCCTATAGCAAATCGTCATAGCTATGACGGCTTACATTTATTTTACATATTTGTCGAGTCATATATTTGCATTTGTACGTAGCGTCCTATTAGCCCAAATATCGAAATTAAAGCATTTGTTTTCAAACTAGTAAAGACTACTTTTACGTAGGCTTTTTTATTACAGTTTTCATAATACATTTTGTCAAAACTTTCGAAAAGTAACCTCACTCCGAATCCTCTCTGGTTTCACAATAACCTCAGATGGATAGGTATCGACGCACCTTGAAATCTGAGACACCCGTGTCTTATATTTTAAGACGCGTTGAATAGGTTCCAAATTCCTTTAATATTTGGTGGCGACTCCAAAAACACATTTCAAAAGGATTTTTATATTTCTTTTTGTTATAATCACATGCAATGACATTCCCCCATAAGCAAAAGAACGCTCGAGCGAGTAAGCCCCAAAAAAAGTGCGAAGCTCCCGCGAGCGAGCTTCTTGCAAAATTCATTTTTCCCGCGCCGTGCATTCCGCCCCATGACGCATTTCGAGGGCGGGCGCGAGCGGGGCGTCGAGAAGGGATCCCTACCCAGTATCCTCAACAGCATAAGATAGATGAACAAACGTTAGCGGCAGACGAATAAAAATAATCAAATAAGCATGACTAAACGTGGATAAGCATGATTGGTTGACATAAATATGGCACATGAGTATAAGGAAACACAAGCAAACGCACAAACCAAGTACAACTAAAGAAAAATGTGCAGACATGTGCAAATTGTAACAGACGTACAAACTACCAATTAATTAAATACAACCAATAGTCATCTACTAATCAAACAAAAACTTAGGTAGTCAAATCTGACGAATACATACAAATAAATGAGCGAATAACAAGGACATTAAAACATAACGTACGAAAACCCCAGGCTTTTCGACCCTACATGATCCTAGACTCAACGGATGAAGCAAGACCAACACCGAGCAGACCAACATGAATATATACACGAACGGCAGCAAGCTAACACAAATAAACGGACAGACTGCTAACTAACAAGCACACTAGCGTACATGGATGACGTAGATACGACCGAGAATCAACTAATGAACACGCAAACAGGTACATAACAAACGAAGCAGGTGATATAAATGCACACATATACAAACAAATACACAAGGGCTTAAAAGATCAAAAGCGACTAGAACACAAACAAGTATCAATGCATAACGTGACTACTCAAACTCGACACATGAAATTTCAAGCTATACAAATTCATACTCCAATGAATTACTCGACTAAGATTGACCAGATAGAGCAGAAAAAAATAGCAAACAGGAATGAGATGAATTGCATGATTAACGTGGTGAGTTATGAAACCAAAACCAATCGACAAAGCAAAATCATGAAAACTAAACTATCCTACGCACATGAGTTACGAAACTGGAAGAACGCGATAAACCAAATTTCTGCCAATCCAACATGAATGAGACTCAATTATATATAGGCTAACAGGCAAATCCTAAATCAAAACGACGACAGCAAGTCACATTACGCAAATCATATTACACAAGAGAACTACACATGCATACTAAGTGAACACGAAACATTCTCATACACAAGTCACAATCATGCTGAAAGTATAAGTCTAAAACAAACGATAAAAAAAACAATAACTACGATGATAAACAACAGAGCGACAGAGAATAATAAAAAAAAACGACAGAGGCTATAAAAACAATAAAAAAAACGATAAATTAACAAAATAAAAGAGTATTTTGCACCCTCAACTTACATGTATCGTTGACCAAATATCCGAGTCGTAATCGATTGTAAGATTTTATCCCGAGGGGCCGTCGTCGATTTAAAACCAATAATAAATCCGCACTGCACCAAAGCGACAAATAATTTTCAAAAGCTTGTAACTTATTCGCTTCGACGTAAATTTCGACCCAAAAGACGTTTTAGAATCGTAGTGAGGTGAACTTTAGGATGAGGTAAACAAATCAGAGAGATTGAGAAGTTTACAACACGAAAAACGAAGCAGAAGGGGTAATAGCAGACTGAAAAACGAAAGCTGAATACTCTGTTTTTCTGACCGCTATTTCGACTTCTTTTGAGACTTTTTGAGACTTTGTATTATGTATGTGAGCTGTATATTTCGTGTAATGAAAGCTTGTGGATGGTGTATATATATAGGTTGAAAGGTAGGGTTTTTATAGGGAAAAGAGCAGCTACTTCCTCTCTCTTTGAGAGCTGCTGTTCCAAGCTCGTCTTAGGGTTTTGGAGAGGGTTTTCTTGAGGGTTAAGCAAGGGTAAATGGAGCATATGGATCAGGTATAGGTTCTTGGCTGTGGGTATGGGTTTGGTGGCTAAAAAACGGGTTTTGGGCTGGTCAAAAACAGAGCACGGTGAAGACGAGCTATTTGGGCTGGATTTAGGACGTGGCTTTAGGCTATATCCTGGTCTGATCAGTTGAAGAGGGAAATGGGTAGAAAAGGCTTTGAAATTCGTGTTGAAACGGGCTCAAAATCGTTCATTAAATCGAGCTTAAAACGAGTTTTAAAACGGGCTGTTAAGAAAACGATTTCGTCGAATACGATTTAATAAACTGTTTTAAAGAACCCGAGAAACGACTTTTCAAGTCAAAAATTGAATTTGTGAAAGCGACTTTTCAAATCGAAATACTTAAAATGATTTTTCAAATCGAAATGCTTTATTTTCAATAAAACATTACTTGCGACAAAATAAAATTTGACAGAGCTTCTTTTATCAAATATCCTTTGAATTAATAAACATTACGTCGACAGCGCCCGACTTACATCGTAAAACGAACTCAAATACATGACATGAAACACATGCTGTCCTATCATCATTGGGTATTTGTCGGGTTTTCTATAAATCTCCATATCAACAGATACGGGTATCTACACAATCAGATTACTTCCCAACGCTTGGACAAAGCCGTACGATATTACGACAAATTTTGGAGCGGCGTTGGCGACCTTAGTGATATTCGAGTGCTCAAAACGCCAAACATTGGCTTTGAAAGTTACGTATGGTGGATCGGGCATCATGATAGCCTTACTTCTCTTCTTAACGGTATTCCTCCCTGAAAGTCCACAGTATTGGATTGAAAAAGGTAAAATAGAGAAGGCAAGAAACATTCTCTGAAGATTGGAAAAAAAAGAAGAGGTTAAAGCAAGCTTAGAAAAGGCAGAGGTGATTGTTCAGAGGTTACGAAACACCTCTGTCTTAGTAGTCCTTCAACCACTTAGTTATGTTGGACTACTGACAGCAATTATGTCTACCATGGTGGCCTTTTTCTCAGTTGTAGGGGTGATTCAGTATTATGGTCCCATTATCTTCCAATCAATCACATCAGCCCCAAATGCCCAATACTTTGGACCCGCTTTGATTTAGGGTATCCAAATTGCGTCTCGAACGGTCTTGGTGATAACAGCTCGCCGCTACGGGAGGAGGAATCTTCTGCTTGGAGCCGTATTCTTTAAATGTGTATCTGAGGTATGTAAAATGTTAAAACATATATCTATTTTTTTTGTCAACGTTCAATTGTATTTGTGAACTAACTATTTACGCGTTATTGTAACAGGCTTACCTAGCTGCTACCTGTGGAACCCGGGAACCGCCGTCGAGGGACCCAACTCGGCGTCTTGCTTAAGGGCGGATTTAAAGTTAAAAAAGATTAAGTTAGAAAAACCTTTAAGAACTGTATGGAGTCGCCACCTATTTATCGCGGAAAATAGGAACCTGCTACCATGTTCTAAGTTAAAAACATGTCCTAGATTTCGGAGCACGCCGACACCCCTAGATCTAAGGCTTGTGAAACCAGATTGGATTCTAAAGTGAGGTCCTTTAGAAAAAGAGTTAATTCAAATAATGATTTATGAAAACCTTTTAGAAAAGCCTATGTAAAAATAGCCTCTACTGACCTAGAACAATCCTTGTAAGATGATAATTGAGCCAATGTTATCGCTACGTACAAGTGCGATAAGTTTGTAAAATAATGCAAATGCAGATGCAAAAAGATTGATTAAAACCCTCGCTTTAGCATGTTTAACTTGTTAACGAAAGCAGTTCGATTAAAGGTCGAATTCATTGTTAAGTTGATTTAATGCAAAAGAAAAGGGTGCAAGATGCATGCAAATAAAATAAAGTTCAATTGTCCATTGGTTTATTTTATAAGAATTCGCTGCTTATGCGACTTTGGCGTGTCATCGGATATGGAGTGTACCCGAAGTAATAAGAACACTTGGAAGGCAAGCGCGCTCGGGTGCCAAAGCCGGGGGGGGCGCTAGAGTGTAGTCCCCTTTGTTAGTCCATAAAAGATAAGAAAAAGCTTTGATCCAAGTGGATCGGTACCTACCAGGTCCCCGACGTCAGATCTGGCAGAGCTTCGCTTCTTGAACTAAAAAGGAGGAGGAATTCAACACGGGATGGTGTGTTGAACCCAAGGATTTGGGTGCTTGAGGCTTTTGTGGATGTGAGATGTGAAAGAAGGGTGTGAGAGGTGTTTCCTGGTTGTGAATTGATGTGTAAGAGATGTGTAAGATGATCTCCGAAGGTGGGTATAGGGGGGTATATATACTAAAAGACCTCGGAGAAATTAGGAAACACGGGATAAAAACAGGCCAAGGAACCGCATAGGCTTATGCGGTTGCCAGGGCAAACCGCATAAGCTTATCACGGTTTCCCCCTCAAACCGCATAGCCTTATGCGGTTTGAAGGAGTGGTTTTGTGTAATTTCAAGTTTCATTAACGCAATCTTTGCAAGATTACGTGATAATCCTTGCTTGCTCGTCAAGAAAGAGCCTAGGGTTTGCTGGGGTATTTTGCTAGGGTTTTTGTGAGGGCCAGGGCTTTGGAGTGCGGGCCAAGGCTTGGGTTTGGGCTCGGTTTTAGGCCCGAGACCCTAAAAAATGAAAAGGTGTATTGTGTTGCATATTGTGAATCGAGGCAAGACGTGAAGCCGTATTTTGCGTAGGGAGTGGCTAAGGGAAGGTTTAGCCGCTAGGCCTAAATTTAGGAATTTAGGAATGCTGAAATAGACCTTGATAATGTAAAAGGACTTACTGTAGTGCAAATTAAGCTTCATGCCAAATGAAGCAGGACAAGGACCAAGCTAGACTCTAAATGGACAAAATGAACGTGTATTTAAATGCGATGTGATGCGACCTGACTCATTTAACATTTCAAACGACTCAAAATGAATTCGACATTAGTTAGAACCGTTTAAGTTAGCGTTAAAACATGCGTAATAAAAGTCCGTGTTACATCATAGGGTTTTGTGTGGGAGGGTACGGATATGGGTATCCACAGAGCCCCCAGTTTGACTGAGCTCGGACTAGAGCGCTAGTCAAACTCCTTCGACCATATCCGGACCATTACAGTCTCGTCTGATCAATGGGCGAAGCATGTGTCTATGGGCAAGACGAGGACTTCGAACCGGGCTATGCGGGGAGGGACGTGCGCATTTTAAGGACTTGGCGGTCCGTGCATACTATAAGGGCCTGCCGGCCTGCTAGAGTGTCCTGTGTTGATGCTGATGCCGTGCTTCAAGTTGTATGCTAAATGCCTATGCTCGTAGTGTCTTCATGTAGTGCATGTGTAAAAGGGGCTAAGGTGCAGGGATGCATGTGCTTGTGAGGTGTTTGATTGAAGTGTGTTTATGTAGGTGTCGGTGCGGGTCTCGTGAAAGAGCGCATGTGCAAGGGTGTAAGGATGTAGGGGTGCCTAATCTCGCCTAGGAGCGTATGTAGGGGTGCGATGCTTGTGTTTAGATGTGTTTTGTAAGGTACTTGCGCTTAAACTCGCCGAGGAGCGTCTATGTAGAGTAGGGTGCTTGGAGTTGAGTATATTGAAGGTGTCTATGCTTGGGCTCGCCGAGGAGTGTTTATGTAGTTGTTATTGCATATGATTGCCTTCCGTTTGGGGAGGAAATGTGAAGAGCGTTCGTGCTTCTGCTTCTGTACCGTACATTAAATGCTTAATATACGCGTATGGCGGCCTGCGGGTGAAGCCTTAGCCCAGGCATGGGACATACTTGGAGTTGCATTAGGGCTAGGATGAATTAGGAATCGAAAAGTAGGCGTAAAAACGAGAAAAACCAGAAAAAACCAAGGGCTGAAACCGCATAGCCTTATGCGGTTCATGGGGCAAACCGCATAAGGTCATGCGGTTTTCCCTGAAGGCTGCAGGGGCTATATAAGGCACGAGAGCACCGTGAGTTGCTCCATTATACTCATTTACGGTTTTTAACAATAAAAAACACCAAAATTCGATTTCTCGACCGATTTTGCCCATTTTCGTTGCGTTGCCTTGCTATGGAAACAGGTAATGCTCCATTTTAACTTGCTCTTTCGTTATTTGTCGTTGTAATTAGCTAGTTTTGCCTTGAAATGTTGAAAAGACGGGTTTTGAGTGAAAACCCGAGTTTTGTTTGAAATTTGCCGTTTGAATGCTTGAAATTGCCGTCATTGTGTTGCATTATGTCATGTGAACATGTAGGTGTGAATTGATTGTGATTTGGACCGTCGTAAGGCCAAAAACGAGTGAACTAGGGTTCGGGCCCGAAAATGAGCCCGGATTTTCCGACCCGGAATTTCAATTAAACTTCGGTGTAGGATGCCCATAGTGTGTATAGCATGCCTATAGCGTTAATTTTGCGAAAATGTTGAGCTAAGGCTTTCAATTCGCCGTCTTAAGTCGTAGTTATACGGAGTAATTAGGACAAATTGGGGGTTTTTGATCGGGGTGACCAAAATGCAATTGCTTGTAGTAGTTTGTTGTTGGGGACTATTATGGCGTGTTGAAACCATAAAGTTGTAATTTTGAGGTGTAGAGAACGGTTTTCGGCTTAATTATGAATTAGGCCTAAAAATGCTCTGTGTAGTGTATAATGCAATGTGTAAAGGGATGTATATGTATGTATTATGTATGTATTATTGTTGTGTATGTGTGTATGTGTATAATGGTTGCATGTGTTTGTCATGTTTGTTGCAGGTGAGAGTTCTGGTTATGTTACGAGGTCGAGGGCTCAGTAAAGCACTGCTCGAGGCCTGAGAAGCCCCCGCCTCGAGTCGATAAGGCGTTCTTATAGTGAGAGGGAGGTGACCCTCGTGACTTCTTGACGAGACGTGGTCGATCAGGGTAGGGACGCAGGAATGTCCCCTGCCTCGATCCCGAGGAGGAGGACGCGCTTGCTCGTGAGCCTGGTAGACGAGCCGGAAGCGGAGATGGATGTTGTCGAGGAGGAGGCCGAGGAGGCCGAGAGGTCGCACCTAGGGCGAGTGGCTCTAGGTCGCGGAGGTTGGGCGCGAAGCAGGGCCTTCGCGAAGGGTTGGGATGGCCACAACCTTTGCTTGCTCGAGAGAGACACGTTTCTATCGGCGGCGATGGGTTGGGATAAAGGTCCGATGAGGACTTTCTCGGGCGTCTCGTCCGTGATGTGTGTGTTTGAGGAGAGGCTTCACGGGGCGCAAGCTTGGGTATTGCGTAGTGCTTTGGCCCGTTGGTTGGCCATTGGAGGAGATCGCAAGGAAGAAGCAGACGGCGAACGAACACGATCAGGGCCTTCTTAGACAGGTATTGGGACACCACGACGGCGTTTCCATATGCGGCCGAGCCAGTATTACCTTGTCTGAGTATGCGGTTATCACGGGCTGCCGTTTGGGGACCGTGATATGAGTTTTGATTTTCTTGCGCCGTCCGGGTTGTGGGCGAGATTGCGGATTCGCTGCGGTTGGCGCGGCCTGCGGAGGTGGTTTGCGAGGGTGCACCACCATATACCTTCAAGACGAGCTACATGTTGGAGTATTTTGAGGGGAAGACCGAGCATGGCCCCTCGGAGTGGAGCGAGGGGCAGAATGCTCGTATGTGGTTGTGGTGGTTTGTCAGCGCCGTGTACTTCGGCGATAAGGGCGAGCGGGCATCGACCTCGGTCCTTATGCATCTCCTGGATTGGGATGCAATGGGGACGTTCGATTGGGTGACGCCGTCTTTGGGTTTGTGTATCCGGTTTTGTATGGACGCGGTGAGGCCGCGGGTGATGAACCGAGGGTCGAGACTGTCCTTGGTCTCGCCTGGATTCTTGATGGAGGTACGTATTGATTTTGTTTTTGTTTTAGGTGCACTGTTGCTTGTTTTTGTTGTTTTCGTAACGTGTATTTGCTTCTTGCGTGTGCAGTCGTGGATTCTGAGCCACTTTCCATTTCTGCTTCCCCCGCATGCCACGAGGATTGTGAGGGAGTACCCGGCGGTGCGTACTTGGGGTACGTGCAATCGGGCTGCGTTCAACTGGTCGTACGATGAGGTTCGGGTGCGTCTGAACCAAATGGAGTTTAGCGAGGTTTGTATTTGAATCATTTTAAATAGAATGTACTTGAAATGATTACATGTGCTTTTTGTGATGTTATTGCTTCTGTTTGCAGTTCGTGCCCTTCCCGTGGAGTCAGTATGTGGGTATTCCTGAGGGCATTGGAGCTAGGTTTGCGGTGCGTGACACCCAGCGTCTGTACTTGGAGACGCCGTACGGGCCGGTTTGGTATCTCGGGGAGCGCTTGGTCTATCAGGCCGGATGGCCGGCTCCGATGGTGCCTAGGGATCCGCCGAGTGTCCTGTTCAACAGGGGTTTCGTGACAGATCGGTGGTGCATGGAGAGGGGGAGTCGGTGAGACTTCTCTGTCTTGGGGAAGACTACGGCCATTTTGCTGAGTCTCGGCTTGCTTGTGGGCCGATCGAGGTACGTTAGATTTGTTGTTGCTATGTGCGTAGGATAAAATTTTGCGAAAAAGCGAAAAATTTCCCTGACGTATTTGTTTTGTATTTGTTTTGCAGAAGTTTGATCCCGAGATGGCAGAGCGACCACCGACTTCCCTACCACGATCGAGTATGACGACTCAGGTGTGCGTCGTACCTTTGCGTTGCCTACGTACTTGCCGGTGACTACTGACGCGGGGATGGACAGCTGGACGGGCAAGGTGAAGAAGGTATGTATTTTTGTGTTTGTATGTGTATGAGCCCCCAGTTTGATCGAGGTATAAGATATAGCGAAGGTCAAACTAGTGAGAGTCGGTTTTTGTGGTTTCCCCCTCGAGTTTGTCCCAATTTGAATGAAATTAGGGCAAAATGGGGTGCCTGTGATAGGTTTTGAAATTTCCCCCCTAAGTTTGGCTTAATTTGAGTGAAATTAAGGCAAAATGGGAAAAGGTTATAACGATGTGTTTGTGTAATGTGTTGCGGTGGCCAAGGAGGTGCACATAAAATTGTGGAGGACAGCTAACCGGTGGAGGATGGCCTGGGCTGAGCAGATCGCTTAATTGTGTCGAGTCGTCTTTGAGACGGCTCGGTTCGTGGGAGTTTGACGAGTATCGGCGTCGTCATCCTGAATGAGTTTGTGTAATAAAGATTGTATGAACCTTTGATTACGTGTTGCGTGAACTTTGAACTTGATTGCAGCTTGAACTTGGACTTGTCGTTGTAGCTTGCAGGCCTGTTTAGGAGGCTTGTTTTGAAAACTGAAGTGATTCCCGATTGGGATGCTTTGATGTTGATTTAGATGTGTTAAAACGTCGTTTGAAAAGTTCATTTTAAGTGTGAAATGAGCTTGCGTGAGTGTTTAAAATGTTATGTGTTTGACTCGTGGTGTGAATCGTAGTTGCTAATATAATGCTGTTGCTAGGGGAACAACAAGAGAATGTCGTGGTGTAGTGTAGAATTTCGTGCTTAGGACAAACGAAATTAGGAAAATTTGTAAGAAAACCAGCCCCTGAAACCGCATAGCCTTATGCGGTTTGGGGTGCAAACCGCATAGGCTTATGCGGTTTAGGGCTCAAACCGCATAGGGTCATGCGGTTCGTAGGTGTGGCTGCAGCGCTGTATTTCCATATTTCGGACGCGGTTTTCCTATATAAGGAGGGGGGGTGCGTGTGATATTGCTCATTCACAATCACTTCTCTTCTTCTCTTTCGTTACAAATTTTTGCTCTTATAAATATATTAGGTATATTTACAAAAGTTTTTTTTTGTATTCAAGAAAATGGTGGAGCATTTTGATGCTCTCTTGAAGAGGTGGACTTCTTCATTGAGCCCGGGGATGAAGAAGGCGTTGTATGATGATGGTGCGGGCGTTTTTATTGGTTTTCGTCAAATGAAAGTCGATCTAGACTTCCTTGACTCGTGCTTAGATTATTGGGATCCTGGCTTGCATGTTTTTAGGTTTCCCGGGGGAGAGGTTTGTCCTTTGATGGAGGAGTTCGCGGCCATTGCAGGGTGGTCGAAACGGACTACTCCGGTGGTTGTGAGGAGCGAGTTTTGCTATAATGGGTTGTTGCGGAACTTCCTTGGAATGACGGATGCTCATGCTGCGGGCTTGTTTGAAGGAGGCAAGGTAAACATGCTCCTTTTGTGTCAGCGGTACATGAATAAGGTTGACACTAGTATTTCGGACCGTTCTAGGAGAAGGGCCCTTGCTTTTTGTTTGGTTCATCGTTATGCTTTTGCGGGGTCCATGCCGGATGGAGTGTTCGGGAACGCGAGGTATGCTCGTGTTGTCGAAGAGATGGAGCGAGGGCATGATCCTTCTGCGTTGATCCTAGCGGAGACCATACTGGGTTTAGACGACCGTTATGCTAATCGTCTGAGCTCGTACCGCGGCTGTGCTAGGATTCTGAACGTGTGGCTTCTGGAGAGGTTGAGTGTGTATGCTGCTCTTCCCCTGAACGGCGTGTTCAAGTCGGCGGCGACGACATCGCGGAAGATGGAGTGGGCTAACCCTCGGGAGCGTTCACTCAACTACTACCGGGGGTTTGTAAAGGAGAGCAGGATTCGCTGGTATGTGTCTTGGTGGGGTGTTTCGGCGATTACGGCGCCGTCTGTTGCGAATGCGGCTCGTGGGTTGATGTTGTGTGGCTTTGAACGAGGTGTTTGGATTCATCCTCTTCGCTTGAAGAGGCAAATCGGGCTTGCGCAGACCATTCCCGAGCAGGATACTCAGGTTGGAGGGGTTGTTGTGCTAAACAACCAGATGAAGGATGCTTGGATCCGGGGATGGTCGGATCGTGTTACTTGGGCGGTTCCGGCGCATATAGAGTCTACTCGTGTCACGGACTTCTATACGCGTTGGTATCGTTCCAATGATCCTCGGGAGCGAGAGAACCAGCGGAGGAGGGAAAAGAATGGGCCAAAGCCTTCCCTGTCGTATGAGGTAGTACGCGACAGGAGAGACTATAGTGATCTTGTTGGTGCGGATGCTTCTACTTCGAGACCGGCGCGGGAAAGGCTTGGGCCAAAGGTGACGGTTAAGGATCGCCTAGGGCCAAAGGTCGAGGAGCCCCCAGTCGAGCTGGACGAGGATCCCATCGAGCCCCCAGGTTTTGAGAGGACCATTCCTGCTATTAGCTCGAAGATCGTGGCGGATCGGTCTTTTGAAGATGAAGAGGCTAATCCGAAGCGCCAGAGGAAAGCTTAGTATTTTGTTTGTTTTGCTTAGGAAGTTTATTTTATTCAAATGCATGTCTTTAGATCCGAATAAAGGGTTAAGGAGGGTTGCTCCTAACTCATTCCTAGTTTGTGAAAAATTCTAAATGAAGTAATAAAATAGAATTCATTTGCCTTTGTCTTGTCTCGTTGCCTTTGTATTGCTTTGCTTTACAATGTTCTCGACCTTTTTAAGCTTTGAACACTCGTCTTTTGTTTTAGAATCCTCGACCTTTTTAAGCTTCGGATTTGCGTGTTGTTAAATTGCCTTGCTTTAAATCCTCGACCTTTTTAAGCTTTGGATTCAATTGCTTGATTTTGTCTTAAATCCTCGACCTTTTTAAGCTTCGGATTTGCTCTTCTTTTTTTTTTGTGTTGACTGTGCTCTTGACCTTTTTAAGCTTCGAGCGTGTCATTTTGTGAGTGCAAAGCCCTCGACCTTTTTAAGCTTCGGGCGTGCGTGCTAGGAAGGTCGGTTGTGCTCTTGATGAGCTGCCTACGTATCTGCGTTTTGAATACAGAATCAAACCGGCGTAGTTCGTGTGATTCGGTTGAGCCTTTTGCAAAGCTGCCTACGTATCCACAGTGCGTGGAATCAAACCGAGCGTAGTTCACCCATGCGAGAGTGAGTTTTGTTTGTGTGAAATACATTGCAAATTTGTCTATGTTTAGGGGTAGTATTTCTTGAGTTGATCAAGATTTGTTGGTAATCGGAAGTCCTGACCGTCAAGGTCGGTTAATTTCGCGGCTCCTCCGGGAAGGATTTCCTTGACCAAGTACGGTCCGGCCCAATTGGGTTTGAATTTCCCTCTTGGGTCGACTGGTAATGGTGCTCGGACTGATTTGAGTACCAAGTCACCCACTTTGATATTTCGTGGCTTGACCCGTTTGTTGTATGCGCGTTGTAGGCGAGATTGGTACATTCGCATCGTACTTAGTGAATGTGGCGTCCTCTCGCCTAGAAGGATGAGTTGTTCGTAGCGTTCTCGTGCCCATCTCGACCAGGAATATGCCTTCCATGAGGATCTGAAGGGATTGCATTTCGATTTCTACAGAGTTGAGCGGCTTCCATTCCGTAGGTTAGGAAATAGGGCGTCATACCCGTGGGTGTGCGTATTATGGTGGTGCGATATCCCCATAATGCAAATGGGATTTTGTTGGGCGATCGTGGCGGTGTCGATCATCTTTTTGAGGATTGATCTGACGGTTTTGTTCTTTGCCTCGGCCAAGCCGTTAGTTTGTGGTCGGTAGGGTGATGATTTGTGTCGTTGTATTTTGTATTTAAGGAGAAGTGGTTCGACTTCCCTTGGAAGTGCGTGCCTTGATCGCTTATAAATTAAGTGGGGTATCGCGTAGCGACAAATGATGTTGTTTTGTATGAATTTTGCAACTTCTTTTGTGCCCAGCTTACGATACGATGCGGCTTCGACCCATTTGGAGAAATAATCCATGGCCACGAGGGTGAAGCAGTGTCCTCCTGCTCCCACGGGTTGTACCTTGCCAATAGCGCCAATTCCCAGGTTGAGAAAGGCCATGGCGGTTAGGCGTAAAGTGGTGAAGGGGTACATGTTGTACATTTGCGAAGATTTGGCGGTTGTGGCCAGGTGTTTGGCGATTTTTGCACAATCGGCTTCCATGGTGGTCGATGACCATCCTAGCCTTATAATTTGTTTGCACATGGCTCGTGCGTTCATGTGTGGTCCGCACTCGCCATCGTGTACTTGGGATATGATCTCGTGTCCCTTTTTGTGGTCGACGCACAAGAGTAGGGTACCTTGGGGCGTCTTTTTGAGTAGTTTGCCCATTTCCATCACGAATTGTGACGATAATAGGCGTAGGGCTTGTTTGCCCCGCTTGTCGGTGTTTGGTGGGTATTCACCGTTTGTTTTGTAGTTGATGATTGCTTGGTACCAAGGATCGGTTTGTTCTTCCTCGGCTTCGATGTCACAGATGTATGCAGGTTCGTTCCGTCGTTCCACGACAATGGGTAGGGTTTCCATTCCCGGGGGTATGTTGATTAGTGATGCTAGTTTGGATAAAGCGTCAGCGAATTGGTTTTCTTCGCGCGGGAGGTGTATGAACTCTACGTGATAGAATTCGTTGATGAGCTCTTGTATCTTGCTTTGGTATAGTGCTAGGTTTTCATTAAGTATCTTCCATGCTCCGGATACTTGGTTGATTATGAGGGAGGAGTCCCCATAGACCTTTATGTTGCGGGCGTTGAGTACAAGCGCTGCTTGGAGACCGTGCAAGCATGCTTCGTATTCTGCGGCGTTATTTGTTACGTCGAAATCCAGTTTAATGGATAAGGGTGTGTGTTCGCCATTTGGGGATATGAGGAGTATTCCTACTCCACATCCTCGATAGTTGGATGAACCATCGAAGTATAATTCCCATTGTTCTTGGTCGATGTTGTAAATCCCATCGTCTGGAAGGGATGTTGTGTCGGTGATTGGTTCCTCGTCGATTGCATTTTCGGCTAGGAAATCGGAGACTGCTCGTCCCTTGATTGCTTTGAGGGGTACGTACTTAAGATCGAATTCGGCTAGGAGCAATGTCCATCTGGCCATTCGTCCGTTAAGCACAGGTTTCTCGAAGAGGTATTTTGCGGGATCCATTTTGGAGTAGACCTTCGTTTGGTGTGCTAGCATATAGTGACGGAGTTTTTTGGATGACCATACTAAGGCTAGACAACTTTTCTCGACGGGTGTATATCGGGTTTCGTAATCAAGAAACTTCTTGCTTATGTAGTAGATTGCGTGTTCCTCGCCGTTCGTTTCTTGAGCGAGCATGGCGCCCATGGCGGTAGGGGTTGTTGTGAGGTATAAGGATAAAGGTAGATCCTTTTGAGGTGGTCGTAGAACTGGCGGATCGGTTAATAATTCTTTGACCTTGTCAAATGCTTTTTGACATTCTTCGTCCCATTCAACGTGGTCGGTTTTCTTGAGCTTCTTGAAAACTGGTTCACATATCATGGTGAGCTTGCTTATGAAACGTGAGATGTATTGAATTTGGCCCAAGAAACTTCGAATTTCGTCGAGGTTCTTCGGGGGTTGCATTTCGAGAATTGCTTTGACTTTCGAGGGGTCGACCTCGATGCCTCTCTGGCTTACCACGTGTCCTAGTAGCTTACCGGATTTGACTCCAAAAGTACATTTTTGGGGATTGAGGCGCATTTTGTATTGTCGTAGGCGAGTGAAGAACTTGCGGAGGTTAGTGATATGACCACTCCTCTCCGTTGACTTCACGATCATGTCGTCGACGTAGACTTCGACTTCTTTGTGCATCATGTCATGTAAAAGGGTTGTAGCGGTGCGTTGGTATGTGGCTCCGGCATTGATTAGGCCGAAGGGCATGACCGTGTAGCAGTATGTGCCCCACGGTGTAATGAAGGATGTTTTTGCCATGTCCTCGCAGGCCATTTTGATTTGATTATAGCCTGCGTAGCCGTCCATGAAAGATAGGAGGGCGTGGTCGGCAGTGTTGTCGACTAGGACGTCCACATGGGGTAATGGGAAGTCATCTTTTGGACTGGCTTTGTTCAGGTCGCGAAAGTCAACGCATACCCGAATTTTGCCATTCTTTTTCAAGACTGGGACCATGTTTGAGACCCATTCAGGATATTCGATGACTTGGATGAAACCGGCTTGTAGTTGTTTTTCGATTTCTTCCTTTACCATAAGGGACCATTCGGGACGTAGTCTCCTTAGTTTTTGTTTGATTGGTTTATGCTCAGGGTTTGATAGTGGATGCGGTGTTGGCTATGCTTCGCTCGATTAGGGCATATCCTTGTATGACCATGCGAATACGTCCTTGAATTCGCTTAGGAGTTGTGTAAATTGGGCGCGCTCGTCTTCGTTCAGTGAGGCACCTAGTTGTAGTTCCCTTGGTTCTTCGGGGGTTCCCACGTTTATGGTTATGGTTTCCTCGATGATAGGGTCTTGTGTTTTAGGAGAAACAATGTTTGCAATGTATTTGTTTAATGATTCGTTAGTTTGTTCATTTTCATCGCATGAGTTAGTGTCTTTTGTGTTTTGTGATTTGTTTGTTGCTTGTTGATTTTTGTTTATTTGTTCTTTGTTGTTTGTTTTAGCTTGAGACAAGACGTAAGCAAATTTATTCATTTCATTATTTTGAGAAGAATTATTCGACAACTTAGAAAATTGCTTGGAGCTAGCCTCCGTAAAAAGAAAGTCTAAATTGAAACTAGAATCTAAGATAGATGGGTCGACAGATGACCCGACACTAAGATTATTAGAGACTAAAAGAATTTCTTCTTCTTCTTCGTCGTCTTCACTGCTGGAGGAGCTGCTTGAGCTGCTTGAGGTGCTTGAGGTGCTTGGGTTGCTTGGATTGCTTGGGTTGCTTTTGTTTTTGAGGTTGTTTTTGGTGATGTGGTCAAAGAGTGGTCCTTCGCCGGTGATAAGCTGAAAATGGTGACCTTGTGCATCGGTCCATTTTAGCGTTTTATACCATCCATTGAGGGTTTTGTCAGTGGCGTCGGCTATGAGTAGGTTAGGATCGAAACGGCGATCCCGCATGATTGTGGAGACAATTTCCTCATTTTTGGTGCTCGGTGAGGCCTCAGGTGTTTTAGGCTCGACCTCACTAGAGTAGCAGTCTTCAGATGATTGGATGGTGTTCCGAAGAGAGGTGTTCCCGTCGACCATTCCTCCGGAGGTGAAATACGCTTTTAGGTCGAGAATATAGGGTCGTAGGGTGACCTTGTGGGTTGATTTTCGCCTTTGGACTTCCTTGGCCATTTGTTCTTGGTCATTGTGCTTGGGTTCGTAGCCTAGGCCCATAGTGAGCCAAAGGCTGTTGTTGTTTTTGGTTTCGAAGGGTTTGTAGGTTTTGATTGGTGTATGAGTGATGGCGCCGACTTCAAAGTCGAAGCCGCATAAGTCTTCTGCGGGTTCAGCCACAATTTCCGCAGAATTGGGCTCTTTCGGTGTATCAAAAAGGGCTCGAAAGTTCGATGCGTTCAAGGTTATGATTTCCTCGTTAAGAGGGATCTTAACTTTTTGATGTAGGGTAGAGGTCACGGCCTTGGTGGAGTGAATCCACGGGCGTCCTAGAAGTATGTTATATGAAGGGGTCATGTCGATGACTTGGAACTCAACCTTTCTTTCTATGGGACCACTGCGTATGTGAAGGGAAATGGTTCCTTTCACGTGACGTCGGTTCCATCGAAAGCTTTGACTCCATCCATGCTTGGTGTGAAGTCTTTATCGGACAAAGCCGAGAGCGGTGTGCGGTTGCTAATGGTAGCACGTTGATCGCGGACCCGTTGTCGACCAGTGACACGGTAAGGTTTTCTTCAAACACTCTACAATCGATATAGAGAGCAAGGTTGTGATTTGGTCCAAACGGCAGAGGTCGTCGTTTGAGAACGTGATAGCCCCAGAGCCAATCTCTTGTCACATGGCTAATCATTTGATTTGGGAGATTTCAGGGATCCGCGCAAGCTATTTGTAGGGCGCACGAATGAATGCGTTCCTATGTTCCTCACCGAGTCGAAGAAGGGCCCAGTTGAAACGTCGGCCTTTGTGCGAGTGAGTTGCGAAGCACCTCACCGTGTTCGCTGATGGAATTACGGATGTGGAGGGTGTGTTTGTGGAAGGGCGTCTTCTGGACTACGGCCTTGCCTTTCGCCGTGGTCGCTTTTTGAGCATATTCGTCGGTGAAGATATTTTGATAGGGACGACTGTAGCGTGTGAGGTGTGAGACCTCGTCTTGATCCTTCTTTCGCCGCTTGCCTCTCTTCGTCTTGACTTTTGTTTTGCTTGCCGCTTTTGGTCTTGACCTTTGGTTTTGGACTTTTGCTTTTCTTCTTCCCCTTTTTGTCCCTCTTGTTTGAGGAGGAAGTGAGTGAGAGTTGGGCTACCGTCTTGTTAGTGGGTGGCCATTCCTCTTCTTCGTCGTCACTAAACCAAACGCCGTTGACTTGGTTATCATGGGGTGTGACCAGGCAGGAGCAGTCTATGACCGGGTCTGATCCGACGAGGGTCGCATAGTTTTGGGCTCGGATGCCGATCTCAACGAGTTCTTCGAAGTTCTCGGCATCTTCATAGTTGAAATGCTCTTGCCATTTGGGTTGTAGACTGTTGAGGAATATGTGCATGAGTTCATTTTCATGTGGAGCGTTTGGACATTGGGCAAGTAGTCCTCTCCATCGTGTGAGGTAGTGGGTAAAATCTTCCTCGTCTCTTTGACGTGGACCTGTGACGGCATAGAGGGAGGAGACATGCTTGTCGGCCTTGTTCTTAGCGAGTTGCTCTAGACGATCAACTTCGATTCGATGCGAGGCCTTCAAGTTGTCGATGTCTTTGGTGAGTTGGTTAATACGGTTACGGAGAATTCTCAGTTTGTGGAGGTTAGCCATTTTCGAGGTGCGCTTGAAGTGAGGGGTGACGACACTTTTCATAGTACGACGAGTATCCATCTGCAGCCTGCATTTCACTTCGTATATTAGTGACTCGACTCGACCCACTAGACTCACGTTCATTTTAAGCACTCATTTTAGCTCATTTCTTAGTTTAGAAAGACCCTTTTATGTTTTGAAAAGAGGAGATTTTCGAAAAGGTTTTAGCTAAAAGGAAGCTTTTGAGGCGAGTACGCGTGCGCACGTCTCGTCTCGATGTTAAAGTGTTTTGCTTTGCACCCGTCGAACTGGTATCGGTGATTTGCCGAGGTGAGCTCGAGTCGGATGTGTAAAAAGAGAGTGGATTCGGCTCGAGAGTGGTTAGCAAGTCGAGTCGAGGATGTTAAAATGGAGTCTAGGCCGTGTGACCTAGAGGAATAAATCCACGAGTTCGGGTTTTAATCCTTGCTCGGGTTTTTGCTTGTTAATGAAAAGGGAATCTTGAAAAAGCTTGTTTCAAAAATTCGCGAGAGTTTTGTTTGAAAAGGTGTTAGATGTTAGGTTCGTTTATCTTTGAAAAGGTTTAAGCGAGTTTTCGAAGATATGAATGCATATGCTCATTTTGAAAAGGACTATGGAGTGCATAGCCTCGAACTTGTACGTATGACTCGACTCAAAGGGTAGGGTCAAGTCAGATGCGCCTCCAACTACCTCAGCACGCTTTGGCAGATACTTAACCCCTCTATTTCCTTACGCCGAGCGATAGGTTTTCTAGAGGGAGCCTTTGGGCTGGTCGAGATAGTCGCTACGGCAAGCCGTGGAGGGGAGAGAGGAAAGTTAGTCCTGCACGTGCTTTATCGAGTGGACAAGCCTGCGTGTTGGAACCACCTCTCAAGGGTGCAAAGGGTGCCTAGATTCCAAAAGGAATGGACTCTAAACGAATGTGCATAGCTCAATTATGTATACTTGGATTGTTCTAAGCTTTCAAGTTTCACCTCTTTTATTTTTAAAAAGAAAAAGCTAGTTTTAAGTTTTAAAAATAAGATCTCCCCAGCGGAGTCGCCAAACTGTGGAACCCGGGAACCGCCGTCGAGGGACCCAACTCGGCGTCTTGCTTAAGGGCGGATTTAAAGTTAAAAAAGATTAAGTTAGAAAAACCTTTAAGAACTGTATGGAGTCGCCACCTATTTATCGCGGAAATAGGAACCTCGCTACCATGTTCTAAGTTAAAAACATGTCCTAGATTTGAGCACGCCGACACCCCTAGATCTAAGGCTTGTGAAACCAGTTGGATTCTAAAGTGAGGGTACTTTAGAAAAAGAGTTAATTCAAATAATGATTTATGAAAACCTTTTAGAAAAGCCTATGTAAAAATAGCCTCTACTGACCTAGAACAATCCTTGTAAGATGATAATTGAGCCAATGTTATCGCTACGTACAAGTGCGATAAGTTTGTAAAATAATGCAAATGCAGATGCAAAAAGATTGATTAAAACCCTCAGTTTAGCATGTTTAACTTGTTAACGAAAACGGTTCAGTTAAAGGTCGAATTCATTGTTAAGTTGATTTAATGCAAAAGAAAAGGGTGCAAGATGCATGCAAATAAAATAAAGTTCAATTGTCCATTGGTTTATTTTATAAGAATTGGATTGCTTATGCGACTTTGGCGTGTCATCGGATATGGAGTGTACCAAGTAATAAGAACACTTGGAAGGCAAGCGCTCGGGTGCCAAAGCCGAGGCGCTAGAGTGTAGTCCCCTTTGTTAGTCCATAAAAGATAAGAAAAAGCTTTGATCCAAGTGGATCGGTACCTACCTGGTCCTGACGCTTCAGATCTGGCAGAGCTTCGCTTCTTGAACTAAAAAGGAGGAGGAATTCAACACGGGATGGTGTGTTGAACCCAAGGATTTGGGTGCTTGAGGCTTTTGTGGATGTGAGATGTGAAAGAAGGGTGTGAGAGGTGTTTCCTGGTTGTGAATTGATGTGTAAGAGATGTGTAAGATGATCTCCGAAGGTGGGTATAGGGGGGTATATATACTAAAAGACCTCGGAGAAATTAGGAAACACGGGATAAAAACAGGCCAAGGAACCGCATAGGCTTATGCGGTTGCCAGGGCAAACCGCATAAGCTTATGCGGTTTCCCCCTCAAACCGCATAGCCTTATGCGGTTTGAAGGGGTGGTTTTTTGTGTAATTTCCAAGTTTCGGCTCAACGCAATCTTTGCAAGATTACGTGATAATCCTTGCTTGCTCGTCAAGAAAGAGCCTAGGGTTTGCTGGGGTATTTTGCTAGGGTTTTTGTGAGGGCCAGGGCTTTGGAGTGCGGGCCAAGGCTTGGGTTTGGGCTCGGTTTTAGGCCCGAGACCCGGAAAAATGAAAAAGGTGTATTGTGTTGCATTTTGTGAATCGAGGCAAGACGTGAAGCCGTATTTTGTGTAGGGAGAGGCTAAGGGAAGGTTTAGCCGCTAGGCCTAAATTTAGGAATTTAGGAATGCTGAATTAGACCTTGTTAATGTAAAAGGACTAATTGTAGTGCAAATGCGAAGCTCATGCCAAATGAAGCAGGACAAGGACCAAGCTAGACTCTAAATGGACAAAATGAACGTGTATTTAAATGCGATGTGATGCGACCTGACTCATTTAACATTTCAAACGACTCAAAATGAATTCGACATTAGTTAGAACCGTTTAAGTTAGCGTTAAAACATGCGTAATAAAAGTCCGTGTTACATCATAGGGTTTTGTGTGGGAGGGTACGGATATGGGTATCCACACTACCTTCTTAATGACCGATGACCGTTTCTCCTACTTCATCCACCCATGGCGTATACTAATCCCAGGGTTGGCGAACGTAGCGGCTGACGGCTGTTTGACTTCACCTGTCATGTGGCTCGAGTCTCCCTTTCCCGACGAATCCAAGGAGGTCGGAGGTACAATTGCAAAGGGACTAGACGTATTACAAAACGCTATTACGACTAGTTTTTCCGTACTAGCGTTTTGTAAATTAAATCGAAATATCTTCTTCCCATTTATGTTGTTAGATGTTGTCGCCCTCGTTTACAGTTTACTCCTTCTTCCCGAGACCACCAAAGTTGACATGATCGAGTCACTCGGCTCCCATTGGTTTTGGAAAAGTTATGTAAAAGAGACGGATCAGTATGAATTTGTATAGGTCAGTTGTGACTCGTGATTTTCATTGTAAACCTGGCTTCATTTTCAACTGTTAGTATTTGTAAGTGACTTTTAATTTGCTATATTTGTTATATAATGAAAAAGTCATTCAGGAGCTTAAAATAAGTTTGTAATTTTGCTTTCTTCTCTTTATCTACACAACCACAACAGTACAGTATAAGTTCCCTTACTATTTGTGATTTATATAATTAGGAATCCAATTTTTCTGCTAGATTTTTTTTTATTTTGAAGTGCAAGTGGTAATTTCGTCACATCAGGTTATACACCAGTTTTTGGGTCATAATCATATCGCGGTGTTTGTGACCGCCTTTGAGGTCCTTAACATAGGGATTGGAGGATTAAGTCGAGTTAACTCTATCCTCCAATCAGAGTTATTTCCCAACACTTGGACAAATCTGTACGATATTGCGACAAATTTTGGAGCGCCGTTGACGACCCTAGTCGTCGAGCGCTCAGAACGCCAAACATTGGCTTTAAAAGTTGCGTACGGTAGGTCGGCATCATGATAGTCTTCCTTCTCTTCCTAACGCTATTGCTTCCTGAAAGTCCACGGTATTTGATAGAAAAAGGCAAAACAGATAAGGCAAAAAAAATTCTCCAAAAATTGGAAAGAGAAGACGATGTTGAAGTGAGGTTGGAAGAGGCGGAGGTGACTGTGCAGAGCTTACGAAACACCTTTGACATTGTAGTCCTTGGACCACTTAGTCGTGTTGGACTTCTGACAGCAGTTATGTCTACTACGGTTGTCTTTTTCTCGATAGTAGGGATGCTTCAATATTTTGGTCCCATCATATTTCAATCAATCAAATCATCTCCAAATGCCCAATATATAGGGTCCGTTTTGATTTCGGGCATCTATTCCGCGCGAGTAATCCGACATCCAAACATCAAAATAAGCTTGCACCACGAATAAATTTAATTATAATTGTGGCGGAATGAACATTTTTTCACGATTTATAACTTTTCCATGGAAGAATAATTATTTGCCATGATATTATTTTTTTCGTGGCAGGTTAAAATAGTTTTTCTCGTTCCTACATAAAATTTTGCCACGTTTCACCAATTTTTGTGGCATAGTTTGTGGTCGAAGTGATGAATTATTTTACATTTTTGTGGTAATGTATATATACATCCTGTAGGGATCTCATCCCATTTACTAATCAAATATTAGTGTAAATCAAATTACTCTAATTTGATTTAGCAAGATCTATGTAGTTGCAAATGTACTTTGTTACAAGTTTATAGAAATTTATACCTTTCTCTTAAAGGAAATATGGGCACAAAACTAGAACTCCTTTCTAGTTTTGTTTCTTGAGCTAAAGTTTAGGATGATCCTCCAAAAACCCGAGTTTCCAAAATAGGAAACATCCTCTTAGTGGCACCCAAGAACTACACCAAAAATACTAAGGATTTTGATTTAGAAATCACTTAGTATAGACTTGATAATATGTGAAATATTATTACTAAGACTTAGTAATATAGTGGATAATATTAGTATAAGTTTTAGAGAGAATGGTGAGAGAGATAGAGAAAATGCACGAATGAATTTTCTCTCATCTAAGTCTTGTATTTAACAAGAAAAAGGAGCAAAAGTAGTGTGTGTTACACACCACTTAAGCCGGCCTCAAGGAGAAGGGGAGGGAAGAGTTTTGCTCTTGAATAGCACAATTGCATGCATTGAAATAATAATGTTTCTCACATGCAAAAAGTAGACATCCAAATGGAATAAGACAAGGAGGAATCTTCTCCTCCTTTCTCACCATTTTGGACGGTCCATAGGACCCTTATATGGGTCTATTTTGTTTTCAATATTTGTCCTACAAATACTTATAATTTATCACTTAATTATCTAATATAATAAAGTGTAAATTAATTAAACTCTTCCTTAATATACATGTATACTTACACATATATTAAAATTGTACTTTTACTAATCTCATTAGTAAAATATACATGATTAGTGAATTAACGTTTAATCACTAATTCTCATCTCCTCTAATAATTTTATCGATATAAAATTAAATCATCCGAGTTCACAACTCGGTTTCTCTCTAAATTAATTCACTGACTAACCTTAGTCAAATTATCAAGTCACTAATCTAAGCGTATCTCATACAATTAATTAGCTCAATAATTTTGGAGTAAGTTCCTATAGGTGTGACTTAAAGGGATCAATTGATTACCGCCGTTCTCACGACAATAACGTCAAACTCTAGTCAGCCAACCGTTATTGATTTACGTTAATCAATTGACAATAATACAGGATTATCCCCACGTATTTCTTAATTGAGATTTATTAAGTAATCGCACTATTGTGGAGGACACATACTCCAACACATCCGAATAAATTGAATTTCAACGATTATATCTCGTCTTAATGACTTGTACTTAATTCACTTGTTATATCGATATCAAAAGTGATATAATAAAATGATTAGGCAATTTAATAGTATATGAACAAATATACTAATCATATATTAATATGTACAAACTAAATATATTAAATATATATTATGCGCAAAAAAAGGGTATTTTTCCTTCTCGTCCAAATTTCTGGGTTTCGATATAGACTACACAAACATGATTTCTAACGAGTTATCACATCTTTCAGCGGCTCAAAATAGCTGAGCCGCGCACTTTCTCACCGTTCCAGTCCCTTGCACAGCTATGGTCACCCCCATGGCTGTTATCGCCATAAACAATAAGACTGCTGATCGGATGGAGGTCTGATGTGGCATATATTTATATATACTTTTAGCCCCTTGTCACTAGCGATTTCCGTCGTTTCGAGTGCTTTTATTTGCATTTCGCTTCCTATTTTGTCTCCGCGTGTCTCTGTTGTGTTTTTATGTCTATTTTGTAGGTACACGCACTAATTGGGAGGATGGACGGTATCCGGGTCAAAGCTAAGGCGTCTCGGAGTCGCTACGTGGCATTTCGAGTTGATTTCGTGTGGTTTCGGTTGCGTACGAGCCACCATTGGATGTTTGAAGGTGTCCCGAGACCAAGGGACGGTCTTAGAAGCTCATATTATCTTTTTAGACCTCGTCCCTACCCCTTGGGACGACCTAGGCCTCGTCTCTATGCCTTGGGACGACAAACAAAGCAAAGGAAATCAAACAAAACGAACCCAAACTTGCTGAACTCTCTGGGATGTGTGTCCCGTAGGCTTGGGATGAAGCTGCCATGTGGTCTCGGTCGGGATAGCTGTCCCGACCCCCTGGGACGGCCCCCGACTCCTCATGTGATTAAATTGTTCGTCTATTTTAAAGGGGTTTGATCCATTATTCGAGGGCATGCTTTTTACATCATATTTAGGACTCTTTAAACATTTCTCTCTCAAAAACTTAGGGTTTGATACTTTGAATAATTTTTACTTTCAATTCTCGACTCGAATTCGATACTACGATCATCTATTTGGTTTCTGTTGCTTGTGTTCATCCACTTCTCTTTGATTTTGCTAGAATTTGGTATTGTAATCCTTCTCTATTTTAATTTCAATTTCAATTCATATTGTTCTTGATTATGTTTTCATCCATTGCTTTTGTTTTAGTTATCGTTTTTATCATGTGTGAGTAGTTCTTTACTCTAGGAGGCAGGCCCGGTTCTGAGGGTAGTCCAAAGGGGCGGGGAACTAGGGCCCAAGTTTGAAGGGGGCCCATATATATATAGAGGTAGGTTATATAGAGTCCACATATAGAATAGAGTCCTAGAGTCCTAATCTAAGCCTTTAGATTGTGAAGATCAACGGCTGAGATTAAATCTCAAAATAGGTGTGGGACGGCCCAGACTCCAGCGTGGAATCAAGCAGTAGGAAAAATCAACAATTTCATTTTTTTCGTTGGAATTTCATTTTTTGTGGTTGGAATTTCATTTTTTTCGATGGCCGAAATTTGGACTCTAGGACTCTAATTTTTTTGTGGACTAGATGATCCTATTTCTATATATATATATATATATATAAATATAAAAATATATATATATATATATATATATATATATATATATATATATATATATGAGATCATTAGAGCCCAAGATATGAGAGAGAGTCGTTGAGCCCAAAATTCCAGGTTTGAGATTTTAACCAAAAAATTCGAGATTTTAACCAAAAAAAAAGAGATTTTAACAAAAAAAGATACCAATTTTTCCTAGGTTGATTCCAGGCCCATGACCTAAAGTAGTCCCACATCCTTTGAGATTTAATCTCAGGTAGATTGATTTTGATGATCCAATGGCTTAGATTACGACTCAATGGCTTTACAGACTTAGGGCTTGAAAGATCTTATCTACATATATATATATATATATATATATATATATATATATATATATATATATATATATATATATATATATATATATATATATATATATATATCTATATATATATATATATATATATAAATAGGTTCATTTAAGTCCCTCCTAATTTGTTAAGTCGGTAAGTCTCATCCTTAGCCCTTAGATTAAGATTGATCAACGGCTCCCATTAAACCCCCCATTAACTCCCCTAATAATGACATAAAAGAATAAAAAAAAGAAAAATTGTTTTTTTGGGTTTTCTATGTTCTGTTGTCGGTTTGTTTGTTCCAAAGCCATTCACTTACCCCCACTAAATGCTTTCCTTCCTCTCTCTCATCCAATTCCAACCTTCCATTTTCATTTTCTCTACAATTTTAATTGAGTTTATTTCATCTTTTTTGTTTTCTTTGTTTTTCTTTATCTTTCTAATAATTCATCATCTCATCCATTGTTTGTTTTTGTAACTCTCTCCCTATTCAACTATTTCGTTGCATAACTTCTCAAATTCGGTAAGTTTTTTTTTTTTTTTTTTTTTTTTTTTTTTTTTTTTTAAATTCTACTTTTTCATCGTTTTTCTGATATTTTTTTTCTATGTTTTTCTTTTTTGGATTTTTCATTAAGTATGATCTCTATTATTTCCCAAATAAGGATAATAATCTATCGTTAATTTCACTGATTATTTTTCTCATATTTAATTTCCCTTGTTTTATTTTTCTTGTCCATTGTAACGTTTAAGCTTTTTTTTTTTCGATCTTTTTTGTTTGTTCTTCTTTATCTTGTATTCCTTTGATTTTTAAGTTATTATAATCTTTAATTTTTTCGTTTGATATAATGCTATGATGGTTTTTATTTTATATATTGATTTTGTTCTTCTTATGTAGGGTAATTTTGTATATTAATTTTATGTACTATTGTTCTATCTATTATTTTCTATGTTTAGTATTTTAATGTTCAGGATTTTTTTTATTTTTATTTTGTGTTTTCTTCTTTATGTTTTGATTTTTATTTTTTGTTAATTGATTTTTATTTTTGTTCAATGTATTTAGTCAATGTCTATTTTTTGTTTCCTAATTTATTTTGATGATTTAGTTACATTAATTTTAGATTAAGTTGAATTGTCTATGTCTCATGAAATTCTCAATCTATATTTTCTAAATTTATACTTATGTGGGGAGACAGTCACCGTGTGTAGTATCGAATTTAGAAGTTTCATATTTGTATAACAAAAGTTTCATTCTTATAAAATAAGAGTTACAGTTTCATATTTATCTAACGGAAGTTTCATTTCAATAGAATAAAAGTTTCATTTTTATATATCTAAAGTTTCAGCAGGTACTTTCACAGTTTCATATTTATATAACAAAACTTCTACTTCGCCTGATTCTTTTTTTTTTTTTTCTTTTGCTACCAGATATGAACAAGGTCCGTGGACAGTTCCTCGACAAGTTACACAAGTTCAATAAAGGGAAAAATGTGATATGGAAACAAGTTTACGCGAAGTGCAAAGTCGCGCAGCTCCTGGTCAAAAATTGATTCGTTCTCTATGTCATTTGAACTCATGTGGTAGTATTTTTTTGGAACATAATGATTGTAATATTGATACTACTTCAAATAGTTTCGTTCTTGTTGTTTTATTGTGATTATTAAGTTTGCAAAAGTTGCTCACAACAAATACCATTGCTTTTCAGTTACTAAGTAACTACTCGTACAAATTTTTATACTTGATTTCATAAATTTTAGCAAACAGTTACAAACTAACTTAAAAGAAGTTACAATTTGTAAATTAAACATTTTTACAATCTCTAAAAATGTTGTTGCTCACATAAAACTGTAGATATTTTTTCTTAGTGATTATAAAACTGTAGATGATTAATCGCAATAGTTTCCTTTTTAACACCAAAGAGTTACATATTTATTAAACTGAAGTTACAATTACAACGCTATCACAAAATATAAAACGAAAAATTAATAATGTCATTTTATTATACTATTTTAGTAATTAATAATGTCACCTTCCAAAAACTTAATCACACCCAAGTAAAAACTCACCGTCTTCGAACATCACAATTTGCAGTTCTTTCATTCGTACCATTAAATTTAATTTTAATGACTAATGATGATGAAGATGCAAATAAAGAAAATCAAATAAAGTGGAAAATGAATGTTGAAGATGAAGCTGCAAAAAAAAAAAAAAGGTGAAGAAGCTAATAGGAGAACAAAATAAGAGAGAGAAACGATTGAAAAAAAAAACAATAAAAGAGAAATGAAATGAATTTGAAATAGTTAAGTGGTTTGGTAGAAATAAATTACTTTGGTAATCTAAATCCACTCCTACATTACCGAAAAATCTTGTCCCCTATTTATGTTTTTTTATTTTTTTTATTTTACTTTCTCATAATTGCTTAACAAATCTAAGCCATCCATTGAACTAAGATCTAATGGTCCATATGAGAACTTATAGACTTAAAATATATGAGAGACTTAATAGAACTCCTCTATATATATATATATATATATATATATATATATATATATATATATATATATATATATATATATATATATATATATATATAAACAAGTTCAATTAAGTTTCACTATACTTGCTAAGTTTAAATGCAATTTGAGCTAGGAAAACTTGAAAGCTGTATTGTCTTTAATGAAATCAAGTATATGTATAAAACGTGAAACTGTATATATATATATATATATATATATATATATATATATATATATATACAGAGAAGAGTTCAATTAAGTTGACTATATATTTTAAGTTGGTAAGTTTCAATCTTAGCCTTTGGATTAACAAGATCAATGGTTGAGATTAAATCTCACGAAAAAGTGCGGCTTGTAGTCCCGAGGACTCAGTTTGTCGGTCGTAGGCCTTGTTTCCTTTTCTGACAACATGATTTCACTTTTATACATACTTGATTTCATTAAATGCAGTACAGCAGTTTCAAGTTTTCCCAGGATTCAAATCTGAAACTTAGCAAATATAGTGAAACTTAATTGAACGTGTTTATATATATATACATATATATATATATATATATATATATATATATATATATATATATATATATATTTATATATATATATATATATATATATATATATATATATATATATATATATAGAGATTAGTTCAAATAAGTTCCTAAATATTGGTAAGTCCAGTAAGCTAAGCTGATTAAACTTGTAAATGAAATCAGAATCGTAATACTTGTAAATGAAACTGTAATTTTCATACAAAAATGAAATTTTTAATAAATAATTTGAATTTATGTTATTCGAAGATTTTTTTTTTTCAAATTTCGGACTTATGCGAATGTAACTTTAGCATTTTACATATGAAACTATTAATAATTTATTTTGAAACTTTAGATTAAAATGTGATTTTTAATAAATAAAATGTGTTATTTATTTTACGAATTGTAACTGTTGTCTGGTGCGGGTGAAACTCATGTTCTTTACGAGTGAAACTACTGTTCATTACGCGTGAAATTTTAATATTCGTCCAGCGGCCACCAAAAAAAGCATTGATACCCCAAAACACCTTGACCCAAGTCCGCGACCACCACCACTGCTCACTGTCACCACCACCACCACCGCCATTGCCACCAAAAAAAAACTAAGACCACCATATTTGAAGGAAAAAAAAGAAAAAAGAAACAAATAAAACCCTAACCTAGAGCACCTGTGTGCATGGCGCCATACCACCCACCACCATACCACCTACTTGCCGCTGATCGCCACCACCACACCACCACTACCACCAAATAAAAAAAAAAAAAAAAAAAACCCTACCTTTGTAGCTCACCCACCGCCGCCCGTCGCCATAGATCTGGAAGTGGTGGTGGTTTAGATCTTTAAACACCACCACCCTCCACCACACACGAATAAAAAAAAAAAAAAAAAAAAAAAAAGATCTGGAAGTGGTGGGCGACGGCGGCAGCCTGGTGGTGGGCGACGGCAGATGTGGTGGTGGTGGTGTTGCGGCTGGAGGAAGCGACTGGTGGTGGTGGTGGGTGTGGTGATGCCGGAAAGAGGAAGCGACTGGTGGTGGTGTGGTGAGGCCGGTGGAAGCGACTGGTGGTGGTGTGGTGAGGCCGGTGGATGAGAGTTTAGAGAGAGGGGGAGAATTTTTAGAGAGAGAGAGAGTAGAGGCTGAGAATGAGGGTGAGAATGAGAGGGAGGTAGGGTTTTTTTCCTTTTAATCTCAGCCCTCCATCTTGTTTTGATCTAAGGGCTGAGATTAGAACTTACGGACTTACCAAAAACTAGAGAACTTATTTGATCCTAATTCTATATATATATATATATATATATATATATATATATATATATATATATATATATATATATATATATATATATATATATATATATATATATATAAATTAATCACTATTAATTAATCTCAATAAGATTCTTTGTATTTGGTGGTTTTATACCTTCACTTCTATTCCCACCACCCAAGTTCAAACCCCTTAAAAATAACATTTTTTTTCTTTTTTCTTCCTTTTTTTTTTTCCTTAAATGAATAAAACTTAAATTGAGAATGGTAAGGGAATAAATTGATTTCCCTTTCCTTATTTTCCTTTTTCTAGATGTTGTATTACATTTTAATTAGCAAATTATTTTTTTCCCTATTTAATTTACCATATACTTCGTAATTATTTTAGTAAATACATAATCTTAGTTAATTGTCACTAATTCTTATTTTGTTCTTTATTAGGCATGCCAATTTTTTTAGGGGTGTGTTAGGTACGTGTATCGTCAAAATATTTTTGATGCAATAATTTCACGTCTTTCTGTTAAGAATTTTTTGAGATTCTAAGGTTTTAGTTTAATTTATTATTAATTTTCAAGAATTAACAAAAGTTTTTGTTTAAAAAGTGAATCTATTTTTGTTGTTAAAATATTTACAATAATTCTTATGTGAGACATGACTCACAATAAGTTTATGTGAGTCCCTCTCAAATAAGAGATGGTTATTTTTATTTAACTTTTTATTTTTTTTATTTTTTTTTTAAAAGGGTTGAGAGATTGTCTCACACTAAATTAGTGTGAGGTCGGTCTCTCATAAGAATTACTCAAATATTTAATGTCTTTTGTATTGCTATGTTGGAAAACAAAATTTGTGCGTGTGTATAATTTTCTTCATGATAAGCTTGTATAAAAATAATTTTTATTTTCCGACATAAAGGTACAAATAAATTGATATCGTTCTTTGCAATTTTTTTAGTTACACTTGATTCACTTTAAAGGGGCCCTAAATTCGTATTTTGCCTAGGGCCCCAGAAAACTCAGGAACGGGCCTGCTAGGAGGAAGAGTGAATCATGGGTGTTCAGTTAGGTTGTTTTTGATGATCATTTGAGTCGGGTTTTTGCGCTTGTTTTGATTGTCTTTGCTTGATTTTGTTTGTTGATTCTTTGGCCAAGTTTTAGCGAACTTTTAGCACCCTTGAACTTAAGATCGAAAGCCTAGTTCGAGGAGAGGCGCGAGACAATCATTAGAACCCTCGATAGTAAGTTGCGAGAGCCCGTTATCGAGACCTAGAGGAAGTTTAAGACCGAGAGGACTAGCTATATCCTTAGCGAGTGCGATTCCCTACTCAAACCGATTATCATCCCTAGACCTAGCTTATCCCGTGCCTAACCCGACTTCTTAGACTTTTCTCCTTATAAGTTAAACCTTCCTTACGCTCTAGCTATAGCAAACCTTCAACTATCGAACCGACCGAGCCTAGAAACACTCCATAGGTAACCTACATTAGCAACCATCTCCTTGTGGACTCGACCCCGACTTACCCTATCTACCCATAGGTTTGTCAGGACTATTTTTGATTAGGTGAATGCGACTTAGCCTATCTAATTTTGGCGCCGTTGCCGGGGAGACGGCTTTGTTTTTGTTTAGTTACTTGTTCTAGTCTTTAGTTTTTGTCTCAAGGAATTAGGGCTTCAAATTTTATGGTTTCATGGTTTAGTGTTTTAGGGTTTAGGGCTACAAGTTGGGAGTTAAGGTTTTATATTTAAGAATTTAAGGTTTCAGATTTTTGGATTTCAAACTATGATTTAGGAATAGAGTGAAGAATTAAGAAGGTGATGTAAATATATGAATGAAGGTGCAAATAAGTAACTACACCATAAATATTACCGGAAATGGGTCTCGGTTGCATGTTCAAAAATTCTTGGCATTTTAAAGTAATGTAGAAAAAAATTAAAATTAAAAGGCTTAATTGAAAAATCCTTAATATATAAGAGGCTATTGATGAATATTAACCTTAATAACGTTCTATTTACATGTTATGATCGACAGACATACCTTGCTGCCATATTCTCTATGATCGTTGTCTGATTCAGACACTTCGATCACTCGTGGCGAATTATTATCCTAGAAGTAGTTAACGTCAGTTTTGATGCTTGTTTGACCGCCCCAGGCATTTGGCTTGAGACGCCTTTTCCTGATAAATTTAGCGAGGCCTGAGTTACGGTCGTAATTGGCCATATCGCGTTGTTCGGCATTTAAGCGATCCTGTAACCGGTAAGGCAGTAACTTAAAAAATTGTAGTACATTACCACCGTTGGCAGCATGGGCGGTGGGCAGCATGTTTAGGTGGGGTTAGTTATAGAAATATAAGTCGACATATAATTAAGTCTAAATATTAATAGTAGTACTAAGTTTAATAATAAATGTAACCTTTGACTTTCCATCTAAAGTTTATACTATAAGGGAAGTTTGGTAGAGTAGGGGAGGTCTAACGGTGCTAGGATAGAGGGGCATTCGGCACCTGTGAGTGGCATCATCAATAGTGGTGTAGAGAGAATGGTCATTGTTTTTTTTATTTTTAATTTCTTTTTAATATTATAAATTTAGTTAATTTTTATTTTAGCTATTTGTTTATTTTAGTTTTTTTTTTTTTTGAATATTCTACATGGTATCTCATGTTTTTTCGAATTTTATGTGGCACCTCTCATTTTTCAAGAATATCGGTGATGTCCTTTTATTTAATGAAAATATCTTTTAAAACCCAAAAATGTTAAATCTGTTATGATATGGATGTCAAAGGCCCAAACCCATTGTATTATTGTATGTAATTAGGGTTTTGAGGAAACCCTAATTCTCCCATGTACTATATTTATGAGACCTATCATAAGGAATAACATCATCCTATTCTCTCTAATCTCCTCTTAATCTTCTCTTACTCTCTATCAATCTCTCTTATTCACAACACGTTATCAGCACGAGTCTACGGGATAATCATCTATATGGGTATTATTGCCAATGGATTGAATTTTCTTATCCTCTTATATATATTTCATACTGAATTAATTGGTAAGTTATTCTAACTATTTTAATATTGAGATTTTATTATTTATCTCTCGTGTAGAAGTTTAATTTATGATTATAATGGTGCCATATATTGAAATAAGTTTAAGCATTGCCGCATTGGTACCGATATTTATATTTTGATTATTTTATGCATTGATTAATTGTACTTTTGTGCGCATGGATTTGATTGAGTATGTCGAAGTAATGTTCCACATAATCAAACTTTAATGCTTAGTTTGCATTCATCTTTGCATGAATTAATTGTACTCGTAATGGATTACTTAATATAAATTAAGGATGAGTCTCGTAATATTCTTTACTATATCTTCATGTTTATTTATTTTATACGGAGAATCTGTATCTATATCAATATGTTTGTGGCTTTGTGCGCCTTAGGATTATGTCTCATAGAGTTGTCTCTGAAATTTTGGGCATGTTTGTGATTTTCTCTTTTCAATTTCATGATATTGATACATTGTTTATGTAATATGCCTATATGTGTCTAAGTTTGTCCATCTCTGTCATCACAATAGTTATGGTTACTGGCGTCAAATCTACCCTTTTATAATGATAATTTAATTATTATGGTTGATCAATGGGATATGTATGTTTGCCTTGTTACGTGTTATTCGTAGCTATGTTCGACATGGTTGTTGATTATAATATGTGCGTTTACAGAAAATATATATATAGTTTTTTGGTCTATCTTTGAACTATATTTGGAAAAGTACTTTTTGTATTGTGCTACTCCAGGGGACAATTAATTTGGGATGGAGGGAGTAATATTTTTTGCAATTAGTGGATTCACCCTTGCCAGATTTTTGTGTGCTAATATTTTAATGAGTTGTGACTATATGTTACGGATTCACTCTTGCTAGATTTTTGCCGCCTATTAGTAATAATTGCATGTAAGAATTTGGAATCAAACAAGAAACTTATTTTAACAGATGAATACAGATGAAATTTATCTTGTTTGAATTGTACATCAGTTTGTCCTGTCAGTTATACAGGCTTAATGCCATGTTATAGAGTGATTTTATACGGAGTATTAGTCATTGGTATATTATATCTGAAGAGTCTATGGATCCGAGTTTTTAGGAAAAGTACCCAAGAGGGGGGGTGAATTGGGTGCTTGAAAACTTTTTCTAGTTTTCAAGACTAAAAGATTCCACACGTTTCTGAGACTTAGAGTTAATTACGTTTAACTAAAGTCTGCTTTAGGCATTTGCAAAAACTACTAAGAAACTTCTTTGGAAACGCAGATGCGATTATTTTGAAAGCAGCGGGAAAGCGTGATAAATCTAGCGTGAAGCGTAAATGAAAAATACTTGAAAGTAAAGCGAAAGTAAAGTCCTTGACGGGTTTTGAAGTGGTTCAGTCTCACACTCCGAGACCTACGTCCACTATTCTCTTATTAATATATTAGTACCTACTCCGGATTACAATATATTAATCACTCTACAACTCTCTCAAGTTGTACTCTTTCTCTCACGTAATGAAAGCTAATTGTGTCTCGACAATTGTTCACAAGAGAACGAATATGAGACGGTGCTAGCACAATTGACTTGAGTAACAATTAAACAACACGAGATTCGTTTCAAAAGGCCTTTGTAAAAGTTTTGCAAATAAAAACAATGAATGCTTAAATCAGATTTGCAAAAATGCTTAGATTAAAAATTAAAGCTCGAAAAGGTTGAATATGATTTTCTGAAAGTTAAGTTTAAATAGAAGTCAAAAATCTTGCACAAAATCTTTATCATAACCGAACCAAATATTGGTGGAAAGTATAGTTCTAAAAGGATTTTGTTTCCTAAGAATAAGGAGCAATATTCTCAAGATATTCTTACTTCTTATCCAAGCCAAAAGAAAATCATCCTCAAATTATTTGTAAAAGATATTTCAAAGATAATAATTATAAAGATCCGAATTTCAGAAAATATCTTTTCAAATCAGATTTTTCGAAAAAGCCTTGAGAGTTATTCTCTGCGTTTCTTGCAGAGTTCCTGGAAACGCAGAGTATAACTCACGGTTCCAGTGTCTTATTGTGGAAACGCAGTGGAAACGTGCGTTTCCAGCAATGACACTGCAACCTAAGAGTGAAACGTAGGATTCTCTTGTTGTTTTACCATTACCCTTGTCATTACAAGGACTATACGTATACAATAAGGGCTGATGCTTCATGAGTTGATATATAGCCTTGATTTGATTCGCGTTTCCCAACAAAGACGCTTGATTCTTGCTTGGATGTTTCACAACCTACTAAGTATCATAAATACTAACAACGGATTATAGTATAGTAACAAAAATCAAGGACATCATCAAAACATAACGACGAGGTCGAGTCAACAATATCTAAAAATAATACATAAAAAAAGAAATTATAATGGCCGGTGGATAAGACATTCATGAATTCCATTGTAGTTTTGAATCATACTCTTGATTTTCGTACTAATCTTTTGTTTGATTATGAAGTACAATTCATGAATATTACTCATAATTATATTTTTGGTCTAACTTATTATTATATCTAATGAATTTGAAATTGAGATTCATGAGACATGGACAATTACTTTATGGGAAGCGAATACAATATCTTCCCCACGTACGGGACGTGGTTAAATATAAGACCGGGGAAACGGTCCTAAACAGATTTCATTTAAAATCGTTACTCCCACCTCAAGTGGTCATTATCGAGATCTTACTCATAATTTTATACTTCCATCTCCCACGTACAGGACGTGGTTGAGGATGTGGCCGCAAAGATGGTTCAAATTAGATTTCGGTGTAAATCTTTTCTCCTACTTGTAATAGTTGAGAATATGGTCGCGGAGACGATCCAATAAATTTTGGTTAAAACTATTTCTCCCACAAAGGGTGGTTGAGAACGTGATCAGAAATAAGGTCATTATTTGTCAATGTCAGAATGTTAATTTAATATTTTCTCTCACCGGGAGTGGTTGAGAGTTTGACCACGGTTATGGTCAAAAGCGAAATCTAATTAATTAAAATTGTCATTCCACTAAAAGTGGCCAAGGACTGACCCGGGGTAGGTCATAATTGAGCTAATAATTTTAATACTTTTTCTTTGGAAGTGAGAAAAGGAGAAATGCTTATAACACTATCAGTCGTGTTGACTGTATATGATATCCTCATATGATATTGGACCGGAGTTCCAAAAATATTTAAGATATATGATTTTGGTTGGGCCGGAGATCCCACAAATAACGGTAATATTTATCTAATTATTTGGTTTAATCTCATATAATTTTTGGGCCGGAGATCCCATGATTGAGCGAATAAATTTGTCATGATATCACTGTTAAAACTCTTGACATGATTGATCAAGAGTATAAGGTTTGAAATATAACACATAAATTTGGACCTAAAGTTCCAAATAATTATCTTATACAGTAAGACTTTGGCCTGAAGTTCAAAGTTTGAAAAACACTGTCCAAACTCACATGATATTGTTAGTGGCTGGAAGTCCACATGTGAAATTAGTGGTCGGAGGTAGTGGCCGGAGTTCTACTTGTGTAATTTATGAATCGCTAAATTTGCAATTGAATTAATGAAACCTCTTTTGAGGATGAGTAATGTGATTTTCTTAAGTTTAAAATGTGGCCTTAATTGAATTTAATGTCATGGTATTTTGAGCATAAACTAAATATTAAAAGGATACAGAAAACGAAAGGTCGTGTCAATCTCATTATGCGAGATATGAAATTTGAGAAATGGGAGAACAATAATACTCTTTCTCATATATAAATAATATTGTCTTAGGGACGATACATTGTGAACAACAAAAGGATTCCACAATTATTTTAATTGGTATTGATCTCTTAGTGGATCGGAAAAATGATGAGTTACTAATGGAAAATGTGAATGTTTTTTATTGATAAATGGTCATTATTCCCCGGAGTGAATATGACATCTATCTATATCTATATATATATTTAAAACAAAATCTCAGTATTTCCTCCTCACCTCGCTCATTCATCTTCTGCATTGCATGCGCTGAATTCTTTGAGAAATCAAAAGGTTTTGCAATCAATTATTTTGCTCTCCCTTGTCCTTCAATCAAATTTTTTGCAATAAATTTCCCTCTTCCAGTTCAATTGACGGTTTCATTATCAATTCAACAACAAATTAAGCTTTTTTTTTTTTTACTGAGATGTTAATAAGTAACATCAATAATTCAGCAACAATGTCGCCTTCATCTAATCAACAAAATTCAAGATCTTCGAAACCTACAACATTTCATGGGTTCGCTTAATCTGGTGATCTTTTAGGGTTATTGTGATTGCTCAAAGAAAATACTTTTCTTTTAAAATGAGATAAATCATGTGGTAATTTTTTTTTTTAAAATTTTTTGGTTTTTATTTGTTGGAATTTTTCATCTGAGTATTGATTATTTTGAAGGATTTGAGAAATTGGTTGTTTTTTTTTTTTTTTTTACGCCTTAGTTAAAAAATTGTAGAACATGCAATAGAGTCATAAAAAAGGTCGTTTTTCACTTTGTCTTTTTAGTATCACATGTTAATATGTGTGATTTTCTTAGATGTGGGATGTTTATGAAATTGTTGATCAACTTTGTGAGTTTTTCTTCAAATTTTTCAGTGAACTACTACAATTATGAGCTATGATGTGCAAAATCTGCAAAATGTGACACAAAAATTGAGAAATTTGTTGAATTGAGGTTGTAATATTCAAGATCCTTGATTTCCAATGTAAAGTTTCCTTTGTAAAAGTTTGATGTTGTTGTCTGCTAAGTGCTTAGTATTAAATAGGATGCAATCAATTAAAGGAACTGGAAAAAAGGTGTACCATGTGTTTACACTTTACAATGCTTTGTTCGCTTAGTGTCGTAGTAATTTCACCTTTATTTTTGTCGGACCAACGTATATTCTATGTTGCTCAAGCAATGCAATCATGCGCAACGACCTTAACTTGTGCATAGGTTGGGACTTGATATAAGATGTATGTTAGGGATCAATGTCTAATATTTTGATTTCTATTTTAATTTCCGATAGCTCATAGTCCACTATATGTCTATGATGGGTACAACAGAATAAGCCTGTAAAAATACATCGTAATCGGAATGGTCAAGAGACGGTTGATGAACTAGAAGAAAAGAACATGGTAAGATCTTAGGGTTGTTCAATAATATTATTTATATTTTGATCGCTTAGGGCAATTCATCTCATTTCTTCCTTGGTAAAAAAATTAACGATGACAAATGATTAAATTATAGGGAGTATGAGTTTTAAATCCATGATCTATTAATCAACTACTTAAGGTTATCTTCCAATGGACGAGTTGCGATTGCGCAAATCTTTAACCCAGGTTCAATAAATGTTTTGTCATACTCCGCATCATACCAAAACGACCTCTGTCAGTGGCTTGTGCTCGCCGCATTTTAAACAGTTCCTAGCCCTTCATAGCTGTCAGGTACGCCATTGATGTCGACACCGAACAATCTTCGCTTATTTCAGATTCAGAGGTAATTTCTTCTTCTTCTTCTTCTTTTTGTTTGCCAGAGTTTATGTGATATTAGTTTCCCTTTTTACTATTTATTATATTGAATTAAAAACTATTTGATAGTAATGATTATGGTTTTATTGAAAGTTTAAAGTAGTTTAAGTTGATTACTGATTCAGTGGACTTTATATGTGTGGAGATGCCTTTGTATGAGAATTTGCATATTCCTTTTGTTTTATGTATTACTACAATTGACTACTTCGTATTATCCTACAACTTAATACAGAGTATGCTACTGAAAATCTATTTCGATTTAGGGGTTTTCCTATCAATCAAGACATAATACGGTCGGACTCATAAGAGAGTAGTGCTCATCATAGCTGTGATGATCAATGTCCTTTAGCCAAGTGTATTCAATTGTTTTTAATTATAGGCCCTAACTGTGCCGATTTGGGTAAAATGGGTATATAAGGTTGTACGGTCACGTTGGAATGAAGGATGGTTGTGGGTTACCGTGTATATGTTAATTTCAAATTAACATTCAAGGGTTTTCTACATGGGTCGTCTTAAATTGATTTCAAGTCTCAATTGTGAATATAAAGTATTCATGATGACCTAAAGATGATCTATGACGCACTCGCATTACTGTTTTGATCTCATAAATTTGGCAACAATCGGAGTTGACATCGTTGAGTTATCGTGCATCTATATTATGTACCATCAGTGTAACACAAGGAAGTCGTTGCCTCAATCTAAGATTGTGGTCGTTTGTATACGATTTACCCAGCTTTATTTGCATTGCTGATTTTCTCGCTTTGTATCTAATATTCTATATTTGTTCGGTTTTAACAAAGGTCTTTACCCAATGTTTGTAGAGAATCACTGACAAAATGTCCAAGAAATTGGTGGGCCAATTGTGAAATCACTAAATCATTGAAGACTTTATTTCAAGTGTCGAAGAAACGAATTTCTCATCATTCTACAACATTATAGTGAAATGTAGTCTTCATTTTAGACGAGAACATAGCAACGGATAACACAGGAGTCAAAGGTATAATAATAATAATGTCAAGCTAACGCTGTAGTGGACATAATCTAGCCTTTCATTCATGCTACTTATGTGTTTTATATGTGGTTCACTAACTTCACATAATTTCATATTACACTGAATATTTAGTTTTAAAGAGTGATTTGATTTGATTGAAGTAATGGTAAAATGTCTCTAATAAAGATCCTTGAGAGTAGAGAATAATACTATAACAGGTCAATTTTAGGACATGTTAGATTGAACATGAACACAACACAACACAATGTGTTTGACAGGTCTATTTTAGATAAACAATTTAGTTAACCGGATATTACCAAAATGAATGCAATATGTAGTTTATTAAAAAAGAGTGGAGTGTTTTTAAAAGACAAACAATAAACACCGAAAGACATTTACCGCAAGCTAAGCTCTTACCTACGCCATACACTAGCAACATCAAACTCGCTATACACTATCAACATCGACTTAAAAATGACAACTTATACAGGAGTTTAAGACGCTCCGTGAATTTCACGGGTCGCATCACTAGTTACATATAAATTGAAATGGATTAATTTTATATCACTTAAAGTGGTTAAGGGACTTAGTGGTTAGTCCTAAACATTCACAACGATCAATGTATCCGGTTTAATTTAATAACTCTTAAATCCACCAACAATGGTGTGGGATAAATGCAAGCGATATGTGATTGATATATATTGTGAGGGAATGATCACTAAAAATCATTGAAATCGCTGTATCCACTGGAGAGATGGATAAATTAATTACATAGAGCTGGCATTACTCATATAATCGGTTCTGATTTTTATGATACTCAAAACGAGTAATGTGATATATTCACAAAAAGAATTGAGACATATAAGTCTTGCCAATATAAATGAGACACATCGGTTCGTGTCTTAAGTCACATCGGTGGTTTATCTGGCCAAACGTTAAAATTACACAATGAATTATTGCTAACTGGAAGTTTAGCACTGTAATTTCAGTCAACAAGTTTGTTATTTAATAAGCGAATTGGTTGGGTCGTAACCAATTTGGCGAAATGTTGACTTGAAATACTTTTGATGTGACGATAAAGGCCATCCGGGTTCTAATTATACCCGTATTGATAAACGTGGAGTTTATCTCAAAGGTAAAACAATAAAGTGCTGAAACTCTCTCATGTATCATAAATGGTTCTAATGGCAAGACTGTACATTGAGATTGAGTATATTGATATTGGAGATCTGAATATATTACTCGAAATTAAATTAAAGAACTTATATGTTCACGCATGGATTGAATATATTAAGTGACATTTAGTCACCTACGAGTAATTATGTGATCGGAGATTATCACAGTTTAATTATGACATTAAATCTTTGATCTCCTAAATTGGGCATTATATTCAGCACTTGTGTCAACTGCATAATATGGTTTAACTCCCCATATTCTATCCTTTTGAAATAAATATATGATTTTGGCATAAAAAGGATATGTGATCGGTTGCCCATTAAATCTATCCGGTGTTGATAGTTTTTACCACCTTAGGGGGAGGATGATAAGGAAATCTGGTAAAAACGGGCAATTGGTTTTTATCCTCAACTGAACCGAAAGTTTAGTGATTTATTTGAAATATAATGTACATCAATTAGAGGTTCGTAAAATTGGAAATGATGGAATTCATTTATGAGGATGTACTAAAGTATACTAGCTTGATCACCTTATTGAAATGTGGTATGTTTATTCATTGAAATTTATGATTTGACTATAGACATGTATGACCTGGTCTAAGGCGTATCGAGCTATAGATTAGTCATGAAGAGTATTTGTAATGAACATTGAAATTCTTGCCAAATTGAACAACACTTACACACGGGGTCAGGGGCGGACCCAGAATATATTTTTTGGCGTAGCACTTCGCATCTTAATAAATTATGTACAAACGATAATATGTACACGAAGCCAAATAAAGAGTCATCTCTAAGTTGTATTACTCTAAATTTTAATTTGTCATCTCTAACTTGTGATCGGGATAAGAAAAAAAAATTCACTTTAATATTCGTACTAATATTGTGATGTTATAATAATTCTGTTCGATATATAGTTGGTATCTCTCAAAACTATATCACACAAAGTTGGTGTAAAAATCATAAATAAAAACTAAAATAGAAGGAATTCAAAAAATATAAAGCTTATAATGTTGCCATTTCACTCTCTATTTTTTGTAAGGAAATAATATATAGTCATTTGTATACAAAAGACACGATAACAATTAAGAATGATTATATTAGCATTTAATGTGCATAATTATGTCAATAAAAAAAATTTATGTCAAGAAAAAGAGGTCATTTGGATTCGAACCCCAGACCAAGAGAAGATACAATGCACTAACACACTCCTCCAAACCACTAAGCTAAATAGAATTGCTTGTTCATCAACTATCTAATTTAGTATATTAAAGAATTTTCAATTTTTTTGGTGTTGCACCGGCAACACCAATCATGAACGTGGGTCCGCCCCTGCACGGGGTGTAGTATGAAAGTCATATCGGTTTACATAATTTGGTGGCAAGAATAAGCAGTTGGTACATCTATAGAAATTGGAATGTCCTGGAAATGACATAGATATCTGAATGACAATAGATGGACTATATTGGAAAGTGGATGGAAGTATGGTATATACCACATATATTCAGATATCATTAATCAGTACTGTCTATATCATGAGATGATAAAATAGTATCGATACGTGTAAGGAACCGATATGCATTTGCATTTGCGCGCGTGACTAATGGACTAGATGATGGACATCTAATACACAAAGTCCATTTTGTTTGTCGACATAATATATGGTTTGAAAAGAGCTCATAGACTTGAAGTCTATCTAAGGACATGAAGTCCATTAAAATCATGGTAATTGGTTTGAAAACTGTACAGTTTGCATTATCGAGTCATCATGTGCATATAGAGAATAAGTTCATCATTTGCATCTACATTTTTGGTTTCAGTATATATAATATTGCATATTTTAGATCATATATATGTTAGCTCCTAGTTCATGTCATATGCATACTCATGATTGACAATGTTATCGTTTATATATAGAAATGTTTATGAGGAGATATACGCTCCTAAGATTGGTAATTCCATATTGGAGTATATGATGGATGATCGTCAAATTGGTAATGACGAATCAATTGAGTTTACGGGAAACTCATGAACCTCTATAATGATTGCGGTTATGGGACGCATCAATTTAATATTACGGAGTAGTATAATTGAATTCTATGGCTTGAATTCATATGGAGGAACTCTGAAATTCTTAAAGAGTAGAAATTAATTCCTTATTATCTCAACCTGAAGTTTGAGACTATGAAATGTTTTGAATGATTACAAAACTGAAGGAACTCGCAGTTTGGAATAACTATGATATTGGAGGGGTAAATCCGATTTATGATGAGTTTATTAACCGTGCGGATTTCAAATTCTTATCCTAATTCTAAAAAGGTATCTCCTGAAGAGATAAAATTATTCAATGAAGTATGAATGGTCGCTGCACTCTTTTTCCCTTCGACTAGGTTTTTGTCCCAAAGGGTTTTTCCTAGCAAGGTTTTTAACGAGACAGCATGGTCGACACACAAATTGGCGATATTTGTGGTTATCATTTTGTCTGGAGGACAAGTGTTCTAGGCAATTGCATCTATGCCTATGAATGGCAGAAACAGAATAATTCTCAAGCAAGAAAATCAAATTATTATTTCAAATGAAGTCGAGAACATTACGGTCTTCTGCATATTGCGAGTTTTGAAAGGAAAAATGGTGGTCATGGTTTATTTGATCAAAGACTACTTCAAATTTATCTACTACGAAGAATTATTTATTGAAGACAAAAAAGTTTCGTTTATATGGGCCAAGACAAGTCAAGCAACGGAGCAATTGTCAGGGGGAGTAGACACTGCACGCACTGTACTCTTTTTCCTTAACCATGGTTTTGTCCCACTGGGTTTTCCATGGAAAGGTTTTAACGAGGCAGCTTATCATTTATGCGTGTTTCGAGAATGTTGTACTCTTTTCTTTCGCTAGTGTTTTTCCCATGTGGTTTTTCTAGTAATGTTTTTAAGGAGTTAATTATTTCCGATAATTGGACATCCAAGAGGGAGTGTTATGATATGGATGTCAATGGCCCAAACCCATTGTATTATTGTATGTAATTAGGGTTTTGAGGAAACCCTAATTCTCCCATGTACTATATTTGTGAGACCTATCATAAGGAATAACATCATCTTATTCTCTCTAATCCCCTCTTAATCTTCTCTTACTCTCTATCAATCTCTCTTATTCACAACAAAATCAAACTTTATTGAATATTAAATTTTTGCATTATTGATTCATTTTATGACAATAATTTGGCATGCTATTAACGTAAATATCTTTTACACAATTATAAACATATCTTGTTCACAAATTTGACATGTTTAAAAACTTTATTTTTAGTAGTTTGCGTATTTGGTAAATATTTTGTTAAATTCAGGGGTACCATTGATATTTTCTGAAAACCAAGGGTTTTACGTAGAATTCGAAAAAATACAAGGGTACCATACAGATTATCTTTTTTTAAAAAAAAAATAATACTTATTTTTAATTACTTGTATATAATTCTTTTATTAGTTAATTAATTTAATTTTGTTTTTTTATTTAATTAAAATAAAAATAAAAGATAATTACTAAAACTAGTAGAATAATTTTTACCAAAAAAAAAAGAAAACAATAATAATAAAATATGGAGTAATAAATAATGATATAATATGTAGTAAAAATTAATTTTAACAATAAATTGATAAGTGCTTAATTTGTTATATTTTAAGTAGCTATTTTTATACACTTGGAGTCGTCTTTCGTATAAATTGAGCTTTATTTTACATTATTAATAAATATGAGCTTAAAATGCTTGAATATTAATTTTGGGACTAAATATTATTATTTTATCTGTTTTTAATGTGCGAGGTAATCGGTCCAAATGCAAGTCGAAGTCCAAGTGCACTTTCATTCCAAAATTAAGTTGGGTTGTGCTTATGCTTAATTAATCAAATAAAGTGGGCCTAATTATTCATTAGTGGATTAAGTCTGACTAATGCTACGTGGGAAATAAACCAAAACAAAATAAAATGAAGACAAAAAAAAAAGGGGCCATTAAAGGAGGGAGTATACAGAAAACGGCAGAGCAGCACAACAACAACGACGAAACTGAATCGTCTTTGGCATGGAGCTTGTAACGGTCGAATTCAAGGATCGAATTGAAGACAGAGTTAATCGATGATTTATGAGCAGCAATTAGTGAGAGCAATCTCTTCGATTATCATGGCTCTCTATAAAAACCCCAATTATACTATCATTTTGGGCAGACAAGAACATCAAAAAATTGAGGTATTGAGTAAATTGTGAGCGAAATTCGGAGTGAAATTAAGGGATTTGGGTCGAGTAAGAGCGAGTCCGAGTGGGTAGCTATCTACGCCATAAGGAAGGTCGAAAATTTGGGGCTCTCTCGAGGTTCGCCACCGACTTTGAGCCACGATTTTCAGGGTGATATTCTTACGTTCTTCTCTGTTCTTTCCCTTTATTTTACTTGTAATTTCAGTTTTCGGTTGTACTCGAGAATGTTCGATCAATTGACTGATTATATGACAATTTGATAAAAGTTCTGTTTGAATTTGCTTTGTTTATCGAATTATACTTGTGTGAAATTTCATAAAATTACTCTCTAATCTTGAGTGCTACTATTCTTGTATTAGGGTGTAATTTATAGCTAAGTATAGAATTTGGGCTACTCTAAATTGTATACTACAAGTAGCAACTAATCAAATTTGGACTTGCGACATAGTTGAATTTTGGTTAGAGGGTATAATTTGGTCACGTTTTATTTGACGTCTAATCGTTTTAGTAAGCGTGGGTTAATCGTTCTTAATGCTACATATTTGAATTTTTGAGCGTTGCGATACATGGTCGAGAATTTGAATTGTAAGAGTAGTTTTGGCCTAGTTCAAAATTACAACACCTAGAGTCGATTTAGTCTATATTAAATCGTATAAGAGGTCTTTAAGGGGAATCTCGCTATCGAGGTTCTTAACATTAACCAGATAAAGTGAATTCGAGTGAACTGAACTAAGTGCGTAAATCGTGGTTGAAAGGTTGAATATCTCATATTTGGGCTTAATTTGGTTTTTGTCTCAACTTATAATTTATTTTCTACATTAGTAATTTATTTATAATTTATAATCTGAAAAATCTAAATAAACCCCCCATAAGTACTGTAAAATTTGTAAGTTACGAATTTGTCATTAGTGTAAGCTAGCAGATCATAGCACTCGCCTCTCCGTGGGATCGACACCTTACTACCCTCTATTACGTAAAATGAGTATTTTAAACGGATAGTAACGGTTTTATAAATATTAATTTGAGTACGCCTAACGACACGTACCATAAACCTTATTGGGGGTCTAGCCTATAGGATAGAGTTAAATTTGTTGAAGAGTTAAAAAAAAACATGGAAATTAAAGAGGAAAAAAAGTAAAAATTCTTAAACATTACGTTTTATTATATAACTAGTTCCGCGTCCCGTGAGATTCACGGATTCGTTATTATATTTTGCGTACTTAATTTGTAAATTAATTTACATGCTTGTATATTTACTATATAGATTAAAATTTTGATCTATTGCAACGTATATAGTGAGTTATAGTGAGCATATTAAATAGTTTTTTGTTCATAATGCAATTGTAAATAAGAGTTGATATTTACGTAAATATTACACTTAATCGATTACTATTACCAACTTAAAGCATTTGTCTATCGTCATTGTTACAAGATACTGATAATTATAATGACAATACTATATGCAATATATAATTAAGGATACGAATATTTAACTTAATTATTAGATTTATACCATAAAAAGAAAGTGATTAAAATGTATTGGGTGCATATTTTCACATTACTTTCTGGCAAGACAATCACATAGTTTTAGTATCAATATTAATGTCGTATATTTTTTATAGTGACATTGTCTTATTTCCAGATGTTATATGCTTCGCATCATTTATGTATTTAACAATATTTTGATGTTTCGTAACCCTATCATTTTCAGCTCTTTTTTTTTTTTTTTTTTTAATATAACGTGATTATGAATTGAAAGTATATTAATGTATTTATACAATGTCACTTTTACTTTTTCTAATTACTATAATGTGGTTATACTATAAGAAATTATGAATACAACTACATTGATTGGTTAAACTAATTGTAACATTTTTTATTAATCTTTATATAATTACATATTTAAAAGTCTAAAATTAACAGTAAGCTAATAAAATTTGTCTTTAGTAATTACTGAATATAAAACTGTGCTTTATTACAATGAATGCAATTTATATATTTTAGGTTTTGATAAATTAATTGAAATAAAAATTAAATTTGGGTTTGATTAATAAAGTTAATAAAAGTCATTCAAAAAAAAAAAGTTAATAAAATGTCATCAAGCACTATATTAGATAATAAAATAAAAAGTTGCAATGTGAAAAATATATGAAAAGGTGTCATTATAAATGATATTTAATAGTATTTTGTATTTTTATTTTTAATTAAAATTGTGTATTTATTAGGGTGACATGTGGCTAAATAAAAGGGGATTTTTTGGCAAATGGTGAAATGTGATTGTTTGATGGTGAAATGCAATTTTTCAACTTGCTTTTTAATTATATATATAGATATATAGATAAGGGATCTGGTATGATCTTCTTCTTATTAATTCTCAAAATTCTCCTTCTAAATTCATCCTTCTTCCATCACAAGAATCCTAAACTAACAGTTAGGGTTTGAGGTTTCCTTACTTTATTTATTTTCTTCATCATTATTTAATGTCCTCTGTGATACTCACGTATTTTTTTAATTCATGATAAACACACAATAACAATTGTAACAATAACAACAAATTACTTTTCTTTTTAGGGTTTGTGGATCAATGACGAGGACAAAGCAATCTGCCCGCCGGTCTACCTGTGGATGTGGCTGCCGTCAGCTTCGAAGAATCATTCGTCAAAATGAAAAATCGAAATGGATGACCGCTAAACATCTTGCGTATCGTGTCGCCTATTTACGCACTGATCAAATGGTATCATCAATTACTTTAATTTTTATTCGTTTCCTTTTTCTTTTTCGTGTCGCTTGGATTTAATGCTATAACCATAGATCCTATTTCTTCGTAGACTTACGACATATTCTACGTGAAGGTTTGACTCCAAAATATTGCAGGATTATAGCCTGAAATATCCGATACGACTGCATAGGGTTTTTTGTGATGGTCGAAGGTACGATGTTACCTTTCGAGCCAAAGGAGTTAGTCGTATAACTGCAACCTACAATGCTCGATTTCACGTTGAAGAGGATCCAACTAATTCCGAACATATCACAATCAATTACTTTTGTATTGTTGATGGCTCTGAAACACCAGGTTATATTATTTTGTTTCTAAATTTAAAATTAAAGTATATATCGTCTCGTTATCTATTTTTGTCAAACCTAGTACAGTGTACCCGTGTAGGCGACATGATATGATTTTCTAAAGTCGTTGCTAATTTGTTTAAAGAGAGGAAGAGGAAGAAGACGACAACAACTCAAGTCTTGAGCAGTACTTCTATGTCGTCGGTGGATGGTAATGGTGTCAAGTTAGAGGTTAGCCCAAGTACCGGTTCAGCTTCCGTGTCCGGTGGTAATGATGTCAAGTTTGAGTTTAAGCCCGATATCATTTTAGCTAGTGGGTAAGTTCTATACTTTACCTCCCCTTTACTTTAGATTATGCCAAAAACGTCAATGTTTCTCGTCTTCTTAATTAGTTATCTTTATTTTTGTACAGTATAAGACTGTTTTACTGTATATAATTGTTTTCTTTATATAAATTACAAGTAACTTTTTAGTTGAAGATAACGACTATAAATGGAATCGTTCTTTCAATAAGTTAAGATGGTTTGTTATTTTGAATGTGATATATACGTACAAGTAATTCTAGTTAATTCGAGCAGAGATTTTTTTTTTCTTGATTAATTTTATTGTATTAAATCATTAATTGAAAAAAAATTTCATTCTATTTTTGAAGGGAGCAAATCAAAATTGAGAAGCCTAACTTACCATACGCAAAGGTTAGTGATATCAACCCCAATTTGTCAATATCAAACTAATTTGTTTATGTCGTATCTTTATTTTTCCAACTTCAATAGGAAAGTAACATACGTACAAATAAAGGTAATTTTTCTATCTATTTTGTCAGATGTGTCGCTAAATCTTATGTTGTTACATGTATAATGTACTAAAATGATCCTTTATGCTGACATTAATGCCAAATTTTTACCTCCATCAAATCAAATAAAATACGAAAATATTGAAATTGAACATATTTAGCAATGGTTTTATTTTTATATGCTCGACAAGTATTAGATGAGCATGAATACGACGAGCATAGACACAAATTGTATTAGACGCGTATGACGCGTGAGTCATGTACATGTTAAAAAAATAAAATAAAATAAAATAAATATTGACAACTTAAAGGCAATGTACATGCATACAATGTTTTAATTGTGACTTTTTTATCATGGTGTTTTTAGAAGGTGGAATTGAAGGACGAAGTTTTTAAACAGGAACCAACAACCTGAATTGAAGCTCATGAAATTATTCAAAATTGAAGACGACAAATTTAGTTGCAACACTGCTATATCAATGCGTATCCTTCAATTACTTTCATAGTTTCATATGTTTAATTAAGACAAAATTTGAATTTGAACAATGATATTATACGGACTACTATTTACTGTCGATATGATATTTCGTATCCAATTGTGTCATTGATTATATGTCGTATCGAATGAGACGGTCACGTCGTTGGATTATTTTGGCGATTATCCTGATGGTAATTGTAAAGGCGAGAATTCGTAATGGTGATTGTTACCCTAAAATGGTGTAATGACTTAATTAAGTTCGTAATGATTAAAAATGATGGTAAATTAGCGTGCCATATGCCCTTATTAAATAAAATAAATAAATAAATTTTTGCTCATTTGACACAAAATAAAAGAGGTATTTCATGAAACATACTATTGTTAAACACAAATTGTAGTGGGCATAGGATAAGGGAAAGAAATTTAAAAAGTTTTTTCTATCTTCCTTTGTAAAATGAATTAACTAATAATAAAATATTGTACTCCCTCTATCCTAGTGAATTGTTTAGAAGTGTAAACGAATAACTGAAAGAGATGGAGTATGACCATTTCACTTAAAAGTCAAGACTTTGTGTACTCTTTCCGTTCCAATGAATTGTTTACAGTTTGATTTTTTTGTGAGTAATAAAAATTTCTTATAAATCATCATTTGTATATTTTTTTTTATCCTAATCATACGTTTTCTCTTCCACTATCATACTTCAATATACGGAGTAGTTAATTGAGAAAATTCTTTATTACACCCTTATATAGTTTTTTTTTAAAAAAAAAAAAAATTTCAATATAAAATTTCACTTTTCTTCTAAAATTGCTCCAAAATGAGGTTTAAAGGTTAACTTAATGCTTCATTATTTCGGTTATTTACTTATATTTGAGTAATTGAAGTAGGTACTCCCTCTCTTTCAGTAAATTGTTTACAGTTTGACTTTTTTGTGGGGGGGAAAAGTCAAACTGTAAACAAATGACTGAGACAGAGGGAGTATTAATTAATGGCTTTGTATAATAAAATAATTTTAGCCATCCTAAAGGGTGTTTTAGTTCACCGAAAAACTCATTTTGGGGCAATTTAGAAGAAAAGTAAACTTATGTACTCCGTATGTAAGTTTTTAAAAAAAAGGTGTTACATAAGGGTGTAATTTTCAAAATTGATTTTTATAAGAGTGTAATGAACAATTTTCTCTAATTATTTCAATGGTTATGCATGTCATTGTTATGTAAAATTGTAACCGCTCACATTATTAGTTTTTCACTTAATTTTTAGATTCATTAGTACTCTCTCTGTTCCACCATGTTCTTCCCATTTTATTTTGGATAAAAATTAAGGTAGATGGATTGTGTCGATGAGAATAAAGTAGAAAATAATAAAGTAGATTGTATGGATGAGATTAGTTAAAGATTGACAAAAATGGAAATGGAAAGAAGATGATGAATTTTTATTTTTTTTTGGAAAAACGGAAAGAAAATGGTGGAATGGAGGGAATATAAATTTTTTTTACTCTTTTAGATTGTACAAATGCACTCCCAATTCCATAATATACCTTACACTTATAATTGAACTTTAAAATTATTTATTAGAATTGAAATATTTTTTTGGCCTACACTAGATAGTACTTTGTAGTTATAACTGTTTCTACTGTGGTAAGTTATTTTCTCTAAAATCGATCGATCGATCGTTCGTTATCGTTGAATATGTCCAAGATATAATGTGAAAGCGTGATGTTTCAAGGAGTACTATTATATAGTCTAAAAAAAAAAAAAGTACCCCTACATACACATCAATTTTGGTTAAGACCCTAATATTATGTAGAGAATTACTTTTAATTTTCTTAAGATTACATAGTACTCCATGCATATCACATACGAGTTACGAAGTATGTATTATTAATAAAAAAAATATATACTAAGTGCATTATTATATTTTTTTGTGCCTCTAACTTCATTCACAACATAGAAAAAATTGATCTATATTTATCCAAGTGGAAAGCTTTCGGAATTTCTTGCAATGTATAGACGGAAACACAGTCATGCGGAATCTTGTTTGATATGTCTTTATGAAACCTTTTCACCTTAAATATCCTATTTCACCCTCCATTATAAGAAATAAATGTTTACTGCAAAAACATTGAGGGGAAAAATTGAATAAAAGAGGGTGAAAAATAATATAAAACAAAACTAACGGCTAAATTTAACTGTTTACTCAAGTTTAGTTATGATTGTGACTAAGTTTATAAGTTTAAGGGTACAACTGAAAATACGCAAAATGCAGGACTACAGCTGAAAAAAGTAAAAATTACAAGGATATAGATTGAAAAACCAATTTAAAAGTTACCCTTGAATTCTTGAAAAAAACCAAAAAAAGAAAAAAAAAGAAAAAAAGATTGGTATTCCCAAAAAAAATAAAAAGTAAAAACCATAAATAAATAAATACGGAGTACATGGCTAAGGACCTGTTCTTTCCAGCTTATTCGATTCGATTCAACTCCATTCGATTCGATTCGATTGATTCCATTCCATTCGATTCGATTCATTCAACTATGTTATAAATTTGAACTTCATTCGGTTCAATTCGATTCGATTCATTCGATTGATTCGATTCGATTCACTTATTTCGATTGATTGATTCAGCTCTAAAAAGTCCGAAAGAACAGGTCCACCCTATTTAAACGCAACCACTAGCCTAAAAACTTTATCATTCATTCCATTCACTGTCATATAAACCAACGGTTAGGGCTTCTCTATTCTCTCCCTTTTCTTTCTTTGTTCTTTCATTCAATCACGCACAAATCATTAGGGTTTTTTTCAGGAATTGATGCCGAGGACCAAGATTACTGCCCGCTCAGCCACATGTGGATGTGGTTGCGGACGGCTTCGACAAATCATTCGTAAAAACGACATAAGAAGATGGAACTATGCTGAAAAGCTTGCTTGTCGTGTCGCCTCTTTACGTGCCGATAAAATGGTACGGCAATCACTATGATAAATTATTTAATGTTCGTGTCGCTTGAATATAATAATGTCGTAAAGGCTTAACTCCATAATATCGCAGGCACATTACAGTAGTAAATATCCGATAGAACTGCTGAGGGCTTATGCTGGATGTGGTCGATTATCGAGAACGTACGGTGTAACCTTTCGAGCCAAAGGTGCCGATCAAATATCCGCAACTTAGAATGCTAGAGTTTATGTCGCACATCCAGTTGAGTTTGATGATATCGAAATTGAGCACTTTCGCATGGTTAAGGGCTCTGAAACACGAGGTAGACCGTGTCATTTTTCGTATTATAATAAAATTGTTACTCTCATTATACTACTCCGTAATACTCTGTATTAAGTTTCATTTAATCGTTCCAAGTTATTTTCTCTTATAAAGAGGGAGAGGACGATAGTAAAGACGTCAAGTTAGAAGTTACCCCGGGTACTGGTTTTGCTGACGAGTAAGTTTTTTATAACTCCGTTTCACCTTTAGTTTACGACAAAAATATCAATGTACGTTTCTCGTCTTCTTAGTTAATTATCTTTACATTTGTTTGTTTGTTTGTTAGGGCAAAATCCAACAAATTTACTTCAAAGGGATTCTACCTTCTTGTGTATGCACTTCCGTCCTTCCTTTTACTAACCTAGGACAATGATAAAGTAGTACAGAGTACCATTTTTTTTTCTGTTTCCACTACCACAAAACAAGGCAAAAACAACGGCATAAAACCGTTTTAAATAAGAAAAAAGCTCGTTATTTCCTTGGCCGTTGCAAAAAGTCAAAAACAACGCAAAAAAAATATACGAAACCGTTGTAAAAAGTCAAAAACAACGGTTGTAAATAACCGTTGTAAAAGGTTATTTGAAACGGTTATTAGTAGATAACCGTTTTAAAAAACTAATTATTTGAAACGGTTATTAGTGAAAACCGTTTCAAATAATCCATTTTTTAAAACGGTTATTACATATAACCGTTTCAAATAATACTTATAACTGTTATTTTAAGTTTTATCAATGAAGTTGCAAATTATAATTTTTTGATATTTAAAACGGTTATTATTACAAAAAACCGTTTTATTTAACATTTTAAAAAAAGGTTTTTTAAAAAAACCGTTATAAAAAATGCAATTTTTTTTTAAAAAAAAAAATAAATTACGAAATTGCTATAATTATATATAAATTATCCAAATAAAATTTATATAAATTATCAAAATACAATTTGTATAAATTATCAAAATACAATTTATATAAATTATCAAAATACAATTTATATAAATTATCAAAATACAATTTATATAGCTAAATACAAATTTTCCCATAAATCTAGTTTCTAAATCGATTTCTTGCATGTAGTATATGATGTTCCAGGTGGAGTTTTAGCGATATACTACAAAAAGAAAAAAAAAATATAATTATCTTAGTGCGTAATAATAAAATAGAAGCACGCTACATCCCTAATATTACTTCGTATTAGAACAACATATTATTACTCCGTGTTATTCTCAAATAAACTAGAAGCACGCTACATCCCTAATATTATTGCCTATGATTCCAAATACACTCAAACATAGTGAATCAATACGAAATACGATAAGTATCCAAATCTATAACAAAATTCTCACAGCTTATTGTATAGTCGTACAATAATGTCATCAGAAAACAGTTAAAACACGAAAGCAAAGAAATCGAAGGCGACAAATCAAACTAAAACCTACATAAACAAATAAAATTAAGTTAACTCACAATAATCTGACCTTGATCCTCAAATCCTACCTTTCAAGCTGACCAAATCTGAATCCTAGCTTTCTGCATATTACAACATAAACATCGATTCAAACTTTTCAAAAACTACAAAAATTAGGTCACATACGATTATATAAAAAAAATCAGCTAAAAATCGAAAAAAAAACACCAAAAATAAAGGAAAAATAATCGAGAGGAGAGTGAAAAGAGCGTACACTTTGAAGAAACCTAAAAATAAGGTTCTTGAATCGTCGAAATTCCAGCAAAACGACGTCGCATGAGAAGAGAACAACACATGAGCGAGAAAAACACATGAAAACAAAAAAAATTAAAAAAAAAAAAAATTATGAAGCATAAATGAGGTAGAAAAAGAAGGAGAATTATACGAATGAAAAACGAACCTTCTCAAGATAGTAAATAAGAAACGAAAAAGATGAAGTTTGATAGAAATTTTTAAGGGAAATATAATGCACGAAGAAGATGAAGTTTGATCGTATAGAAATTTGATAGAAATTTTTAAGGAAAATAGGTTAAAAATAAAACGTACGTTCTACTTAAGTAATATATTAGATGAAGTTTGAATGAAAACAAACCTTTCAACTTCTAATACATTGTAATCTTACCAGCAATTTTTTTTTAAAAAAAAATACTATTTAAAACGGTTTTTACATAAAAACCGTTTTAAAAAATACACCTTTTAAAACGGTTATTGTAATAAAACCGTTTTAAAAGAGTAAAACATAAAAAACGGTTATTGTAATAAAACCGTTTTAAATTGTAAATTTTTAGATTTTTTTTATTAAATAACTATGAGAATTTATAATTATATGAGTATAAGAACTAGTTTTAACTCCCGTGATACTCACGGTTTTTATTTAGTTTCTTTTTTGGGTATAATGAGGCCAAATAATGTGTTAATCAAAAATTTAAGATAAGAATTGAACTTGTTTTATTTGACATTGATTTCATACATGAAATTAACGACAATATTATTGTATGATTACATACTTTTTTACCCCAACAACACATCATAATCAAAAAATATTCAACACAAACACTCAACAAATGTCTTAAAAATTAGATATCATAAATACATAACATAGGAGTTGGAATTCCGTAACTGTAGGACAGGACTCGAAATTCTAACATACATGTTTCATCTTTCGCACTGTGGTTATTGTTGTTTATCTAAAAAGGTTTTTCAATACCCCCACCTATGAAATGGTTTACACTAAGAATACTTTCACCAATGTCTTCATGACGGATTGTTAGATATCGACATTCATTTTTAATTTAACTTGGAATTGAATATTCAGATGAGGAATACTTATGCAACTAAATGGAGGATTCGACAAATTCAAGTGCAAACATTTAGCACAGAGTAACAATTAGTTTTGGATTGAAAGAAATTGCATACAAAAAGTCAAAAATGGAGCTTAATATACTTAAAAAGAAAGGGGATTTGAAAAGTTTACTTGTAAATGCATGGAATCATAGACCTAACCGTGGAAATAATGACATGAATGTTTTGAAACGGGCGAATATGAAGGTGAAAAGGTCATTTAAATGAGTTTCATTAAAATGGTGAGAATGAATGTGAATAAATGAAAATGAATTTGTGTAGTGGAAGATCAAATGGATGAGCATGTCAAGGTGGAAGCAAATTGGTGAAGGTAGGAAGTAATGCCACGTGGAATATTATTAAGTTTAGAGTCTTAATTAGATATTTAAGCTACCCTTTTAATAATGTTATATAGATTAGAATTTATATGCTTATTTATGGTATCAAAATTTCTACTATTATACATCATTGAAGTACATATATATATATATATATATATATATATATATATATATATATATATATATATATATAGATATATATATATATATATATATATATATATATATATATATATATATATATATATATATATATATATATATATATATATATATATATATATATGAAGTTTTTTAAAATTCAAAATCATTAAAATGTCATTTCTACTATAATAAAATCATTAAAATATTTTTTTTTATTTACGTTGAAAAAAGTACATATGAAGTTTTTAAAAATATACAAAATCACTTATATATTCATAATATCATAAATATTATAAACCATTTCATTTCATAATTTAAATTTTGTTACCAAATTCTACAAATTATTAGGATACATATATTATGAGTATAGTATTTAAAACGGTTTAGTATTAACAAAATTTCGTTTTTTTTACTTTTTAATAAAAATAACGGTTTTTACTATAAAAACCGTCTTTTAAAATTTAATCAAAAACAATGGTTATTTGCAAATAACCGTTTTTTTAATTTTTTGTTAAAAATAACGGTTTTCAACTACGAAATCGTTATTTAAAGTCTAACTCAAAAACAACACATTTTTAATAAAAACCGTTTTTTATAACCCAACCGTTGTTTTTAATGATTTTTTCGTTGTTTTTAGTGGTGAGTTTGATTTGGCGCCTAAAGTTTTTACAACGGAAATTTTAATTGCGTTGTTTATAATATTATAAACAACGAACATAGCAATTTGTGTTGTTTTTGCTCCGTTGTTTTTGCTCAGATTTGTAGTAGTGTTCAGTCGTTATTTACTCGCGTACATTATTATGAAAGTAGTACGTACTTTTTTATTCACTTGTCATCCTTGATTAATAATGTTGTTAGGCGTGACTGAGAAGACGTTTTGATTATAATGTATGTCATTCTAGTAAAATTTATGTCTAGAATTTTCCTAGATTCATAATACTAACCAGAATATACAATTTTTTTCACTCTAATTTTGAAGGGAGCAAATCAGAAGCAAGAGACCTAAGCTGTCATATGCAAGGGTTAGTTATCGAACCTAAATTTTGTTAAACATTATTGAAGGTACGGTTTTGTTTGAGTGATTCCTTAAAAATTGTACAAACTTTAATCAGGCAAGGAAGGCAGCATCTCGCAAATGGAAATCCTTCTCGGCCGATGTGAGTACTATCTCGAAATTTCAATATTGAATTTGTGCTACTTTAATTTGCCCAGAGTACTTTATTGGAGCACAATGTCTACGTATATCATGCGTTAGATCGAGTTAATTTGTTGGTGTTTATATGACACGAGTTTCAGAATAAGCTTAAGTACGAGCTTAAAATGCTGAGCACGTCCAAGCGTGAGGTTTTGTGTGTCATCTGACGCATGAATCGTGTCCATCGTTCAAACAACTTGGGGACAACTTCAAGCTCTCGCAATGTTTCCTACGGGTGAAACGTTTCCTCTTAGGTGACCTTTTTTGTTATGATGTTTTCAGGTGAAGATGGAATACCTGAATGGAGTAATTCCTAAGCGAGGCCTCGACAACTTGAACCTCACAGGCAGATGCAGGATCAATGGACGGCATTGCATCTTAATAATGTGTAGTTGTCGTGTGAATTTTCTTGTGATATTGTTGGTAGTGTTGCTCAGTAAAACTGGATTTATATTTACTTTCACTTGGTCGATGAACACGACTTATTAGTTTTGGACTTGCAGTGAGCGCCTACATCAATCAATGTAGTTTTTTAATTTAGCATTAGCCTATTTATAGTTCAAGCTGTGACGCTAATGTCGAAACAGTTCAAATGAAATGGTCATATAATTGGATTGTCTGAGTGATTAATTGTTTACCCGCTAATGGTAGTCATAATGACGATTCGAAACTATTTGGCCGAGCTATGTTAGGATTTCGTATATTATACTTAGTTTATGGAAAGCCCATATATGTAACTATATAATCGTAAATCATGAATATAATAAACACGATTTTGGGTTTGACAAATTATTAACATGGTATCGGGTAAGGTTTAATCCTCTTCCTCTCTAAAAAAAAAAAAAAAAACCCTAATTGCGCATCTGTCTTCTTCGGCTGTTTTGCCATGGCCAAGGAGGGCGATGATACTCAATCTGACTCCACCAAAATTGACATTAATTCTCCCTATTATCTCAGCCCCCATGATGCTCTTGGTGCCTTAAATACTCATATCAAACTTAAAAGCGATAATTATGAGGCTTGGTGTCGCTCTGTTCGTCGTGCTCTTAAATCGCGGCGTAAATTCGGATTTTGTGATGGCACGATTACCAAACCCACCGCTAAAACCTTACTCGATCAGTGGGAAGTTGTGAATTGTACCATCGTTCAATGGCTCATGAATACCATTGATGACAGTCTTAAGGATTGTATTCCTTTTTTTGAAGAAGCGCACCCCATGTGGACCGAGTTAGCGGAACGTTTTTCTGTTATCGACGGGACCGCGCTTTATAATCGCAAAACTGCGATCGTCGAGTGCAAACAAAGTAAGGGTATGTCGGTTACTGAGTACTATGGAAAATTAAAGACTTTGTGGGAGTCTCTTGCCGTTCATGAACCCCTTCTCGCTTGTACTTGTGGTGATGTCTCCAAAGAGGCTGTTGCGCGACAAGAACGGGAACGGCTCCATCAATTTTTCATGGGCCTCGATGCTTCCTTGTATCGTGATGTCCGCTCGCAACAACTCCAACTTCCGACTCCGCCTACTGTGAGTCGTGCTTTCTAGGTTGTCTTGCACGAGGAACGCCTCCGTGGCCATTCTAAACGCCTCTGTGGCCATTCTAAACACACCGCGGATGCTCCTGATATTGCTGCTTATGCGGTCCAGGTTCCTAGCTCGTCATCTTCGGGTCCTGATTGGAAAGCGATCCGTGAGCGACACCGTCTTGAACGCAGCAAGCTTCTCTGTTCTTATTGTGACCGTCGCGGCCACGATTTGAAGTCCTGTTTCTTTAAAAATAATAGCTTTCCAGACTGGTGGGGCAGTCGTCCTCGTGTTCTCCCAGGTGATGCAGGTCGGGCTCGCAGCGGTGGTTCGGTCCAGGTAGCAGGGCCGAGCAGCAGTGCGACTGGTGGTGTCTCAAGCCGTGGCCAGAGTACTTTGGTTCACGCAAATGTCATCTCCTCGACTCGGGTGCCTGATACTGACACGACTAATGATCGTTTAAGTGGTATGTTGTGTGATTGGATAATCGACACGGGTGCTTCGAATCATGTAACCGGAAATTTTAATTCTTTAACGGCCCCTCATAAAATTGAGCCTCGCTATGTTGGTTTACCTGATGGGCAGTGTGTTTATGCACAATACACAGGGACTGTGAGCCTCACTTCGAGACTTACTCTTCACGATGTGTTATATGTGCCTCGTCTTACCTGCAACTTAATTTCCGTCTCTCAGCTTGTTCTTGATAATAATTGCGTTGTTCAGTTCACTAATACAGGTTGCGTGTTACAGGACCCTACTATGAAGACGACGATTGGGGAGGGTGAGCTACAAGATGGACTTTATTTTTGGCGGCCACACGTGGATCGACCAGTAGTTTTTCATACTAGTAGCTGTAATAACTGGAACCTGTGGCATAGACGGCTCGGGCATCCTTCAAATAAAGTTGTTAAGTTTGTTCCTTCAGTTGAATTTAGTTCTGTACATGATAACTCGGTGTGCGACGTGTGCCACCGAGCTAAACAACATCGACACAGTTTTCCATTAAGTGATAATAAAGCAAGTGCTATTTTTGACTTAATTCATTGTGATTTGTGGGGACCTTATCGGGTTGCGTCTTCTTGTGGTGCTCGCTATTTCTTGACGCTAGTTGATGATCACTCTCGGGCTGTTTGGGTCTATTTGCTTCTTGATAAAATTGAAGTGACTGAAATGTTTATGAATTTTTTGGCATTCGTTAAGCGACAGTTTGCTAGAGAGGTCAAGTTTGTGCGTACTGATAATGGCACGGAGTTTAATCATTTGTTAAGCGACAGTTTGCCCCCGTCTTTTACTCACCTGCGCGTGTTTGGTTGTTCGTGCTACGCTCACAATCAAGCGCATGGTGGCGACAAGTTCGCGAGTCGTAGTCGTCGTTGCGTATTCCTTGGTTATCCTAATCACAAGAAAGGGTGGAAATTGCTTGATCTTGACAATGGTAAGTCATTTGTGTCCCGAGATGTGCATTTTTATGAAGACATTTTTCCGTTTGCCTCGGATTTGGGACGGTCCCCTTCTTCCTCTGTGCCCACTTTTCACCTCGGGGATGACCAGCTCGAAGGGATGTCCAATCCACAGCCCCTTGCTACTGCTACAGCGCTTGACCCTGACCCAAACGCCACGGTTTCCACCACCGGTCTGCCGGCTAGCGTCCGGGCTGCTGGCATCGCGGGTGAGTCTGCTGCTTCTGCCGCCACCACGTGAGACTAATGCTGTCACCACGGTAGAGCCTCTGCTATTACTCTGATGGCCCGGCCAAAGACGCCTCTACGAGTTCTACTTCGGAAACCACGGCTCCTGAGTTGGGTCGCGGCCATCGGGTTAAAATTCTCTCCACTCGACTTCGTGATTATGTCACTTCCACAGCTCAAAGTCCATCTTCCCCTCGCTCACCTTCACCCGCGCCGTCGTCTTCAGGTACGCTTTACTCCATCGCCAATTACGTGACATGTACTTCTTTTACTACTCGTCATCGTACATTTCTTGCAGCAGTTACGAATGGAGTTGAGCCCACCACCTTTAAACAGGCTTTGAAGGACGATCATTGGTGTCGTGCTATGTCGGATGAAATTGTCGCTCTCGAAAAGAATGGCACGTGGGACTTAACTACTTTACCTCCTAATAAGAAGGCACTTGGTTGTCGTTGGGTGTACAAGATCAAATACAACTCCGACGGTTCCATTGAACGATATAAAGCCCGGTTAGTGGTGTTCGGAAATCGTCAGGTGGAAGGCATTGATTATGGCGAAACATTCGCTCCTGTCGTTAAAATGGTGACTATTCGTACGTTTTTAGCTGTCGCGGCAGCCAAAAATTGGGCGTTGCATCAAATGGATGTGCATAACGCCTTCTTACATGGCGACTTAAATGAAGAAGTCTACATGAAGCTCCCTCCTGGTTTTCGTACGAGTCACGAGGGGCAGGTATGTCGTCTCCGGAAATCCCTTTATGGGCTTAAACAGGCTCCTCGTTGCTGGTTTGCTAAGCTAGCAACTGCGCTTCGAGACTATGGTTTCACTCAATCCTCCTCTGATTATTCCTTGTTTTCGCTATTGCGTGGGGATATTCGTCTTCACATTTTGATTTACGTGGATGACCTTGTTATCGCTGGTAACGACGATCGTGCTATTGCCGACTTTAAGGCCTATTTGAGTAGTTGCTTTCATATGAAAGATCTTGGTGTGCTCAAATATTTTCTCGGCGTCGAAGTTGCTCGTAGCGTTCGCGGTCTTTTCCTCAGTCAACGTAAATACGCTCTGGATATTATTTCCGAAACCGGTTTACTGGGCGCTAAACCAGCCTCTTTTCCTATCGAACAGAATCATCGTCTTGGACTTGCGCAGGGCCCTATACTTGCTGACGTTGAGTCGTATAGGCGTTTGGTTGGTCGTCTTGTTTATTTGGCCGTTACACGTCCTGATTTGACTTATGCGGTTCATGTCTTGTCCCGATTCCTACAACAACCACGACAGGAACATTATGACGCTGCTTTGCGCGTGATTCGCTACTTGAAAGGGCACCCGGGGCAAGGGATATTGCTCCGCTCCGATAGCTCTCTCACTTTGCAGGCCTGGTGCGATTCTGATTGGGCCGATTGCCCACTTACTCGTCGCTCTGTCTCGGGTTGGTTTGTCTCCTTGGGTGGCTCTCCTATCTCGTGGAAAACCAAGAAGCAGTAGACGGTCTCGCGTTCTTCGGCCGAGGCTGAATACCGTGCCATGGCTGTTGTGACGTGTGAGATCAAATGGTTGGTCGGTTTGGTTTCGACGTTAGGAGTTCCTGTTTCCGCTCCCGTGACGCTATACTGTGATAATCAATCAGCGTTGTATATTGCGCAAAATCCTGTTTTCCATGAGCGCACGAAACACATTGAAATTGACTGTCACTTTGTTCGTGACGCGATCCGTGACGGGCTTATTCGTACCTCTCATGTTGCTACTCGTGACCAGTTGGCTGATTGTTTGACTAAGGCTCTTGGCCAGCAGCAATTTGATTATCTCATCCGCAAGTTGGGCATTCTTGACTTACATGCGCCAACTTGAGGGGGGGTATTGGGCCGAGCTATGTTAGGATATCGTATATTATACTTAGTTTACGGAAAGCCCATATATGTAACTATATAATCGTAAATCATGAATACAATAAACACGATTTTGGGTTTGACAAATTATTAACAGAAACAATCGCTGTTCTGGTGGTGTCGGGATGATTATAGCCCAAAAAATGGTTTATCTATTGTACCTAGTGTAACAAAATTGACCGCTTGCGCTTTGGAAAGAAATTTGTGGCTGATTAACTGAATGTGTCATTTGGTCAATCACATAAAGAAAACAAAGATAAATTACAAACTTGTTTTAATCTCATCAATGACTTTTTCTTTACATACCTCTCTATCTACTCCCTCCATCAAATATTAAAGTTCATAGGAGGGGTAGCACAAAATTTAAGAAAAAAATAGAATACGGGGTGGAAAATGAAAGTTGAGTAAAATTGTAGGGTCATAATTGATATTAACCATATGATATGGGTAAAAGAGGGGTATGAACTTTAAATGTGGATGGATGAAAAAGAGAAATAAGAACTTTAAAAATGGATGGAGGGAGTATTTCTTTACACCAGGTTATATTATTTTGTTTCTAAATTTAAATAAAGTATATATCGTCTCGTTATCTATTTTTGTCAAACCTAGTGTACCCGTGTAGGCGACATGATATAATTTTCTAAAGTCATCGCTAATATGTTTAAAGAGAGGAAGACGAAGAGGACGACAACAACTCGAGTCTCGTGCAGTACTTCTATATCGTCGGATGGTAATAGTGTCAAGTTAGAGGTTAGCCCAAGTACCGGTTCACCTCTCGTGTTTGATGGTAATGATGTCAAGTTTGAGACTAAGCCCGATTTCAATTTAGCCGCTTGTTAGAATCATGAGAGAAGTTCCCTTAGCTTTTATAAACCGCACCAAACTCTCTTCCACAATCAATGTGGGACTCTCACAAGTGGGCAATAACACTCCAACACCGCTAGTAGGTTAGTTCTCTACTATACCTCCCCTTTACTTTAGATTATGCCAAATACGTCAATGTTTCTCATCTTCTTAGCTATCATTATTTTTGTACGGTGTTACGCCAAATACTTTTGTATATGATTGTTTAATTTTATACTTTTCTTTATACTTCGTATAATTTTAATTTTCAGTCAAAAATAATAACGACTATAAATGGAATCGTTCTTTTATAATAATTTACGATGGTTTGTTATTTTGAATCTCATATATGCATGCCATTCTAGTTAATTCAAGTTTTTCTTGATTCATTGTACTAAACTCTGTTTATGAAGGGAGCAAATCAAAAGTGAGAAGCCTAACTTAGCATACGTGGTGTGTCCCCTGTGTCATGTACATGGGGAGACAAGCTTACACATCTTTCGGGATTGCTGGGTGGCGGGTGAGGTGTGGGAGGGGCTGGGCTGGGGGGAGGAGGAGAGTGATGTGACAGGGGTGAGGGAGTGGGTAGAAGAGCGTTGGCGAAGCATGAGCTGTGAGGAGTACGGGTTGATGATGACGGCGTGCTGGGCGATTTGGGAAGCGCGGAACAAGGTGGTGTTCGAGGGGGACAAGGTGGACGTGAGACGTATTCTAACCCGTGTCACCATGATTATGGAGGAGATTGAAGTCGGGGAGGGGGAGAGCGTGGGAAACAAGAGCAGAAAAGGGGAGAGTCGGGAAGTGAGCAGGGAGGGGAGTACGGAGGGCGGCGTGCTGGATTTACGAGAAGGCTGGGAGGGGCTAAGTGTCGATGCGGGTTTAAAAGCAGGGGGTGGCATAGGGGTTGGTGTCCTGCACAACCTGGTTTTTAGTCGACTTTAATTACTAAGGCGGAAATTAATTAAGTCTTAAACCAGCGTTATTAACTATACAAATAACCCAAAATATTACATCATCGTTTAAGAGTTGAATTAAACAACTCAAAATACAGAAGTTAAAAGAGTAAAGTGTTATATATTACAAATCTCTCAAAAATAACTGAAAGTAAAGCATAAAAACGTCTCGTGGCCCATCCAAAATCCAGCTCCTGGTCCACGGTAGTCCTGCACAATAAACTAATGGGGGAATGCCCGCTGAGCGGACAGTGACTAGCTATGCTCATACTTACCCTCGATTTCAATTACTTTGGTTTATTATTATCGCTTTATAATTATAACATTATGATAAAAACATAAACATGCTTATTACATATAGCATATAAAGACATATAAGTCATAATAAGCATGCGGTTAAAGCGATAAATCATATAAGCGATAAATCATATAAGTATAATATCATAGCAATAGTGTCACAGCAATTCAATAGGATTACGAAGCGATATCAGATCGCAAACAAACATACATATCGTATCATTCACATCATGCAGACTCGATTCATTTCAGAAATTCGTGGTCTTTAGTTTTCGAAGATGGTACACACTCATTCTCATTTAATCAAACAACAAACAACACATACTGCTTACGAGCCTGACCATTGAGTACGCCATTGTACTCTAGTCGCTTGCATCTCACTACCATAGTGCAGCGGCTTACTCGACTCGTAAACCACGCCGAATACTATAGTACTTGCATCTCATCTTCTAGTGTTCGAAATGATTCGAACTTCAGATACAATCTCGTCAAGTAATCTTTACGCAGGGTAAGAACGAATGCAAGTATCGCGCCCACTAAGAACGAAACACGGCAAGAAGACAGAACCGCATAACAGACCCGAATCCACAAGGTCGCGGTGGCCCTGATAACTTTAGCGAAATAGGGGAATAAAACCCTAGTCTAGTATGCATACACTAATATTCACTTTAAGAATGGGCTATGCTATTCATAGAGCACCTTAACTCTGAATAAAACGACTATTTCCTAAAGCCTGACCCAGAAGAGTTGGCATATTCATTATCTTGTACGGCTTTGGCTATACGACTTAAGGCGTAACGGCATGGGCAGGATGCTAAGCAATAATGCTGCCGGCTTAAACCACACTATTCGGTATGACCCAAGCCAGAGACCGAGATAGTGGTATCCGCACAAGACTATCTTAACCCCACTTCACTTACGATTGACGTTTTCATATCGGAGGCTCAAGCGTTTGACCTTTTGTTTAACTTACTCAAGATTTATTATTTATTTGATATTACATATCTCATGTTACTAGACTTTCCTAGTCTCATCGTCAAACGTTTAAGTATTTGTATTCGGTTTCATATGATCACATAACATATTCGTTTATTATTTGAAGTGTTGTTAATTATTAACATTTTTAAGTTTCTATATTGATACGTTTATTAGTATGTCCAATTTTATTTAAGTGTTTTTCAAACACTTTAAGTTATTTACTTATTCATTTTAAATTTTCTATACTTAGTAAAATTTTCAATTATTTTCAATATTTCAAATTTTGAGATTGAAATATCTTTGAATTTTGAGACGTAACTTGTTTTACAAGTTTCGTAAATTTTTCACTATTCACTATTCACTATTCACCGTATTTTTTACGTATTTTTATACGTATTCGTATTTTTATACTTCGTATTTTATACGTATTTTTATACGTATTCGTCTTTTTATACTTCGTATTTTATACGTATTTTTATACTTATACGTATTCTTATACTTGTACGTATTTTTATATTTATATGTATTTTTATATTTATACGTATTTTTATACTTAAGATATTTTAGGTATATAACTAAACCTTTTTATTTCCTAAGTACAAATTTCTAGTTTCAAAGTCGTTAAGTTCGTTTTGTATTTAGTGATTTGAAATATTATTTTAAAAGTAAAACTCGGTTGAGTTTAGTCATATACTTAACTAAAAATTTAACGGTTTCCATTTTTAGCGATGTTGTCGTAGTTCATTTAAATAGTCCGTATATCCAAATCCAACAGTCCAAAATGCAAAGGCAGTAGCACACGATTTAGTTCATTTTTATAATGGTTACTCATTTTTATCGGTTTATTATATTTCATTTATAACTAAAACGATTTATACAAATTTCAATTCTAATAACTATTTAACTTTAGTGACTTAGTGATAATTTCATTTTGATTAAATTTGACCCATTTTAAAGGGTAATGTCGTGTGGCATGTATATATATTATAAATCTTTTTATTTCTTTTAATTTTCTTAATTCAACTTATTAACTACTAATTAAATTATTTTAACAATAAACTAAAAAGTGATAAAAGCAAATTTGACCCTAAAATCTATGGGAATGCCGTGGCTAAGTCATGGTAGTGTCCAAATTTTCATTTTTCGATTTTATCGGTTTTTAGCTTAAAGTCTTTATATTTTAATTATTCTAATTATACTAAAACGATTTAAACTAAAATGAAATTTTACTAAAAATTTCATTTATATTTATGAATAGTGTTTTTCAACACTTTAAATTTCTAACTTTTAATTCTTAAGGATTTAAAATGTTTAAGTTATATATTTAGTATTAAAATTACTTACTAGTAAATAAAAACAATAAATAACAACAACCATAAAATAATTAAGAATCAAAATAAGCTAAAAATGAAGAACAACATGAACATCAACATGAGTTTTCAAGAACACCAAAATAAACTTCAAGAACACCATTTTCACTTTTGATAACTTATAATTTATTTTCCTAATTTAATTTTTTTCACATGATAACATCTAAATTAACTAACTTAACACAACATACTATTTACAAAAATTAAAAGTGAAAATATATTAAAAAGAATAGCAAATGCCGTGAGGTCTTGTGTGTGTGTATAAATTTTTATTTTCGATTTTTAATCACTTTAAACTCATTGTTAATATTTCACATAAATTTTATATATGATTACTACTTAACTAAAACATAACAAAACATAAAAATCATATGAATAATAATTAAAAATGCTCAAAACTAATTTAGCTAAACATACTATCATTTTACTACAACATTAATAGTAAACTATTTACTTAGTTATTATCATTTAGTATCATCACATAAACATAAATAGAATCAAAGTTGATGTTTAACATAATTTTAACATAAAAATCATATTTATAAAATTATAATAAAAATCAAATTAATTTACAAAGAGGCTAATATGAGATATAGTTAGTCACCGTGATTTGGCAAGTTATTGATTATCGGGATCGACTATGTTATCTAAGTCCAAAGCTTCACCAAATACCCGTCTTCACCTTCAAAAATACAGCCGAAATAATAAGCTGCAATACCCACTAATTAGCTAAATAAAACTAGAGATTATTAGGATAATATTAGTGGTTTAATTTAGGATGTTTTATGAGTAAAATGGAAGAAAAATAAAGAGAGAAATAATGAGTGAGGGAGCCGGTTTTAGAGAGCAAAATAGGGTGAGTTTTATACTTAGAAAATAAATGAGGATGTTGTGAATGAAATTGGTTAAATGTTTATGTATTGTATTTTGTATTTAGAAAGTATAGACTTTAAATTTAAATAAGCTAATTATAAGTGATGATGGATATGTAGGTGTGTAAGTGATGTTGATGGTTGAGTAAAGTGAAGAATGGAAGAGGATAACATTGAGCCAAGTGAGCTCAATAGGTCGGCCAACATGCATAACAAGTGGCTCGGTTTTCGTTTTTGAAATTTTCGATTTGCGCGCACGCGTAAAGTCTCGAAATAAAAGATATGATCTTACACTAGTACAAAAACCACTTACGGTTACGGTTAAAAAGCACATATGGCTACGGTTGTACAACCGTAGTAAATCAAGGCGTAACCTTAAGTAAAGGACTTACGGCTACGGTTGTTCAACCGTGGCCATAAATACAAAAGGCTACGGTTGTTTAAATGAACCGAAGCTGTAAGTTAAGAAAATGCTACGGTTGTTGTATACAACCGTAGCCAAAAGTGATAAAAGGCTACGGTTGCAAACAAATAACCGAAGCCATAACTTAATAAAAGGCTACGGTTGTAAACAAACAACCGAAGCCATTTTTGACTATTTTAATTAAAAAAAATTAATAGCTACTTTTAATCTAAAAACCTCTATAATAGTAAAAATTCAAATTATATAAATTAATAGAAGTATTATACAATTAGTAATGGTTTTTTAAATAATACAACTAACTTTCATACAAAATACATAACCTAAATACTAAAGAACCTAGTTCCGATCCACCACAACAATAGCGATACACCAGGTCCTAGCAGCCAGGAGACAACCACGGATACAGCAGAAATAAACCAGGTCCTACCAACATCAACAACGTACCTCCAGCGACAACATAACGGCAGCATCGCACAATAGATGACCAAACCACGATAGCAACAAGCGCTTATCTCCACAACTATATCTTACTTCAGGCATAATTTTAATGATTCCACCCGCAAAGTCAGGTTGAGTTCTGCTCCAAACAGAAATACCTCAGACGACTTTCGTGTCCTTGGATCTCTACCTCCATGCATATGTCTTCATTCTTTCATGTCCTTGGATTTCTACCTTTAGTCTGAAGAGGGCTATGACTTACTATTGTGCGTCCTGCTTTTGGTGTCCAATCACCCATCGCAGCCTTGTAATCCACATGTATCACTCTTCTTCTTCAATGGCCGGAAAACACAAAAGAGAAAATTTAGGCATTTTAATTCAATTAAGCAAGTTACATAGAACACCATCAATATAGCAGACACAAAGTCCATCGATAATTCGACGGAGTTATCTTGGAGAGTTAAAGACATTACCTCTTGTAAAGGAAGTATAGAAGACCGACTTGCTGATGGGCGAGGGTGTAAGATTTACCTGGTAAACCAACGTAAAATTACGATTATCTTGGTCACAACCCAGTACAATACACATCTACTACAACTAAAGAGCCTAAGAACTATCAAAAGAGAGTTAGAGGCTAATCAAAATACGCTGCAGTTCATGCTTTTAAGTCGCAGCAAATATCCTGATAATATATTAGTAAAACGACAATTAACACAAAATCAACATCTAAACAACACTAATATTACATAGACGAGAGACAAATTAAAAAACCTCATATAAATCATCCAGATTATATGGTAATAAATCAACAATAAACTACCAAAATAAGCAACTTGACTACACTGAGAACATCAAAAGAGAGAGACAAATCAACATAATTCAACCACAATCAAATGCTCCTAATTCACATCAACATCCTTTATTACATGCTCCAAATCAATAATTAACAACGAAATCAACAACTAGACAACAATAATCATATCAAAAGAGTACACAATCATCATAAATCACTCACATGCTTATTTCACAGCAAAATCCCTTATTCCACCTATAAAATCGACAATTGACCCAAAAAAATCAACAATTTAACAACAATAATCATATCAGAAGAGTATAAAAATCATCAAAATTCACTCACATGCTTTAAAGTCACAGCAAATTTCCTAATCATACTACAATAAGATTATTCGATTCCTGTGAAAAAAAAGTCAAGTAAACAACAAATTCAAAAATTGTTTCACCTCCAATTGCTACACCCTTCTAAGTCAATTAAAATTTGTTCAGTTCAGACTTAGGAGCCAAGTTATTTGTTTGTATAAAAATAAATGATATTGATAACAGGAGGCAAATAGGAAAATTCCCAGAAAAATAAGAAGCTGAAGAAGATTAAGGTCTAAGGCTATCACAAAAGATCATTGATAATGGACGCTAATAATCTTAAGTCACTGATAAGTTTATTGGTATCCATTAACATCGGCACACGTACCCCTAGGTGCTGAAATTCAAGTCAATATACATATTGTGTTCATGACAAATAATATAACACACATGTGGATACCCATATCCGTACCCTCCCACACAAAACCCTGTGATGTAACACGGACTTTTATTACGCATGTCTTAACGCTAACTTAAACGGTTCTAATATGTCGAATTCATCTTTGAGTCGTTTGAAATGTTAAAATGTTTTAGGTCGCATCACATCGCATTTAAATACACGTTCATTTTGTCCATTTGGAGTCTAGCTTGGTCCTTGTCCTGCTTCATTTGGCATGAGCTTCGCATTTGCACTACAATTAGCCCTTTTACATTAACAAGGTCTAATTCAGCATTCCTAAATTCCTAAATTTAGGCCCAGCGGCTAAACCTTCCCTTAGCCTCCCCTCACACAAAATGCAACCTCACGTCTTACCTTATTCCACAAAATGCAACACAATACACCTTTTTCATTTTTCCGGGTCTCGGGCCCAGAACCGAGCCCAAACCCAAGCCTTTGGCCCGCACTCCAAGGCCCTGACCCTCACAAATATCTCAGCAAATACCCTAGGCTTTTTCTTGACGAGCAAGCAAGGATTATCACGTAATCTTTCTAAGATTTCGTCAACCGAAACTAGGAAAATACACAAAAAACCACCCCTTCGAACCGCATAAGCCTATGCGGTTTGGAGGGGGAACCGCATAAGCCTATGCGGTTTGCCCTGGCAACCGCATAAGCCTATGCGGTTTCCTGGCCTGTTTTTATACACTGCTTTCCTAATTTCTCCGAGGTTTTTAGTATATATACCCCCCTATACCCAACCTCGAGGATCATTCATTGACATCTTTCACACATCTTTCACATCTTTCACACATAATTCATTCACACTATTCACATCCAACACTCTCCCAAACTCTCTCAAAGCCTCAAGCACCCAAATCTTGAGTTCAACACACCATCCCGTGTTGAATTCATCCTCCTTTTTAGTTCAAGAAGCGAAGCTCTGCCCAGATCTGAAGCGTCAGGACTGTGTAGGTACCGACCCCCTTGGACCAAAACTTTTTCTTATTTTTTTATGGACAAACAAGGGGGCCTACACTCTAGCGCCCCCCCCCCCCGGCTTTGGCACCCAGCGCGCTTGCCTTCCAAGTGTTCTATTTACTTCGGGTACACTCCATATCCGATGACACGCCAAAGTCGCATAAGCAACCGACCCTTATAAAATAAACCAATGGACAATTGAACTTTATTTTATTTGTATGCATCTTGCACCTTCTTTTGCATTAAATCAACTTAAACAATGAATTCGACCTTTAACTGAACCGTTTTCGTTAACAAGTTAAACATGCTAAACTGAGGGTTTAATCAATCTTTTTGCACTTGCACTTGCATTCTTTTACAACCTTATCGCACTTGTACGTAGCGATAACATTAGCTCAATTATCATCTTGCAAGGATTGTTCTAGGTCAGTAGAGGCTATTTTTAAATAGGCTTTTCTAAAAGGTTTTCATAAATCATTACTTGAATTACTCTTTTGTTAAGTACCCTCACCCCGAATCCAATCTGGTTTCACAAAGCCTTAGATCTAGGGGTGTCGGCGTGCTCCGAAATCTAGGACATGTTTTTAGCTTAGAACATGGTAGCAGGTTCCTATTTTCCGCGATAAATAGGTGGCGACTCCAAACAGTTCTTAAAGGTTTTTCTAACTTAATCTTTTTTAACTTTAAATCCACCCTTAAGCAAGACGCCGAGTTGGGTCCCTCGTCCTCCGATCCCGGGTTCCACAGTTTGGCGACTTCACTGGGGAGATTTTATTTTTAAAACTTAAAACTAGTTTTTTCTTTTTAAAAATAAAGAGGTGAAACTTGAAAGCTTAGAACAATCCAAGTATACATAATTGAGCTATGCACATTCGTTTAGAGTCCATTCCTTTTGGAATCTAGGCACCCTTTGCACCCTCGAGAGGTGGTTCCAACACGCAGGCTTGTCCACTCGATAAAGCACGTGCAGGACTAACTTTCCTCTCGCCCCTCCACGGCTTGCCGTAAAAGGCTATCTCGACCGCCCCAGTGCTCCCTTTAGAAAACCTATCGCTCCGGCGTAAGGAAATAAAGGGGTTAAGTATCTGCCAAAGCGTACTCGAGGTAGTTGGAGGTGTACCCGACTTGACCCTACCCTTTGAGTCGAGTCATACGTACAAGTTCGAGGCTATGCACTCCATAGTCTTTTTCAAAATGAGCACTTGCATTCATATCTTCGAAAACTCGCTTAAACGTTTCAAAGATAAATGAACCTAACATCTAACACCTAACACTTTTCAAACAGCTATCGCGAATTTTTGGAATAAACTTTTTCAAAACTTCTTTTTTCACTAACAAGCAAAAACCCGAGCAAGGGCTAAAACCCGAGCTCGTGGATTTCAATCCTCTAGGTCACACGGCCTAGACTCTACTCTTAACATCCTCGGCTCGACTTGCTAACCACTCTCGAGCCGAATCCACTCTCTTTTATACATCCGAGTCGAGCTCACCTCGGTAAACCACCGATACTAGTTCGACGGGTGCAAAGCAAAACATTTTAACATCGAGGCGAGACGTGCGCACGCGTACTCGTCTCAAAAGCTTCCTTTTAGCTAAAACCTTTTCGAAAATCTCCTCCTTTTTCAAAACGTAAAAGGTCTTTCTAAACTAAGAAATGAGCTAAAATGAGTGTTAAAATAAATGTGAGTCTAGTGGGTCGAATCGTGTCACTAATACACGAAGTGAAATGCAGGCAGTAATGGATACTCGTCGCACTACGAATCATGTCATGACCCCTCGTTTCAAGCGCACCTCGAAGATGGCTAACCTCCAAAAACTGAGAATTCTCCGTAACCGAATTAGCCAACTAACCAAAGACATCGACAACTTGAAGGTCTTGCATCAAAGCAAAGTTGAACATCTAGAACAACGCGCTAAGAACAAGGCCGACAAGCATGTTTCCCTTCACACTCTCTTAGCCCAAAATCAAGAGGACGGAGAAGATTTCGTCCACTACCTTGCTCGATGGAGAAAACTACTCGCCCGAATCCCAAATCCTCCACACGAGGATGAACTCATGTACACATTTCTCATCACTCTACAACCCAAATGGCAAAGACACTTCGCTTGCAGCGAAGTCGAGAGCTTCAAAGAACTCATTGAAGTCTGCATCCAAGCTCAAGACAACCTCACAATCTATGATAATCCGCTCAACCCAGCCCCAATCATGGATTGCTCCTACTTAGCCACACCCGTTGGTAACCAAATCAACGGCGTTTGGTTCAGTGACGACGAAGAAGAGGAGTGGCCACCCACTAACAAGACGGTAGCTCAACTCTCAACCACTTCCTCCTCAACCAAAAACAAAAAGAACAAAAAGGGGAAGAAGAAAAGCAAAAAGCCCAAAAACAAATATCAAGATGAAAAGGGCGAGCAGCCCAAAAACGAAGGTCAAAACGAAAAGGGCGAGCAGCCCGAAAAGAAAGATCAAGACGAGGTCTCACCCCTCACACGTTCTGGTCGTCCCTATCAAAATATCTTCACTGACGAATATGCTCAAAAAGCGACCGCGGCCGAGAAAGGCAAGGCCGTAGCCCAGGAAGATGCTCCTTCCACAAGCACACCCTCTGCACCCATAATTCCACCGCCGAACACGTGCGAGGTGCTTCAAAAGCAACTCACTCGCACAAAGGCTGACGTTTCGATCTGGGCTCTTCTTCGAGACTCAGCGGAACATAGAAACGCATTCATCCGTGCCTTACAAATAGCTTGCGCGGATTCTGAAATCTCTCCAAATCAAATGATTAGCCACGTGACAAGAGACTGGCTACCGGGGGCTATCACATTCTCAAACAACGACCTACCGGCGTTCGGACCAAACCACAACCTTGCTCTCTATATTAGTGTAGAGTGCATGAAGAAAACCTTACCCGTATCCCTCGTGGATAATGGATCCGCAGTCAATGTCCTACCATTGGCCACCGCACACCGCCTTGGCCTATCTGATAAAGACTTCACCCCAAGCATGGATGGAGTCAAAGCCTTCGATGGAACCCGACGTCACGTGAAAGGAACAATTCCCCTTCACATACGCAGTGGTCCCATAGAAAGAAAGGTCGAGTTCCAAGTCATCGACATGACCCCTTCATATAACATACTTTTAGGACACCCATGGATTCACTCCACCAAAGCCGTGACCTCTACCCTACACCAAAAGGTTAAGATCCCTCTTAACGAGGAAATCATAACCTTGAATGCCTCAAACTTTCGAGCCCTTTTCGACACACCGAAGGAACCCAATTCTGCGGAAATAGTAGCTGAACCCACAGAAGATTTATGCGGTTTCGACTTTGAAGTCGGCGCCATCACACATGCACCAATCAAAACCTACAAACCCTTCAAAACAAAAAGCAACAACAGCCTTTGGCTTACCATGGGCCTAGGCTACGAACCCAAGGACGATGACCAAGAACAAATGGTCAAAGAAGTCCTAAGACGAAAGTCAACCCACAAGATCACCCTACGACCTTATATTCTTGACCTCAGCGCATATTTCACCTCCGGAGGAAAGACCAACGCGAACACATCCGAAGCTTGCTACTCTAGTGAGGTCGAGCCTAATACACCTGAGGCCTCACCGAGCACCAAAAATGAGGAGATTGTCTCCACAATCATGCGAGACCGCCGTTTCGATCCTAACCTACTCATAGCCGACGCCACTGACAAAACCCTCAATGGATGGTATAAAACGCTGGAGTGGACCGATGCACAGGGTCACCACTTCCAGCTTATCACCGGCGAAGGACCACTTTTTGACCACGTCACCAACCTCAAAAACAAAAGCAACCCTAACAACTCAAGCAACCCAAGCAGCTCAAGCAGCTCCAGCAGTGAAGACGACGAGGAAGAAGAAGAAATTCTTTTAGCTTCTAATAATCTTAGTGTCGGGTCATCTGTCGACCCATCTATCTTAGATTCTAGTTTCAATTTAGATTTTCTTTTTACGGAGGCTAGCTCCAAGCAATTTTCTAATTTGTCGAATAATTCTTCTCAAACTAATGAAATGAATAAATTTGCTTACGTCTTGTCTCAAGCTAAAACAAACAACAACAAAGAACAAATAAACAAAAATCAACAAGCAACAAACAAATCACAAAACGCAAAAAACACTAACTCATGCGATGAAAATGAACAAAACAATGAATCATTAAACAAATACATTGCAAACATCATCTCTCCCAAAACACAGGACCCTATCATCGAGGAAACCATAACCATAAACGTGGGAACCCCCGAAGAACCAAGGGAATTACAACTAGGGGCCTCACTAAGCGAAGATGAACGCGCCCAATTTACACAACTCCTAAGCGAATTCAAGGACGTATTCGCATGGTCATACAAGGACATGCCTGGAATCGAACGAAGCATCGCCGAACACCGCATCCCTATCAAACCCGGTTACAAACCAATCAAACAAAAACTAAGAAGACTGCGTCCTGAATGGTCCCTTATGAAGAAGGAAGAAATCGAGAAACAACTACAAGCCGGTTTCATCCAAGTCATCGAATATCCTGAATGGGTCTCAAACATGGTCCCAGTCTTGAAAAAGAATGGCAAAATTCGGGTATGCGTCGATTTTCGCGACCTGAACAAAGCCAGTCCAAAAGATGATTTCCCATTACCCCATGTGGACGTCTTAGTCGACAATACTGCCGACCACGCCCTCCTATCCTTCATGGACGGCTACGCAGGCTATAACCAAATCAAAATGGCTTGCGAGGACATGGCAAAAACATCCTTCATTACACCATGGGGCACATACTGCTACACGGTCATGCCTTTCGGCCTAATCAATGCCGGTGCCACATACCAACGCACCGCTACAACCCTTTTACATGACATGATGCACAAAGAAGTCGAAGTCTATGTCGACGACATGATCGTGAAGTCAACGGAGAGGAGTGGTCATATCACTAACCTCCGCAAATTCTTCACCCGCCTACGACAATACAAAATGCGCCTGAATCCCCAAAAATGCACTTTTGGAGTCAAATCCGGCAAACTACTAGGACACGTAGTGAGCCAAAGAGGCATCGAGGTCGACCCCTCGAAAGTCAAAGCAATTCTCGAAATGCAACCCCCGAAGAACCTCGACGAAATTCGAAGTTTCTTGGGCCAGATTCAATACATCTCACGTTTCATCAGCAAGCTTACCATGATATGTGAACCAGTTTTCAAGAAACTCAAGAAAACCGACCACGTTGAATGGGACGAAGAATGCCAAAAAGCATTTGACAAGGTCAAAGAATTACTAACTAACCCACCAGTTCTACGACCACCCCAAAAGGATTTACCACTATCCTTATACCTTACAACAACTCCCACTGCCATGGGCGCCATGCTCGCTCAAGAGATAAACGGTGAAGAACACGCCATCTATTACATAAGCAAGAAGTTTCTCGATTACGAAACTCGATACGCACCCGTCGAGAAAAGTTGTCTAGCTCTAGTGTGGTCATCCAAGAAGCTCCGTCACTATATGCTAGCACACCAAACGAAGGTCTACTCCAAAATGGACCCCGTAAAGTACCTTTTCGAGAAACCTGTGCTTAACGGACGAATGGCCAGATGGACGTTGCTCCTAGCCGAATTCGACCTTAAGTACGTACCCCTCAAAGCAATCAAGGGACGAGCAGTCTCCGACTTCCTAGCCGAAAACGCAATTGACGAAGAACCAGTCACCGACACAACATCCCTTCCAGACGACGGGATCTACAACATCAATCAAGAACAATGGGAATTATACTTCGATGGCTCATCCAACTATCGAGGGCGCGGAGTAGGAATACTTCTCATATCCCCGAATGGCGAACACACACCCCTATCCATCAAACTGGATTTCGACGTAACAAACAACGCCGCAGAATACGAAGCGTGCTTGCACGGTCTCCAAGCAAAGACTTGTACTCAGACTAACGACGCAACATAAAGGTCTATGGGGACTCCTCCCTCATAATCAACCAAGTATCCGGAGCATGGAAGATACTTAATGAAAACCTAGCACTATACCAAAACAAAATACAAGAACTCATCAACGAATTCTATCACGTAGAGTTCATACACCTCCCGCGCGAAGAAAACCAATTCGCCGACGCATTATCTAAACTCGCATCGCTAATCAACATACCCCCGGGAATGGAAACACTACCCATTGTCGTGGAACGACGGAATGAACCCGCCTACATCTGTGACATCGAAGCTGAGGAAGAACAAACCGATCCTTGGTACCAAGCAATCATCAACTACAAAACAAACAGTGAATACCCACCAAACACCGACAAACGGGGCAAAAGAGCCCTACGCCTATTATCGTCACAATTCGTGATGGAAATGGGCAAACTACTCAAAAAGACGCCTCAAGGTACGCTACTCTTGTGCGTCGATCATAAAAAGGGGCACGAGATCATGTCCCAAGTACACGATGGCGAGTGCGGGCCACACATGAACGCACGAGCCATGTGCAAACAAATCATAAGGCTAGGATGGTACTGGACCACCATGGAAGCCGATTGCGCAAAATATGTCAAACATTGCCACAATTGCCAAATCTTCGCAAATGTACAACATGTACCCCCTTCACCACTTTACAGCTTAACCGCTGCGTGGCCTTTCTCGACTGGGAATTGACGTCATTGGCAAGGTACAACCCGTAGGAGCAGGAGGACGCTGCTTTATCCTCGTGGCCATCGACTATTTCACCAAATGGGTCGAAGGCGCATCGTATCGTCTGGCCGGGCACAAAGAAGTTGCAAAATTCATACAAAACAACATCATTTGTCGCTACGCCATACCCCACGAGTTCATAAGCGACCAAGGCACACACTTTCAAGGGGAAGTCGAACCACTCCTCCTTAAATACAAGATACAACGACACAAATCATCACCCTATCGACCACAAACTAACGGCAATGAGGCAAAGAACAAAACCGTCGTACCAATCCTCAAAAAGATGATCGACACCTGCCACGACTGGCCCAACAAAATCCCATTTGCATTATGGGGATACCGCACCACCATACGCACACCCACGGGTATGACGCCCTATTTCCTGACCTATGGAATGGAGGTTGTCCAACCTGTAGAAATTGAAATGCAATCCCTTCGAATCCTCATGGAAGCAGACATTCCTGAAGCCGAATGGGCACGAGAACGCTACGAACAACTCATCCTTCTAGACGAGAGACGCCTACATTCACTAAGTACAGTCCGAATGTATCAATCCCGTCTACAACGCACATACAACAAACGGGTCAAGCCACGGAATATCAAAGTGGGTGACCTAGTACTCAAATCAGTCCAAGCACCATTACCAGTCGACCCAAGAGGGAAATTCAAACCCAATTGGGCCGGACCGTACTTGGTCAAGGAAATCCTTCCCGGAGGAGCCGTAAAGCTAACTGACCTTGACGGTCAGGACTTCCGACTACCAACAAATCTTGATCAACTCAAGAAATACTACCCTTAAACTTAAACAAATTTGCAATGTATTCCACAAGAAAAACAAAACTCACTCTCGCATGAGTGAACTACGCTCGGTTTGATTCCACGCACTGTGGATACGTAGGCAGCTTTGCAAAAGGCTCAACCGAATCACACGAACTACGCCGGTTTGATTCTCAGAATACGATACGAGGTTTTGTCAAGAGCACAACCGACCTTCCTAACAAGCGCACCCGAAGCTTAAAAAGGTCGAGGGCAACGCATTCACAAAATGACACGCTCGAAGCTTAAAAAGGTCAAGAGCACAGTCAACACAAAGCAAAGCAAATCAAATGAACAAATCCAAAGCTTAAAAGGTCGAGGATTTAAGACAAGAGTGTTCAAAGCTTAAAAAGGTCGAGAACACTTTAAAGCAAAAACAATACAAAAGCAATGAGACAAGACAAAGGCAAATGAATTCTATTTTATTACTTTATTTAGAATTCTTCATAAGTTGGAAATGAGTTAGGAACAATCCTCCTTAACCCTTTATTCGAATCTAAAAACATGTATTTGAATAAAACAAAAATCCCTAAGCAAAACAAGCAAAATCCTAAGCTTTCCTTTGTCGCTTCGGGTTAGTCTCTTCATCTTCAAGAGGCCGATCCGCCACGATCTTCGAGCTAATAGCAGGAGTAGTCCTCTCAAAACCTGGGGGCTCGATGGGATCCTCGTCCAGCCCGACTGGGGGCTCCTCGATCCTTGGCCCTAGGCGATCCTTAACGGTCACCTTTAGCCCAAGCCTTTCCCGCACTGGTCTCGAAGTAGAAGCATCCGCACCAACAAGATCACCATAGTCTCTCCTGTCGCGCACCATCTCATACGCCAAGGAGGGCTTTGGCCCATTCTTTTCCCTCCTCCGCTGGTTCTCTCGCTCCCGAGGATCATTGGAACGATACCAACGCGTATAGAAGTCTGTAACGCGAGTAGACTCAATATGCGCCGGAACCGCCCAAGTAACACGGTCCGACCATCCCCGGGCCCAAGCATCCTTCATCTGGTTATTTAACACAACAACCCCTCCAACCTGAGTGTCACCGCCAGGAATGGTCCGCAAGAAGCCCGATTTGCCTCTTGGCGAAGAGGATGAATCCACACCCCTCGCTCAAAGCCGCGACAACATCAACCCGCGAGCCGTGATTCGCAATGCACTGAGCCGTAATCGCCGTAATACCCCACCAAGACACATACCAGCGAATCTTGTTCTCCTTCACAAACCCCCGGTAGTAGTTGAGTGAACGCTCCCGAGGGTTAGCCTTCTCCATCTTCCGCGACGTCGTCCCCGCCGACTTGAACACACCATTGAGGGGAAGAGCAGCATACACGCTCAGCCTCTCCATGAGCCAAACATTGAGAATCCTAGCACAGCCGCGGTACGAGCTCAGACGATTAGCATAATCTGGCCGCTCAGGCCCAAAGATGGTCTCTGCTAAAATCAACGCAGAAGGATCATGTCCTCGCTCCATCTCTTCGACAACACGAGCATACCTCGCGTTCCCGAACACTCCATCTGGCATGGACCCTGCAAAGGCATAACGATGAACCAAACAAAAAGCAAGAGCCCTTCGCCTGGAACGGTCAGAAATACTGGTGTCCACCTTATTCATGTACCGTTGACACAAAAGGAGCATGTTCACCTTGCCTCCCTCAAACAAACCCGCAGCATGAGCATTAGTCATTCCAAGGAAGTTCCGCAACATCCCGTTATAGCAAAGCTCATGCCTCACAACCACCGGAGTAGTCCGCTTCGACCACCCAGCAATGGCCGCAAACTCCTCCATCAAAGGGCACAACTCTCCCCCAGGAAACCTGAAAACATGCAAGCTTGGATCCCAATAATCTAAACACGCATCCAGGAAGTCCAGATCGACTTTCATTTGGCGAAAGCCGATAAAAACACCTGCACCATCGTCATACACCGCATTCTTCATCGCCGGACTCAACGAGGAAGTCCACCTCTTCAAGAGAGCATCAAAATGCTCAACCATTTTCTTGGTTACAAAACACAAAACACAAAAAAAAAAAAAACTTTTGTAAATATACCTAATATATTTATAAGAGCAAAAATTTGTAAGAAAAGAAAAGAAGAGAAGTGATTGTGAATGAGGAATAAGGCACGCACCCCCCTCCTTATATAGGACAACCGCGTCCGAAATATGGAAATACAGCGCTGCCAGCCACACCAACGAACCGCATGACCCTATGCGGTTTGAACCCCAAACCGCATAAACTTATGCGGTTTGCACCCCAAACCGCATAAGGCAATGCGGTTTCAGGGGCTGTCTTTCTCACAATTTTTCCTAAATTTGGTCTTTCCCAAGCACGACATTCTACGCTACACTACGGCATCCCTCTTGTCGCTCCCCATGCAGCGGCATTACATTTCGTTTAAGCAACTACGATTCATACCACGAGTCAACGCATAACATTTTTAACACTCATGCAAGCTCATTTCACACTTAAATGAACTTTTCAAACGACATTCTTACAAACTAAAATCAACATCAACACATCCCAATCGGGAATCATTTCAGTTTTCAAAGCAAGCATTCCTACACAAGTTTACAAACGACAATCAAGCTACAAAGACAAGTTCAAGTTCAAGTTCAAATTCAAGCTACAAGTTCAAGCAACAACAGCATGTAAGCAAAGGTTCATACAATCTTTATTACACAAGTTCATTCAGGATGACGACGACGATACTCGTCGAATTCACGACGAAGGTGAGCCGTCTCGGCCCGACTCTGACATAACTGAGCCGTCTGCTCGGCCCACGCCACCCTCCACCTGTTGGCTATCCGCCAAAGCTTCTTGTGCGCCTCTTTAGCCACCTGCAGCACATGAAACACAAACACAACTCACATTCTTCTCCATTTTGCCTTAATTTCACTCAAATTAAGACAAACTTAGGGGGGAAATTTCAAAACAACCACAGTCAACCCCACTTTGCCTTCATTTCACTCAAATCAAGGCAAACTCGAGGAGGCAACCACAAAAAACGACTCTCACTAGTTTGATCTTCGCTATATTTCATACCTCGATCAAACTGGGGGCTCATACACATACATATACAAAAACAAAACACATACCTTCTTCACCTTGCCGCCCACCGGCCCATCCCAAGGCATCGAGTCACCTAAGACGAGGGCAACACAAAGGTACTACAAGACACCCAGGTCGTCATACACAATCGTGGTAGGAAAGTCGGTAGGCTGCTCCGCCATGTCAGGAACAAACTTCTGCAAAACAAATACAAACCACATACGTCAGGGAAATTTTTCGCAAAATTTTACCCTACGCACATAGCAACAAAGAACTAACGATACTCGATCGGCCCACAAGCAAGCCGAGACTCAGCAAAATGGCCGTAGTCTTCCCCAGGAAAGAGAAGACTCACCGACTCCCCCTCTCCATGCAGCGCCACCCGATCCTGTGCGGAAACCCCTCGCTGAAACAGGACCCTCGGCGGATCCCTAGGCACCACCGGAGCCGGCCACCCGGCCTGATAGACCAAACGCTCCCCGAGGTACCAAACCGGCCCGTACGGCGTCTCCAAGTACAGACGCTGGGTATCACGCACCCCAAACCTAGCTCCGATGCCCTCAGGAATATTCGCATACTGACCCCACGGGAACGGCACAAACTACACACAAAAAACAACATCACCAAGAGTACATGCAACCATTCTAAGTACACTCTAGGATTCAAACACTAACCTCGTTAAACTCCATAAGGTTCGGGACGCGACCAACCTCATCATACGATCAATTGAGCCAGATGCGGTTACATCGTACCCCACGCATCACGGATACTCCCTCACGATCTTCGTAGCATGCGGGGGAAGCAGAAAAGGAAAATGGCTAAGAATCCAAGACTGCATACGCAAGAAGCAAACACACGTTACAAAGACAAAAAAAAAACAAGCAACAAATACGCCAAAAACAAAAATCAATGCATACCTCCATCAAAAATCCAGGCGAGACCAAGGACAGTCTCGACCCTCGATCCATCACTCGCGGTCTCACCGCGTCCATACAGAAACGGATGCACAAACCCAGAGACGGCGTCACCCAATCGAACGTCCCAATTGCATTCCAATCCAGGAGATGCATAAGGACCGCCGTCGACGCCCGTTCGCCCTTATCGCCGAAGTACACGGCGCTGACGAACCACCACAACCACATTCGAGCATTCTGCTCGTCGCTCCACTCCGAGGGGCCATACTCGGTCTTCCCCTCAAAGTACTCTAAGATGTAGCTCGTCTTGAAGGTATAGGGTGGTGCACCCTCACAAATCACCTCCAGACCGCCGCCAACCGCAGCAGTCACAACCTCGTCCACAACGGACGGCGCAAAATCAAAACTCATGTCACGATCCCCAAACGGCAGCCCCGTTATAACCGCATACTCAGACAAGGTAATGCCGGCTTCAAAGCCGGGCATATGGAACGTCGTCGTGGTGTCCCAATACCTATCTAAGAAGGCCCTGATCAGCATCAGGTTCGCCGTCTGCTTTTTCCTTGCAATCTCCCTCCAGTGGCCAACCAACGGGCCAAGAGCGCTACGCAACACCCAAGCCTGCGCTCCCGGCGGAAGTATCTCCTCAAAAACGCACATCACGGACGAGACGCCCGAGAAAGTCCTCATCGGACCCTTATCCCAACCCATCGTCGCTCGATGGGAAACGTGTCTCTCCGGGGCAAGCAAAAGGTTGTAGCCATCCCAACCCTTCGCAAAGGCCCTGTTCGCACGCGACTTCCGCGGTCTAGAACTGCTCGGCCTAGGCGCGGCCTCCTCGGCCTCTTCCTCAGCAACATCCATCTCAGCTTCCAGCTCATCCACTAACTCTTGAGCCAGCGCATCCTCCTCCTCAAGATCAGGCACGGGGACGTTCCTCCCGCGACCCCTACCTCGTGACTGACCACGTCTCGTGGGCAAATCCCGAGGGTCAGCCTGCCTTTCGCTATAAGAACGCCTTATACGACTCGAACTGGGGGCTTCCTCCGGTCTTGAGCCCGTGCTTTTACGAGCCCTTGACCTCGTAACTCGGCTAGAACTCTCTCCTGCAACGAAGCACGACAAATACATTATAAACACCCAACTTGGCATACATTATACACATACACACATACACAACCATAATACATACATAATACATACATATACACCCTTTTTCACTTTGCACCTTACACATTACAGAGCATTTTTAGGCCTAATTCATAATTAAGCTAAAAACCGTTCTCTACACCTCAAATTTGCAACTTTATGGTTTCAACGCGCCATAACAGCCCCCAACAACAAACTATTACAAGCAATTGCGTTTTGGTCACCCCGATCAAAAACCCCCAATTCGCTCTAATTACTCCGTATAATTACGACTTAAGGCGACGAATTGAAAGCCTTAACTCGACATTTTCGCAAAATTAACGCTATAGGCATGCTATACACACTATGGGCATCCTACACCGAAGTTTAATTGAAATTCCGGGTCGGAAATTCCGGGTTCGCTGGGCTGAGAGCCCTAATTTGGACGTTTTTCACACAAAGACGGTCCAAATCACAATCAATTCACACATACGTGTTCACATAGCATAATGCAACACAATGGCAACAATTTCAAGCATTCAAACGGCGAGTTTCAAGCAAAACTCGGGTTTCATTCAAAACCCGTCTTTTCAACATTTCAAGGCAAAACTAGCTAATTACAACAACAAATAACGTAAAAGCAAGTTAAAATGGAGCATTACCTCGTTCCATGGCAAGACAACGCAACAAAAATGAGCAAAATCGGTTGAGAAATCGAATTTTGGTGTTTTTTGGAATAAGAAACCGTAAATGGAGTAATGAGCTATGCCCACGGTTAACTCGAGCTTTATACAGCTCTCCCAGCCACAGGGGGAAACCGCATGACCTTATGCGGTTTGCTCCCTGAACCGCATAAGGCTATGCGGTTTCGTCCCTTGGTTTTTCTCCGGTTTTTCTCGTTTTACACCTACTTTTCGATTCCTAATTCATCCTAGCCCTAATGCAACTTCAAGTACGTCCCGCACTTGGGTTAAGACGTCACCTACAGTCCGCCATACGCGTATGTTAAGCATTTAATGTACGGTACAGAAGCAGAAGCACAAGCGCTCTTCACGAGCATTTACATCCCTTTTCCCACATCACAAAAGGCAACCATATGCACAAGCAACCACATAGACGCTCCTCGGCGAGACCAAGCATAGCACCCACAACATACCCAACTACATAGACATTTCACTCTACACGAGCACTCCTCGGTGAGTTCAAGCACCAATACCCTACAAAACACGTTCAAACACAAGCATTGCAACCCTCACACATGCGCTCCTACGCGAGATTAGGCATCCAGACATCCATGCATCCTTACCCTTGCACATACGCTCTTTCATGAGCTCCTACGAGAACATTACAAGCAGCAGCATCAAGCACACGACGACATCAAGCATATACGAAGGCATTATACGACATGAAGCACGACACCGAGCACATACGAAGACGCCCAGCAGGCCGGCAGACCCTTATAGCATGCACGGACCGCCAAGTCCTTAAAATGCGCACGTCCCTCCCCGCATAGCCCGGTTCGAAGTCCTCGTCTCACCCATGGACACATGCTTCGCTCCGTTCACTCGTAGATCGAGGCGTAATGGTCCGGATATGGTCGTAGGAGTTTGACTAGCGCTCTAGTCCGAGCTCAGTCAAACTGGGGGCTCTGTGGATACCCATATCCGTACCCTCCCACACAAAACCCTGTGATGTAACACGGACTTTTATTACGCATGTCTTAACGCTAACTTAAACGGTTCTAATATGTCGAATTCATCTTTGAGTCGTTTGAAATGTTAAAATGTTTTAGGTCGCATCACATCGCATTTAAATACACGTTCATTTTGTCCATTTGGAGTCTAGCTTGGTCCTTGTCCTGCTTCATGTGGCATGAGCCGTGATTTGCACTACAATTAGCCCTTTTACATTAACAAGGTCTAATTCAGCATTCCTAAATTCCTAAATTTAGGCCCAGCGGCTAAACCTTCCCTTAGCCTCCCCTCACACAAAATGCAACCTCACGTCTTACCTTATTCCACAAAATGCAACACAATACACCTTTTTCATTTTTCCGGGTCTCGGGCCCAGAACCGAGCCCAAACCCAAGCCTTTGGCCCGCACTCCAAGGCCCTGACCCTCACAAATATCTCAGCAAATACCCTAGGCTTTTTCTTGACGAGCAAGCAAGGATTATCACGTAATCTTTCTAAGATTTCGTCAACCGAAACTAGGAAACTACACAAAAAACCACCCCTTCGAACCGCATAAGCCTATGCGGTTTGGAGGGGGAACCGCATAAGCCTATGCGGTTTGCCCTGGCAACCGCATAAGCCTATGCGGTTTCCTGGCCTGTTTTTATACACTGCTTTCCTAATTTCTCCGAGGTTTTTAGTATATATACCCCCCTATACCCAACCTCGAGGATCATTCATTGACATCTTTCACACATCTTTCACATCTTTCACACATCATTCATTCACACAATTCACATCCAACACTCTCCCAAACTCTCTCAAAGCCTCAAGCACCCAAATCTTGAGTTCAACACACCATCCCGTGTTGAATTCATCCTCCTTTTTAGTTCAAGAAGCGAAGCTCTGCCCAGATCTGAAGCATCCGGACCAGGTAGGTACCGATCCACTTGGATCAAAACTTTTTCTTATTTTTTTATGGACTAACAAAGGGGACTACACTCTAGCGCCCCCCCCCCCCGGCTTTGGCACCCAGCGCGCTTGCCTTCCAAGTGTTCTATTTACTTCGGGTACACTCCATATCCGATGACACGCCAAAGTCGCATAAGCAACCGACCCTTATAAAATAAACCAATGGACAATTGAACTTTATTTTATTTGTATGCATCTTGCACCTTCTTTTGCATTAAATCAACTTAAACAATGAATTCGACCTTTAACTGAACCGTTTTCGTTAACAAGTTAAACATGCTAAACTGAGGGTTTAATCAATCTTTTTGCACTTGCACTTGCATTCTTTTACAACCTTATCGCACTTGTACGTAGCGATAACATTAGCTCAATTATCATCTTGCAAGGATTGTTCTAGGTCAGTAGAGGCTATTTTTAAATAGGCTTTTCTAAAAGGTTTTCATAAATCATTACTTGAATTACTCTTTTGTTAAGTACCCTCACCCCGAATCCAATCTGGTTTCACAAAGCCTTAGATCTAGGGGTGTCGGCGTGCTCCGAAATCTAGGACATGTTTTTAGCTTAGAACATGGTAGCAGGTTCCTATTTTCCGCGATAAATAGGTGGCGACTCCAAACAGTTCTTAAAGGTTTTTCTAACTTAATCTTTTTTAACTTTAAATCCGCCCTTAAGCAAGACGCCGAGTTGGGTCCCTCGTCCTCCGATCCCGGGTTCCACACACATTAAAACAATCTACATAGAGACAGAGAGCACGATAAACTAGCACATAATATGTACATTGACATATAAAACAAATCCGCAAAGCCAAAGATACAGAGAGCATCACCTTAATCAAAAGTAGAGCATACAACAAGAACTTAGTGACTTACCAGTGCAAGTATTCCCTTAAATTTGGATCACTTGGACTTGGAGCATCTCGATCTAGATCAACCATAACCTTCATAATGTATGTAGTATTTAGTTAGAAGTGACTCACATGTATGTAGTTAACACAAAGACTAACACCAAAGACATCATATATAAACAAGTACAGTTTTCCAAAAGTATTTAATACTCCGTAATATTATTACTTACTCTGTTCAACCATCTATAAGTTATTATTTCCCTCAACTTCATTATGTCATATTGAATGAGATTCACTAATGTTGCCAGTCAAATGCGCAACAATATGAAAAACAATGGGCAATATGATAAAATTCTCTCACAAAAACAATAAGAAATTTCAGGTAACTGATGCAAAGAATTAGAGGGTACAAATTACATGGCGCACTAATCATGGCCCTCAACAAACAGTGTGTAATAATCGGCTGATACATATTGTATGACGCGTGACCTACAAAAATACAAAGGCATAGCAGATAAATGATAAACAGTTTGTAATCATCATAGCCAACGGAGTTTCTGAAGATAATACAAGAGTATTTATTCTCAAAGACAGCGAAACGATTGAAAGTTCTTCCTCTTCCGATGGGACAATGTACCAACACAAACAAAAGCCAAGAAAAGAGAGGCGCTGTAGAGTGAATATTCAAAATAATTCATAGGTTGACTGAAAGGAGAGGTGCTGTAGAGTGAATATTCAAAATAATACCCTACAATCATCAATAACCAACCTATATTTGTCAAAAACCAGCACAATTGTATCAGATTAGAGCACAAAACTATGCAACAATACAATTCATCAATAAAATCAACAATTAACGTAAATCAAAAGGTACACAATTAGAGAGAATTTTAATCGAGTAAATAATCCATAAAAATACATCATTCAAGAATAAAAAGAACAATAATTGACCATAAAGTTCACATATAAACATATCAAAACACCAAACCCTAACACATTCAACACAACCAAATCCCCAAATCCAAACCCTAATTTAATTATTTTTTAAGATCTCACCTGTAAATGGTATGTTCATGACGACGGCTGATGAGTAGCGGCGGCGTTAATGACTACGGTGAAGCGAGGTTTATGAACATGGCGGTGCGGTGAAAGGCGTGGTTGTAGTGGTGGTGGCGACGGTGCGAGGTGAGGGACGGTGAGCTCGAGGGAGATGTATAATTGAAGAAGCCTTTTGTGGCGGTGGCGGTGAGAGGCGGTGGCGGTGTCGGTGGCGGTGAGAGGCGGAGGCGTTGGCGGTGCGGTAAAGAAGCCTCTCTCTCTCTCTGCTTGTGACTTTGTGAGGGTGAGTTAATGAGTTCTGATTGCTTTATTTATATATTCTATTATTAAGAAAAGGCTATGGTTTTAATAAAAACCGACGCCTTTTGTCTCACTTATCATAATTTTGGCTTCGGTTTTATGAACAGCCGTCGCCTTTTATGTTTCACAATATTTTTGGCTACGGTTGTTATTAAACAACCGTAGCTTTTTATAAATCCTAATATTAATTGAGTAACGGCTGCGGCTAATTATTACAACCGTAGCCTTTTCTAGCCGCCAAATGTAATTTTTGTACTAGTGTTAAAATAATGTTTCGAAGTAAGATCGAAAATAAAAATGAAAATAAACTTCGAAAGGTGATCAAAACAAAAATTGGGTTTAAAACCCTCGAAACTTTGAATAAAAATTTATGAGGTCGAAATACTTATTTTTTTCATCGAATGTTAACGATTTAAATAATTATAAACAACCGTCAAATATTTTATCAGTTTAAATTAGGTATGTTTTAATATTTCGACATTTTGTGAAAGTGTTAGTTAAATAGAATCGAAATAGTAATTTGTTTATTAATATAATATGTCTTATTTATAATAATCAAAATGATTAAATCTTTAACCAAAATAGTTGATGTTAAGTGTTGAATTTGTGCAAGTCAAAATGGAAGAAAATTAGGTGACTTAGTCACCTTGAAGTGGCTCGGCCACTTGGCCAAAATTGGCCTCGTTTTGCGCGCCGAAATTTGTCGTTGAAAAATTTATCGTCGATTCGTCATTTTATTTATCGAGTTCGAATATGTAAAAATAAAGTTCAAATTCGATATATAACAAAATGGTTTTAATTCAGTCGCGAGAAAAATTGTAGTGTATTGTGTTAGGAATTAATTGGACGAGATTGTCTAAATATTGATTTCTTAATTATAATTAGCTTAAATTAACACGGGGTGTTACAAACCTCCCCCCTTAGAAAAAGTTTTGTCCCGAAACTTGAATGTAGAAAAAGGATTTTCACCTGAGTTAAACAGTTCGGGGTATTTATCTTTCATCGAGGCCTTGGTCTCCCAAGTTGCTTGTTCAATCAATTGACCCTTCCATAGCACCTTCACTAAGGGAACCGTCTTCCGCCTCAACACCTTGGTTTCTCGCGCTAGAATCTTTACAGTTCTCTCGGAGTAGAGCAGATTGGGCTCAACTGCGATTACGTCAGGAGTAATGATATGACTTGGGTCACTCCTGTATCTCCTCAGTTGAGAAACGTGGAACACGTTGTGAACTTTGGATAAGTTGGGTGGTAGTGCTAGGCGATAGGCTACTTCACCAATTCTGTCGGTTACCTCATATGGTCCGACGTATTTAGGACTCGGCTTTCCTTTCAATCCGAAATGTTGAACCCCCTTCATGGGTGATACTTTCAAGAACACATGATCACCGACCTCGAACTCAATTGGTCGGCGATGCTTGTTTGCATACATCTTCTGACGGTCCTGGGCCGCTTGCAGGCGTTCACGAATGATTATAATGTGTTCAATCTGGTCTTGAATAACCTGTGGTCCAGTTCCCACGTTGTCACTAGCATCGTCCCAACAGACTGGGCTACGACACTTTCTCCCGTAGAGTGCCTCGAATGGGGCACAACCCAAACTTGCATGGAAGCTATTGTTGTAGGAGAATTCAATCAAAGGTAGACTTTTCTCCCAATTCTCGTTGAATTCTAAAGCACAGGCCCTAAGCATGTCTTCAACCGTTTGGATAGTTCGTTCAGTTTGACCATCGGTCGCAGGATGGAAGGCGGTGCTCATCTTAAGTTGGCTTCCCAATGCTGCTTGGAGTCTTTCCCAGAAATGGGAGGTGAATCTCGGATCCATGTCCGAGATAATGTCTAACGGTACGCCGTGTAGTCGGATCACCTCCTTCTCATATGCCTTAGCTAACTCTTCCAGGCTCCAGGTGTCTTTGATTGGTAGAAAGTGGGCCGATTTTGTTAAACGGTCCGCTATCACCCAGATTACATTATTTCCTCTGTGAGTCCTTGGCAATCCCGTTATGAAATCCATGGAAATGGAGTCCCATTTCCCCAAAGGAATGTCCAAAGGTTGTAGTAGTCCTCCAGGTCGTTGATGTTCAAACTTCACCTTTTGGCAGATTAAGCATTTCGCAACGTATTCAGCAATCTCTGCTTTCATTCGAACCCACCAAAACTTCAGCTTTAAGTCTTGGTACATTTTAACAGACCCAGGATGTATGGAGTATCGTGTACTATGTGCCTCGTCAAGGATCCTTCTTTTCAATACAGGTTCGTCGGGCACACACCACCTCCCTTTGAATTTTAAGCTTCGTCAGGCTTGATCTCAAATCCTTCTCGGTTTCCTAAAGGAATTTCCTTCCTGATCTTCACGAGTTCCTCATCTTCCCATTGTAGGGCTCTAATCTCATGATATAACTCTGGCTCTGCGATCATTGCGTTCAAATCAGCATCGTCAGACTGAACCAACTCTAAGTTCATAGCCGGAATTTCCCAAATGTTGTTAAGGGTATGCGTAGTCTTTACTTTCAGGCGTCGAACGACGTCGCCTTTATCCTCGTGGGTACAAAGATTCAATCTTGTAGTCTTTGATCAGTTCTAACCACCGGCGTTGTCTCATGTTGAGTTCCTTTTGTGTGAAAATATATTTCAGGCTCTTGTGGTCCGTGTAGAACTTGATACTTACTCCGTAGAGGTAATGACGCCAGATCTTCAAAGCAAACACCACGGCTGCTAATTCTAGGTCATGAGTTGGGTAATTTCGTTCATGAACCTTTAACTGCCTTGATGCATAAGCAATGACCTTCCCTTGTTGCATCAGTACGCAACCCAGGCCATTCAGTGAGGCGTCACTGTAGACTTCATATTCGTCTCCATCCGTAGGGAGAGCTAAGACTGGTGCTGTGGTAAGCCTTGTCAAGAGTTCTTGGAATGCATTCTCGCACTCGTCGCTCCATATGAATTTGGATTCCTTTTGTAGTAGCTTGGTCATTGGTCATGCTACCTTGGAGAAGTCTGGAACAAATCTCCTATAGTACCCAGCCAATCCTAGGAAACTGCGTATCTCAGTTATGTTTGTAGGTGCTTTCCATTCTTTCACTGCGTCGATCTTTGCAGGATCTACCATCACTCCGTCCTTTGAGATGACGTGACCCAGGAATGCTACTTTCTCGAGCCCAAACTCACACTTGGACAATTTAGCATACCACTTAAATTCCCTCAGTATTCCCAGAATAATACGGAGATGTTCCTCGTGTTCTGCTCTAGTCTTTGAATAGATTAGGATGTCGTCAATGAAAACCACCACGCATATGTCCAGATACTCGTAGAAGGTTCTGTTCATTTGATCCATGAACACAGCTGGTGCGTTTGTCAAACCGAAAGGCATGACCTTAAATTCATAATGACCATATCTGCTTCTGAAAGCAGTCTTCTGGATGTCCGCTTCTCTCACAGCGATCTAATGATAACCTGACCTCAGGTCGATTTTAGAAAATACTCCCGCGCCTTTTAGTTGATCAAAGAGATCGTCGATTCTGGGCAAAGGGAAGTGGTTCTTAATGGTCACCTTGTTCAATTCCCTGTAGTCGATGTAGAGTCTCATACTGCCATCCTTCTTTTTCACAAAGAGAATCGGTGCTCCCCAGGGTGAGACACTCGGTCTTATGAATCCCTTTTCAATCATTTCTTCAAGTTGTTTCTTCAATTCCTGCAGTTCTACTGGTGCCATCCTGTAAGGTGCCTTTGAGATTGGCGCCGTGCCTGGCGCAAGGTCGATAGAGAACTCAACGTCACGTGCAGGAGGCAAGCCTGGCAACTCGTCTGGAAAGATGTCAGGAAATTCCCGTACTATGTGAATATCTCCAATGTTCACACTTTCCTTTACTTAGTTGACGCTGCATAGGTACACTTGGTGCCCTTTTCTTTCTAACCGTTGTAGTTGAAGCACAGAGATGATTTTCGCCCCCTTAATTGGCGAAGTCTTCCGATACGTTACTCTAGTTCCAACAGGATGCTTCAAGCGAATCTTCCGGTCTCGGCACTCGAATATCGCATGGTATTTAGTCAACCAGTCGATACCCAGTATGACGTCGAACTCAGGCATGTCGAAAAGAATAAGGTCGGAAGGAAAGATTATTTTATGAATTGTGATTGGAGTTCCTTTGAAAATTTTGGAGCATTTGAAAATTTTTCCGTTTGGTAAAGAAATTTTTGCGTTGATTGATTCGGAATTTGGAAAATTAGCCTTTGAAACAAACTTAGAAGATATAAAGGACAATGATGCCCCAGTGTCAAAAACAAACGACAGCGTTCACAGAGTTTATAAGAAAAATACCAGTGATAACGTCAGCCCCAGGTGACTCCTCTGCCTCAACTTTAGTGAGGAGGTGTACTCGACCCTGTACCACTACAGACTGTGGCACACCCGCAATAGGCGCAGAGTTCCGGTTGTTGGGACATACATTAGACTTATGCCCCACCAATTTGCATTTGTAGCAGGTAATCGGCTGACCGTTGCACTGCTTCCCCTCGTGTTGTGCCTTGTGGCACATACAACAATTTCCCGGTAAAGGTCTTGGTTGAGGAGCCCTTCCTGCAACCATAGCTCTCTCATTGTTCCCAGTAGGAAACCTGTTTTGAAAAGCAGGCCTTTGGTAATTTGGCCTCTGCTGATTAGGGCGCTGGTAGCTCGGCTTCTGAATGAAGCTTGACTGTGCCACAGACGGCACAAATGCCTTCTTCTTCTTCTTCTTCTCTTCAGCCTCTCCCAACTGCAGAGAAGCCCATACGCTACACGCGCGTTCATACGCTGCAGCAACAGTAGTGTAAGTGTTGGTGCTCAAGTAGGTACGCATACTGTTGGACATATTACGCAGATACCTCTAAGTCATAGCCTTCTCGTTGGGAGCAACCGCAGCCCCGAATTTGGCCAGCTGTTGGAATTTTACGGTGTACTCCTGGAGTGTCATGTCTCTCATCTTAAGACTTATGAACTGTTCCTCTTTCTGGCACCGGAGTTCATACCCGAAGTATCGCTCCTTGATCTTCGCTGTGAACTCGTGCCACGTGAACGTAGTGTCAGGTTTATTGGTCCTGATCACATTCCACCAGTCATTAGCCTCGGCCTTCAGGTAATAGGCGGCGATGTTGACCCTATCTTCTGGAGGCGTCCTAGTAAGCTCCATGAGCTTCTTCATTTCCTCCAGCCAATTTGTGAGATCGATAGGATCACTAGAACCCGAGTACACTTGTGGTCTGTGACGGGAAACGCGTTCAAACGCGCTTGGCTGATATTGGCGGTTCGCGTTTTCCGTGGCTATCTCAGCCAAACGGATTAAGGATTCTTCAGCCAAAATTTGTCTTTCCTCGTTAGTCATTGGAGGTGCAGCCATTCTGAAAGAATTAAGACGTGAAGGAAATTATTAGCATTGCGAGAGGTTAGAAGGCATGCTTATCATTGATAGAATTTATTCGAAATAAATGCAATAACGGCAGTTATGCAAGTAAGCACAGAAGTTTAGATACTTCATTCCATTGAAATGCATCCAGTACATTTTCTGAGGAATGTAGTAAAAGGTAGAAGATAGAGAGTGTATTCTTATGGAATTGATTATGAATTTATTAGGTATCTTCACTCCGTGCAGTCTGGTACTTCCTTCGATGCTCCCATCATCTCCGAGAATTGAATTTATTATTTAGATTTTATATCCGAGGATAGTTGTTAGTTTTAGTCAGTCACTTCAGCAAGTAGCAAGCATACGATAGTTAGTGTATTTCATTTTGAGGGAAGTAGTTTGTTATTTTAAAAGTCCTAAGCCTAATGGTCGGTCCTTAAGGTTTCTACCCATTCTCACACTTTAAAGCGATTTTAAGTTATTATTTAAGTGATCTAATTAAAGAAAAATCTAATTTATTATTTGATCCTAGTAGTCTTGCGGGTTAACATATTAATATGTTTGTACCGCCCAGGTGTCTCTCGTTAGGTAAGCATAAATCGCATTAGGCAATTTATGTTACGGTCACGAGTCAGCTCTGATACCAACTGTAACAACCTGGTTTTTAGTCGACTTTAATTACTAAGGCAGAAATTAATTAAGTCTTAAACCAGCGTTATTAACTATAAAAATAACCCAAAATATTACATCATCGTTTAAGAGTTGAATTAAACAACTCAAAATACGGAAATTAAAAGAGTAAAGTGTTATATATTACAAATCTCTCAAAAATAACTGAAAGTAAAGCATAACAACGTCTCGTGGCCCATCCAAAATCCAGCTCCTTGTCCACGGTAGTCCTGCACAATAAACTAATGGGGGAATGCCCGCTGAGCGGACAGTGACTAGCTATGCTCATACTTACCCTCGATTTCAATTACTTTGGTTTATTATTATCGCTTTATAATTATAACATTATGATAAAAACATAAACATGCTTATTACATATAGCATATAAAGACATATAAGTCATAATAAGCATGCGGTTAAAGCGATAAATCATATAAGTATGATATTCAGTCATGAAAGCAAATAACATATAATATCATAGCAATAGTGTCACAGCAATTCAATAGGATTACGAAGCGATATCAGATCGCAAACAAACATACATATCGTATCATTCACATCATGCAGACTCGATTCATTTCAGAAATTCGTGGTCTTTAGTTTTTTCGAAGATGGTACACACTCATTCTCATTTAATCAAACAACAAACAACACATATCGCTACGAGCCCGACCAATCGAGTAGGCCATTGTACTCTAGTCGCTTGCATCTCACTACCATAGTGCAAATGGCTTACTCGACTCGTAAACCACATCGAATACTATAGTACTTGCATCTCATCTTCTAGTGTTCAAATGATTCGAACTTCGATACAATCTCGTCAAGTAATCTTTACGCAGGGTAAGAACGAATGCAAGTATCGCGCCCACTAAGAACGAAACACGGCAAGAAGACAGAACCGCATAACAGACCCGAATCCACAAGGTCGCGGTGGCCCTGATAACTTTAGCGAAATAGGGAATAAAACCCTAGTCTAGTATGCATACACTAATATTCACTTTAAGAATGGGCTATGCTATTCATAGAGCACCTTAACTCAATAAAACGACTATTTCCTAAAGCGACCCGTAAGAGTTGGCATATTCATTATCTTGTACGGCTTTGGCTATACGACTTAAGGCGAATTCAACGGCATGGGCGAGGATGCTAAGCAATAATGTCGCGGCTTAAACCACGCTATTCGGTATGACCCAAGCCAGAGACCGAGATAGTGGTATCGCACAAAGACTATCTTACCCCACTTCACTTACGATTGACGTTTTCATATCGGAGGCTCAAGCGTTTGACCTTTTGTTTAACTTACTCAAGATTTATTATTTATTTGATATTACATATCTCATGTTACTAGACTCTCCCAGTCTCATCGTCAAACGTTTAAGTATTTGTATTCGGTTTCATATGATCACATAACATATTCGTTTATTATTTGAAGTGTTGTTAATTATTAACATTTTTAAGTTTCTATATTGATACGTTTATTAGTATGTCCAATTTTATTTAAGTGTTTTTCAAACACTTTAAGTTATTTACTTATTCATTTTCAATTTTCTATACTTAGTAAAATTTTCAATTATTTTCAATATTTCAAATTTTGAGATTTGAAATATCTTTGAATTTTGAGACGTAACTTGTTTTACAAGTTTCGTAAATTTTTCACTATTCACTATTCACCGTATTTTTTACGTATTTTTATACGTATTCGTATTTTTATACTTCGTATTTTATATGTATTTTTATACGTATTTGTATTTTTATACTTCGTATTTTATACGTATTTTTATACTTATACGTATTCTTATACTTGTACGTATTTTTATATTTATACGTATTTTTATATTTATACGTATTTTTATACTTAAGATATTTTAGGTATATAACTAAACCTTTTTATTTCCTAAGTACAAATTTCTAGTTTCAAAGTCGTTAAGTTCGTTTTGTATTTAGTGATTTGAAATATTATTTTAAAAGTAAAACTCGGTTGAGTTTAGTCATATACTTAACTAAAAATTTAACGGTTTCCATTTTTAGCGATGTTGTCGTAGTTCATTTAAATAGTTGATAAGGCTAAAGTCGTATCGCCTATATCAAAATAAACCTAACAAACAACTAACAGCAGATAGTAGTAAGCAGGATCGTATCCACAGAGAAACGGTGTAGTCTTAAGCTAAAGTCGGCAAAACAAGTCAATCTCAAGGGTGTGAATAAGGTGTTGGTTTAGCTATAAACTAAAGCAGGCAATAATAAAGATGAATAGAAATATATAAGAGGGGAAGATTAGGGCGTCAGGTTCATATATGACAATGATTCAGGAACGCAAGTTAATAAGACGGAAGAGTTAAACTGTGCAACTTGACTAGGTTTGTAAAACGCTCTCTCGAGTCAATTTTAGCCTTAAGCAAATTTAGCGGGCTCTCGCTACTTACTAAATTCAACTTATCTAACTCGCGTAAGTCTAGTTTTAACTCGGCTTTCGATCTTAAATTAAAACATACTCAGGTTCAATTAAACTCAGTTAAGTCGGTGATCAGGCGAAATAAACCTAATTCAATTGACATAAAACGCGTAGAAAGAAATCAAGAGCACAATTTAATCAACCAATTTAATCTCAAAACATGTTCCTAAATCATATGTCACAAATCACCCTAACCCTAATTAGGAAATTAGCTACTCATATTAAAGATCAAGGCAAGACAATAATAATGATAAAACATAATGAAATAATAGCAATAGAAATAAAAACCTGGAATCTTACGGAGTACTGACGGTTACAAGGAAATAATCCAACTTGAAAGCTTAAACTAAACTAAGAGTTTTGAGAGAGAAAAGTAAAACTATAAAACTAAACTAAGAATTGAAAGTAAAATAAAGCATGAGAAGTGATTTTCGATCCTAGGGTCTTATTTATAGTTCCCAAAATAAACCAACTCGAAATAAATTAAAAACCCGCAGAAAACACACAATGACATTCTGGCCAGTCGCTGGCCGCCAACCGGCCTGACTCCCAAGTTTGGGCCGGCTCTTGCTCTTTCTACTCAAGCCCAAGTCTTGCTTTTGGGCTCAATTTATTCGTAGGCCTTCTTGATAATTCGTGGCCTCTTATGTCTTTGGCCTTTGATCTTTGGTTTTCCGAGCTCGTGCTCGCGCTCGAGCTTAGTCCAGTCGTCTCGATTCTCAAATTGCTCCAATCGTCCCGGGTTTTGGCTCAAAACCACCAAAACCTGCAAAATATAAATAAAAGGCAGCAGTATCGAGAAACATAACATATAGCTCCTAAAGTCATAGTAAATACGAGTAAATACGAGCTAAATGAGACTGAACCGGGGGCATAAAATGAATATAAATAGAGTGTATCAAACTCCCCCAAACCAAACCTTTGCTTTTCCTCAAGCAAACAGCGTCGGAGAAAATCAAAGTACACGAACCAATCACGTTAGCATCTCGTAGTGGACGACCTATGCACAAAGACAATACAACCATAATCTATTTCACCGAGAATAGAGCACAAGTCTCAACCGTTCACGCCACATTATACTACTAGCCTCTAACGCTTACGCAAAGTAAAACTGACGACAAATCAATTCAAGCAAGGCCAACCGTACAAACCACTTTCCGATCAACCAATCTTTCCAAATCATTTCCTTTTGTTCTCTTATCTTTATTCTTTTTTTTTTTTTTTCGCAAATGTGGAGCATCCCTCGTATGTAATATCGTTTAGCTTGACGTTCACTCGGTAAAAATCGCGCTCGGGTATACATTTTTCCTTAAGGGTTACAATTGCTCATACTCCCGGTCGCAACCAAATTCATGGCCGCTGTGGTTACTCAAATCAATGAGTCCCCTCCGAGAGCATCGAAGCATTGCTCCAACATATATAAGATCTTTCCAATCAAACCTCAAACCAAACATTCAACAAACCATTGCCAAGCTCGAATGTCAAAGTCGAAAGTAAACAAGCGAAAAGCAGAAAGAATTAAGCAAATACAAGTGGGTTAGTGTTGAGGCTCGCAATCTAGTAACAGGAAACAAACCAATCGTGCAAGCTAAGGCGATAGAAAGTCGACTCAAAGATACTAAAGATCAAAGTAAGCGCACTAATCAACTCCCCAAACTAGATAAAGCAGGACAAAGCAGACCAAAAAGACTCGTATTTTTGTAATTTTTCGATTTTTCGATTTTTTTTTTTTTGGGTTTTTTAAATAAATGCAAACGAAAATGAAAATGCAAAGCGCGAAAGAGCTTCCCTCCCCCAAACCAAATCACACATTGTCCTCAATGTGGAAAACAGCACAACCACACAAGCAGAGGAGGACACAAAACATACGGGGTAAGGAAAGTAAAAACGAGGAGGGTAAAGTGGGGTAAAGAATGCTCACTTGATAAAGTCGGAGCTCCCCCAAACCGAAGTGAAGCGTGGAGTGCGGCTAAAAATCCACAAATATGCGTCCAAATCAGTCCAGCTATGTAGTACTTCGGACGAGCACGCGAGAAGAAACGAAATTGTGCGTGAGAACACTCCGTGGTCCCAGGCCGTGGCATTGGCCGGTGGGTGCAAATTTTCAAAATTTTTCGTCTTTTTCTTCTGCTTCAAATTTATGCTACGGTGCCGGTCCGAGCCCGGCTGCCGGTCGACCGGCTGGCTTGCATCCTCGTAGCGTTTTCAACATACGAAGGACTCAAAAGTCCATAAGTACCTGCGCGCTAAAATCAACATATAATCCCTCATCCTCGCGCGCTCAAATCAAACCAAATGTCTTAAAAACAAACCAAACAAAGTACAAGTACTAAATAACAATACAACGTCATCGGGTTGCCTCCCGGGAGCGCTGGTTTATAGTCCCGCACGACTCTTCAAAGCTTCACCAAACAGTAACTCGCCAATGGCCATGATCAAAACAGCTTAAGGCTCTCAAAAGCCGATCAAATAATTGTGCATGGGCTAGACAGAAGCATAAGTAATGCCAAGGAATGATGGAGGCGTACTGAACCAATGGGAAAGATCCTGTCAGCTTATAGCGCTTCCTTGGAAAACTAGGCTGTTGATTAGGGAACCGTAGTTTGTCCGCATAGGAAGGTACAGTGATGTCTGTGGCAGCGGCTGTATTCTGTTCGCCCGGTTCGACTGCGTACCATTCGATTCTCTTGGCCTCATCCAGCACCGGCTCCATCTCGTCTTCTACCGTTAGGCCAGCAGTGGCCATGGTCTCAGGGATCTGCTCACCAGCATGCAACAATGCTCCTAACTCTGTCTCGTCCTCAACCGGCTCAATTACGTGCTGATCAGGTTCCTCGATTTCTCCCAGGATTAATGCTATCTCGTCCTCAACCGGCTCTTCCTCTTTTTCATTAGCCGCCAGTTGGGCTACTTGCGCCGTAAGCCTCTCGATGGACGCATCCTTGGCGTGAGCGCTCTCCTGGAATTGAACCACGAAGGATTGCATCATGTTTTCCATTGTTTCACTCATGCTTTTCATGGTTTCAGCCATCTGCCTCAGCTCTGTCTCCTCGCTATTTCGGGCTAATGATTTGAGGAGTTCCCATCGCTCCTCATAAGGCATGTAGTTAAACATTCCATTGCAGCTGCCCTCGATTGTAGTCCGCGTTGCATAATCGACACCATCATAGATCATATGACATATCTCCCATATCTCAGCATAACAGCCAGGCTGAGTAATGAAGGAGACAAGTCTGTCCCAATAGGTATGCAGCGGTTCGTGATCGAACTGTGGGAAGTAATAGATAGGCATAGTGGCGAAAAGAGATTATTCAAGCGTACTCAAGTCTTCCGCTCGAAAATATTCCTGATAGAGCTCCTGCGCATGAGAACACTGGATGCAAAGGTAAGATACGGTCCCAAGGAACTAGGTTCCTTGGGACAAGAGAGAAAAACCTGTAACAACTAACAATAACTAAAACTAGCAATGCCGTCTCCCCGGCAACGGCGCCAAAATTGATAAGGCTAAAGTCGTATCGCCTATATCAAAATAAACCTAACAAACAACTAACAGCAGATAGTAGTAAGCAGGATCGTATCCACAGAGAAACGGTGTAGTCTTAAGCTAAAGTCGGCAAAACAAGTCAATCTCAAGGGTGTGAATAAGGTGTTGGTTTAGCTATAAACTAAAGCAGGCAATAATAAAGATGAATAGAAATATATAAGAGGGGAAGATTAGGGCGTCAGGTTCATATATGACAATGATTCAGGAACGCAAGTTAATAAGACGGAAGAGTTAAACTGTGCAACTTGACTAGGTTTGTAAAACGCTCTCTCGAGTCAATTTTAGCCTTAAGCAAATTTAGCGGGCTCGCTACTTACTAAATTCAACTTATCTAACTCAGCGTAAGTCTAGTTTTAACTCGGCTTCGATCTTAAATTAAAACATACTCAGGTTCAATTAAACTCGCTAAGCTCGGTGATCAGGCGAAATAAACCTAATTCAATTGACATAAAACGCGTAGAAAGAAATCAAGAGCACAATTTAATCAACCAATTTAATCTCAAAACATGTTCCTAAATCATATGTCACAAATCACCCTAACCCTAATTAGGAAATTAGCTACTCATATTAAAGATCAAGGCAAGACAATAATAATGATAAAACATAATGAAATAATAGCAATAGAAATAAAAACCTGGAATCTTACGGAGTACTGACGGTTACAAGGAAATAATCCAACTTGAAAGCTTAAACTAAACTAAGAGTTTTGAGAGAGAAAAGTAAAACTATAAAACTAAACTAAGAATTGAAAGTAAAATAAAGCATGAGAAGTGATTTTCGATCCTAGGGTCTTATTTATAGTTCCCAAAATAAACCAACTCGAAATAAATTAAAAACCCGCAGAAAACACACAACAGCCGGCCGGCCGGCTGCCGGTCTGGCCAACCGGCCTGACTCCCAAGTTTGGGCCGGCTCTTGCTCTTTCTACTCAAGCCCAAGTCTTGCTTTTGGGCTCAATTTATTCGTAGGCCTTCTTGATAATTCGTGGCCTCTTATGTCTTTGGCCTTTGATCTTTGGTTTTCCGAGCTCGTGCTCGCGCTCGAGCTTAGTCCAGTCGTCTCGATTCTCAAATTGCTCCAATCGTCCCGGGTTTTGGCTCAAAACCACCAAAACCTGCAAAATATAAATAAAAGGCAGCAGTATCGAGAAACATAACATATAGCTCCTAAAGTCATAGTAAATACGAGTAAATACGAGCTAAATGAGACTGAACCGGGGGCATAAAATGAATATAAATAGAGTGTATCAATAGTCCGTATATCCAAATCCAACAGTCCAAAATGCAAAGGCAGTAGCACACGATTTAGTTCATTTTTATAATGGTTACTCATTTTTATCGGTTTATTATATTTCATTTATAACTAAAACGATTTATACAAAATTTCAATTCTATAACTATTTGACTTTAGTGACTTAGTGATAATTTCATTTTGATTAAATTTGACCCATTTTAAAGGGTAATATCGTGTGGCATGTATATATATTATAAATCTTTTTATTTCTTTTAATTTTCTTAATTCAACTTATTAACTACTAATTAAATTATTTTAACAATAAACTAAAAAGTGATAAAAGCAAATTTGACCCTAAAATCTATGGGAATGCCGTGGCTAAGTCATGGTAGTGTCCAAATTTTCATTTTTCGATTTTATCGGTTTTTAGCTTAAAGTCTTTATAATTTAATTATTCTAATTATACTAAAACGATTTAAACTAAAATGAAATTTTACTAAAAATTTCATTTATATTTATGAATAGTGTTTTTCAACACTTTAAATTTCTAACTTTTAATTCTTAAGGATTTAAAATGTTTAAGTTATATATTTAGTATTAAAATTACTTACTAGTAAATAAAAACAATAAATAACAACAACCATAAAATAATTAAGAATCAAAATAAGCTAAAAATGAAGAACAACATGAACATCAACATGAGTTTTCAAGAACACCAAAATAAACTTCAAGAACACCATTTTCACTTTTGATAACTTATCATTTATTTTCCTAATTTAATTTTTTTCACATGATAACATCTAAATTAACTAACTTAACACAACATACTATTTACAAAAATTAAAAGTGAAAATATATTAAAAAGAATAGCAAATGCCGTGAGGTCTTGTGTGTGTGTATAAATTTTTATTTTCGATTTTTAATCACTTTAAATTCATTGTTAATATTTTACATAATTTTTATATATGATTACTACTTAACTATACATAACAAAACATAAAAATCATATGAATAATAATTAAAAATGCTCAAAACTAATTTAGCTAAACATACTATCATTTTACTACAACATTAATAGTAAACTATTTACTTAGTTCTTATCATTTAGTATCATCACATAAACATAAATAGAATCAAAGTTAATGTTTAACATAATTTTAACATAAAAATCATATTTATAAAATTATAATAAAAATCAAATTAATTTACAAAGAGGCTAATATGAGATATAGTTAGTCACCTTGATTTGGCAAGTTATTGATTATCGGGATCGACTATGTTATCTAAGTCCAAAACTTCACCCAAATACCCGTCTTCACCTTCAAAAATACACCCGAAATAATAAGCTTCAATACCCACTAATTAGCTAAATAAAACTAGAGATTATTAGGATAATATTAGTGGTTTAGTTTAGGATGTTTTATGAGTAAAATGGAAGAAAAATAAAGAGAGAAAGAGTGAGTGAGGGAGCCGGTTTTCGAGAGCAAAATAGGGTGAGTTTTACACTTAGAAAATAAATGAGCATGTTGTGAATGAAATTGGTTAAATGTTTATGTATTGTATTTTGTATTTAGAAAGTATAGACTTTAAATTTAGGGATATTTCACATGAATATACTGTACTATTGTTTATCTTCCATAAACATTCCATACTATCATTTATCTCAAAATACACTTAACTATTATATCTGTCTTCCAAAAATATACTAACTTCACCTAGTACCGGTTTAACAGGTTGCCAAACTTATTCACCCCTCATTTACTGTACACTTCTTAAACTTTTGTCCGTAACAAGTTACATTCACTCACACACACATTTACTTTTCATTTTCAATCTTTTACCCTAATTTCTCAACCAACAACAAAAAAATTCCCCTAATTTCTCAAGGTTACTTTATCATACATAATCCTACTAAAATTTTCAATTATCAATCATACTGAATCTCATCACAAAATTCAATTAGTGAAACATAGCTGTGAAGCAGAGGGTGATTGAGTGTTATATTGTGCTTCAAAGTAATGTCCATCATGTACTCGAAATGATAAAGGGAGAAGCTATGGCAACCAAGGTGACACCTAGAAGAAAATCAGTGGCAAAAAAGAAGCTTAGCCCGAAACCTTTGAAATCTACAACTCATGACCAGGGCCCGACTTGTACAACGCCATCTAATTTTTGTGATATTTCTCATGGATACTATGATTTTAATGACATTACTTTGTCAAATTATTTTGATGAGTATGAAGAGAGTGCTGACAAAGCTTGTGAAAAGAGCTTAGAAAATCGGATTCGTAATGATTCGTCTAATGAGGATGACCCTGAATATGAGCCTACGGATTGTGCAAGTAATGAGGAGGACGACTTTGAATTAGTCAATGAAGAGGGGAATATCAGTGAGAATCTGTTGGAGCAAGATATTGATGACAACACCGATGATGAGGAGGTGCAACAAGCTCGGGAAAAGGTAAAGGAATGGAATGCTAATGTTAGCAAAATTACTAGCCAACTTCAAGTCCAAGACTTTACTGGTAGTTTGCTATGTCTGTTGAACGCGCCGCTGTCAGATTTACAAGATGGGTTTGTGAGTGAGTATGATGGCAGTGGGGAAGAAGGGATCCTTTTGAGGATCCAAAAAAGAAAGGTAAATTGACCAAACATGGCATTCAGATGTCATGCTCTGTGTGCAAATCGAAGTCGCATAACAAACGAACATGCCCCGACAAGGACAAGACACAACCACCACCACCAAAGAAATGTCGAGTTGGGAGACCAAGAACAAGTGGTACTAAAGGAATAAATACTGCCTTACAAGTGGTACAACGAATTGAAAATCACCACGACACAGTCGCACAACCTAGTAGAGTAGGTAGAGGGGGAAGGGTGATTAAGAGTGTTGGAGGTAGTACAAATAAAGCAAAAGGTAGAGGGCAAGACCGATCAAAAGCTGCTAGCAGAAGGTCTCCTACAACGGTATGTACTCCGTATAGCCTTGTAACCTTGGTAGATTCATGACTCTTATTGAGATAATATATCGTATTGCAGGTACCGCTAGGAATCGGTGTTCTTATTGACCAAGCAGGTTACGCATACACAAACGTAAGTTATTTAGTTGTACTATTTGATATAGGAGTGGTCGTTAATGTCATTACTTTGGAATCACTGTAGTGAGACATAGAAGTTATTTAATTTAATTATTGAATCATTTACCGTCTTCGTAATTGTGGTCAGGTTCTTGGCGGTTTAAATGGCCCAATGAACATCAGTTTCGGAACTGAAGGACCATCTACTCAAGCGTCAACTTGTGCTGCGTCAAACCAAACATAGTCTTGACCGTTTTCATGTTATTGTCATTCAATGTATTTTGCTCGAACAATGACACATTAACGTATGTAATTTTCTTTTGCTATTTTATGAACTGAAGTTGAACGCTCATGTCTCACTCTTATTTTGTATTTTGTTGTACTCGTGATGTTCAATGTTCATGTACCGATACATTCGACATTTGTTTTACTTAGGTATGTAGATTGGGAGAGCTAGTAATACAAGAAAAAAAAAATTATAGAAATGGAGTTCACAAAGTGAACGTTGAGGATTTCACTTAAAAAGAACATGAAGTCTTCAATAAATGACTACAGGGACCCACTTTATATATTTACCTGCTACAACAAGTTAGATTTTTGGGCTAGTATGTTTTCAGAAGAAAGGTACTATAGTTGAGTGTATTTTAAGATAAATAATAGTATGGAATGTTTACAGAAGATAAGCAATAGTATGGTATATTTACGTGAAATTTCCCTTAAATTTAAATAAGCTAATTAGACGTGATGATGGATATGTAGGTGTGTAAGTGATGTTGAGGGTTGAGTAAAGTGAAGAATGGAAGAGGATAACATTAAGCCAAGTGAGCTCAATAGGTCGGCCAACATGCATAACAAGTGGCTCGGTTTTCGTTTTTGAAATTTTCGATTTGCGCGCACGCGAAAAGTCTCAAAATAAAAGATATGATCTTAGAATAATGTTTCGAAGTAAGATCGAAAATAAAAATGAAAATAAACTTCGAAAGGTGATCAAAACAAAAATTGGGTTTAAAACCCTCGAAACTTTGAATAAAAATTTATGAGGTCGAAATACTTATTTTTTTCATCGAATGTTAACGATTTAAATAATTATAAACAACCGTCAAAAAGTTTATCAATTTAAATTAGGTATGGTTTAATATTTCGACATTTTGTGAAAGTGTTAGTTAAATAGAATCGAAATAGTAATTTGTTTATTAATATAATATGTCTTATTTATAATAATCAAAATGATTAAATCTTTAACCAAAATAGTTGATGTTAAGTGTTGAATTAGTGCAAGTCAAAATGGAAGAAAATTAGGTGACTTAGTCTCCTTGAAGTGGCTTGGCCACTTGGCCAAAATTGGCCTCGTTTTGCGCGCCGAAATTTGTCATTGAAAAATTTGTCGTCGATTCGTCATTTTATTTATCGAGTTCGAATATGTAGAAATAAAGTTCAAATTCGATATATAACAAAATGGTTTTAATTCAGTCGCGAGAAAAATTGTAGTGTATTGTGTTAGGAATTAATTGGACGAGATTGTCTAAATATTGATTTCTTAATTATAATTAGCTTAAATTAACACGGGGTGTTACACTAAATCAATGCATATCCTACAATTACTTTCTTATGTTTAAGACATAACTAGTTTAATGTCCCGTGAAATTCACGTGATTTTTCATTAGTTAAAACTTGTTAAATTAGGTTTTATCTCTTGTTTACATATCGTGCAAAATCATCGTATTCAACATGTTCCAGAAGTTGTAACTATTAACTACACGTTATATTGTTCTATTAGTATCTCGATCATAAACTCCAATAAGATTTTACATCTAAATTCACACTATAGCTGAATTTAAATAAATAATCTTCCCAGCCTCTATTCATGAAAATATACTTGTAAAACGTATCACTCATCTATATATTAAAACTTTACACAATTATAAGTAGTTAATAGTTCTCGAATAGTAACACGAAATACATATTACCATGATGTAATAAGACAACACTTTTAGTTTGCATATACATTGACTTTAATAATTTGTTAACTCTTAATTGTTTGCTATACAGTTACTAAAAATATTAAACTTGATTCCTTGTGTATTATTAAAATAATTAATTGAAGAATCATACCAATAATTCTAATTTTTATATATTGTTGAGTATATCAATTTAATCATTTATATCTGGTAAATTGCATTTAATAGTATGTTAGTTATCGTTTTTCTACAAAATAATATGAACTTTTACAAATATGTAAATAAAACATTTTTATGATAATATTCATTTAAAATTGCTTTTAAAAAAATATATTTAAAATTTATAAAAATTATTAAAGTCAAACGGTATGACTTTTAAATAAATATTTTGTACTTATTAGTGTACTAAAATAATTGTTGAAATTAAGTACATCATCTTTAAATACGATTAATCAATTGAATGTATGTCTCTTTAAATGCCACGTAAATCCACAAGGATAAATAATATGTTAAAAATGCTTACGTGTCATCATGCAATGCAAAGAAACCATCAAGTAAAAATATCAAGTTTGTGTTTTTATATGTTATAGATAGATTTGAACAATGATATTATACGGAGTACTATTTACTGTCGATATGATATTTCGTATCCGATTGTGTCGTTGATTATATGTCGTAACAAATCAGACGGTCATATCATTGGATTGTTTTAGCGATTATCCTAATGGTAACCGTAAATTAAAGGCGATAACTTTTAATGGTGATTGGTACCCTAAAATGGTGTATATGTCATGACTCATGACTTAATTTCGTAATGCTTAAAAATGATGGTAATTTACCGTGCCATGTGCGAAAGATATAAAGTGGTATAATGGTTGGTGTTTTGCCTTTTGAACTTGATATCGGGGTTCCAAGTCCTATGAGGTGTATTTTTGGTTTTTGGTAATTACTATATATTTTTTCCAACAATACTTTCAATGTGGATATCATTTACTCCTTGAATTTTACTTGTCTAATTTGTGCATATATTGTTAGAGTGTATAAAATCGATCTTGTACCTTTAACCATCAGCTTAAGTAGCTATTAGAGTCTTGTGCCAAAAGGTTACAGGTTTCAATCACACCACCTCTAGCTCCCTTTCAAAGTGGATTATTTTCATGCTAGGTATGACGGGCTTGTAGTTATGCGTCTACACTTCCAGCCCAAAGGGCATTTGTGTGAAAGGCGTGTTAGAGTGTATAAAATCGATATTGGACACCAACCATCAGCTTAACATTTTAATTGAGTTATTTCCTGACATATATCATGATAATTGGTTTATATTTTCTCTCCAAATAGAAAACATGATTTTATATTTGTTTTCTCATTTTTTGTTGCGTAGTTTTTTATGCTCTTTTAAATTTTCTAATGTTGTTGTCTAATTTAATTTTTTATGTTGATTTTCTAATCCCTCATCAAAAAAATAGGTCATACCTGAGACTTACTCTTATTAAAACAATCTTATAAAAAAAACCAAGTAACTAACAATAAAATATGGTTTGACAATTTCACTTAAGACTTTGACAAATAAAAATTTCTTATTATATCATCATTTATATAGCTTTTTTTATCTCTTTTTTTTTTTGGCAACCGTAAAATTGTTTAGTACGGAGTATGTTTTGGTAAAAACTCTACAGAATAGAAAATGGAAAAAAGTGGATCAACTAGTACTATTTGCGGAATAGAAAATTTCTTATTTTAATTTCTTTTAAAATGTTATTTTTGATGTAAACAACGGTTTCGTATATTTTTTTTTGCGTTGTTTTTGATTATAAACAACGGCCCTGGAAACAACGGTTGGATTTTTTATATAAAACGGGTTTCTTGCGTTTCTTTTGCTTAATTTTCGGGTAGTGATGGAAACATAGTCTTGCATGTAGGATCTTGTTTAATATGATACGTCTTTACTAGTACAACAAGATTATCAATTATTTTTATAATATTTGATAATGCGAGACAATAAATATTTCTAATTTCTATCCCAAAATTTCTCTTGACAAATGTGATAAAGTAAAGTAAATGTTGTAAATGAAGTTAAATGTAGGAAATAGTTAGAGATTTTGATTATAAAAAGAGTTGATCTCGTATGATACTCTTTGTCAAAATCATTCTATTTGTTAGTGGGAAATCTTCCAGAAAAAAAAAAAATAAGGAAAATTTGGTAACTTTCACATTTCCTAATCAAAATTTTAAAATGTGTCCTTGTGACACATGATAAGGAGTTAATTAAGTAAACTTTTGCAAGAATATATATCATCTAAAATTAATGTATTAACTAACATCTACCGTATAGATAGGTCGTGTTAGATTCTGTGTCCATGTTAAATGGGTTATTATCCTCCTAACTCAAACCTAACTCATTTACATAATCGTGTCAGTTGCATCAACCCTAACCTCACCCATTAATTTTTTTTCAATAGTCCAACCGGACTTGTTTAACCCATTTATCTTTTGACAAATTATTTTCGACCCACTTAACCCATAAAAATATTTTTCCTGAGACACTTATATTTACTATCCATAAACCCAAATTTTAAAATCAAATATTGTACTTTTATATTTAGATAGTTTGTTGGTCCAATTAATCATATTATGACACATTGATAATTATCGGGTTACTCGTGTCCACTTCGTATCTTAAGACTTCAACCCTAACCCGACCCATTTATTTTTCATGTCGTGTTCGTGTCGACCCAATTATTTAAGTGGTTCACATTGACTCAACTCTAACCCGCTAACTTCGTGTCGGATTCATGTCGTGTTTTCGTGTCGTGTCACTGATTGTCACCTCCACTTATCATGTGCCGTAAAGGAACGCTTTTGAAAAACGGTTTTCTAAAATGACCCATATTTTCTTAATAAACCCTGGCCCACTTCCGGTGCCAAAAAGCTGAAAGCGAATCCTCTGTCCCATTTTATGTCCCACTTGGTGTCCCATTACTTCATATAGTAATCAATCCTTAATTTATGTAATTATTTTTTTTATTAATCTTAAATACTCAATGAGATTTATTACCATTTGTAGTAATGGGGACAGCAAATGGGACATGAAAATGGGACAAAGAATCTGCTCTCTAAAAAGCGGCCAATTTATTCAAAAATTGAAATTTTATTCAAAAATTGAAATTTAAATTTTTTCAAAAAAAAAAAGTTAGAAGTTACCCATGAAATATTGACCAAAAAAAGGTTTTCTTATATGGTGACCTTGAATTTTTTTTCGAATCATACATGATAACAATCCAAACTAGAAAACTACTTTGTTTTTTTTTTTTTTGCTAGAATGTAAGAATTCCATTACTCAAGAAAGTCGTATTACAAAGCTAATGTTTCTCGACACCATTTCTTATCCCCCTCATTCCAACTATCTTCTCTAAATAATGCGACTCTAGTCCGTATACAGTGCTTAATCCGAACTACTACACAAGTAGGATTATCAACATACAAATTTAAACGAGCACTATTCCTCTGAAACCACACAACATACCAACAGGCCAAGATAGCCATCGTAACAATGCGCTTCTTATTCGTTGACCATCGCCTCCGCTGAATCACACAAATTAAAGCCAGTTGTCATCGCCCAATGAATTGAAACTCCCAACCAACTTGTGATAATATACCTGCCATGACCTGTAAACAGAAGATACAATGAATAAAGAGATGCTCATGCGTCTTTACTTGCAAACCACAAATACAACATAGCTTGTCGGCACATACACCATACTCGAACAATCTGTTCTTCAACAAAAGACCTTGATGAAGTATCATCCAAGCCATACATAAAGCCATGTTTAGCAATGACCATAGGACTCCAAACAACCTTACACCAATTCAATGTAGGAGTAGGCGGACTTAACCACGTACTTATAACAAGATTTAACAGTATAATCTCGAGTGCCAATAACCCAGCAATCATCCACAAATCCCTCTTTGGTCGTATCCTTGACTCGACATATCTTTCGCCAGTACCAACTAGTATCAGATGGTGGGATATAATCTTTTCAAGTTTCACCCTTTAAATACACATGGTTAATCCACTTAACCGAAATTAAGACTATCGGCTTTGGAAGCAATCTACCAAACCAGTTTACCGACTAAAGCAATGTTCTAATTCTCATTAATTAATTACAGTTATTAATTAATTACAGTTAGTGTGATCCTTAAGGAGAAATGGTTAACAGGTCAGGATGTGTCTTGGCTTCAGTTGCTTGAACAATGGTGTCGTTGATAAGTTTTAGTTTTGATTGGTGTTAAAGTGTACTCTCACGTTGTAATATTTTGGAAGTAATTAATGAAATGCTCACATTTTACCAAAAAAAAAAAATAGTGTGATCCTTAACTTAATTTCCGTCAAATTTTGACATTAAGTGTCCAAAGTGGCTTGTGACTTGGCGTTATTTGGCTGACCTTTTTTTTTTTTGACTCACCATTTCCTCCAAAATTCCCATTTTTTCCCTTTAAATCCCCTTTTATTTAAGACCCTTATTTTTCATTTGATGTAGTTCGTCCTTTTTTTTTTTTTCTTCATCACCTTTGTTTTTCTTTTTTTTTGTTCTTCTTCTTCTTCTTCACTTTTCTTCATCTTCCTTACCTTATTTTTGTGTCTGTAAATCCCAAAATTAATGTCTTCCTCAAATTAGGAAAATGAGCAAATCCAAGGGTTGAAGTTTGTGAACCTATCTTGTAGCAGATGTCGAAAGAAAAACGTATCTTAAATATGAAGATTGCAATGTGTTTGTTAGTTGATTAACTAATAATCATGTGATTGCATTCAAGATTCAACCTTTACAAAGTTTTATATCAAAAAGAAACATGCTTCAAACATCAATTAATTGTAACTAGCAAATAATTTAACATACGAACTTAAAAGATTGTAAGTTCGCTAAAGTAAACCACAATAAAAACACAAGAGTAACTCTTCTGAAAGACCGGACTCACACTATTAGTGTGAGTCACAAGCAAATAAATCAAGGAAAGAAAAATAAAAAAAATTAAAAAAATTAAAAAAACTAATTACCCTTGTGTGAGAGGACTCACAATAAACTTATTATTGTGAGTCCCGATCTCACACAAGAATTTGCCAAAATGCAAAAACATCATCAAAAACGTAATTTACCCTTACAATTGAATATAATTGAATGTTAGATTTTAGGGAGTGTGAATTCATAAGAATAGGAATTGTAATTGTATTATTATTATGAGTTCTTGTCCTTCAACCTCCTAAGTAGAGGTATTTATACAAGATATATGGCAACTCAAAAGTCGTTGATAAATAACATAATACTCCGTACTTAATACTAATAATACCTAGACTTAATTATAAGCCTATTCATATATCCTAATACTTCTAATACCCTCCCGCAATCGTAACGGTAGTGCAACGAACGTTGCGATTGGAGAATCTTCATCTTCAAACTTCATCTCGACAATAGTTGTAAAAAAAAAAGTGCGTATAGGACTCGCCAGACAATCTTTAAAAGTGCGTATAGGACTCGCCAGACAACTTTTAGATGCGTATAGGACTCGCCAGACAATTTCAATTGCGTAACTCGCCAGTAAATTTTCAGTGCGTAACTCGCCAGTAAATATCGTACCGCCTTAACGAAGTTGAAGAAGTTAATTGAAGAAGCAAATAACTTGAAAGTGGGAGCTTTTGTAGTGTGTAATATACGGAGCAATACTCTTCAAAATAGTTCTGCCTTTTTTTACATGAACTTGAACGTACATGAGACCACCATCCTTTTGATTTTTTCTTTTTCTTTTTTTTTTTTATTTTTCTTTTTTTGGAAAAATTATAAATTTTAAATATTATAGACGGAATCCTGCGGTGAGCAACCTCGCTCACCGGCAAGAGTACGAAAACGTATTTAGAGACCTCAGTAACGAGGCTCTGATACCATGTTAGATTTTAGGGAGTATGAATTCATAGGAATAGGAATTGTAATTGTATTATTATTATGAGTTCTTGTCCTTCAACCTCCTAAGTAGAGGTATTTATTTATACAAGATATATGGCAACTCAAAAGTCGTTCATAAATAACATAATACTCCGTACTCAATACTAATAATACCTAGACTTAATTATAAGTCTATTCATATATCCTAATACTTCTAATATTGAAGATGAAATTTTTGATTTTTTTGGGGCTAATGATGAGTTAGGGATGATTTTTGGAGCCAAAAATTTTAATTTAGTATTGGAGGGAGAATTAGAGAAATGAAATAGGGTGGGGAAGGAAGTTGGAGAGTTTGACTTATTTGATCAATTAAAAGTTTTTTTTTTATTTTTTTGAAAATAATCAGTCAAATAATACCAAGTCATAAGCCACGTTGGATACTTAACGTCAAAATTTGATGGAAATTAAGTTAATGGTCACGTTAATTGTAATTTATTAAGTACATGGTTACGAAAAATGTTTTCTTATTTCGAGGATTACCCCGTGCATTTGAAAAAGTTCAGTGTCATCATATAAAAATATTCAATAAAAAAAAATAAGAAAAAAAATATAATTTCCGATTTCAATATATCTATCTATCTATAACTATAACTATTAATAAATACGGAGTAGATGACTAACCCTATTTAAACACAACCACTACCCTAAAACTTCATCCTTCATTCCATCTCTAATTCACTATCATCTAAACCAACGGTTAGGGCTTCTCTATTCTCTCCCTTTTCTTTCTTTGTTCTTTCATTCAATCACGTCTATAATACGATACAATAACAACAATCTATTTTTTTTAATTAGGGTTATTCAGGAATTGATGGCGAGGACCAAGATCACTGCCCGCACAGCCACATGTGGATGTGGTTGCGGACGGCTTCTACCAATCAGTCGTAAAAACGACATATTGACATGGGAAAGGGCTGAAAAGATCGCTTATCGTGTCGTTTCTTTACGTGCAAATGAAATGGTACAGACTCCCGTAGTACTCCCTCTAATATATTGTCTACCCCTTATTTCATGAATATATAAATAATGTCGTGAAGGTTTAAAAAAATAATTACAGGCGCATTACAGTAGTGCATATCCGATACAATTGCTAAGGGCTTTCCGTGGAGGTGGTCCACTTTCGGGAACATACGGTGTAACCTTTCAAGCCAAAGGTGTTGATCAAATAACCGCAACTTACAATGCTAGAGTTCGTGTCAAATCATACAATTTAGATGATATCGAAATTCAGCACCTTCGCTTGGTTAAGGGCTCCGAAAGACGAGGTAGCACTCTATAGTCTATCATATCTATTTCCAGGATGAGTAGGTTTTCTGTCAGACATCTCACATTGTGAGACTTATTAATCGATCACCACACATAAACACCTCATGTATTTTAGAACAATTAATGTTAGTCACGTAAAACTAATGCTTTGTATTAAGTTTCAAAATTTTCACATGTTGGAGTACTTATTATTAATCCCTTTTTTTCATTCATTCATTTAGGCCTCATAACCCTACTTTTTTCCCCACAAAAGTGGGCCCATGGGGCTATCTCGTTGAAAAAGAGGAAATATCAATGTTCATTTAATTAATCATTCTAAGTTAATTCTTCTTATGAAGTAGAAGAAGACGACGACAAAAGTCAAGTCTCGAACATAACGTCTTTATCAAATGGTAAAGATGTCAAGTTAGAGGTTATAAGCCACAATACTGGTTTTGCTGACGAGTAAGTCTTATAACTCCGTTTCACTTTGTTTATCACAAAAACATCAACGTATGTTTCTCGTCTTCTTAGTTATCTTTACATTTGTTTGTTTGTTTGTTGTTAGGGCACAATCCAACAAATTTACTTCAAAGGGATTCTACCTTCTAGTGTATGTATTTCTATCCTTTTACTAACCTATAGGACAAAAATAAAGTGCTACTCCATACATATTTCGTCTCTTTCCGTAATTATTTACTCGTGTACATAATTACTACTTTTATAATTCACATATATTTATCCATAATAAGGAGTATAATTTAAATAACTCTTTTATCAGAGAAGAGCGGTTATATAATTTTAGGTCCGGTTGAGAAGATGCTTTACTAACCTAGGAGTCTAGGACAATGATAAAGTAGTACGGAGTACCATTTTTTTTTTCTGTTTCAGTCGTTATTTACTCGTGTACATAATTTTGAAAGTAGTACGTGCTTTTTTATTCACTTGTCAGTTGTCATTTGTGATTAATAATGTTGTTAGGTGTGGGAAGACGTTTTGATTATAATGTATGTCATTCTAGTAAAATTTATGTCTAGAATTTTCCTAGATTCATAATACTAACCAAAATATACAATTTTTTTCACTCTAATTTTGAAGGGAGCAAATCAGAAGCAAGAGACCTAAGCTGTCATATGCAAGGGTTAGTTATCGAACCTAAATTTTGTTAAACATTATTGAAGGTACGGTTTTGTTTGAGTGATTCCTTAAAAATTGTACAAACTTTAATCAGGCAAGGAAGGCAGCATCTCGCAAATGGAAATCCTTCTCGGCCGATGTGAGTACTATCTCGAATTTTCAATATTGAATTTGTGCTACTTTAATTTGCCCAGAGTACTTTATTGAAGCACAATGTCTACGTATATCATGCGTTAGATCGAGTTAATTTGTTGGTGTTTATATGACACGAGTTTCAGAATAAGCTTAAGTACGAGCTTAAAATGCTGAGCACGTCCAAGCGTGAGGTTTTGTGTGTCATCTGACGCATGAATCATGTCCATCGTTCAAACAACTTGGGGACAACTTCAAGCTCTCGCAATGTTTCCTACGGGTGAAACGTTTCCTCTTAGGTGACATTTTTTGTTATGATGTTTTCAGGTGAAGAGGGAATACCTGAATGGAGTAATTCCTAAACAGGAACTGACAACTTAGCTTGAAACTCACAGAATGGTCTGGGATCGATATGATGGACGAGATTGCATCTTAATAATGTGTAGTTATCGTGTGAATTTTCTTGTGATATTGTTGGTAGTGTTGCTCAGTAAAACTGGATTTATATTTACTTTCGCTTGGTCGATGAACACGACTTATTAGTTTTGGACTTGCAGTAAGCGCCTACATCAATCAATGTAGTTTTTTAATTTAGCATTAGCCTAGTTATAGTTCAAGCTGTGACGCTATGTAATGTCGAAACAGTTCAAATGAAATGGTCATATAATTGGATTGTCTGAGTGATTAAATGTTTACCCGCTAATGGTAGTCATAATGACGATTCGAAACAGTCGCTGTTCTGGTGGTGTCGAGATGATTATAGCCCAAAAATTGGTTTATCTATTGTACCTGGTGTAACAAAATTGACCGCTTGCGCTTTGGAAAGAAATTTGTGGCTGATTAAGTGAATGTGTCATTTGGTCAATCACATAAAGAAAACAAAGATAAATTACAAACTTGTTTTAATCTCATCAATGACTTTTTCTTTACACATTTCTCTATCTATTTCTTACTCGATGTTGTGATGTCAGCCTCTTCGGCCAAACTAAAAATCATCGCAATTATAATGGCAACCTACAGAAAAGAACAGGGAGCGAAAGAGTCTAGTATGGTATGAACTTTGTGAAGTCGATTCTCATCATTTTTCCTATGCATGCTTCTCTGTCAAAAATAGATGTTGAACCAGATATGTAATTATATTTGCTCTTTTCTCAGCCATCATTCTTTCCCACGCGCTTTAGTTCCGCCTGTTTTCACAGCAAGTAAGCAATTACATGTTAGTTCTTGAGATCAGCCAAAATTGGTTTTCAAGGAAACGGATTTATGACAGTATGTCGGGGATGAAAATAACATAAAACATCAAGAGTAATGAAGGATGATAGACCTGTATGGTTTCGTTTTCGTGATCGACTTCATGCATTCATCGGCCAAGTTCTGAGCTCGTCTTTGAGGGCACTGTTTTCACTGCTCGAGCACTCGACCTTCGTTGCGACTCTTCACACTCCGCCTACATGCACAGATCGGTGTCATTACTAGATCAGAAGCTGACCTACCGCAGCAAACAGGATGCACAAACACGATTTATACCTGCTTGCGCAGCTTTGACGGCCTGGCTGATTCCCGGTTAGATTGCTTCCTCTTTTGCTTCTTCAATTCGCGTTCATCCTGTCAAAAGAAAAAAGACATATTTCGTCAAGTTACCTCAGAACTTTGTCACATCACTTGAACACGAGAAAATGAGTAGTTTTAAGTGATTTCGAAGGAAGTACATACGTAACAGATTTCGCCCATGAAAATTGATGGAACAACGGCAGATGAGACTCCAGTACTTGGTCTCAAGTTAACTGCACCAGGAGTATTGTCGTTCCATAAATCCATGCCAATATTGAGATTAGTCGCAGGTGAAGGAACAGGGTTCCCTGGCACCTCTTTAAGTTCAATAAAGATTCATAAAGCTTACCTCTTTAGGAAGATTTGATTATAGAATGACCAGTGTAAATTTTAAACAATTACTTGATCAGAAACGTTCATGATATGATTATTGGATTGAATGCTGGATGATTATGGAAAGGGAAATTAATGCGGTTAATGACAAACATCAATAAAGTTAAATGTTGATTTTTCGTATTTCAAAAAAAGTACAACAATCGCTCGAATTTATAAAATGTTATATATCATGGTATATTCTAGGGTAAATTAAATATAACCCCCTTTTATAACATTTTTTTTTTCAAAATAACCCCCTTATATGTTATTTTTATAACATAAACCCCTTGTAAGACACTTTTGTTCCAAAATCACCCCAATGTCGAATTTTCTTACTTAAAAATTGCAACTAAATACATTACAGGGCATGCCCATGCCCCTTTTAAGTTAGAACCATCAATGTCTAAAATATGTCGACACCTTTTGAGAAATTTTTATTTAAGGGTGTAAATATTCCATTTTCAAGTAGTACATTTCGATGTTGAAGGTGATTTAGAAACAAAAATGTCTTAAAAGAGATTATGTTATAAAAATAACATTTAAGGGGTTATTTTGAAGAAAAAATGTTATAAAAGGGAGTTATATTCAATTAACTCTATATTCTATAAAGTTATTTTTAATTTAATAAGTAAAAGAAATTTTGAATTTATAATATGTTAATCATGAATGAAAATTGAAACTAAAAAGGTGTAATAAAAGATAGTCTTTATTTTTATAATTTTTTTTCAGCAATACTTTCAATGTGGATATCATTTTAATTACTCCTTGAATTTTACTTGTCTAATTTGTGCATCTATTGTTATAGTGTATAAAATCGATATTGTGCCTCTAACCATCAAGCGTCAGCTTATCAGAGTCTTGTGCCAAAAGGTTATAAGTTTGAATCTCATCACCTCTCTCTTTCAAAGTGGATTATTTCGTATTAGGTATGGCGCGCAGATTTGTAGTTATGCGTCTACACTTCAAGCCCAAAGGGCATTTGTGTGAAAGGCGTGTTAGGGTGTATAAAATCGATATTGGACCTCCAACCATCAGCTTAACCTTTTGATTGAGTTACTTCCTGACATATATCATGGTATTTGATTTATCATATAAAATCGATATTGTTCGTGTCTGTGTCAATGTTAAATGGGTCATTATCCTCCTAACTCAAACCCAACCCTTTTAACATTGACACTGACACGTACCTAACACGACCTATCTATTTGCAAGGTCTAAATTGCTAAGAAGTTAATTAAAGAAACATTAACATAAATATTTCATTAACAATATATGGTAGATGTTAGTTACTCCCTACATCCGAAAATAAGTGTTCCCTTTCTATTTTGAGAGTATTTAAGGGATGTGAATGAAATGGATAAAAAAAAAATCAATAGCCCAATCGGACTTGTTTAACCCATTTATCTTTTGGTAAATTATTTTCGACCCACTTACTTAACCCATATAACTCATGAAAATATTTCACCTGAGACACTTATATTTACTATCCTTAAACCGAAATTTTGAAATCAAATATTGTCTCAACTCTAACCCGCTAACTTCGTGTCGGGTTCATGTCGTGTTTTCGTGTCGTGCCATTGATTGTCACCTCCACTTATCATGTGCCTCAAATGAACACTTTTGAAAAACGGTTTTCTAAAATGTCCCATATTTTCTTAGTAAACCCCGTCCCACTTCCTGTGCCAAAAAGTGGAGAGCGGATCGTCTGTCCCATTTTATGTTCCACTTGGTGTCCCTTTACTTAATATAGTAATAGTAATAAATCTTTAGTTTATGTAATTATTTTTACTTTGATAACTCTATACTTATTAATTAATTACAATTAGTGTGACCCTTAACTTAATTTCTGTCAACTTTTGACGTTAAGTGTTCAAAGTAGCTTGTGGCTTGGCATTATTTGGCTGACCTTGTTTTAACTCACCATTTCCTCCAAAATTCCCAATTTTTCGCTTCAAATCCCCTTTATTTAAGACCCTTATTTTTCATTTGATGTAGTTCGTCCTTTTTTCTTTTCTTCATCACCTTTGTTTTTCTTTTTTTGTTCTTCTTTTTTTGTTATTCTTCTTCTTCACTTTTCTCCATCTTCCTTACCTTATTTTTGTGTCTTTGTAAATCTCAAAATTAATGTCTTCCTCAAATTAGGAAAATGAGCAAATCCAAGGGTTGAAGTTTGTGAACCTATCGTGCAGTAGATGTCGAAAGAACGCGGTTATCAAAATCTCGGAGTCTGCAAGCTAGCAACCCCATAAAAGCGTATCTTAAATATGAAGATTGCAATGTGTTTGTTAGTTGATTAACTAATAATCATGTGATTTTTACCAATGACCCTTATAATATAGTTTCAAGACAATATTCTCCATATTACAGCATTCAAGATTCAACATTTACAAAATTTAAATTAAAAAAAAAAAAAAAAAAAAAAAAAAAATTAATTGTAACTAGCAAATATTTAACATACGAACTTCAAAAATTGTAAATTCGCTAAAGTAAACCACAATAAAAACACAAAAACATCAGCAATAAACGTAATTTACCCTTACAATTGAAGATGAAATCTTTGATTTTTTTGGGGGTTGATGATGAGCTAGGGATGATTTTTGGAGCCAAAAATCCTAATTTAGTATTGGTGAGAGAATTAGAGAAATGAAGGAAGTGGGAGAGTTTGAGTTTTTTTTTTTTTTTTTTTTTTGGCAAGAGGAGTTTGAGTTATTTGATGAAGAGTAAGTCTTGCATAAATCTGTTTCACGCGTGCGACGGAGTTCTTATGAGTAGAATGTGACTATTTTAATGCTTAAAGTGACCACTTTAACGCTAAATGTGACCATTTTAAAGCTCCATAAAATGGTCACTTTAAACGTTAAAATAGTCACTTTAAACCTTAAAGTAGACACATTTTAGTCGCAAATATCCCGTCGCACGCGTGAGACAGTTTTATGTAAGCATTTGTGTTTGATGAATTAAGAGGTTTTTTTTATATATATTTTCTGAAGATAATCAGCCAAATAATGCCAAGTCACAAGCCACGTTGAACACTTAACGTCAAAATTTGACGGAAATAAGTTAATGGTCACGCTAACTGTAATTAATTAAAAACAGGGTTACCAAAAACGTTTTCTTATTTGGAAGATTATTACGTGCGATTTGAAAATTTTCAGCGTCACCATATAGAAAAATCAAAAAAAATAAAAAATAAAAAATAAAAAAGATTTAATAGATTATTATTCAGAAAAATAAAAATAATAATACAATTTCTGATTTCCCATCTTATAAAAAAACGTAATTGCTCAACTGTACCCGGCTTTTTCTCAGTTGTACCCAAAAAAGACCTACTTGCCCTTTTCATTTATTTCCCACAAATTTTTAAACCAAAATTTTCTCTCTTCTCTCTCCTCTATTAACTCAATTTTTAAAAAAAAAATAATAAAATAATAAAATTAAAAAAAAAACAAAAAAAAAACCAAAAAAACAAAAAAAACAGAAAAACAACGTGAATGGCAGCACTAGCACCCCACCACCGCCTGCCGGCAATCCCTCTCCCACCACGGCCGCCGCAACCTTCGCTACCGCCACCACAGCAGCCCGCCGACCAATGCCCCACCAACAACCACCCTAACCTAACCCTAATTCAATAAAAAAAAAACAAAAAAAAAAAAAAAACTGCTAAACCACCGGCTGCCACGGCACCACCGTCTGCCGCCAAGGCCTCCCCCACCACGGTCGCCGGCGCACACCCACCACCCACTGCCCCCCCCACCACCGCCACTGCCAATCCCACCCCCACCACCGCCAATCCTTAAACCCTATTTCACAAAAAGAAAAAAAAAAAAAAACAAAAAACCGACCCACCACCCACTGCCACCCCCACCACCGCCAATCCCACCCCCACCACGGCCGTCGCCGCCACAGCCACCCCCACCACAGCCGCCGCCGACCACTTCCAAACCATCCCAAATAATTCATAAAAAAATATAAATAAAAAAACAATATAAACAAACAAACATAAACAAAATTGAATGAGAAAAAATTAAATTAATGGAAAAAAAAAAAAAATTACTTGAAATATATCGTCACAAGGATCCATAGAATTGAATTAATTGTATGAGTAATTTAATTAATTGAAGAAGAAATTGGTGGTTTTAGGGTTTTTTTGGGTGGAAAGAGAACAGAGAAAAAGTTGATAGAGTAGGGGTAGTTTATGGAAAATTAATGACAAAAAAGGGTACAACTGAGAAAAAGTCGGGTACAGTTGAGTAACACCCTAAAAAAACTATTAATAAATAGATGAGTATGACTAACCCTATTAAAACGCAACCACTACCCTTAAACTTCATCCTTCATTCCAGTTCTTTCATCTAAACTAACGGTTAGGGTTTCACTATTATCTCCCTTTTCTTTCATTGTTCTTTCATTCAATCACGTCTATAATACGATATAATAGCAACAATTTCTATTTTTTTTTTTTTTTAATTAGGGTTTTTCAGTAATTGATGGCGAGGACCAAGAGTACTGCCCGCTCACTCACATGTGGATGTGGTTGCGGACAGCTTCGACAATTCATTCGTAAAAACGACAGGACATGGAACCATGCTGAAAAGCTCGCTTGTCGTGTCGCCTCTTTACGTGCAAATGAAATGGTACGGTACTCATGTAGTACTCCCTCTAATATTTATTGTCTACCCTTTATTTCTTGAATATAAATAATGTCGTGAAGGTTTAAAAAAAAAATAATTACAGGCGCATTACAGTAGTGCATATCCGATACAATTGCTAAGGGCTTTTCGTGGAGGTGGTCGACTTTCGGGAACATACGGTGTAACCTTTGAAGCCAAAGGTGTTAATCGAATAACCGCAACTTACAATGCTAGAGTTCGTATCAAATCACACACTTTAGATGATATCGAAATTGAGCACCTTCGCTTGGTTAAGGGCTCCGAAAGACGAGGTAGCACTCTATCATATATCTATTTTCAGGATGAGTAGGTTTTGTGTGAGACTACTTACGTATTTTAAAACAATTGTTAGTCACGTAATACACTAATACTTGCTCCGTATTGTGTTTCTCCTCACAAAAAGTGAGTCCACACGGGGCTATCTCATTGAAAAAGAGAAAATATTAATGTTCATTTAATTAATCATTCTAAGTTAATTCTTCTTATGAAGTAGAAGAAGAAGACGACGACAAAAGTCAAGTCTCGAACATAACGTCTTTATCAAATGGTAAAGATGTCAAGTTAGAGGTTATAAGCCACAATACTGGTTTTGCTGACGAGTAAGTCTTATAACTCCGTTTCACTTTGTTTATCACAAAAACATCAACGTATATGTTTCTCGTCTTCTTAGTTATCTTTACATTTGTTTGTTTAATTTGTTTGTTAGGGCACAATCCAGCAAATTTACTTCAAAGGGATTCTACCTTCTAGTGTATGTATTTCCGTCCTTCCTTTTACTAATCTAGGACAATGATAAAAGCAGTACGGAGTACCATTTTATTTTATTTTTTTCTGTTTCGGTCATTATTTACTCGTGTACATAATTTTGAAAGTAGTACCTACTTTTTTATTCACTTGTCATCCTTGATTAATAATGTTGTTAGGCGTGACTGAGAATGAAGACGTTTTGATTATAATGTATGTTATTCTAGTAAAATTTATGTCTAGAATTTTCCTAGATTCATAATACTAACCAAAATATACAATTCTTTTCTCTTTAATTCTGAAGGGAGCAAATCAGAAGCGAGAGACCTAAGCTGGGATATGCAAGGGTTAGTTATCGAACCTAAATTTTGTTAAAACATTATTAAAAGTTTTGTTTGAGTGATTCCTTAAAAATTGTACAAACTTTAATCAGGCAAGGAAGGCAGCATCTCGCAAATGGAAATCCTTCTCGGCCGATGTGAGTACTATCTCGACATTTCAATAATGAATTTGTGCTACATTGCCCAGAGTGCTTTATTGGAGCACGATGTATACATAAATCATGCGTTAGATCGAGTTAATTTGTTGGTGTTTATATGACACAAGTTTCAGAATAAGCTTAAGTACGAGCTTAAAATGCTGAGCACGTCCAAGCGTGAGGTTTTGTGTGTCATCTGACGCATGAATTGTGTCCATCGTTCAAACTCTCGCAATGTTTCCTACGTGTGAAACGTTTCCTCTTAGGTGACATTTTTTGTTATGATGGTTTCAGGTGAAGATGGAATACCTGAATGGAGTAATTCCTAAACAGGAACTGACAACTTGAAACTCACGGAACGGGTCTGGGATCGATAGACGGGATTGCATCTTAATAACGTGTAGTTATCGTGTGAATTTTCTTGTGATATTGTTGGTAGTGTTGCTCGGTAAAACTGGATTTACATTTAATTTCGCTTGGTCGATGAACACGACTTATTAGTTTCGGACCTTGCAGTAAGCGCCTACATCAATGCAGTTTTTTTTAATTTAGCATTAGCCTATTTATAGTTCAAGCTGTGACGCTATGTAATGTCGATACAGTTCAAATGAAACGGTCATATAATTGGATTGTCTGAGTGATTAATTGTTTAATTACCCGCTAATGGTAGTCATAATGACGATTTGAAATTGCCCAAAAACTGGTTTATCCGTTGTACCTGATGTAATGAAATCGACCGCTTGCACTTCGGAAAGAAATTTGTGGCAGAAATAAGTGAATGTGTCATTTTGTCAATCACATAAAGAAAACAAAGCTAAATTACAAACTTATTTAAATCTCATCAATGACTTTCTCTTTACACACCTCTGTATCTATTTCTTACTCAGTAGATGTTGTGATGTCAGCCTCTTTGGCCGAGCTAAAAATCATCGCAATTATAATGGCAACCTACAGAAAAAAACAGGGAGCGAAAGAGTCTAGTATGGTATGAACTGCGTGAAGTCGATTCTCATCATTTTTCCTATGCATGCTTCTCTGTCAAAAATAGATGTTCAACCAAATATGTAATTATATTTGCTCTTTTCTCAGCCATCATTCTTTCCCACGCGCTTTAGTTCCGCCTGTTTCCACAGCAAGTAAGCAATTACATGTTATTTCTCGAGATCAGCCAAAATTGGTTTTTAAGGAAACGGATTTATGACAGTATGTCGGGGATGAAAATAACATAAAACATCAGGAGTAATGAAGGATGATAGACCTGTATGGTTTCGTTTTCAGCAGTCAGCTTCATGCATTCATCGGCCAAGTTCCTGAGCTCGTCTTTGAGGGCACTGTTTTCACTGTTCAGGCACTCGACCTTTCGTTGCAGCTCTTCACACTCCGCCTACATGCACAGATCAGTGTCATTACTAGACTGTAAAACTGACCTACCGCAGCAAACAGGATGCACAAACACGATTTATACCTGCTTGCGCAGCCTTGACCGCCTGGCTGATTCTCGGTTAGATTGCTTCCTCTTTTGCTTCTTCAGTTCGCGTTCATCCTGTCAAAAGAAAGAAGACATATTTCGTCAAGTTACCTCAGAACTTTGTCACATCACTTGAACACGAGAAAATGAGTAGTTTTAAGTGATTTCGAAGGAAGTACATACGTAACAGATTTCGCCCATGACAATTGATGGAACAACGGCAGATGAGACTCCAGTACTTGGTCTCAAGTTAACTGCACCAGGAGTATTGTCGTTCCATAAATCCATGCCAATATTGAGATTAGTCGCAGGTGAAGGAACAGGGTTCCCTGGCACCGTACCAACATTCGATACATTATTATGTGCATTGGCTCCTGCAGAATTGTACGGAGTATCATATATATTACAATAATGTGATTAATGGGGAAGTTGCACGGTAAATAGAGTCGGCACTTTACGAAGAGTGTCATACCATCTTCAAGCATCAGGTCAAAGCTTCCTTTTTTGCTTGCAGACTGCTCCGAGAAAAATTAGAGATATTAATACCAAAAGCTATCTACTCTAAAATTCTAAAAGATGTACGGAGTAATTAAACTTGCACAACAGCGTGATAGATATGTGCCGTTATTATAATTTGCATCTCTAACTTAAGAAAAACCGTAAAAATCAGCAATTAAAAGTATCCACCTAAGTTGTCGTAAATTGTCCGAAGATCCAAAGTTCATAATTTCTAAAGTTGTAGAGATTTTCTGTATTTTGTGAAGTACTCCGTACAGTGTATACTAAATAGTCTAAAGTTTTTTGAAGTTGTCCAAAGTCGTCTAAAAGTTTCACGATAAAAAAAGATGAGAAGAAGAGATAATGTGAGGCAAAATTTACATACCGATTGGTTGTGGTTGTCATCGCTTGAATTGGATGAATCCTCGCTTCCACTTTCACCGCTGTTTGGAAAACGGATCAGAACATCAAACAACAGAAGTAACAGACTACGGTCTCTTGAGAGACCTGATGTTTGTTAAAAAGAAAAATGGCCTGTAAAAGTAGACAGAACAGTAAACATATATATAATCACCCACCTTTGCGAAGCACCATCGTTTCCAGAACCTGAAGTTGCCTTCCCATTTTCGGTCGTCTTCTCATTTCCAACACCAGAATTTCCCCTCGATTTCTTACCAGAACTCTGATCTTTCACGTCTGAGCTTTTTCCATCTGCTTGAGCAGCACCTGACGTGTTTGCAATCTACGACAAGTTTGACGAGTCATTAAGCCATGTATTTGAGATTGCACGCTCACTCGCTATCAATTTTCATGCAGATTTTAAAAGAAGTAATCGTGGTTACCGTGCCAATGTTAGGATGAGCGTAAACACCCCCAGGAGGATACATAGCTGGGTAATGGATTGGAGTTCCGTAAGGTGGCATCATAGGGTGCTGGGTGAAAGAAAACGACAATACACAACAGTCAAATAAACATTGGTCTTAGAAAATTAAAATAGAACTACGGCAAGCTCAAACCACTTACTTGCCCTGACCACATATAGGGATGAGGTGCTGGAGATTGAACGGTTGAGGCGTAAAATGGTGCTGCTGCAGCGGCATTATAATAAGCCTGTATTTAGGGGGAAAAAAAAATGTACATCAGCAGTTTACGATGTAGACGATAAAACATCATTCTCAATTACAATCGACAAATGTGCTAAAAACTGCGCTACAAAAATTACACAGGAGGAATTAATAATTCGCTGATTTGGACATACCGGTGATAGTGTAAATGGCTAAACGCATTATACAAGTTTATTGATGACAGAACAACATATTTCTCATGGTGTATAATGTTTATAAATGTGTTTGGTCATGTGAAAGCACTTCTAGTAAATGGTTTTACTTTTACGAGGTAACTAAGAAAAACATTTTTTCCCCTCGAGAATAACCTCTTTTTCCCAACAAATGTTGTGCCAATTTTTTTTTAAAACCGAATCACATATAACATTTTGCACATTGCTTATCAGTAGGGTAGGAAACACTGAATGCGCTCGTCATTCACAATCAGGTAAGTATAAATCCTTCATCCAAACGGTTTAAAAAATCGAATCACACATCGCTACAGCCCATGGCTTTCACATGCAATAGTCACAAACTGACTTCCTCTCTAACACAGAATACACACTTCAAATGTTGTAACAATATTAGGACCAGCTTTTCGTGTTACAATTTAGATGAAAGACAGTTGGTTTACCTGCATGGATCTCGACCACTCAGCAGCATATGGTGGCATCGTTGTTGGTGTCTCCTAGAAAAGGCAACCAAAAGCGTCAAACTATAAACAGAAATGAAGAGAAAGAAGCACCAGATTCAAATGACAGACCAAAGAGAAAGACGTGAACCTGTGCCGAGCTTGATGACTTGGCAGGCTTCGCTGGCGTCTGCTCTTCTGCTGCCCCCATCAACTACGCTGAACAATCGCCGGAATTGGTTGTCTCAACAAATTCTGTAAGAACAAAGCTTCGTAATTCAAGCTGATATGAAGTATTGATATCGATCTGACAAGATGCAAGCACTGAACTTAAAAATACTAATGACGCTATGACAGTCCACGGACAAATACGAATTTTACATTTCTATCTCGACAGTCGAATTTAGCAACCAGGTAAACAGACCCGATATATTAACATTACCAAATGTAAAGCAATGAAATGTCGGGAATATAACAACCTTACCTAGAAACTACTCATGATGCTAAGAAATTAAAAAAAAAAAAATAACACTATAGGAAAAGATATGAAGCAGTGTATTATTGTTTCGTTGTTTGGATCTATCCACAAGCAGTACAAGTGTTCCACTCACTGCTTAAGTAATACGAAGTACGTGGTAGTGGACAAAAATGAAAAGAAATTGAGAGAAAAAAAGAAAGTGATGTCATTAGCTTTATTTTGTCCAAAATCATCTGAAATAGAAGGAAAGGATACCGACAATTTTCTCAAGAAGCGTTTCCTTTCTTTCAAGTTCCCTTCTAAGTATTTAAACCGAATACAAAAGGAAATTAGTTCCTTCCATTTCTTTATCTTTATATCTAGTGCATCTGTACTGCCACTTTACAATGAACTTTAACGAACTTTTACAAAGAAATATCACAAAGGACAATCTATACTACTACGTATTACATGTGCAATACGAAGTCCACATTGACGAAGCTGTCGTGGTATAAAAATGCGCTCATTGTTTGTACCATTCTAGGTTTTCCTAAAGTTATTACACTTGTTTTGTATCACCTCATAGAATATATGCTAATTTGTCGGCTAAAACATCAATATTGCAAATTATCACCAATGTGTAACCAATATTATCGCGTAATGTTACCAAGTACGGAATCTACAAATGTTCAGAGCAATGAGAAGCTTCTTATAATCGATCATCGCCAAACATACTTTGTAGATCGAATAATCAACTTCAGATTACCTTATTTCCTGGTTCAAGAGTATCATACAAGCCAAAACCACGGCAAATTTATGGCATGTGAATCTTATTACCTAGTGAAATATTCTGGTTCGACATTGTCACAAAGCATAACTCTATTGCAATAATCAGGCGACATACTGCCATAAACCCGTCAAATTCACCACTCAAATCCATATTAAACCAACTGAAACAAACCTAACAGTCGTCGAAAATTCATACCCAAATCCTTGACCCAAAAAGAACAAGTTGATTCCAACTTATACAACAAAAAGACCTTTTTCTTATTCAATTCATACCCAAGTTCTCGACCATGAACTGTGGATGACCATTTTCAGTTACTATCTAACTAACCACATTAATAATACGCTTTATTTATCGTTGGTCATACAATTGGAGACGGTAAGGCGGTCTTCCACCACACGACCCGCGCTAATGAATGAACAATTGATGATCATTGCAATATTAATCCATAGTAATAAGATCCAAAAGACCAAAAACCCTCAAATTTACTAAAGATTAATCTAAGATTATTATTAATCTAAGTGATAATTATTTACTTGATCTCTTCCTTATAAACTTTAATGACACAAAAGGTGAAATTTTCGACAAAATTTAAACACTACCTATGAAACATAGAAACCCCCACAAAGCCTTTTGACATATGTCTTCATTAATATCCCAAAAATCATCTCTCAAATTCATCAAAACAATCAACAGAACAAGTAATTCTAACATGTGAATTCTTATACAAGATACAAAAACAAAACAAAAACGCACTAAAATTACATGCCCACAACAAAAAGAAGACAACTTTAGTCCAGATTAATCAGCAAAACACAGAAAATTATCAAAATTAAATACAATTTAAAAAAAAAATAATTAAAAAATCCCATGAAAAAAATGAAGGAGAGAAAAAGAGTACCTTGGAAGAATGAAGAATGAGAAAGTGAGGAGAAAGAGTGAGAAGGAAGTACAAGTGTGATTGCAAAGAGAAAAAGCAGAAGAAGAAGTGAGTCAGTCACTTGTGTGTTTTTGTGCCTCCTCTAAAAAAAGACTGCTCTTTTTTTAACTCGACATGTTAGTTACCTGTGTTTTCACTTCTCCTCTTATTTCTTACTCCTACTATACTTTTTCATGTTTTTTTTTCCGCTACTCTCCTATGACACCGTCTCATCATAACTTATGATGAGACGAGCCCAATAAAAAAAAAGACCCAAATTATTTATAAAAAAAAAATATGGTAAAGCAGAATTTGTAGAAAAAGAAATTACCTACCTCTTCCACCTTTCACTTATTTGTTACGAATAATTATAATTTTATAACTTCTCTTTTTACATTAAAATTAATATTAAGAATAATATTCTTAAATTTTTAATATTATAATGTAATAACTCTTATTTAGTTAATGTGGAAAATGTGTGATGTTTATATATAACATAAGGGTCTAAATATAAAAATTATAATTGTTGTATGATTAACTCATGTGTTTTGCAATTTAAAAGTAAGGTTTAGAAGTTAAATATGTATGTTACCATGATTATAATTTGGTCAACAACAAAGTTAAAGTTTTACGTATAATTTAAAACCAAGGTTATCCAATTAAACTAAAGGGTTATGGATCTAATAGGTTAGGTATATAAACGTTAGGTTGTTTAACAAAACTACAAATAAGTGATTTTAAAATAAATACAATGTTACGAAGTATTAGTTTAAAATACAATGTTATTAGTTTAAAATGCAAGGTTATTAAATAAACCGGAAATAACAATTTATATTCTTGAAGTAGATTATCATAAACTGAAGAATACTAAACAAAAATAAATGGATATGAACTTAAAATAAAAGGTTACACACTAAACAATTTTATTTTCATAGCCAATGTGGGATTCGAATCCACAGCGATGCATAAGCATACTCTACCGTTGAGTTAATTGGCTTTTATCAACAATTTATATACGAAAGAATTTATCTCACAAAATTCAAAATTATTGACTCGAAAAATTAATAAAAACAACACTAAAATATTTGGATTAATAAAAAAAAATTATATCATCAACTATGATATGTATAACATATACGGAGTACAACTCTAATGTTAATCTCAATTGTTTAAAAATATAAACAACTCACAAATTATTACTGTACCAAACATCAATTTCAGCACTAAAATATGTTTCAAACTAAATTATACTGCATACTGTATAAAATTAAAATCATAGGTTTCAAACTTAAAATCACATGTTTCAAACTAAATTATATTGAATATTGTTTAAAATTAAAATCATAGGTTTCAAACTTAAAAAATATGATTCTAAACGTAAAATCACAGGTATAATTGACATCATAGGTTCTCAATTATAATCAAAAGTTTTCAACTTTTTCAAAATAAATTATACTGCATACTCTGTAAAATTAAAATCATAGGTTTCAAACTTAAAAAACTTGATTGTAAACTTAAAATCACAGGTAAAACGACATCATAGGTTCTTCGTCGTAATCAAAAGTTTTCAACTTAAAATGATATGTTGTTAAATTAAATTCATACCATGAACTAATGATCAACAAAAACTCGCAAATTATAATTGATTATTATAGAACATAGTCAAATTATCACTAAAAACCTCTACACAAAATTCAAAATAAAATAATTTCAAAGTTAACCACTTTATTAATGTTTAAGGTGATCAAAAATCTCAAAAAGTAATAATAAATATTTTGGTATAATTTTATTCAATTTGCACAAATTTTGTGTGAGTCAAGTCTCACAATAAGTTATTGTAAGTCAGCCTCATTTATACTCGATTATATAGTTTTTGTATCATTTTGGTGATAATTATTATTATTAATTGTAACTAAATTTTTTTTAGTACCTCTAAAAGTGACTTTAGTAGATTTATTTTTTATTTTTGTACCCTTTTAACTACAATTTGTAGTATAATCTCGCATTGACTAGTCACAGGAAACCTAATGTTCAACTTGTCGTACATGTAGAATCGTCCCACTCTTATACGTATTAGGTACTCCGTAGTACGAGTATATTGGTTTCAATTTGTTTAGCTCTAAATAATAAATCAACCATCATAATCATCATTAATTAAAGCAGGAGTCATTCTAAAGTACGGAACATCAGTGTTTTTGCAAAGTTGAACTGCTCAAGAAAATGGCGGATAAACTCAGTAATCTTCGATCTTTAATGGCTTCTCACTCTCCTCCTCTCCATGCTTTACTTGTTCCTTCTGAAGATTATCACCAGGTTGGTTCTTTTTCATTTCAATTAATTTTCCATCTTTTTTCATCAGTTTAATTCAAATTTTGATTTGATGTGGGTTTTTGAAAAAGTTTCGATTTTTATTTTGTTGTAGAGTGAGTATGTCTCTGATCGTGATAAAAGGCGCCAATTTATTTCTGGGTTTTCTGGAAGTGCTGGTATGTTTTCATCTCTATTTTACATTATTTTTTCATCATTTATATTGTTTTTGATAAGTATAGTATGTTATGTGAATTTTATTGATTATTATAATTATTTTTGCTATGTTTATAATCATATCTTGGTTTTTCGTGATCATTTCATCTTGATTGTAAAATGGTCTCATACGAATTCATCGTAGACGGTTTTAGTGATGTTCAAGTATTTTGATGTGTTTATGGTGTTTTTCACTGCTCTGGTGATCAACAATGTGTAAGTAAGTTGCAGCTTCTTGAGATAAAAATGTTTGTTTTGATAACTTCGACAAAATCCACATTACGTTTGTGCATATACTTGGAGAAGAACATATAATTTTAGTTTTAACCATGTTTGTATTGGGTCAGGGTTGGGTTTTAGGGTTATCAATTTGAATCGGGTGTGGATTTGGAATTATTTTCCATCGAGAAAGTGGTTCGATTTTGGATCACGCTAAACCTAATCCCATTTCATCAAGTCATATGTATTTTGGATGATTTTGTTAATTGCGGAATTTTGGCTTTCTTGCACAACTTCTTCTCACCTGAGCTTCTATTTGTCTCCTAAAGTATGCCTAAGTTCTTTGATAATTAATATTGTGCATATGCTCATCAGATCATGTCGTGACACTATCTTCTGTTACTCATGACAGTTCACGTGTAAGAGTGCTTTAGAAATGAATATAACATCCCCTGATCCCCTCCATTGGATGATGCATTTCCGACTCAATGTGCATCAACTATGTTTCTATCTGAAGTAAATTCTTTCGGAAACACTAAGTCTCCCCGTATTTGATTCAGGCTTGGCTCTCATCACCATGGATGATGCTCGGCTGTGGACGGATGGAAGGTACTTTTTGCAGGCAGAGAAGGAGCTGAGTAATCAATGGAAACTTATGCGTATGGGAGAAGATCCTGCCGTCGAAATCTGGATGTCGGATGTGAGTTTATTTATATATTTGTGCTTTATATTTTAGATAACTTTAGACTTCAAAGTTAAGACTTCAAAACAAAAATAAGACGAAGAGAATGGGTTCTTAATGTCGGAAACAGTAACCATATGTTCGATTGTGGAACTGAAGTTGCTGCTATTCTATTGCGTTTCTATCAGAACCTTCCAGAAGAAGCGGCAGTTGGTGTCGATCCCTGGTGCGTATCAATAGACACTGCACAAAGATGGCTTCATGCATTCGAGAATAAGAGACAAAAATTGGTGCAGACCTCCATAAACCTTGTTGATCAAATATGGAAAGATAGACCAGTAGGCGAAGTGAATCCCGTCAAAGTTCAAACATTGGAATTTGCTGGTCGTTCGGTAGCTGATAAGTTGCAAGATTTGAGGAATAAACTCGCTAAGGAGAAAGCACAGAGCATAGTCGTGACTGCACTTGATGAGGTAGATCTTTCTATTTGCTGGTGTGGGATTGCTTTGTTTGAGCATGGTTTTAAATTTCAGCTTTATATATATAGTATCACCTGAGATGTATTGTTATCAATATTCAAAAGCTGTCGATATGTGATATCATGTGGTGTATTGCATACGTTAAAGATTTGACAAAATTGTGGCGAGTTGACCTAATTATAATATGTATTGGCCGTCAATGGCCGAGGCATAATTTGTATCCGCCAAACTTTTTTCGAAATATCAATAAGACATAAATAAAATTGGTAAATACAATGATTGTACATACATTTTAATGTTAATTAAGAATGTATTAGATGATAGAAAATTAAATATTGACAACACCTTTTAAAATAATAATGTACAACCGTGACCTAGATCGCAACTGCTGAGACAAGTACGTTTCTGGGACATCTTTACCACCACTACCGAGTCTTTAAAACCACGGTTGTCAAGAGTGAAAATTGCTTGTTATATGCATTTGAATGATTCCCATGCCTTTGTGGGAGCTTCATGTAGTAGGATATTGGAATATACATTATAGCGTATGTCTACTCCAGGTTGGAATATACTCTGTACATTATAGTCTTCAATTCTTGCACATATATTTGCAGGTTGCTTGGTTGTATAATGTCCGTGGGAGTGATGTTTCGTATTGTCCAGTTGTTCATGCCTTTGCTGTGGTAACAACAAATACAGCTTTATTCTATGTTGACCAAAGAAAGTTATCATCTGAGGTCAGTATCAACTTTGAAGTTTACGAACCTTACTATGATCCATATTTCTGCTTTTCCTAAGTTTCTCACTTCTATGGTTTGTCTTGTAAATCTTAGAAAATGATACATTTTGTACATAGTCTGTTCACGGCAAGTATGACGACCCCTAGTTTGGTTGTCGGCAAAAATTCGCCATTTTAGTTATCAGACCAAATAACCGAAGCCTATATTTCTAATGGGTATAAATTTTAGCAAAATTTGTGACACCCGAAGAGTATGAAATATCCACGGGAAATAAAAATCTGAAGTATTAGGTGGGCTTATAGTTTTGGAAAAACTGTAAGAAACAACTTCACACCACTTTTCTCTGTTGAAGGACCCCCTTTTGTTTATGTGAAGCGACACTTAATATAACATTCTAGAATATGAAAAAGCTAATGGAGTGGCTATGTAAAACACTCAGTTGAACTCATTTTATCCTTTAAGGAAATGGGAATATCACATAACAAGAAGATGCAACAGAACTGAAATTCTTCTAATAATTTTTAGACTTCTAAATAATGTTTTCCGTTTTCATTGACATAGTTCTTAATTTGTCAACTGTTTCTCTACCTATAAGCTTTATATAAACAATTGTTTCACCTGGCGGCTGGTGCCATCATGTTTTCACAGGTGCATTCGTATATGAAGGAGAACAAAATTGAGTTTCGGGACTATGCTGCAATTAGCGCAGACGTCGACTCGCTGGCATCCAACCAACTCGATTCTTTGTCAGCTACTGCAGACAGTATAAATGGGGGTGTAGGGAATGGGTGTAACCTTGTATGGATGGACCCTGGATCGTGCTGCTTCGCGTTATACTCAAAGCTCAAGCCTGATCAAGTCACTTTACAACAATCTCCATTGGCCCTTTCAAAGGCTTTGAAGGTATTATTTTTGCCTTGTTTCACCCACCTACGTTGATGCTGATACTACTATTATAGTTTAGGACTTACTCTCTTTTCTCCTTTTTTTTTTTGGCTGTTGGATGGGGTAATGTGATTGATGAGCTGGTGAAATTTGTAGCCTGGCTAGCAGGTTTCCAAGTTGAGTCCATAAATTTAGTTAGGACATGTTCTTCTCATCTTAATTTTTCTCAATTTATCAAATACTTCAGAGTACTTTAAAAACTTGCGACTTATAGACAACTTAGGACGAATACAATTGGTTCTGCTAGAAATAACCCGTTAAGACTGCAAAGTGTATTTCCTAACTTCGCTCGGTAATTTCAGAATCCTGTTGAACTTGATGGGCTAAAAAGTGCACATGTCCGAGATGGTGCAGCTGTTGTGCAGTTCCTAGTGTGGCTTGATAAGCAGGTAACTCATCTACATGCATGTGACTTATATCTTTTAAATTTTGCTTACCCATTTTCGCATTTGAATCTTGTACTCCCAAGTCCCAAGTCCATACAAGTGAGGGGAAGAGGATATCAGGGAGTAACTAGTACGGAGTACTTTAAATAACTTCTTGCTTAAAAATCTTAAAAATTATTTGTATGGCGTGAAAAGTGGTGATGTTTTGAAGCTTTTTCTGTCATGTGTTAGGTTCGTGGATTTGAGGCTTATCAGTTATCACCCCTTTTTTGCAGTTTTATTTTGGTATTTCAGAAATAAATAAAAAAATTAAGCCTTTATGTGTCAACAATCTTAAAGATCTGTTAGAAGAACGATGCTGGTTTGCTACCTATATGTATTGAAAAGTTTTAACTGCTTTGTAGCATGAACTCACCCAAAATTTCCGTTCAACACTTACCAAGTACCAATAATGTAGTGCAGGCTCTTTTCTGATAACCTTGAGCGTGCTTTTTTTCTTAATGAATGGTCTTGTCTGCATAGAAGGCGCTTGCTTATGTACGACGCAATGTTTTCCTTCTAACTTTAGTATCTAATAGCCCGCTTCATGCAGATGCAGGAACTTTATGGGGCTTCTGGTTATTTTGCTGAAGCCAAGGCAGAAAAGAAACAACTTTTGTAAGTAACTGATTTTTTCACCAGTATGAGAGCTTTCTTGCAAAAGTAATTGTTTCCTTTTGTATTAGCCTGAGACATCCTCCAGGTATTGAGATGAATTTGATACTTGATGATATTCTGCGTACATGATGTATAACTGTCATCTGAGATTCGTTGTTCTTCTAGCTTTGGGATATATTGCACTCATTTAAATATTCATACTGGATCTTAAAGCCTTCTTCTTTTGGCCTGAAGTGGTAGGTAGTCCTCTCATGTTCAGAGACGGTTCAATTGCAATTTGGAAACAATTTCTTTGTTACTAGCGGAAAAGTTGTGTATTCTCTACTGTTAGTCGATGTTGAATAATAGGCTCTTATGGAGGGATTGGGGGTAATAATGATGACGATGATTTTATAGAAATTGGAAATGTATAAATAATAAACACGCGGTGTTATATACGAATATATTTTAATTTTGTTCAGACGTGAATTTGCAGTTGCACTTATTGATGCCGTGTCATTATGTAAATCCTTATTAGTTTTCGCCACAGATATGTGTTTTGCATCTGATATTCTGATGTACATACTATACTCTATAGTCTATACCTTCCGAGTCCCCAGAGGTGTAGGCGCGTTTGCTATCATCTATACGTTTCTACTTCTTCCTGTTGATTCCGTGTAACTGTAGTTTTCAGCGATCCGAATTACTCCCCGTATATTATTTCTTGCTCATATGGGGATTATGGCAGGGAAGCACAGAAACTGACGGAGGTAACTGTGAGCGACAAGCTTGAAGGTTTTCGCGCATCAAAGGAGGTATAGGGTTTATCTATTCTTAGAACAGATGTGGGTAGTGAACTGTAAATTTGAAGTAACTTCATGGTAGACAGCTATGCACAACGGCATAATAGGGATAACATGTTATAAGCCCTAGGTGTAGTGCCCTCTATTGGCCATTTGTATATGCAGTCTTGTCGTCATCGACGAAACATATATTTATTCATACTTGCAGTTCGTTCTAAACGTTGTAAAACAAAGAAATGTATTATCATGTTAAAATCGGGTTATGCTGATTAATATGCTGCTTGCCATTGCGTCTTCAGCATTTTAGGGGCCTGAGCTTTCCTACAATCTCGTCTGTCGGTTCCAATGCGGCTATTATCCATTATGGTCCAGAGCCTCATTCATGCGCGGAAATGGATCCAGATCGAATGTACCTATTTGATTCAGGAGCTCAGGTGTGTAAATTATGTTGTACAGCACCTCATCTCGTTTTATCATTATTTTGACGCCTCTCATCTGATATCTTTCAAATTCACTTGCTTGGGTGGAATTTTAAGTATCAAGATGGAACGACTGATATAACGAGGACGGTACATTTTGGGCAGCCTTCTGCTCATGAGAAAGCATGCTATACAGGGGTAAGATCCTTTCTTCCTAATCTAATAATTTTGGAACTCAAACGTCTTCATAATTTGCAAGAACATGATGATCGAAATGATATGTACTATTGCCACTTGACGTTTAAAATTAACTAGTAATGTTCACCGGGTGGATAAAGTGGCATGTCACTCTTATTATATAAACTACGATACTTCTCCTTTTCAACGATATGAGTTCATCATTATATTATCCATTTTGTATCATTTTTTCACGTTCAAAAGCCTTCATTAAGTAAAATGCCTCAATAGAAAAGCGGCAATTGCGGTGCTAAATTTTATCAGTCAGACACTGAAGACTCCTTTCATTTTTCTTTTTCTTTTCCTTTTTTTTTTCTTTTTGACTTATAATAGATATTTCCCGATTTTCCTATTGACTGCAGGTTCTTAAGGGTCACATTGCTCTCGGTAATGCCCGGTTTCCAAAAGGAACAAATGGTATTGCAACCTTGGCCTTTGATTCCTTGCTTTTATTGATGTATCGATACAGATATACAAGGATTTACTAATTTATTTTACATTTTCAGGTCATGCTCTCGACATTCTTGCTCGTGTTCCTTTGTGGAAAAATGGGCTTGATTATCGGCATGGTACTGGTCACGGCATAGGTTCTTACCTTAATGTACATGAAGGCAAGTGTCAACTTTTACCTTTTAGTCGGTATTTTTCTGTATTTTGTGATCTCTATTAAGCTGGGCGAGAAGAAAGTTACCATTTTGATGTTTGTCGTTGCCTTAAGCGTTTGTCGAAAGTTCATAAGCGTTTGTCGTTGCCTTTTCTTGTGCAGGCCCACATTTAATTAGTTTCAGACCCCAGGCCCGGAACGTTCCACTGCAGGCCACAATGACTGTGACAGACGGTTAGTATATCTGATTTCCATATTGTAGATGTTTTATCTGTATGATCAACCTACATTGCATCAATTACGCTATCCTTTAGCTCAAGATAATGAAATATTCATTGATTTATTCGTTTTTATTGTCTCCTAGAGCCGGGTTACTACGAGGATGGGAATTTCGGAATACGATTGGAGAACGTGCTTATCATCAAGGACGCAAATACAGAGTTCAATTTTGGTGATAAAGGGTACCTAGAGTTTGAGCACATCACTTGGGTGAGCATTCTTTTCTCGACGTTGTAAATGTCGTGAGAGAGAAGACGTTGCCAAAGATTTTCAATGTGGCACATTTTTACTCGATACTCTTGATATGTCTGCAGGCACCATATCAACACAAGTTGATGGACTTGAAGCTGTTGACGCCGGAAGAAATAAATTGGGTGAACGTGTATCACTCCAAGTGCCGGGAAATTTTGGCACCTTACCTGAATGACACCGAGCTGGCATGGCTGAAAAATGCGACGGAGCCCATTCGTGCGTGAGATGTTGTACTCTCTAACCTGCTTATATTGTCCGAGTTGGTGAGACCTCAACTACATTTCTCGCGAAAATAACTTCACTAGTTTGCCATTTCCGATCATATTTGCCACATTACAGAGGAGTACTTGGTGTACTATGTTCTCTTGAAGTTAATCTTACAGAGTAGTGACGAATGTTCGACCTCTAGGGTTCGTTTGGGTATTCCGCTAGAGGGAAGATGAGAGAGAATGATGATGAGATGTTATTCTTTTCAAATTTATCCTTTGTTTGCGGGTTTTTACTTTCGTTTAGAGTTAGAGAAGCACTTCTATTGCCCTACATTTCTGTTCAATAGAGCTCACTGATCCGGTGAAAATCGCACCCTCGGGTTCCATCTGATTTTTAACATTTAGACAAAGGTATATGTTCGAAAGGAGTTAGGATCTTCTCCATTTTATTTTCTCTTCATTACCCATCCATTACTAGTTAATGGCTAGGATGTAATATGGAGGAAAAATCAATGGTTTAGATTTCACTTATTGGCTTGAAATTGGTCAATGGAAATTTGCCTTTCTTTAGCTAATCTTGGCCCTTCAGTTTTACCCAAATTAAATCATAACCATTGATAGGTAATAGAGAGAAGAAATGAAGAGGAGGAAATGGAGAGGATTTTGACTCGTTGGAAAGGGGTGTTGTGACAAGCTGATCACTAGAACCCCACAAGAAATTGCATAGGAGAGGGTCACCATGAAAGGTTGACCGTTCAAAATGCAAACGGATGATAGGCCTACAAAACTAATCCGATCTTAGAGTCAAATACGACTCAAGCGAACTAACCCGAATATGACCCAATTTAACCTATATCCGATTATGACGCCATTCAAGAGACGAAGACTCAAATAGGATTTAAAGGAAACTAACCTAGTTATGACTCGACTAGACTTGACCCGAATTTAGTTGAAGCTTTTATCGAACTCAGAAAGATCGACGAAATATATTTCGATTAAAATACGTCTAGAATTACATTAAATTTAGTACCTCACATACGTTATGTTGATTCAAAATTGATTAGACTCGACAATGATTCGACCCTAAGTGATTTGACTAGAACTGACTTAATATTGTCTTAAAACCCAAAGTAATTTGACTCATCAAATCTCGACCTAAAGTGCCAAGTAGAATGAAATTGATCCGATTTAAGTTAGGAACTTATGTTTGAGTACGACAGCGACAAAATAAACAAACTTCATATTAACCTTAAACATGTAAAGTTAGCAAAAGGTAGGAACCGTATAAAGTAAGCACGTGAGGTGCGACACATGATCTGAAAGAGACGACCAAACATATTCCAAGTTCCAACTACTTAGTGAATTTGTCTACGCATAAACAAACCACGACTACTTCAAAAGCACGTGAATTTGTTGATCTAGATAAGTAGATTTGGATATGGGTCATTGGGTCGGGTTTATCTTTCAAAAGTTTATTACTCCGTATTGTTTAACATATCACCAATAGTTTATTTATTTTTAAAAATTGAACACATTTAACTCAATTTGGTATCAGAATAAGCGTTAAACTGATTATATTTATTTGGATAAGAAACTTATCTGACACGTTAGACAGCCTGATACAAGCTTTTGGGAAACTCAACAAAGCTAGGGTAACATTTTGGATCTTACACGTACTCTATTAAAATTTTATCACCCAATTGATGTGCCAGAATATGGAACACACAATAACATTGAGTAGAAAAGCTGGCGAAATTTATAGCAAGTCGAATGTCACGTAGTTTATTCGCTGCACATTACGGAGTACATTCTGACATTCTGTGCAGAAGTCGGTCACTGAAGGGTGTTGGTCTCATGTTCGTGACCAGGGTTTAAACTCGTCGACATCAAAACTGTCTTCTCTAATTATGGAGTGGATTAAATGCAGAATGCCAAGTACTAGCAAGGACTTCGACTTTATTTTCATAGCACGCCTTTCCATATGACGGTCAATTTTCAAGAGAGAAATCAAGCATGTTAAGTAGGTGCACTCGGATATTTAATAATCCGATGCAAGATAACAGTCCTAGCCTGTGTGATTTCTCTACTGTACTTGCCGCAGTGCGCTGTCAGATTATCGATTCCTTCCATAAATACGTGTAACTTCTTCCTAATATCGTCCATCACCATCGTTAACGTGTCTACATTTCCTAGCGCGAAATCAGCACTCGTCAATATCGACTCAATCTCAATCTCCAACTTGCTGACCAGAACCCGAATGTTATCCAAGTCCTTCACAGTCATATACGTTCCAAGCTGCATTTCAAAGACCAAATCTCGTTCGTTCTTCAACTGTCGCTCGTACTTCTTCCAAAGCGAGTTAACCCATTTGCCTGCCCCACCAATCGGGGCCGAAGCAGCAGCCGCTAACGCTGACGCCACAGGTGGGGCCGCAATTGCAGCAGCGACAATAGAACAAATCACAACAGCTACAAACGCTGCCCCAAATATTATATTCGACACTTTCCTATACACCTTCACCGACTTTAACTTCTTGTCGAGCTTACGCTTTCGTTTCTGCAGTCTCCCCAACATCTGCACCTGCTGCATATAAACCTTCTGAAACAGCGTAACAAACTCCTGACCAAAGGGCTCTGCAGACTCCTTAAAACTCCTCAACTCACGCAACGTTTTCGCAAACCTCTCACAATCACTCCCAATCTCACCATCCTCAACACCACCACCCATTTCTTCCTCAAAACGCCTCAGCGCAAGCTCGACAATCAGGTGGCGGTCATGAGCCCGTTTAAGGCACTGCTCAAGGGAAGTGAAGAAATCCAATGTCTGCACACTGTACTCAAAATAATCCTCAACTAAAGACAGCAATTCTTTGTTCTTCCAAATATCATTCTTACACTCTAGAATTACTCTAACAGCTTCCTGATTCATGTCCATGAAACAACCAGCAATATGTGTGAGAGAATCAAAGGAGAATGCACCAACCTGCTGATTTAATCCACTGTTTACTGATATTGTACTCATCAATGATGTTGTATGCTGCTGAAGTTTTGAATCAAATATTTTGACATCTGGGTCAAGTTGACATGCTGCTAAATATGAACTCAAATCACTGCTTTTTATCGAATCGGATCCACTTCCGCTTCCGCTACCATTACTACTGCTTGGTAGTGTAGTTGAACTACTTGATCTTTTGCTCAATTTTGACCCCATGCTCAATTTTACAGTAGTTTTTTTTTTGTTATTTTGATGATGAAGTTGGAAACTTTGGTGAAAATGATGAGTTGGGTAATTGTCAGAAATTGTTGTTCAATTCATTTGATAATAAAGATCAAAACTTTAATTTGATTCATAAAACCCATAAAAAAACCCCTAATTTCAGTTTTAGTTTCCTTTTTTGGATTTGACACTAAAGCATGAAAACTTCGATGAAAATGATGAAATGGGTAATTGATAAAAATTTCTGATTTTCGATAATAAAAATTGAAACTTTGATGAAAAATCAAGGTATAAAAACCCTCAATTCAATTGATTTGGGGGGAAATGTTGATGAAATCAAACCCCAATTCCTACATTTAGGTGTTAGGGTAATGAATTCATCACAAAAAAAAATTGAGTAAAGTTAGAAAATGTATGAGAATATTCAAAGGGGTCAAATGTTGATTTGTTGATAATGCAAAGTTGAACTGAGTCAAATTTGTGTGGTGTAAGATTATAACAAATCAAGGTGAAGACATGTTGGAATAAGTTTATTGTGTAGTAGTTGAGTAGTAATTGAGAGGTTTTTAGGATTTTAGTTCATATGATGATCCTTCTTGCTATTCAAGGAAGGTTCCTAGTAAAATTGCCACATTTGACCAAGACCAACTCTTTGCCTAGTAATCGACGTCGTAAGCTAATTTCACGCTTTTAGATGGAAGAGGTATGGTCGGAGTATTCGAGTACTAGTATGAACATCCAAAATTAATCGGGTATAGGCCTCTTTTGTTCGACTGGAAGAGGTATGGTCGGAGTATTCGAGTACTAGTATGAACATCCAAAATTAATCGGGTATAGGCCTCTTTTGTTCGACTGGACTACTATGCACTGAGTTGAATTGAATTGAACTTAAATGAAATCAGAGAAATGAAGACGTAGTGCGTGACTAGGGTGGTTTAATCCCTTTCACACGCGGTTTCTTAGTGAAGTCGAGTCAACTATTTCCCAACTCTCCATGAGTGAGACCAAAAGAAGTAGCATTGATCTTCAGTCATAACAAACTTTGGTGAGATCAGTCACCAACCAAATGTTACAACACTTTCAAACTTACTCTATTCCTCTGTTTACAAATTACAAACCAATAAACCCTACAATCACTATAATCGCGTTTCGCGTAACCAAAACCTATAACTTCGACATGCTACAACAACAGCGACGACAACAACAACAACAACAACAACAACAACAACGGAAACAACTGAAACTTCTTAGTTTTGCCTATAAGCAATGTAATCAGCAAGCGCAATCAACGGCATTGCCTTATCGACATCAAACCCAACCAACTGTTCCTTGGCTTCTTCATTCAACCGCTGGGCATACTCCCTCGATTTCTCGATCCCCATAAGTTTCGGGAACGTCACCTTATCCGCAACCAAATCTTTCCCCGCAGTCTTCCCCAACTCCTCCGACGACTTGGTAACATCCAAAATATCATCTACCACCTGAAACAACAACCCAATTCCCCTCGCAAACCGCCTCAACCGCTCCACCTCATCATCACTCCCACCACCAAGCACCGCCCCAAGAACCACCGCAGCCTCGAGAAGCTTCGCCGTCTTATGAATATGAATAAACTCGAGTTCCTCGATCCCAATCCCGTCAACGCCTTCCAAACGAATATCCACCACCTGCCCCGCGACCAACCCCTCCGCCCCAATCGCCTGCGCCAGCTCACCCACCGCCTTAACCACCCTCCCGGCGTTGACTTTCTCCGCCGGCGTTGACTTCACCAAATGCTCAAACGCAAACGACAGCAGCGAATCCCCCGCTAAAACCGCCACGTTCTCACCGAAAACCTTGTGCGTCGTCGGCTTTCCTCGTCGAAGATCATCATTATCCATACACGGCAAATCATCATGAATCAAACTCATGGTGTGAATCATCTCCACCGCGCACGCCGCCGCCATCGCCGACGTCTCGTCGCCGCCGACGAGCTCGCAGGCGGCGATGCAGAGCATCGGCCGAACCCTTTTTCCGCCGGCCAAAAGCGAATACCGCATCGCTTCGTGGATTTTTTCAGGGTGTTTTACCGGAATTGCGGCGTCTAAAGCGTGATTAACCCGAGTCGCCTTCTCAATCATGTAATTTTTGAAATCGAATTCGGGTTTCGGTTTCGGTTCTGGGATTAAATTCTCTTGCTCCGTAAGAATTCCTGAGATTTTCGACATTTTCCACGACATTGAAAAGTGCGGAAGTGAGTATAATAATATAGGGTTTTTGCCATAAAAATCAATTTTTTTATTATCAATTTTCTTGTAATTAATGTAATTATTAACGAGATTCTTCTTCGAAAAGGGGGAAATTGAAGATGATGATGACCTAGATCTGGGAATTGAACTGCATGATTGAACCCAACTTCCCAAATTCAAACTACTGCTACTCATTTTCTTCACTTATTTTTTTTTTCCCGATTTATCGTCGGAAATTTCAAATAGAACAATCAAAAAGGGGCAAAAAAAAATATGAGATGATGAATTAATTATAAAAACAAACAATGAAATTAGGGTTCATGTTCACAAAAAAAATTGAAAATTGAATTAGGAGGAAATTTAACAAAGTAAGTATTTGAAAAACAATGGTGTTGTGTGAAGTGGATGTTATCAACAAAAAAATGCACCACCCAAAATGAACCAATTTTTGCAATGGATAGATTTTTTTTTTTTTTTTTTTTATTTTTTATTTTTTTATGTTTTACGAGTAATTTTTATTTTTTTTGTCTTTTTTTTTTTTTAAAAAAATTTCTAGGTGATCACACTACACAATACTATAGATCTATGTGTGTGGCAGTATGGGGGGGGTGGTGATGTAAAAATTTCTAGGAGTATGATTTTATGGGATACACTTGTTTGATATAATAAGTAAAGTGATGTGTATGTGTGTGGCAGTATGGTGTGTGATGTGAAAAGTGGAGTGTTTGGTGTGTTTGTTTGGTGGATGAAATGACTATTTTATATGCAAATTGGTTTTATTTTGAGAGGGAAATGTGTATTATAGATCTATGTGTGGTTGTAAAATTTGAGAGGATTGTGATTTTTGTCAATTTTTGAGAAGAAATTGGTAATTTGATGGTAATATGACTTGCCGATAAGTTAAAAATGGGACATGATTATTCTTTGATTTGGGTAGAATAAATAAATATTTTTTTTGTATTTTTAGAGAGAGAAATACGAATAATTCAGATATGAGTTCAAGGGGCTGATTAGAGAAATCATCTCAATAATAATTAGGTGATTATGAGTTTATGTTCAAAATATCATGATATTTTCATTAAAATTCTTCCTATAGTAGCACCTTGACATGTGCCTTAAGAGCACATTTTAGAAAACTCACTCGTGTATTTAACTGTTTTTATTTTATAAGGAAAAAAAATTGATTGTGTTATTATCTAAAAGTGATATCCTAGAATTGATTTGAAAACTCTTAAGATGGACATTTTTTTATTTGATAATGGTCGAAACAAATATTAAAGATGTCAATCCTATTTATACTCATAAGCGGTTGACTTACTAAAATCAAATGGAGCAACAATATGGAGTAGAAGGAGTATAATATCAATCGTATTAAAGGAAATTGAACATTCATTTCCTAAAATGGATAGTATCCATTCCTAATCTAGACCATTAAAAACTTTGACTGATGAGATTAAAAGGATTACTGGTTGGATGCAGTAAAAAGTGGACTGTATAGGATCCCGACACAATAAATTGGAGACCCCGTTAAAAGTAAATTAGGTGACACTATGATGTGGAGAGAGTATATTTATTCCATCACTATATCATTATCCATTATTTGTAAGTGTGACCATTAACTCAAACTGAATTTACATTGTATAGAGAAAATGAAGAGAAAAAATAGAAATGATTCAATCGTCTCATACTCACCTAGTCACCTACACTTTAGACCATCCCCATTGGTATAATGGGAAGTGATCATGACCACCAAAAAGCAAATAAAAAAACGATAAATGAAATTATTTATTATAAGTGATTGTGAACACTAGTCATGACATGAACACTAGTCACAACCATGTTCACTTTACATATTTGCATTCCATTGGCTATGTAGTTTTACTTTATTTTTTTTCTAATATGCATAAATGGTGGTCATGATGATTACTAATGGGGGAGAAAATTAATTAAAGTAGATCACAAACACTAACATGAATAAAAGTGTATTATTTTAATTGATGATCACTTTGAAAGTGATCATCTAATGTGGATGGTCTTATATAGGCTTATACCAAATTTATTTGGACCAAATACGTTCTCGTATATTGTAATGATACCAAACTTAAATTTATTTGGACCTACCACGCTCTCGGATATAGGGTTATATCAAACTTATTTGGGGTCATGTTAAGAATTTTTAAAATGGTTTTTTGTTAGATAGTACTCCGTACCTTTTATTTAGGGTCATTTGTGAGATAGTACCTTTTATTTTAGTTTTTGTTATCTAGTATCTTTTATTTTTCAATTTTGTGAAATGGTACCAAATTATGAATTCCGGTGAAAAAAGTCAATTTTCCGAGGAAAAAAGTCAATTTTCCGGTGAGAATTCTTGTTTGGCACTTAAACCTAATAAATTTTGCCACTATTTGTTAAAATCTACATAATTTTAATTCTAATTTCCCAAAAACATAACCCACCTAAAATTGTTCCCTCTAAATTCACTCTTCACCCCCAAAATTAAATATTTTCCTTCAACTTTTTCTACCCTAAAATTAAAGTTGTCAAGTAAAAGTAGTCATTGAAAAGGTCTTAAATGAGGATGACGAAAAGAAGTTTAAGAAAGTAATGAAAGAGTTAATTGATGTTGGCTAATTTGGAAGACTTTAATTGAAAGATGGTGAAAGAGGTTAAATTAAAGAAGAAGAAGAAGAAGAAGAAGAAGAAGAAGAAGAAGAATAACAAGAACAAGAACAAGAAGAAGAATAACAAATGTCAAATTAGGTTAGTTTAATGATAATTATGGAATTGATGGAAAATTTTAACAAATTAAGTTTATGTTAACAAAATAAACTAATTGAAGGTATGCTTTAACAAATAAAAAGAACAAAATGAAGAAAATTAAAGGTCAACAACCGGAAAGTTGACTTTACTTACCGGGTTCCGTTATTTGGTACTTTTTAACAAAATCGAATAATAAAAGGTACTAGAAAAAATAAAAATAAATAAAAGGTACTATCTCACAAATGACCCTAAATAAAAGGTATTATCTGACAAAAAACCATTTTTAAAACGATAATAACGAATTCTTATTTTGATAAAAAAAATTAATATATTGAATGACAATAATGAAACTGTTTTTTACTATCCTTAATCCTTAATCCTTAACTCTATAAAAGCCAAAGAAAAAACAACTATTCCTAAGAACAGGTGTTCTGCCAACCAAAGCCCTTCATATAGTTACATCTAATTACTTCTCAACTTCTATTTACTTCCCTGTTGCCATTTTCCTCCTGCTACACGTTTTCTACCATCCTTTTCCCACTTGATTCCCTCATCCATCATCACTTCCATATTCTTCCTTTTTGTTTTTAATCACAAATTCGATGCTACAATAATATATTTTCAATTAAATTAGTATGTTGTTTTCAGTGGGTTTTGATTTTAATCAAATTTTGCGATATAAGATCTTTTATTAGTGGATGTAAAATTAACCCGCATTGGTTGTGTGGTGTCTTCGATGGCGGTGCCGAAGGAGCTAGCTTAAATCATGATTGATCGATCAAGTTACCTACAAAAGTTTTGAATATCTTTTCTCTGAATGTGCCAGTAATCTCAAATATTCTACTTGGATTTTGGTAGTTATTGTTTGCTTAACATTTCTTTGTGATGCAACTTCGAAGTTATACATGTTAGTGATGATTTCGTTTTTTTTATAAATCGATTTATGGACGCCTTCACCTGTTGGGGCGCTCTGGAAAATGTGGCTTAGGTAAGTTGACTATGCTTCTAGGTTGCCGCCTGAGAGACGTCCATCTTATAGGGATGATTATCGCTTTTCGTTCGTTTGCTTTCGATATTGGCATTCAAGTAAGGCAATCGGATGTGGAATGTATGGATCGGATGTTGGTATGTGGAATGTTATGGATGGATGTTAATAATGTTGGAGCAATGCTTCGATGCTTTCGGAGGGGACTCGTTGATTTGAGTAATCACAATGGCCATGAATTTGGTTGTGACCGAGAGTATGAGCAATGATGTAACCCTTAAGGAAATATGTTTACCCGAGCTCGATCTTTAAAGATTAAATGTCATGCTAAACGGTATAACATACGGGGGATGCTTCACATTTTTTAAAAAAAAAAAGAGAGAAAAAATTTGAAAAAAAAAAAAGAAAACAAAAGAAAAAGAATGTGGAAAGTAGAAAGGTGGAACGGAAAGTGCGTGGATGTTTGGTTGGCCTTGCTTGAATTAAAAATATCGTAAGTTTAATTTTTGCGAAAGCGTGAGAAATGAGTAGTATAACGTCGGTGTGAATGGTTGAGACTTGTGCTCTATTTTTAGTGAAATAGACTATGGTCGCAAGTTTATGTGTATATGTCATCAACTTTGAAATACTAACGTGATAAATTTGTACCACTTTGATTTTCTACGACGCTTTTTCGCTCGAGGACGAGCAAAAGTCTAGCATGGGGGAGTTTTTTTTTTTTTTTTTTTTTTTTGGTAACGTGGGGAACCCGCATGCATTACGCCGGGCAAGACAGGTAAACCCCCCGAGCGTGCATGATAGCCTGCAAACCATACACGCCAGGTAAGCCACCCTTTTTACCAGGGCGACAGGCTCGTAATCTATTAGGCATAGCCTCAGGTTCTAAACTCCCCACAAGATTGCTCTTGGAGGGAATCGAACCTGTGACCCATGGGAATTTCACCCATGTTTTAACCACTAGACCACACCCTTGTGGGTTTTGTTAACACCGTATTTTGACATTATTTTTATATGTGACTTCCCCCGATTTATTATATACTAGTTGTAAGCCCGTGCGATGCACGGGTTTTAAAAATGAGAAAATAAAAGAAAAAAAAATATGAAAATCAAACGTTTTTTACAATATTTTTTTTTTAAAATTATACAAATCATTTTTATATGAAAAGAAGGGTTGCTTTTACATAGGAGAAATTTGTAAGATGATTTACTCTCTCTGATTCAGTCATCTATTTATCTTTTGATTTTAGGAGGGAGTATAATTTTGTCATTTTTTCTATGGAAAACTAAAATGTTAGACAATTATCATTCAAAATCATTTAGATGGAATAGACTTCCTTAAAAATCAATGATCACTTTGAATCAAACTATTTTAATACATAAATGAAAACGTTAATTAACGTCTAATCTATAAATAGAAAGATAAACAAATGACTGCAATAGAAGGAGTATACTTTTAAAAAAAAAAAATTAATATCTCATGCATCTTCTTGTTTTTTCCCTTAATCTATAAATAAAAAAGGTAATATTTTTATAAGGGACAACTTTTAGATAATGTGCCCTAATAGCACATGATAAACCAATTATAAGAATAATTTTTAAGAATTTTAGAATGATACTTAATATATTTGCATATTTTACTATATACGAAAATAAACCTTGAAAATTATTTCTTTTTTCTAGCTCATATTTATAGCATATGTCGTCCTTGGGGCACATTTTAAATGACTTGTTTAAGATTAATCTTCTTTTACGGAGTATTATTACATTTTATAGGACCCCATATAAAAAAAATGTGGGTAAATTTATTGTTTTATTTATTGCATTACTATTATTATTGATTTTGACTATCTTTTATTTCACTTTAATATATATTTTAGGGATTTAGTTCCAATGAATTTAAACATTGGTGAAGTTTACCCAATGTGAAATTAAGATATTACACAAATATAATTTTTTTACCTAATAATAGTTAAATTTTGCCAATTTCAACTTAGTGGAATCCAACTTGTAAAGCTATGGTATATTGATATAAATCACATAATTCCATCTATAGAGTATTTTGAAACTGTTGGACCTGGTTAACTATATTTTATCCTTCAAGACTATGCATTATCTTTTACTAATGCTTAGCGAACATACTAAAATAAGAAAAATAGTTAAACTTAGGATTAGAGATAATTTTATATGTAACACTATCTAAACCTACGTTCATAATTTATAATACTACTAATACTAATATAGGTTTGGATCGATTACCTAATCTTAATTTTTTATCTAATAATCATCTTATATATTAGTTGACCAAATAACTTTATCATAACATATATGAGTTATAATATATACTAAACTAATAGACGTCTTAACTTTTAAACTTATTATAAAAAGAGTAATTGTATATTTTTTATATAAAATAAATCCAATCACTACTACTGTAATCATATTTTAACTTTTAAAATTATTTGAAATAGTGTAATCTATGTTTTTTGAATAAAATAAATTTATATTTATATTTATATTATTGTTACTCCATTAATTATATATATTTAAATTTTAAAGTTAATAAAAGAGTTATTTTTGCTTCAAGTCCCATAAATCACTACCCAATATTTATAGTTGCAAATAAACATTTTATCATAGAGTTAAAATTCAACAAAGTAATCCTACCTCGATAATAATTGCAAAAGTTGTCAAGTATAACCACAATAATAACACTACGATTACTACGGAGTTGATAGCATGCAATCAATAAATAGATATATATTTACATTCAAAGCTATTTTTGTTCATTAAAAGAATCCATAGAATTTCAAAATACTACGGAGTACAAATTTGGCCTTAGGAAATCAATATGCGGGGTAGGAGATTTGATGGTAACAAAGTACGTATTAGTCTATATTATATATTTATTGAAATTCTTCATTAACATATAACTCCATATAGTCATTCAATTACAAAACTCTCAAAAAATTTGAAATTTATTCTTGGTATTCAGGATAGTCGGTTTCTCTTTTTCTCTTTGGAATCTAATATTATCCTCTTGTTTAACCTGAAAATATAAAAGGATGAATACAATGTATTGTTGAAAGTTTAGGGGAAAAAAAGTTCAAAACATAATAATAAATGCCTAAAAATTAAATAAGACCGGGTAATGATAGAAAACAAAAAATACTTACCTTGACATCAGTTAAGTTCCAATTGTGCACTAAACATAGAACGTTAGCCTATACAAATTTAATAAAATCAATAATAAAAAGAAAGTGAAAGATAATGCAAAAAAATAAATTGCACATAATTAGCTTTTCATGGCAATCCCTTATGGCTCGAACAAAACGAAATTTAATATTACCGTCATTTGGTCTTTAAGTCGAGATGATGGTAAAGGATAATAAATTTTCCAAAGACCTATTAACACAAAAAAATTATTAGTAAGACACATAAACAAAGCAATAGATATAATAATGCACCCTTGATTATTGATTAGTGTCGTATTCCGTTTGCTCCTACCAATATCAACATCACAAAAGTCCTATGTTAAATTGTTAACATTTGCATAAGGTAAACAAACTAATCACATAATATAAAGTAATCACAACTATGCAAACAAAATTAATCTAAGGGGTCATAATTAGCTACTGCAACTCGATTGTATCACATGTATCATATATAATTTAAGCGTAATGAATTTACCTCATTTAGTGAGGACAAAGTCCAAACCTTTGAAGCCTTTTTTCATCCGCAAATTAATTACTTATGCCCCTGCAAAATAAGATCAAAACCAATTAGATCTTGATAAGTTGATATTACTAAAAAAATATACATTTAAAAATAATGCATGCTCAACGTCATAATAATGAGAAAAAACTTGCTTTACAAACACTATTGATTGTCATGGACAAAAACGGGTTTAAATAGGTGTATTTATTAGTATTTCAATTGTGTTCAAATAGTTTAATTATCATAAATATTTCAAATTAAATTAATCTTGAATTATCCTATTAAAATATATAATATAATTTTATAATTCTCTCTTAAAATTAATCTCCTAACATTAGTGTTTTGTAAAAGTTGGACTCTCTCACGTCGCTCGAAAAAACCTCCAATTATATAGAAACTATTGTAGCTCACCTTTCCATCTCAGATTTTCAAGCTACTTTGATTTTAAGCTACAAACCGGTCTAATGGTAAGCTACAACCTTTGTAGCTTGTGTGGATATATTTTAGGGTTAATTGAATATAACCCCCCTTTATAACATTTTTTTTTCAAAATAACCCCCTTATATGTTATTTTTATGACATAACCCTCTTTTAAGACACTTTTCTTTCTAAATCACCCCCAACTATTTTATACATTATTAGGGCATCTCCAATGGTGAGCTACAAACTATTGTAGCTCACCTTTCCATCTCAGATTTTCAAGCTACTTTGATTTTAAGCTACAAACCGGTCTAATGGTAAGCTACAACCTTTGTAGCTTGTATGGATATATTTTAGGGTTAATTGAATATAACCCCCCTTTATAACATTTTTTTTTTTCAAAATAACCCCCTTATATGTTATTTTTATGACATAACCCCCTTTTAAGACATTTTTTTTTCTAAATCACCCCCAACGTCGAATTTTTTTACTTAAAAATCGCAATTAAAGACATTATATGGTATGTCATTTTCAAGCTACAACCACCAATGTCTAAAATATGTCGACACCCCTTGAGAAATCTTTGTTTAAGGGTGTGAATATACCATTTTTAAGTAGCATATTTCGATTTTTGGGGTGATTTAGAAACAAAAATGTCTTAAAAGGGATTATGTTATAAAAATAACATATAAAGGGGTTATTTTGAAAAAAAGTACTCCGTATTATAAAAGGGAGTTATATTCAATTAACCCTATATTTTAATATAATTTTCACTATTTTTTATTTTTTTTATTTAATTTTTTTTTTCAAGCTTGTAGCTTGAGAAAGCAGGTACTGCTTTCAAGCTACAAGTCTTATTTTCTCTCTAATGGTTGTACTGTAGCTTGAGAATTCTTTTTATTTGCAAGCAGGTCCTTAAATAGCACCATTGGAGATGCTCTTAGGATCCTAGTGAAACAATTGAATAAAATAAAAAGAACATTAAATGAACAAATTTTCATGAATTTAGATTATAATATACTTTAGGTTGTATCCTTGTAATAGAAGTTCATGGGTTCTTACCCGTGGTCTTGTTCAATTGAACCAATTACCACTCATAAATTTTGCTTTGGAGCTCATAAAATCCTCAAATAAAAAAAATTATAATTTTCAAGGGGAATAAAATAACATTTAAAGGGTATAAAATTATCATTTGGTACCAAGTTATATAGTACGGAGTACAATTTAATACATTGTCGCATTCAGTTTAGTTTTTGGCAGTGTAATTGTGTATTCATATTCTAGATGTACATATTCTGTAGTTTAATTACACATATTTATTCTCCTATTTGGAAAAAAAAAATTTAATGTTAAAACTCATATATGTATTGAACTTACATTTGTCGCAAATCAAATGTACGATATTAGAAAAAAAAATGACCAACTCTTAAGAAAAAGGACCAACTATTATATGAATATAAATATTTTATTTCATAAATATGTTTATTTCGTTAGTCATTTTGCTTAGTAATTATGTAACCATAATGTTTTAATACATTAATTATATTTTGTGAATATCTACGCTTTATTTAGTGAATATATTATTAAATATATAATTACATCAATTTTATTTTTTCATTGTACATAAAATTTAAATTTTTAAGTTTAATATAAAAGAGTATTTTTAAAATTCTCTGAATATAACTACACAACGTATTGAATACGCAAGTTAATTTTTTGAATACGTGATTAATTTTTATCGGTATATGAGCTAAAAAAATAAATTAAATTACGATGAACTCAAAAGTATATCAAATTTGATCTCTATTTAAATAGATCGAAAAATTATAAATAATGTTATATTTCTTTTGTAATTTTATTTTATTAGATTTTGATTAAAATCATTTTAAATTTTGTACTATATATATATAATAAAAGTAAAAAAAAAAATTGACAATCAGGCGACAGTATGCTGAAATATATATGTTAATGACTTCTGCATTAGTTTCCTATTTTAAATGCCATTTATTAGACTAATTAATAGGGAGAGATGCATAAACATATGTTTTATTTAGGAAATAATTTATTTTACGTGGATTATTATTCTTTGGTAAACATTGTGCTCTTAGGCGGGAAAAATATTTTTGAGGAGGAATCTGGTGCTGACACGTGGCATAGTGGTTCTTGCTTTATAGTATTATATAGATAGATTATGGATTTCAATTAACAGTAAGTTTTCTCTTCTTCTTCCTCTTATCTAATTTTGATCATGTTTGTTTACTGCATCGTTCTTCTTATTAATTTAATTTCAGAGTAGTTTTGTATTAGGGTTTGGTTGAACCGTAGTATGAATTAATTAGCGTGATGACTCTGAATTGTTGAATTGTTTTGTTTAGGTTTGATTAGGGTTGTGCTTTAATTGATTAGTCTTATTGTTGTGATTTGACATTATTGGTTCTTGGTTGAGATTATGCACGAGAGTCGAGTCTTGATCCTTGTGAGTCGTAGTGTTAATCATAATTAATTTTACTAATTTTACTCAATATAAGTTACTACGACAGTAGAGCTTGTATTTAGAGAACCCTAATTAAGATTCGACCTTTCCCATGAGAATAGGTGAAAGTTAGAGTCGGGACAGTTTAATGTTGTTTCGTAATGCATCTATCGTGTTATCTGAGTCATGAGAATAGGATTTATAACATATTAGGTAGGCTTTTTATATCTCGAGAGGGAATATTAGGTATAGACTTTGATTCTATGAGTCGAGGTAGAACATTAGTCCCACCTCAGTAGTCAATTTAACAATTCGTTAACGAGTCATTGCGTTGATTAATTCGTATTGGTTATGATACCGACACCCTAATATTTCGCATCTTTACTAGTTTATTTTTATTATCCTGTTTCGTAGCTTAGTTTAGTAGTTTAGACAAACACAATTATTGATCCGCGTAGATAACTCATGATTCGAGACTAACTAGTGACTAGTTTATAGACCTCCCTGTGATCGACCCGTATGCTACGACAACGTACGTTTGCGGTATAAATTTAAAGCTCATCAATACGGGAAAGCCCCACAGAAAACCCCAAAAATCCATTGATCCGTTAAAATTATAAACGGAGTACTTACGAAACCAAAAGTAAAAATAAGGCTTTAAATAGCAAAATCAAAAACAAACAAAAAAACAGCAGACCATTTACATGGCCAAACCTCTTAAACCAAAATTCACAATCAAAACCCGACTAAAAGGAGAGGGTGTTTACAGACTTGAGCGAAAGGTACCCAATCTCGAATAAAATAGAAAAATAAGTGTAATTGTTCTGAGATCGGCGTGAAGCCTGCCGAATCCGAGTTTGCTGCTCCTACCATTACCAAACTAACGATTAGGAATGTTCTCGCGTATTTATCTCCCTGCGCAAAAAGCTTTTTTTCCCCTCTTACTAAGACTACAGAATGTTCTTGTAAATTATGGCCAATACCGGGTACCGATCTCATCCACTTGAAAATTAGTATCAAAGTTGCTAATTCGACTTGATAGTACCATAAACAAAATCCATTAACATATACTCCACATGTATGTGCTCCACATAAACAAAGTCAACCATATACTCCACAAAAATATACAGCCATTAAACATCATCATCATCAAAATATAAAACAACAGCAACAACAATACATGGCTAAGAATTTCAGCCAAAATTGCGGACCAAAATCCAACCTCAAAACACACCCAAAAATCCGACAAAACCAACCACCATACACGGCCAAAACACCAACCAAACTCGACCAAAAATTTCTTGGTCAGACCCGAGCCAAAAACTCAACCAAAACGACCCCCAAAACGAGCCAAAAAATGACCCAAAATCAAAAACCGAGTCCGATAATCATGGATAAGCTTCTAATCATAACAAGTCTCTGATACCACATGTAAACTAGGTTCAATCGATAATAACTTAGTTAAGAACGATACAAACTTAATTCGTTCACATGACTTTCGATTAATAACAAATCACATGGAGAATTACGTACCTTGGTCCGACATGGTTGTGAGTAGTGAAACGGCGGCGAAAATCCGGCGGTGGTGGTCGGCGCAGGTGGCGGCAGCCGGCAGACGAGACGGCAATGGCAGTGTACGGTGGAGTGAGGGTGAAGCTTTTGGTTTCTCCTCTCTCTCCCTTAAACCCTTAATTTGTGTTTCCTTAATTGTATAATACTAATGAGGTTTAGCATATATTAATAAGGGCGAGAGGAGGACCGAGCTTTTTAACCTAATTAATTTAATCGATCCGTCAACAATTAAATTAATCTTACTCCCATCGAAAAGTTCTCAACTATTATATTTAGCTAATTACCGCAATTAACTAAGATTAACTATAGGTCCAAATAACGTAATAATAATTAAATACAATACCGTATAAAATTATTCTTACACTCACTACCAGGGTTTTAAATATCGGTATCGGTCGCGATCGCGGTTGCGGTGTCACGGTATCGGTCCTGAACCGCTTGTCTCGGACTATGACTCGCTCGTCGCGGTTGATTTTTGTTTTAGAAGCTTTTTTAGCGATATTTATATATAAACATATTTATGATGTTATATTAGGTCTAAATATGTACGAAATAATGTTTTTAAGAGTGTAATGAAAATATCGGTCCGTATAATATATGTGTTTAGGCGTTCAAATGGTAATAGTATATAAATTGGAGTAGTTGACATCTTTATAAATTGGCCTCAAATTATATAATGTAAAATTAAGTAATAAATAAAAAATAAAAAATTTGATAATTTGACGTAGTAATAATTTTGATAATTTTACAGAGTAATAATTTTGTTTGATTGATTTGATAATTTTACGGAGTATTCCGTAATAACTATGGAATAATATAAGCAACAAATAAACAAAATATGAGGAAGTAAGAAATACGGAGTACTACTTAATTGTTTTGATGAGACCCCCAAAGAATTCAAACCAGGGTTTTATAATCTCTTTTAATAAAGTTTGATTTTTTTTGTTATCATGATTTATGTGTATGTGTATGTGAGTATGTGTATGTGTATGTGTATGTGTATGTGTATGTGTATGTGGTCTTCATTATGCCTATATCTTCTTCATACTATTCCACGTAATGTTATTATTAGAATTTTTGGACTTTTATAACATGCATTAAATAGATACGAGTATATGTTATGGAGTATAAATTTTAAAGAAATTTAAAATTAAAATAAGTTTTAGAACTTTAATATATAAAGCCACAAGTAAAATATTTATTATTTAATTGAAATCTTGTAAAAAGAATGTTTGAACAATTTTATTTTAGACTCCCTATTAAGTAATAAATTTAGGTTCTGTCTAGAAAAGTCATTATTAAATAGATACGAGTAAATGTCATGAAATAATGACTGAAATTTATAACATGCATTAAATAGATACGTTAAATAGATATCTAAGAAATTGTCTTCTGGCATATTCTTTATTTTTGCGAGTGGACATGCTAAAAACTTACACTGAATTGTGTCATGAGAAAATGTTAGTTGGGTGTCGATGTTTTTTAATTACTAAATAACCGACAAATAATCATCAACGTCTAAAAACGATTACAATGTCATAGTTTTGTAATCCTTAGCTCAAAGTCAATTATTCAAATTGACTAGGGTTATAGGCGCAATTTTGGATAAAAATATCCTTCGCTTGAAATTTATACAAAATATATTGTATTTACAATCGATCTAATATTATTTTAATTTTCCCAGACTTTAAGTAATTCTACTCTTTATTAGTCTAAATCATTATGAGATGCAAATTTGAGGTACCGTTCAGAAATGGGGAGTATTTTCCTTTTGTTAATAATTTAATGAATAATTTTTATTTTTATTTTATATTGAAAGATCGACAATGAATACGCAGTAAACGGTTAGATCATAACAAAAGAATTCACAATTCAAGTTAATATAACGCTCTTTTAGACGTCGACCCAAGTTATGGTGGGGTTGTCATTTATCATGAATTAGGTATGTGAATATGATATTATGTTGGGTATTCTTAAATGATAACGTAGGGTAAACCTAATCACTCTTACGCTAACCACCGACCACGCAATGTGTTCTCATCTTAAGTATCGAGACCACTACGGTCGATATCACCATATGTACACCTAAATCGGAAAGTGGTTTAGTAATATTTAGTGCGTATTTTGTAATCTAGATAGAAAGTGTACACGTATATAACCCTATCTAATTAATATATTAATGAATAAATTAAAGAGAGATATTCAATTCATTAATTGAATTTCATGCGATTATTGGTACGACTTTATTTTGCTACATGCCATTATTTTGAACTACCTCTCGTTTTGGTAAATTGTTTACACTTTGATTTTTTTTTTTTTTTTTGAGATTTGAGAGAAATGTAACAATTGACAGAGGGAGTATAAAATATTAAAAAAGCTGATATTAAATGATCTGTCATCCGACTGGTCTTCTTATCTTTTAAACACAGGAAATTTATTTTATATTTTCGATTTTACTGCTATACATGATGATACGAGCTTAATTATGTGCAAAGATATTCTAGTAAAGTTGCAAATATGTTGGCAAATCAAACTTTTAGAGCACGAGAAGCATAACGTGAAATATGGTATTTGATTGAATGAAAGCTATCTTTCATTTGTAGTTTGATAGCTATTTACTTTGTCACTTATGAGCATCACAAGAACCATATATTCATACGTACCAAGTCTATACATAATTTATAATTACATCGTTGCATGCTAGCTAATTACATCGCAAGTAGCTCTCACATGATCAAATAATTAATTAATTGTATTCTGTCAGTTTTATTTAATTGTTTATAATTTTCGTATTTTGAGAATAAGTAAATGTATGATTTTGGGTCCTTTTGAAATGGTCCGTTAGAACTGGCCGACTCGGCCGAGTTTTTGAACCCTGCTCACTACTCCGTAATATCTAGCAATGTTTTTAATCTGCCTTTATGTTGTAGGATGATGATGCGCCTCCAAGATACAGTGGTCCTGGTCATGGTGTTCGTCAGTCAAGGACACGTTCACGGTTCACTCTATGATTTGCCTGGAAATACCTCGTAGTATGGGGACACATATAGTGATTAATCTTAAGAATTGTGCTGAAAAAATTAGAAACATGTCTGAATGAAGGCTTCTCTGATCTATTCTGCGTGTCAATTTCGTTTGTTAACTTTGATTAAAAGGTGTCTGATATTGAAATTGGAGGCTGATTTGAAGAAGAGAATCAAGAAATTGAAGGGATATCATGATCAAATCAAGACATACATGGATTCAATCCAGCGAAATTAAGGATAAAAAAGGTAACTCTGATTCCTTCATTGTATGGATTGCACGTTTCATAATTGTTCTAATTAGTTTTGCTAGATATGATAGCTTTATGGTTCGTGGTGTACGTTTAGTTTATGCTCGATCAAAGCTTGGTATGTTAAAAGTAGTACTTGATGTTGGAAAATGTTACCCTCTACTTTGGTTATATATTATTGGGATTCAACCTGAGCTCAAAATATATGGAATTTAGAAGGTGAAGATGCAGAGGGAGGCTAGGCTGATAGGGCCTAGGAGAAAGTTTGACGATAAGATGAGATTTCGATGTTATAGAGCTTGCAACTGATGTTTTTTAAGTAAAAAGAGAGCAAGAATTTCAAATAGATCAAATTAAAATAACGTCGGAAATTCGCCTTTGTTAAGGTAGATTTCTAGACTATTAATAGGTTGTGTCTTCATATCATGTTCTTCGTTGTTAAATGTTTGGAATTTCAATTTGGTCAGATTTAATTTAGGTCGAAAATTCGCCTTTGTCTACAAAATTGGCATCAAATGTTTGGCATTTAAAAGGCCGTGTCTTTACTCTTTAGATTTCTTCGTTGTTAAAGACTTCTTCGTTAAAAGGTCGTGTCTTGGGAAGGGGCTAAATGCCAAACATTTGATTATGAGGTATCTGATACCTCATAATCCGTGTATTGGGAAGGGGCTACAGCTCGAACTATTGCGAGGTGTGCATCCGATACCTCATAATCAGGTAGTTCCGATAGTCGTAACTCGTAGTTATCATAATCCGTGTATTGGGAAGGGGCTACAGCTCGAACTATTGCGAGGTGTGCATCCGATACCTCATAATCAGGTAGTTCCGATAGTCGTAACTCGTAACTACTACAAGACTAGCTGCAGGGTGATCGGTGAACTCATGTTGTTTGGTGATATTTGTACGACCAATGTGTTTGTACGGAATATTCGAATGATTGTGCTTGTGGACAAAAGTATTGTCAAGAAAATGCATCCTATGTGGTGAAAAATCACCTACACAAGGTTAGCCTAAGAAATGATTCTAAGTTTTTGATCGAGTAAACACTATCCCAACATCGAATTAAACCAATAAGACAACCTCAAGATTGGGAGGCATACAAGCATCGCAAATTCCAACAACTAGTTAAAAAAAAAACTAATTTAGAAAAATCGATAGAGAATTACAACAACAAAATTAGAATACACTTCGGCTCTACTCCATAATACTTACAAACTTACGAATTTATGGTCCATAATGAGTGATTCTAAAAGTTCAGTACCAAACTACCAATATTTCAAATTGGTAGTACAATCACATCACATCACACCACATTTCATTATCAAAAGATAATTCACAAACCTGCAATTGCTGAATTACGAATGTATTACGAATTACGGTATAACAACAACAATTATCGAGTGGACACGAAGCTGACAAAACTCTTTCAGACTATCTATTACTCGTAATTTTTGATAAGGGCATATCAAGTCCCTCCATTTAAATGGCTAGTACAAAATCCCAAAATACATACGCCTGTGTTTCATTACGAGTATTTGGCTATTACATTGTTAGCGTACATTAATCAAACTCTAATCGAATCTTTGTAATGGACCACAGAACCACGCGGCTAAACGTCTGAGAGATTAAGATGCCACTGTAAAGGGAACCCGATCGAGAATCACATAAGCAGCAAACCTTGTTTTCACCTTGAAATCGCACTGTCTTGAGACGGTATCTACTTGTGATACAAGTAAACAATACTGAAGATGAAAAAAGCAGCCATCTGCAAAGATTCGAAAACGTGGATTAGAGAGACAGCAACGTTATTACACACATGGATTATCCCAAAAAAAAAAAAGAGGTATATCATTTATATGAGTGGTAATGGAAGGATACCGTTGTAAAAGAAGCGCCATAGTAAGGGAAGGCCACTGGTATAAATCTTTCATACTCGTCGTGCCTGTACGGCCTCACGGGAATCTGAAAACGGGTTGTTTTTTAATTAGCCAGCCAGTCAGAGCGACGCCAGTTTAATTAGAAACAGGAGGCATTTCAGATAGAATAGATTACAGTATCACCTGTTTCGCTAGAGACAAGCTTGTATAACCAAGACTCTGATACTCGATCTTGAACTGGAAAACCCCGTAGACATCTGGTACTTTGAACGATGTATGATATAGGCCCTGCAAAGCACAGGCAAATCGATGAACCTTAATTCTATTGAACAGTCTCACAAATTTAACATGACAAGTCACATTTGAACCGCGTCATATCCTAAAAGGCTTTGTTTGGAAGACGGGATTTACAGGGAAGATTACCTCTGAAAGTTATACGGAGTACTACGCATAAAAAAGGGGGAAAAAAAAGGATAAGATTACCTTCTTGTCATTTGAAAGTGTCTTCAACACATAGGGGCTCATCATGTAGAACTGCAACTGTAAATCGTCAGCCACATATGGCTCCCAGCTAGACCCAGACCACTCGTAAACCTCGACCGAGTACTCCTGTAACAAAGTTGTCGTTGTGAGGCATAACGTATGCTTTCACATGCTGCCATAACTGGAATAGAAATGCATGTTGGTGAAGTCATTACCAGATCGTCGTTGATACGATAAATAGAAGGTTCGTTTGTTTCCCCAACTTTATGATGCTTGACATTGAGAGCCTGGTGAAGCAACACTATAGTGTCAATTGCAAAGCAAAGGATATACAAAATTCTAAGCCACCGAATAACAACAGTACACGATTGAAAAATGCACAACAAACCTTGAGGTGACCCCTCTCATGGAAAATCCATTTGCTCAACTCTGTCACAAACTGCTCATTACCAGATTTTTCGTACCTGAACAATGAGAACTCAACATTTTAACTTGCTTGAAGCTAAATTATCTAACTTCCACGACGATCATAAGAATCTAGTCGACAAGAATGTTGACACAGATGACAATATGACATTCAAAAGATGAACAGAGATGCAATCTAGAAGACAGTCCACTATGTAAGATACACAATCGTAAAGGTTCTCCTTGCAACAACCAATTTGATATCTTTAATTATCGTAATCCAAACAGTGGAGCAAAGAGAACATCATTTTTTCATAACTTCTTCCCCAACAGTCCAGGTATAACCTTTTTAACCCTATTTCAGAAAGGGGAACCAAACGCTGCCAACGTAGACAGATGGAAAAAAAACGCTTGGGATAAAGAAAGAGGCCAAAAAAATGACGGAGTTAAAGCAATGATACACCCTAAAAGTGTATCTCCGCGACAGAAGTGGCCAAACAATTAAAAGCGATTTTATGTGCGCTGTGGTCCATAAAAAACAATTTAGAAAATAAGAATCACGTACTTGGTTGAGGTCCCAGCCTTTTGGACACCTGACCTAATAAATCTGCTCAGACAAAGAAGAGAATTTACAAATTACCGAAATGCTAAAGAAAGAAATAGAAGCAGTGGGTAGACAGACATTGGGGGAAACACTCACCGGTCACTAAACATATCTAAAGAGCCAGAAATCAGTATGCGAGCATTGTTTCTAGCCTGCAATTATTAGCATTCGTATTAGCTGAAGTTTACAGAATCTCGTGTATCTCTGGAGATAAATTAAGACCAGAACAAAAGACTAGAACATGCACAATATAGAGGAAGATATGAAATCTCTCCACATAGCTTCGCTGATTCGTAGAATCGCGTAAAAGAAAGAGCTTAAAGTCTGAATGGTGAAGGTTGATTATAGTATTATACATATGAGGATTAGAAAGCTCCGTTCAAATTTCATAATACAGATCAACATTTTTAAGGAGAATCCATTGCTTCATATGCTCAGTATTTTCAACCCTAATATGTGGAGTAACACGAATATGTAGAACGATAGATTTACAGAGAAGTTGAAGTGAGTCTCCTAGGAAAGATCTGCAAATATTTATAGTTCATCCAGAGGCTATACGCAATTGCTTACACATTCTACCGATGGAGGGAGAAGTTAAGCTTATGGGATCAACATACGAGTTCATAAATACAGCTTACGGGATGAACACAAATTCAGTATACAATCAATCTCGTAGATTTATGTAGGATGTCATACAAAAACATATATACATTACAGTTGTGGTGAGAGATAGACCTGAACAACTGAAACCAGGGATATTGAAGTTCCCGTAATGGCTGGAGGTGTTGACAGCTTGGAGTTCGGTTTCGACGAATAAGCAGCTGGAGAAGCTGAGAGAACTTTCACAACCTGAAAGAGTAGATCTTGTTATAACCCTTTTTATAACAATCGAAAGTAGCTGCACTATGAATTTTCAACGTCAAAATGACAAGCAGACCGAGTGTGCTATTCCGAGACAACACATGAACTTACCAAACTATTGGCAGGATTGACCGAGTGTGCTATTCCCCTAAACAGTACAGGAGCCTGATAGACAAAGACCAAACACGTTCACAAACAGTTGTAATTTTGTAACCACATATTATAGCACACCCAGTTATGAGAAAAGTAGATCGATGAGAAAGACTGACCTCAATCTTTTCTCTCCCGAGAATAACATCTGACTTTATGAGCCTGTCGCTAGCAATCAAAGTATGATCCCCTTCTATTTCAGATACAGCATAGCTGGTATGATCGACAACCATAGCTGAGGAGTCCTGTGACATTAAGATGAAGCCAAACTTCAACAAAATAATAATCGGGGACTTCGGAACAATGAACTGTTTCCTCAAGTGAAACTCCATGCAAAGTCAAATAAAAGGCAAAATTAGAAGAGCATGATAACAGTAAGAGTTATTCTTAAAAAGTGGATCTAAATATATTCTGAGTTGAAACACAAAATATGAACTTGAGCTCAACAGCTCGATTGATCCGATCATCCGAGAACCAAAATCCATAACACAGCAATTCATCTAGAAGAGCAAACCTCTCTTCAAATCTAAAGTATGAAATATAAAACAAATTCATATATACTTACAAAGCTAGCACCTCTATTGACCTCCAAAACACAAATGATAACTAAGAATAACAACAATAACATTGTTCTCGCTAAGAATACAGTACGGTGAAGCTGAACTATAAACATCAACAGGAACAAATTTAATCACAAAAGATACACTCCTCGATTGCAGACCTCAATCAACTTTGAACATCAACCGAAAAATAGTTCTCTATAGAGTCCTTCATCAGTCACTATGAAGAATGCACATACAATTCAGCTAAACTCTAGTCGTTAATCCATGCGCCGAAATGCCAGATAAACGTTACAAACAAGCTTCAAAGTACTTCAATCATTCGTCTATGTTTTCAGCAAATAAAAGCATGGACACGAAACTGATCCGAAACTTGTGCTACACCAATTCTACAAGCATTGATCCGAAATTCATGACTAATCATAAATAATGCAACCAAGCAACAGAATCAAAATACATCATAGGAACAAAATCGAATCGAATTTCATAAATTAGATTCAAATTAGCTAAACTTAATAACAAACCTCGTCGAAATCGACACCGCATTCGGTCGCAACACTACGAACAAACTCCGAAGCGTGAGCATTAGCAGCAAGGATCAAATCACCACCATTATCAACAAAATCCAACACATCACTCAACTTCAACGATCCTTCAGCAATACCTTGAAAAAAATCACCAGAAACAACAACACATTCAAAAAATTCAACCTTAAAATCAACAACAATAAAAACACAACAATCAATCAATCAAACAAAAAAAAAAAAATCAATCGATCTTACTTTCAGAGGAAGGAGCGAAGAGGACAAGACCGTCGTAGAGGTAGTTTCCGTACCGTTGAAGAGCGATTTTCCGGTCATCGGAGAGTTTGAAATCGAGAACATAACCGCGAGAAGTGAGTGAGTTGAAGAAGATCGAGTGAGATGATCGGAGAGAAATGTCGTCGAGAATGACGAGAATTCGACGATCATTTGGGGAATTAGGGTTGAATGCGGAGGTTAGAGAGAAGAATAGGAGAGATAAAATGGTGAGGTAAGAGGAGAGAGAAAGGTTCGCCATTGTTAGGGTTTTTTCGAGGTTTAGATCTTCCCCTAAAATGTCTGCAGTTTTTGGAGAATTACTCTGTGACCTGTGTAAGTGTGAGTACTGGTCGTTTTTTTTGACTCAGTGCTAGTTCATGTTTCCACGTGGCTGCTTTTCATTTGTTAATATCCTAGGTCACGACACATGTCATGTTGTGATTGGTTAATACTTTTTATGATTCATTTAGTTATTTTCCGGTACGTTTTTAGTGAGTATTTCAATCAAAGGTATGGCAACGTAATGAAATGGATGAAGTATACAAGCTCAAGGTCACAAACCGTCTCGCATTTTTTCTAAATTTTGAGCTCGTTGCCCATTGAAATAGGTAGCGTACATGGATGTAGCGGGCTTAGAGGATAGAATGTGCTCGGATTTTATGTAGTGCACTATGGCAGTGCGATTTGCTGGTTATCATGCACAATCGTAATTTATCCCGTGCACTTGAGCTAGCAAAATAACGGATTACATATTACTCATTACGTTGCCAAATAGAAAAATTTGTCTCGCATTAAAATAGTGTGACAAACGAGTCTTCTGCAATTCTATGTATATTGCACACATTTTAGGTAAAATTATTGCCTTAAAAATGATATTATTTCGGTGAAGTTTAGCCATTTCATGCTGCTATTTATTAAAATTTGATGAATGTAAGCGAGCGATAAATCTTATCGTCACAAGATCGATTCAAGAATGACAAACTAGTAGTGTAAGCCTAGTGCATTGGTGGAGGACATTTTTTTTACTGGCCTTTTGTTAATGGATTTGGAGATTTGATATTGATGGGCGACCTGAGATGGTGCTTGAAGCAAGTGTATTAGCAATATTACTCAAGATAAAGAAATATTACTTACCTCTCAATCAAGCAATCAACTCATCAATATAATTGTGTTCACATTGTAATTAGGAAGTAAATAAAATCATATCTTTGTAATTAGAGATTTTATTCTAGCTAAGATTTATAATGTACACCTATATATATGTATCACCCGCTTTATATCATAACTATGCACTCAATTAATAAAACCTTTCTTACTCTTCCATTATTCTATCACAGTATCGTAAAGGCTTCGATAGAGGGTAACACCTCGGAGTAGATCCTGAGGCCAAACCACCACCCAAAAACCAAATTTTACTTGGCCAAAACCTACATCTTTTCCGCTGCCACCACCTCAGAATTGCATCCAACCAAAAACCAAAATTATAGCCAAAAACCCTCCTTGGCACAAACCTAATCTCGATAAATTATCGTCTCGAAATTTACTTTTTTCGAACCCTTACTATTCTTCGTGTACAAGACAAACTCACCCATAATTTTAGTCTTGATAAATCTCAATGAGATAATGACCACTTCCAACAAAAATCATACATATATGTTTACAAACACAACCATTTTATATTTACAAACCATACATTAATAAATAATAAGTCCTCTTACTTATTATATAACCCATAAAATTTTATGGTACACCACCAACATGACCATAAAATTAAATTTATTAAAAAAAAAAAAAAAAAATCGTGCAAGTGTGCAACTGCAACAAAAGTAAAAACCTGCTAATATAATTTAGCATAAAAGTAAAATACCCAAAACCCACAAACCTTGTAATATAATTTACTTAACAAAATCATAATCAACCAAATTTTGAATCCCCCCTTCATCACTTCAAACAAAAAACTAAATAATTCATCCAAAAATTCAATCTAAAAACCCTCGTCAATAACAAACGTCAAAAACCCCCGAGGAACCCACATTAGTGTTCACTACACCACCAGCCAGCATTCCTACGAAGACCCTGCTGCCAGTTGCCACCCCTCCTCCGGCGACCGCACCCCCAATCTCCACCACCTCCCTCGCCGTGCTCCATCTCGATCGTTCATCCGTCTACTCATCAAGATTGGTCAAGATTGGTCTTACCCTTCGGACGTCCATCTTGCGGGGGCGTATTAGCAATATTACTCAAGATAAAGAAATATTACTTACCTCTCAATCAAGCAATCAACTCATCAATATAATTGTGTTCACATTGTAATTAGGAAGTAAATAAAATCATATCTTTGTAATTAGAGATTTTATTCTAGCTAAGATTTATAATGTACACCTATATATATGTATCACCTGTTTATATTGTAACTATGCAATTCTGAATTAATAAAACCTTTCTTACTCTTCCATTATTCTATCAAAGTGAAGGGCTCCAATTTTATTGCTCACATTACGTTGGGTCGAGTTTTGATACTTCAAAAGTCATGTTAACCTCGACATTGAGCGTCTCAACGCACACATTGAGCTGCACAACTCGGCAATAAATCACAAGCGCGACATATACAGGGGTATACTAACATCAGCATATTTCTGATTTGTAGGCCTGTTTCGGAATTTTGAAATCAGTGTTCAAAGACATTTACATCATGGCTAAACTAACCATTATATGACGACACTCCTATTATTGCATAACAAAACTTACAAAATCTAGTATTAAGGTGAGAAATGGTTAAAGGAAATTTCTTGAATGAATACAGAATCACCCGAAAAAGGCAAGAAGTGTTTAAATAAGCCCTAAGAAAGGAGATGATCATTCTTTATCATACACTAACGGAAGAGCGACTTCACTATCCCTAGCACTGGCAAGCCTGGCGTTCTCACGATCACGCTTAAACGTGAAATACAACGGCGAGTAAAACAAGCAGCACATACCAAACGGGACTGCCATCATAGCGAAAAGCCCCCTCGACAAAGCATACGCCTCTTGGGCTGAACCAGAATCCGGGTTCACCGATTTTGGGTCATACCCGTATATCTTCTCCGACAGTATTCCTACCAGTGGGGCTGCAAAGGACGAGAAGGACACCTCAAAAGCACGATCAAAGGCGTAAATCATGGTGCGGTGCTTGGCAGGGACCACCTCAGCGAACATGGGCGCGTTTGCAGCGGCGCCATTCCAGCTGACAATTAGACCCATGAGGACGAGAGTGGTCGCGTATGTTGGCCAGCTGGTTATGGACTGAGGAATGACGGTGAGGAGGAACCACGAGAAGGGGATTCCCATGAATGCGCTGAACTGAGCACACATTATACGGCCTGAGTAAGGGTATCGTTGGGTTACCCTGTCTGCTATCATCCCGCCTAGGAGGGAACCCGATGATGATCCAAACGCAAATACACTGAGGAGCGCCGCTGATGCGTTGTGATCGAACCCTGAAAAACCACCAATAATCAGCAACCAGTTTAGTTAACTGTATAAGGACATGTTTTCTTCGTCTTAAGTTGTCTGAAATAGACGCTCACCAATTAGTTCGAACCACATGGTGAAGAAAACCATGGCTGTCCATGGTAGTGAACCGACAAGGCCCTGCAGAACGATAACCTGGAATGTTTGAACCTTCGTTACAGCTTTCATCGCAATCCATGACTCCTTCCAGATAGACGTTGAACTTCCGCTACCTTTCCCTATTAAAGCAGTCCTTCAGTGCAGAAAGCCGGTAAAAAAGGACAGATGTATCAGGAAACATTTCAAATGAATGCTCAAATCTGAGCACCTCGAAGAAAGCAGGAAGTCCTGCGATTCCCAACAGAGAATAACATCTAATATTCTTATTAGTTTCAAACATTAAAGTAATTTTCATTATATTTTTGTTAATCAGCTCATTTAAGTTCAGCTCAGCACTAAAGGTGAAAATAGATACTCCGTATGACAAAGTGTTTTGTTGTTTACCGATCAGAAGCCTTAGGAGAACTGAGACTTCTCGGGTCTTCAACAAAGAGAAAGACGAGCAACCCAATCAACGAGCTTAAGGTAGCCATCATAACAAATGCAACTCTCCACCCAGGCATTCCCCAATACTCGTGACCAGCCATGACGGTCGCCACCACACCACCTCCGACACCACCCAAACTTCCAATCAAACCAAGCATCCCGAAACCAGTCCCTCGTACGCCTTCCTGGTAGCTGTCAGCAATGAAAGATTGAAGTGCCGGAATCACAATAGCAAGGCCGAAACCATTAATCGCCCTCCAAAAGGCGACTTGCATGAACTCCTGACTCGCACCCACCGCTGCAGTCGATAGGGCCCACAAGAGGGTCCCCATGGCGAGTACTGCAGGACGATCGTAGTGAAGGACGAGTATGCCAGCCAATGGAGACGCCAAACCTTGGACAAAGTTTCGGATGAATGTGAGATACCCTAGATCAGCAGGTCCTACGTTGAAGGCTTGGCTTACTTCTTTGTACACGGAAGGAAGTAAGTTTTCGTCAGCTCGCTCCATGACAGCGGCCATGTTGATGAGTATGATGGAAAGTGAAAATCCGAAAATCTTCCGCCCCCTGGTAAACAAAAGTGAAAAATTGCGTACACTTGCGTACATTAACGTCTGATAGAAAGTGAAACTCCGACAATACCCATTCGTCTCTAAAGCTTTTAGTACGACAGATAAATGCAGAAACAACAAAACACTAATTTCAATTAGAAAGCAATGATTGCAAATATGTATATACATATAGGTGAATTCATGAACATCAGAAAATTCTCGTCGAACCAATCTCAAGGCGTTCTAGTGTTATACTCCCATATGAAAAATCTAATCAGACGAAGACCTTGTTCGATTTTCTAACAAATCCTATAGAAACTATAAACTGTACTACACTGCACTAATCTAATTCAAACAGTACAACATTGAAGTAAAATGTTTGCAGCAACGACTCAGCTGAACTTTTGAAACTATTTACGGAGTACGATTCTAACCAGTGGCGGAACTAGAATTCTATCGAGAGCTGAACTGTAAAATAAAAAAAAAGCAGAAAGCGAGATTGTAGGACTTTCTCGTCATCAAATCATCATCAAATTCATAACTTATGAAATCACAAAATTCATACTTGAACGGGTCTTAGTCAACGGTCATCGACATTCGTTTGTAACAGGCAAACATAGATAACAATTGACGGAAACAGAACGACTACATAACAGACCATGAAAAGTAAAAACAATGCCAGCAATTCTGAAGTCAAAAACAAAGTTTCCCACATAACAAATTATGAGGAAACACTTACCTCATAGTGCCCTGAATATGAAAAGAATAAAAAAAGATCAGAAATCAAGAATACAAATTATGATTTTTGTAGCCCAATTTTGGAATCAAATATGAACATCAAATTCAAATACGGTGTACACATTTCATAACTTTTTTTAACAGATCTAGTAAATTTTTTTATGTTTTTTTTTGGGTGAGCAAGTAGATGAGTTTTGGAAATTAGTGTCCTATGTTTTTGGATTATTAAATTGATAACGGAAAAGTAAAACGTAAGAGAAAATGTAGTTACTTGTCCACAACGCGCGCTAAATGTGGATAATTTACCTTGTACAATGTTTTGTATTTACTCTACGTGTCGGCTTTTTAGTGGATATTTACGTCCTATGTTTTTAGTATCCCGGTTAGTCGGACCGTCTGACGCTAACGCTGCAGGAGTAATATTTTACACGACGACGGCTCGTGACTAAAATGTTAGTGATTATGCCACGATAGTATTTGACCAATATTAAGATTACAACGGATAAGTCATTTTAAAATATTGTTTTTATGTCAAAAATCAACCCAACCAACTGTTTAAACCGACGTTTGAAGGTACGAGTTTAATTTTGTGTTCTAACGATAATACATGGTAATGATTATATAATGTAAATGTAAATGGGGAAAGAGTATCAATACAATGAAGATTGTTGGTTTAAGGAGAAAAATAAGCATTGTTGACAAACATGGACTAAAACTGAAGCAATTTCTTCCTCCTTAAAAAGATGAAAATTATCTATTAATTCAGTACATACATTTTGTGTGTTGTACTCCCTCCGATTCTCGGATTCTTAACATTTGCTTTTGGCACAATAATTAAGGTGGACCAAAAAAATGGGTGGACAAGTGGGGAGTATTTAATTGTGAGATAAAAAGCTTTCCAAAAAGGGAAATGTTAAGAAATGGAAAATCACCCCAATAAGGAAAATGTTAAGAATCTGGTGAATCGGAGCCTCGGAGGGAGTATGTATCTACAATATACATTGTAAATGTTACAACAAATACCAACAGAGCAGCAACCCAAAAACCAAATAATGTACTACAAAAATGTTTTCTAGTCCTAGCAATACACCACGAAATTCAGACGAGAAGGAAGGCGACAGTCGACAGTCGACAGATCAGTTAGTCCTTATCATACACAGAGGTAACAGCGCCTTCATCCCGGAGACTAGCGAGTTTAGCATTCTCCCTATCCTTCTTAAATGTAAAATGTAACGGCGTGTAAAACAGACTGCACAGACCAAAGGGTACTGCCATCATAGCAAACAGCCCCCTCGACAAAGCTAACGCTTCCTGTGATGAACCTGAGTCAAGACGAACAGATTTCGGGTCATACCCATATATCCTTTCTGACAGGATACCAACCAGTGGAGCGGCAAAAGACGAGAAGGACACTTCAAAAGCGCGATCAAAGGCGTAAATCATGGTACGGTGCCTCTCAGGGACCACCTCAGCGAAGATGGGAGCGTTTGTGCCGGACCCACACCAGCTGATGACGAGGCCCATGAGTAGGAGAGTCACGGCGTAAGTAAGAAAGCTGTTTACTGACTGTGGGATTACTCTGAGGAGGAAAAATGAGAAGGGGATGCCCATGAATGCACTGAATTGAGCGGAAATTATGCGTCCTGAGTGTGGGTACAGACGCGCCATTTTGTCCGCTATTAACCCGCCTAGGAGACCGCCTGATGAAGATCCCAAGGCGAAGACGCTGAGGAGGGCTGCTGAGGCATTGTGATCAAACCCTGAAAAGACGAGAACAAAGGAACTTGTCTGTCAATGATTCGTGCAGCCGCATTGATAAAGCTGTATAGATGACAGTGTTATACGGAGTATTAGAAAAATTTGCAGACTTAAATGTTGACTGCATACATGCTCACCGATTAGTTCAAACCACATGGTGAAAAACACCATAGCTGTCCATGGTAATGAACCAACAAGGCCTTGCAAAACAATAACCTGAAACGTTTGCACCTTCGTCACCGACTTCATTGCTATCCATGACTCCCTCCAAAGCGATGTCGAGCTTCCTCTGTCTTTACCTATCAGAGCATTTCTGCAGGGATAGAAACTATGCGATGTCAAAGTGGTTCATACAAACGTCGCTTCATTTTGAATTATTCATTCGACATGCTCGTAAGTGTGGTTAAGGTGGGGTACATTAAGCAGCAATATTTACCTGTCGGAAGATTTGGAAGACGCAAAGCTTCTGGGGTCGACAACAAACAGAAAAACAAGTACTCCAATCGACAAACTGAGAGTTGACATCAAAATGAACGCAACTCTCCACCCAGGGATGCCAAAGTAATCGTGGCCAGCCATGACTGTCGCCACAACACCGCCACCAATCCCGCCTAAGCTACCAATTAAACTAAGCATCCCAAAACCAGTCCCTCTCACGCCTTCTCGATAACTGTCAGCGATGAACGACTGAAGTGCCGGGATCACAATTGCGAGGCCAAAGCCATTGATTCCTCTCCAGAAGGCAACGTGGATGAACTTCGTACTTACACCCACAGCTGCAGTTGAAATCGCCCAGAAGACGGTCCCCATGGCTAGGACTTTGGGACGGTCGTAATGAAGGACAAGTATTCCAGCCAAAGGAGACGCCAAACCCTGTACGAAGTTCCTTACAAATGTGAGGTACCCTAGGTCTGCAGGTCCAACTTTAAAGGCTTCGCTAACTTCTTTGTAAACAGACGGAAGAAGGTTTTCATCTGCGCGTTCCATTATAGCCGCCATGTTTATGAGCATGATCGAGAGGGGAATTCCCCATATCTTCCATCCTCTGTGAAACAAGAAGAAATACGAGGATGCCCATCAAATCGATAGCAAGTAATACCACCTTAACATAACGGAAACAAAAGAACCACACAGCATATAAAACAGCCGGTATTATAAAGCAGAACATGTTCGGAAACTACTCTCTCAGTCATTTCATCTACAGAAATTTTTGATAGTATTAAGGAATATGAATCCATTAGAGGAACTTAACCATAACCTTAAAGTTTTCATTGAGATGGTTTTTAATATGGTATGAAAGTCTCAGACCTTAATGTCTTCTAATAGATAGTTTCGACTTTCTACTCGTGTATGGGTTTTGGCAATTGTGGAGGAATTTGACAACGGCAACATTACCCCAATACACAAATCTCGCAGACCATTTGCTACTTCACAACACCAGAAACGTATACAGTACAGTGAGTAATTTTGCTTTATTCCATCAAAATCTAATACTCCAAAGCAAATTGTCGGAATGACTGCGCTTCACATCTTGGTCTTCTTGCAGAAAACAGCGATGCCAGCAATAAGTGTTGTCGACATCTATCGGGCAGTCTATTGGCTCAAATTACAAGTCAAACATCATTCATATTAACTACACTTACACCTAAACTATTACAAATCTCGAATAAACAACCTTCTCATTTCGAGGAGACGAAATAACAGTACAATGTATAATGTTCTTATTCTGCCATTGTTACTCTCGTAATGCTTTCGTTCAGACCGAAAACATACACAATTAATTGCTGACACTATTAATTAGTGTGCAGCACCAAAACTACATCCAGCATTTGTACCCAAAGCACAAATTTCAATACACTTGTGCTGAATCTTATACAATTACAATGATTTCAGCTCTACATTTGACTACAAATGATTGAAACTTGATATCTCAAACGCTAAAAAGACGGTCTTTTACGCTTTAACTACCTATTTAAAACGCCACCATTATCGCAGAAAACATGCTTCATAAAATAGTTCATCTAAAGTTCACATCTATTCTATATACAAAAAAAGAAATAACACAAATAAGAGTAATCAATCTGCAAATAAGATTAAACAGTAGCAAAAACAATGAAACAGTGCAATATCAAGTAGATTGAAACTTACTTGATTGTACCCATATAAGTCTGGAAAATCCAAAATTTGAGGAAAAATTGTTCAAGGGTATACGTGGAAAAGTATAGATCATATGAAATTCATACCCATTAAAAAAAACACTTTCATTACTTTGGAAGAAAAGGCCAGCAAATAGACATTCTCCACAAAGTTTTACAATGTAGACTTTAAAAGTCTATGAATTCGCAATGAAGATTGTGATTGGTGACGACTGACGACTGAGGAGAATGAAATATTTTTGTATTGCTCTCCTATATTGATTGCTGTTGAGTGTGTTGACTTTTTGGGATGAAAATGGATGGCAAGTACTCGTAAAGTTTAAGGTGAAAAATTTTATTGTCCTCAGTTTGGCCCAAAAAGTCACCTTAAATTTTCACCTTAAACTTAAATTTTCAATGGCCTAGCCTTAAATTTTCACCTTAAATTTTCAATGGCCTTAAAGTCACCGTCTTAACGAGCTGTGCCTGGACCTGAGATTGGAGGTCTGGCTCTTAGCGGGCCAGCCCAGGCCCGACCCAACCCAGCCCTAGCCCAGGTCTACTATGTGCATACATGTTTGTTGAGGAGGTGGTCATGAGTCGGGTTAGACCTCGCGAAATTGACTGGACCCAACACTCAAATTGAGGAATCGAGCTTGAACTGCAATATGAATTGAACCTGCTTTATTTGAATTGACCCAACTATTTATTATTGTTGGAGGTAGAGGTGGCAATCGGGTCAGTCGGGTCGGGTTTGGGTCGGGTCAAGTCGGGTCGGGTTGTGTCGGGTTCGGGTCATATCGGGTCAAAATGCTCTTTCGGGTCGAGTCGGGTCGAGTTCGGGTCGTTGTCGGGTTACATAGTGTCTCGTGTCGGGTCGGGTTCGGTTCGGGTTGTTATCGGGTCGAGTCATTTCGGGTTAAATAGTATATCGGGTCGGGTCGGGTTTGGGTCGGGTTTTCATCGGGTCTGCGCGGTTTTATCGAATTACTTCAATTTTTTTATGCTAAAACTAGTTTTTCGACCATTATTTGATTTAATTATTTCATTATTAAGTGTAATGTATCAAACTAAATACTCATTTGATTTTGATTTAATCAATGCTGAGATTAATAATTATCGAGTCATCAATTTAATCGGGTTAATATCGGGTCGGGTCGTCATCGGGTCGGGTCCGGGTCGGATTCGGGTCACTAATTATCGGGTCGTGTCGGGTTACGGGTCATCGTCGGGTCGGGTCGGTTTCGGGTCACTGATTATCGGGTTGTGTCGGGTTGCGGCGGGTCATTGTCGGGTCGAGTCGGTTTCGGGTCACAATATTTTCGGGTTAATCGGGTCGGGTTTCACTCGGGTTCGGGTCGGGTCGCTCGGGTCGGGTCAGCCTTGCCAGCTCTAGTTGGAGGTGCCCATTTGTGTGGGCCGACATTACCCAGCCCAATTGCCTAATGGGCCTCATTTGCTTAGCCCCGCCTGGCCTGCCCAAGCATGCTCGGACCTCGATTATTTAGGCCTTGCCCGGGGGCCTCCTCTTAGTTTGTATAATACTTAGTCGTAATTTATCAAACTATGTTATTATTCTCATTTTTACTTTTTTTTTTTTGTTTTGGTGTGATGTACTCCCTCCCATTTTGAATGATGTTACCACTTTATTAAAATACTCCTCACAATGAATATAAAGTGGGAACATCATTAAAAATGAGAGGGAGTATATGCTTATCATAGGAAATTATTTGGACTTTTTATTTTGGGGAATCCCATAATGTATCGTTCTGTTTTTTTTGTTTCTATGATATACCTTATATTTAGAAATTTCTATGGTATACCCTTAAATTTTATCTTTTATCTCTAATATGATCTTTATTTTTATTTATTTTTATTTAACTTATTATGTACTCCGTAACTCATTATACTTGATAATTTATCATTTTTTTCCTCGGCTTACTTTTATTGATGTTAAGGAAGAAAGTGATGGTGTTTATATAGTCACAATTCTTTCTAATTACCTGAGATCAATTGACTTTAAATAGCTTTTGAGTTTAATATGTGACAGTAAATTAGTTTGGGAAAGTTGATCGGTAAATTTCAGTTAATTTGCAGAAATAGTTATAGGCCATTCATCACATGGTTGTCCTTTGGGAATTTTAGTTGTGGTTTGGATTGGAAATTTCTCGAGAAAATGAAGACGTGTTGAGTACATGGTTATAGGTAGAAAATTTTTGGAAGACGTATTAGAAACCAACTCAATCAAAAGACTGTGCTAGCTAATGGTTAGAGGTCCAGTTTTATACATTCTACTCAACCAACTTGTAATTCAAATTCTTTATCTATCTTGTTGACGAATGAATAAAAGGATCAAGAGCACAATTTAATTAACCAGCATGTGTGTCGGCAACGAACGAGTTGTCTTAAAAGAGTTTCACAATTTCATCCTAGACGATGAGTGCAAAACTCAGAGAAAGCGAGAAGAGAAGCGTGTGCAGACGAAAGATCATGTCGTATAAACACTTGCCATCGTCGGAAACCAAATATTTTTGATGCCTTAGTTGCAGGGTACATACTACATAGTGTGTCTGTCATAACACACTGATGTGATGACATGCATTGTTAGTTACCATGGTTTTCGGAGTCGTTCTCGGCCACATGATCGGTATAACGTGGCGTCGACTTATTGGCTGGCCATGGTTTTCTGCTTGCTGACTCTACACCACTTACACACACTCTTGCTAAGGAATTTGATTCAATATCATATTATTGTTCGCTTGTTTTTATGCTAATTGCTTCATGACTTGTCTCTCATTACATCATATTGTTTGCTACATCATCATTTACTTTTATGGTGTATTTGGCAACTGAAATTCAAAATTCAATTTCGAAAGGGGGTTTATTAAAATCGACGACGTTTTACTTAGAATCGACGACGTTTTTTGCTGAAATGATCAAATTGTCCTTTTCATTTTTTCAGCTCACTCTCTCTCTTCTCTCCCTCTTCTCCTAAATACTTTCTTTTCTCCTTTCTCTCTCCTTTCTTCCAAAAACTCAAATAAAAAACCAATTTTAAACTTTAAATCTATAGCAAAAACACAATAAAACTTAAGGATTAAGTCAATGTCGGATCTCGAATCAGTGGTAAGTTAACTAACATTAACAAATTACATGTTTGTAAGTGTACTTAATTGTAGATTTAGGAAAAAAATTATACACAATTTACTATCAATTTGAATGAACAAATGTATTAGGTTTAATGTGTTTATGTTAAACATTGTCTTCTCAAGAGCTTCACATTGGTAGAAATTTGGACTTTTTAAGATGAATTAACATGTCGAAATAATTTCACACATTGAAGTTAAATGTCAGAGAAAAATCTGGATGTCCAACCATGGATGGACGATGAATTTCATTGTCGTACCATAGGTGAATGATGAATGTAATTGTCCTATCATGGATGGACGAAGAATCTCATTGTCTGAATACGTGTAGGACAATGAATATGAACGTCTGGCATGGACAAGGTCCACAATCTGGACGTTCACCATGGAGGGGGACAAAATGGATTTGCTTTAGTTAAACGCAAAAGTGTCCATAGTAGGACAATGAGTTTGTTTGTCCTACCATGGACCCAACAATTTTTTGGACGTCTGTCCACGGTAGGACAATGAATTTGTTTGTCCTACCATGGACACAACAATTTTCTGGACGTCTGTTCACGGATGTGTAAAATACTAATCAACGACGAATGTTAAGCAACATTAATTTTTAACATTTTATTAATAACTTAGACATTACATAGTAGTACTTAAACATTACAATTTACTACTTAATCATTAATTCATACTACTTAAACATTAATACTTAAACATTGGACATTACATAGTAGTACTTAAACACTAGTAAGTTTTGTGTGTTTTGTAAGTTTTGTTAAGTTTTGTGTGTTTTGTAAGTTTTGTTAAGGTTTTGTGATGTATTTGAAGATGAAGATGAAGATGAATGGTGTTTTGTTTCAATGAATTATGTTTAATTAAATGATTTCATTCAATGGTGTTTTTTTTTTTTTTTTAATTTTCAGGTTTTTCCAAAATGAGAGAAAATGAGAAGGAGAGAGAAAGGGGTAGAGAGAGAGTAGGGGTAGCGAGCGTAATTTTTATGAAAAACGTCGTCGATTCTAAGTAAAACGTCGTCGATTCTAAGTAATCGGGTTCCGAAATTGAGTTAATTTTGATGTTTCTGGATCTTTTGAAAACGGAATTAAAATGCGTAATTTCATCCTAGTTCAAACTATGATCATCTCAAATTTTAAGCATATAGTAGTACTTCGTAGTCATTTGAATTTGAATTTCTTACTTTATCTTTTTTAACACTCTCAACCAAAAATGTAAAAACTTTATAAAATGTTTAGTCAATATTGTTGGGACTGCCGCTTCCAACACACCGTCACATTAGTATGATATTGTCCGCTTTGGACCAAGCCCGCACGGATTTGTTTTTGGGCTGCTTCCCAAAAGGGCTCATACTAATAAAGTGATGGTTTTCTTATAAAGTGAAGATAACAACTTTTCTTCTCCAATGTGGGACTTGTGTTGCTACCCCAACAATCCTCCCTTCAAACCAAGGACCACGTCATTGCCTCCCCTCCAACGACAATATCTGTCCATCTTGCACCGCCGTTATCACCCAACACGGGACCTGCCGCCTGATCATCACATTATTAGGAAGACTTTCGACGCACCCACAGATCTCCAAATCGTGAGGTTACAAAGAGGGCAATCATCCACATTGATAAGGCAGTCCGCTACCTCGGACTCCACCGCGTACAGGACCAGCCGAACCATCGGCTCTGATACCACATGTTGGGACTGCCGCTTCCAACACACCGTCACATTAGTATAATATTGTCCGCTTTGAGCCAAACCCGCACGGATTTGTTTTTGGGTTCTTTCCCAAAAGGCCTCATACTAATAAAGTGATGGTCTTCTTATAAAGTGAAGATAACAACTTTTCTTCTCCAATGTGAGACTTGGGTTACCACCCCAACAATATCATAATTGAATCGAAATAAAATTATAACGCAGCAATTCAAATTTTAAAATTTAGTTGAAATATTTCAAAACAATCACTGTGGCCAAACTCAACCTATGGATTTTCTTACATTCTTCCCTCATATTATAAATCATCTCGACAAAATTTAAAGTAATGACTATAGACTAAGGCTTAATAATTGATTCTAATACAAAGCCTTACAACCACGGACAATAGTACCAATCTTTGGGGAACGAGTCAAGAGTAAATTCATAAGAGCTTGACCCAAGCAGATAATATCGTATCACTGTAGACTGTAAACACTGTTACAGTAGAGACCCAGCATGCATCATTCATTTTTCTGCTAGAACAAACCCTTACGACCCTCAGTGTGAAACATTAATCAAGGCATCTAAACGCTTACGAGTCACGAGCCCTCCACGTGTGGGGACTATCAATTTAAGATTTGAGTTAAATTATTAGACAACATTAAATAAATTATTGAGTATTTTTATTGTTCATTTTACACATATACGGACTAATAATCTTTCAATAAAATTACATTTCAGCCAGAGTTCAACGAATACAATACTCCGTACATATTAGGAAAAGTGTAATTAAATATCAACCATGTACGGAGTAGGTAACAAACTTTAATGTTAGTGCATTATTACTAGGCATAATAATTGGTTAAAGCAAGAAATGCTTGCATTTGTACGGCCAAATAATTTGTTGTTGTGGATTCTATTAATATGGTGACTAGGATCTCAACTCCAATTTTTTATATATTATTTTTCTGCGATTATATTTGTGTGGTGTGATTTTTTGTTATTGTCGTTACCACGGGTTCATGAATCTATTACGGAGTACTCCCTCCCTTCTTTCCATTTAGCCCCTTTAGTTTTTCACTAGTTTTAATAAAAAGTGAAAAAAATGGGATAGAGTGAAAGAAAAGTAGAATAGTTTAATTATAAAAAATTGATTGTAAATGGGAAAAAGTGGGTTTATGTAAGAAAAAGTGGGGTATGGGAGAGAAAAAATTACCAAAAAAGAAAATGGGGCTAATTGGAAAAAAAAAATTATTTATGGTATATGGGGCTAAATGGAAAGAATAGAGGGAGTAATTCGTACGAAGCAGTCCATATTAATTAGTACTTCTTAATCAAGATTTGTGATTATGTTTACATGAAGGTTCCTTGTCACAATATATGAGTTGGTTTGGCTGTCTTTGTTGGAATGTTTTTTATTAGCTTCAAAAATCAAATACTTACGCCTATGTGGGTATCTTGGTCAACTAATTATCAAAATAGATGCACGAAAATTAGATCGAGGTGGCTACTGGCCGAGTTGGTCCAGGTCTGTAGCAGGTTGAGCCTTGTTTTGCATTACTTAAATTTGGCCCTTGGTGGTAGTGATTCTGGCCCACGTAGCTTCGGTCTAGTCAAATTAAGGTTTGACTCTGTCCCGTTGGTAATAAATTAGTATAAAAAGATAGGGTCGATTACTTGAAACAAATTAGTATAAACAAATTGGTAATAAATTAGTATAAAGGTTTGAGCCAGGCCTTATAAATCGTGAACGAGAAACAAGTTTGTTACTTGAATGGACCAGGTCATGCCTTTGACGAGGCAGTTCAGACTGACCGCTTATTAGGAGGTCGGCCCGATCGGGCAGCTAAATTAGCCAATCAACCTCTATGCACAATTGAGATAGACTCTATTTTGTAAGTATTTTGAAAAACAGTCTTTCATTCAATAATAATAAAGTTACTAGAAATGTTTTTACAGATCGTATATTTTGGTAATAAGGGACTACGGAGTATTATTTAGTAAAACATAATTACTTCTACACTTTCTAATAATAACAATCCGTATACGGAGTAATATATCCAATACGACCAATAGTGGTTACAATTGGCCTAACTTTTGTCACGTTTATTTTGTATATCACGAAACCAACTTTTCAGTTTCTTAACGAAGGCCGATTTTTTTTAAAAAAAAAATCCATTCTTAAAGTTTGGCGAAACTCGTGTCGTCGTTTGTTAAATTTTTACAGTCATCGAAAATATTATATATCTTTTTGAAAATTTGCGTTTGAATCGTTAGTTCGAGCAAATGTGTTAGATTCATGCATTGGGTCTACTGCACCCTTTGAGAGATCGATATAAACCGAACAAGATTTCATCCCAAAATCACTTAGCTTTGGGAAGAATAGCCTTCTTGACACGGCTATCACGTGTAACTGTGTAAGGTATAATAATTTTAAATCAGTTCACAGAACGCGCAATTCTTTCGAGCTCTGATATCTTGTTAGTTCATTGAGAGAGAAGAACACTTCATAAATTGAAGGAAACTTAATTCCAATATTAATTAAATTGAGTCTCAACTTATAAAGTATTAAACTCTCTTTAATTTGTTTTATGTAAAATCTTACATGTAGATCTCTATTCACAAAATAATTTTAAAATATCCAAAGATAATTAAAATATTAGATGATCGAAATGGCTTTGTGTGTAGTAGGAGTACCCCAATTACCATAATGGTTGAACATTAAGTCTAATTAACTATTGAATAGAGTTGAAGTCGGTGATGTTAATTAAGCAAAGCCCATTTTGTCTTATCCAAATTGATTAGGTCATATTTTTTGTGATTTAAATTTGAAGAAACATTTAAAAACAACCAAATTAGCTTAATTAATTACATTTTGTGTTAGGTCCATATTGAGATTTCTTATCAAAATTCTAAATATAATCTATTTAATTTTCTTATCAAGTTTGTACCGACCAAATTATTCAAATAGATCATGACACTCTACCCAAACTCTGTTAATTTCATATCGAATTCATACGCATTTGCATTTCGTGTCGATATTGTTCTTTACTATTGATGAAAATATATTATTATAGAGTTGACGTAGTTGATGCACACATAAAAAGGAGGTGGCTGATTGATCAATGTAGCAAACGATTCAGCACCCACCAATCATTAGTATATTCCATGGATGACACTACCTTTCATATTAAACATTATTTAGCTTCTTAATAAAACATTTATATACTTTATTCCACGGCATAACTTCATTCTTAATTAGTTCATGTATTTATCTTATAAATTGATGTATGTATGAATTATAACATTATTATATGCCCTTATAATTTAAGAAATTTGGGTATAATATAACGTGTGGATATAGATCATTTAATTTTTAGTACTCCGTAGGAAGAATTAGAATATTATTGGATTATATGCTTATTGTTTTTAAATCTCAAAGGATATGGTATATATATCATCTTTGCTGACAATATATCACTATTTGTATGATGAATATGTTCTATGCCTATAGTTGTTTTTGGTTATCGTAAAGAAGACTCTTATTAACTTCACATGTAAGTCCCACATTGAACATGAAAGTGAGAGTTGCTCACTTTATAAGTCTAGAGGCTACTCCTCCCACCACCAATTGGTTTTGGGATGGAACCCTCTAGACCTTATGAAGTGGGCTTTCTCCTTTCATTTGTGGGTGTGGCCCAGGCCCGTCTCTGGTTTCACAGTTATCCTGTTTTGTTTCATGCGACCCGTCTTATAATTGCAAGTGACTCTATTTTCGATTAATACCGAGTAAATATTTTTGTTCGAAACTTTTTCACGAAAATCAAATAGATAATTGCTAAACGATCGGCTGACAAAGTATACCTTTCCATTTGTTGGATGGTTGGCTCTACTTCGTACAATTTTCTAGATTTGAAATATTCATACAACGATTATGAATTAGAACTGATTGCTACAGTGCGTACGCTTTTTTATGTTGTCTGTAGTCATCCAAGTCCTTGAAATCTCAATTCACTAGCTAGACTCGAATTACATAAAATCTCAAATAAAATCTCAAATAACTTTATGATAAAACATTGTTCCCACATTAATTAAGACGATTATTTCAACCTTGCTTGTCATTTGGTTTTTATTCTTGGGTAAGTCTTAGCGATATGATAAGACACTATTAGTGTAAACTTACTGCATATACTCTAAATCTCTGACACGACATATTACTTCCATTTGAATATTTGATACCTCCTACATTATATGTTACAGTAATACACAGTCTTGGTCCCTTAATCATCAATTGAAATTTTTAGTTGAATACATGGTATCAGAACCTAACACCACAGAGACGGGCTTATTTTTATGTCCACACTTTAAACCCAATAATTTCTTGTTTTACATCTCTAAATTTTATTTTATTTTTGACTTTGCATGCTACACCAAAAGCATAGAAATGAAGTCAATACGTAATATAATGATATGAGTCATAGAAAATGCAGATGAATCCAGAGAACAGTATTGTTTAGGTAGACATAACGTAACGTTTAGTAAAATGATAATGTTATCAAATGTCAGCTAGCATTATAAAGGACATGGTAGTGATTAGGAAAAGCTATTTAAGATACTATAATAATAATAATTATAATTATAATACCGGGAGGCGGGTTGGTATATGCAGTCGCAGGATACCGGAGGCGCATGACTTTACACTTTTTCCTGTACGAGCTTTACATATGAGTGAGCGCCAGATTGTGTCTAGGGTGCCCACATTTAACATGTAATTTCGGTTTTTGTTTATCAATAAAAGCCCTTTATTATAAAAATAATAATAATAATAATAATAATTGTAATAATAATTATAATAATATTATATTTTTAATTACAAACTTATTATTGATGGAGTTGATTAATTAGTTTGCGTCATTATCTTGTGCATTGTATTGCATTATTTGCATTGTATCCAATTTTATTGTTGCCGTGGATTCCATTTACTTACTGATGTAAGCAAGTTTTCCTAGATTTGTGCCCTACTTTATGCCTTTGCTTTGCTAACTTATTGGAGGTTTTTTTAATTCAAATTCGTTTGGAGTAGGGCTAGGCGTAATTGTTGTGCGTCAAATTTGAATAAGTAGCATATTTCGATTTATAATGTTGTATGTGATTTTTAAGTAAAAGTGTTTTAAAAGAAGTTATGTCCTAGTTCAAATTTCTCATCTCTCGTTGTAATGGCTTATCGCCTCATTTAAGATCAAAGAGTTCTTTTGAAAAAAAAAATTATTAAAGGAATTATGTTTTTTATCACTTTATCCTAATCATTAATATATATATATAAGATTAATTGTTTTTTTTTTTTAAATCTTCCACCTTTTTCTAATTTTTTTTAAAATTTCTCACCTTTTATAAATATTTTCTCAAAATTTTCACCAAAATCTCAATTTAACCATATTAAATATATATGTTCACTTGAAATTCTCGTTTTATTTTTTACATTTTGAGTTTCGGTGCACGATAGATTGCACTTGTAATGAAAATATCTAAAAAAAAAAAACAACCTTTAATTTTTACAAAAGATTGTATTTTGGTGAGATTTTTTAAGAAAATGCTTATAAAAGGTTGAAAATTTTAAGAAAATTTATCAAATGTGAGAATTTTTAAAATTGTGTTTATAACAAATATCATATTACTGAGTAAATTGTTAAAATTGAATATAGTCGGGAGAACGTTTTAACAAATTCGAACAAAATCAATCACATTTGTCCAAATGCAATACACAATGAACAAAGTATAAACATGTTTTTATTTTTTTTGCGGTAAGATAAAAGGAGAGTTATTGTACTCTTTTCGTTATGGCATTTGTTTACACTTTTCATTTCGGGGTGTACGGATTTCCATAAAAGTCTATGTTGAGACATGTTAGGAGTGATCTCTTCCTTCTTTAACCTGTTAGAATCATGTAACGGGCTTGGCTAAACCCGAGTGGAGAGAGAGCGAACCCACTTTATAAGTCCAAGGGTATCCACATTTCCTAAAACCAATGGCAATGGGAGGGGACCCTTAGTGGCCTTAGACTATATAAAGCACATCAAACTCTCTTCCACAATTAATGTACTCTCTCTGTCCCGGTCATTTGTTTACACTTTCTATTTTGGGGGGTACGGGTCATTTGTTTACACTTTCCATAAAAGGTCATGGATGACCCATGTGGGAGGTGGTCCCCTACTCCCTTAACCAATTACATTTCATAATTTTAAGCAAGCGGGACCCCATTTGTACTTATATTATTATTATATTAGTTTTGTTTTTACCTCTCTCCTCACATCGATAAATGTGTATAAAGTAAACGTAAACAAATCACCGAGACGGAGGGAGTAGTACTTTTACATGTGGGCATATATTCCAACATAATCTAATCACATTGATTTATTTTTATCATTTGTAATTATAATACTTCCTCCATTCCAAATTAATTGTCCTCTTTCTATTTTGGGATGATTTAAGGGATAGTAATGAAAATGAGAAAATTTTGAAAATCATTTGTTAAAACATACTAAAAATAGAAAGGGGACAAGTAATTTGGGAAAAATTTTAGTGGAAAGGGGACAAGTAATTTGGGATGGAGGGAGTACTATTTTTGTACTTTTCTCCCTACTTCTCTCCTAACATAATTATAATACCCGATTACTTAAAATCGACGACGTTTTACTTAGAATCGACGACGTTTTTCATAAAAATTACGCTCGCTACCCCTACTTCTCTTTCTACCTTTTCTCTCTCCCTCCCATTTTCTCTGATTTTGAAAAGTTGAAAAAATAGCCTAAAAAAAAATTGTAGATCTAAAAAACTTGAAAAAATAACAAATTAAAAGCAAACTTAAACCCACATCTACTGCATCTTTAACTCACCAAAACAAATGAATATCAATTAAATCAATTTCAACTCACCAACATCAAAATTAAAAAACCCTCCAAATTAAATCAACCCTAAAAAATGAATATTAATTTCAGCTCAGCCCCGCCTCTTTGCCGCCACACCTGAGTTCACCGGCCACCGCCATCGTAGCCGACAACACCTGGTCGCCGCTTCCTTCGCCGGTAGTCGTTGTCATCGATAAGTATTTCGGACATCCAGAAAAATGTTGTGTCCATGGTAGGATAACCAAACTCAAAGTCCTACCATGGTAGGACAACCAAACTCAAAGTCCTACCATGGACAGACATCCAGAAAAATGTTGTGTCCATGGTAGGATAACCAAACTCAAAGTCCTACCATGGTAGGACAACCAAACTCAAAGTCCTACCATGGACAGACATCCAGAAAAATGTTGGGTCCATGATAGGACAACCAAAATCAAAGTCCTACCATGGTAGGACAACCGAACTCAAAGTCCTACCATGGACAGACATCCAGAAAAATGTTGTGTCCATGATAGGACAACCAAACTCATTGTCCTCCCATGGATAGGACAACCAAACTCATTGTCCTACCATGGATAGAACATCCAGATAATATTTTAAGCCTAATACGTTTTTTTCTCAAAGTGTCAAATAAACCTCAAATATTGAGGGTACATATTACATGCCAATGTCATATTCATTAAACTAAATGAAAATGAAATTCAATTACTAAGGCTACATATTAATTTAGTTCTCGTCGGACTCAACGTCAAATACTAAGGCTCGAGACGCTTGCGATAAGACTTCATTACGGTTGTTAGATCTCTTTCCAGGCACTCTAGGTGTCGTTCCCATACAAGTATGCCAATAATCGATGTTGTCTTGGTACAACGACTTCAAATGTGATACGCTAGGCTCTCTAAAAGTTTCCCAAGAAGCATCTATTGGAGGCATTGGAACTCCATGAGTCGATCCTTTACAATGCAACCGCATCCAATGAAAATTGTGATTTACGATCCACAAAACACCGTATGGGTTCGCACACGCGAAATAACTCCGTAGAGGTAAAATAGTAGAGCATTGCCATGCCTTATCACTCTTCCGATCTTTATATTGACCAATGACACAAATGGTCCAATTGAACATCGATGCAAAAACGAAGAAATCATCGGAACACAACCAATGATCGTCACCGCAAGGTGATTTACTGAAAAACCCAATGCGCCTCAAGGTGTTCTCATATGTTGTGTACCCATTGGGCATCTTGTATGTTACACCAAAAAAATCCTTATAAACATCGTGTGTCGTAATCTCCCTAATTTCCCATTCTCTCATCACCACATAGTCCTCTTCTTGACCGCGTTGAGCATGAGAGATCACTCGATAGCCACAATGACCATCATTACCGTACCGACGTCTTTCCAACCGTCAAAGAAAGACCAAAGACATTCCGGGACGCCAATAACTCGGGTTGATGTCGATTTTTAGACCCATTATTTGCTTTAACTAAAGCAAATCCATTAGCCAATGCAATCTCGTTAGCCCATTTATGAGCTAACTTACTATCCGCAAAACAATCACTTGTTACGAATAAAGGGTTATAATCAACACCGTCACCACCTAAATTTTCAAATGAATCCTGCATAATAAAAAATAGATCATTGAAATATTAAAAGTTGTCCAAATACATACAGAATACGTCGAAAAGGGTGCACCCATGGAAAGGACAAAAAAATTTTTGGTCATCTCCATTGGTAGGTCAACATAAAATAATGTCCACCCATGGTAGGACAACTATATTCATTGTCCACCCATGGTAGGACAACTATATTAATCGTCTACCCTATGGTAGGACAACTATATTCATTGTTCACCCATGGTAGGACAATGAAATTCATCGTCTACCCCATGGTAGGACAATGAAATTCATTGTCCACCCATGGTAGGACAATGAAATTCATCGTCTACCCCATGCTAGAACAATGAAATTCAAAGTCCCACCCTATGGTAGGACAATGAAATTCATCGTCCACCCATGGTAGGACAATGAAATTCAAAGTCCCACCCTATGGTAGGACAATGAAATTCATCGTCTACCCACGGTAGGACAATGAAATTCAAAGTCCCACCCCATAGTAGGACAATGAAATTCATTGTCCACCCCATGGTTGGGACATCCAGATTTTTTTCTGACATAAAATTTCAACGTATTTTTTAGATTTCGACATGTTAATTCATCTTAAAAAGTCCAAATTTCTACCAATGTGAAGCTCTTGAAAAGGCCATGTTCAACATAAACACAATAAACCTAATAAATTGTTCATTGAAAGTGATAGTAAATTGTGTATAATTTTATTTCTAAATCTACAATTAATTAAACTTACAAATATGTAATTTGTTAATGTTATTTAACTTACCACTGATTCGGCATCCGACATTGAGTTAATCTTTATGTTTGTTGTGTTTATACTATAGATTTTAAATTTATGATTATTTTTTAAGTTGATTTTTTTTTGAATAGGTGAGAGAATGGAGAAAAAGAGGGGAATTAGAAGAAGAGAGAGAGAAGAGAGAGAGTGAGCTGAAAAAATGAAAAGGGCAATTTGGTCATTTCACCAAAAAGCGTCGTCGATTCTAAGTAAAACGTGGTCGATTTTAATAAACCCCCTTATAATATTATTTTTGTACTTTTCTCCCTACTTCTCTCCTAACGTCGATAGATGTGTATATAATGAAAGTAAACAAATCATCGAAATGGAGGGGAGTAAATAGTTTAGGATAAATTTTCAATTCATAAATTGGGCCTAATAAAATTGAATCAAGAATACGTGTATGTGGGTCTAAAATAAGATGCTTGCAATTGAATTTGTTAAATTCTCCACGTATTTAGAGTACCAGAATAACAGCAATGAAATCATTGTTCTGATTTGATGATGATGTTTAACGTAAAATTTTTTACACCTTCAAATTCTTTTTATTTAGCGAATCACAGACATGCAATCCACTAATGTGTACTCTGTAACACTTATTTCTCACTATTACTCCGTATAACTAGAAGTGGCCATTGGTCGAGGTTTGATGTTTAGGCACAAAATCGGTCCTTTGGGGTGGCAGGCCAGGCCCGTACTCGTCCAACTTGTCAAATCAAAGCTCAAACTCGATGATAAATTTAAAGATAAGGGGAGACCTAGCGGACCGAGCCTCAAAAATTATGGCCCGAGCATGGCCCATTACTTGGGTGGGCGAGACGGGCTTTTGATGGGTCATATGTGCCGGTCAAATCATAGCTCATTAAACGATCTTATATGAGACTGGTTCTTTCATTATTAAGGTATATATAAAGGAAGCTAATGTAGGGTAAAGCTAGAGGATATCTTAAAATATGCTCCGTATATCATTATTTTTTGGTACTTCGTATTATACACGTGGCCATATATATGAGGTATTACGGCCAAACTAAAAATGTCATTTTGGTGAAGAAAATTACATGCAATAGAAATGAAGAAAATATTAAATATGGAGTATCTTCAAAGGGAAAATGTATATGATAGAATACAATAATTGAAAAAATATAATTTATACTTAAAATTCAAATGCATAATACTATCCTTAAATTAAAGTCGAGCGAGCTTTTGGTTAATCATATGGATGCTTCATTTCATTTTTTTTAAACCTTGTTTTGCAGTTCTAATATAATTGTGTAGTTTTATGTACTCTGGTTGGTTATGTTTTTAGTTTGTTTCTATACTATATTTACATTTTCACTTTGATACAATTTTATAACAACTTCATATGTTTTACACTTACATATAAAATTACTCCGTATCATTTTGGGAAAAAATAAAATGATAATCTACCAAGTATCGTATCCGCTATCCATCAATGGAGATATTGTAAATGAATAATATATACATTAATTTCCACGTTCCAATTTATCAATGGAATAATAATTCAAATTCGAGGGAACAAGTATATCATATATACTTTTGAACTTTTTATGATTCAATTCATGAATATATACCAAAAATGGTTGGCAAATTGCAATTCCACTCAACCTAATTGGTGAGAAAAATCATCTTAAAAATAGCAAGCACATTTTTTGTATCACCCAAAAGCATATAGTTAGTGTTGTTAGTAGTAGTATTCGATTGTGATAGGTAACATACATATATTGTATTATATAGTCTTTTATGAGATCGTTTCACACTAAATTAGTTTAAAATTAATAGCGTGTAAACTTTAAAATAAATAGAAATCGGTAAGTTAAAATGAAACTATAACATTTTAACATATACGTCGTCAAAAGTCTTATGATAAAGTAACTATACTATCAAGAGACGGTCGCATATGAGAAAGTATTGGGTTTGAGATTTTTTTCACATGTAACGTGTACGAGTGTAATAAAATTTAGATGATCAATCATTATTGTTTTTTCCAATTGTTTTGGAAGTACGGCTCTCTAATTAAACTTCAACCACAACTTTTTATTTTCTAATTTGCTTTCACGTATTGATTTTTTGCATTTCTTGTATCCGTCAATTCAACTCTTACTACGGACAATGGTACTAACATCAAACTTCTAGACTAATTATTTTGTTGGATTTTTGTCATAAATCGACCAAATTATTCAATTGAGTTAAACGTCATTTAGTCATTCACGACTTGATGAATAATGATTTGACAAATTTGAGCTTAATATTATACGGAATGTAAACTATGTGTCGTAATATAATTCGACCAATGCATTGTATTGAAACTTTACCATGGGCGGGCCGGTGGCGGCGGGTGGGGGCGAGGGGCCCGTGCTTCTACTCATTTTCTGGAAATTTAATAAGAAAGACAAATAATAGTAGCGTCACATTAGGCACAATGTTATACTTTGTAATACATCATTTTTTGGGTCCGCCACTGAACTTTACTCCGTAATATTTAAACTACAAACTCAACAAATTAAAAGCTAATTAAGCTACCTTAATTTGAAATTAAAGAGCTATTTTCAATTTACAATAAAACACAATAATTAAAACGCATCAACATAGGAAGTAAAAATAATTAAATGAAATAAGAAAGAAAAAAAATGTAAGGTCAACAAAAATACGTACTCCGTAGGATTTTTCTTATTTGAATGGAATAAGACGTACTATAACTCTATAAGTTCACAGCATCAACCTACTAGTCTACTACGGAGTACTATAGTAGGTTAAAAATTAACTATGGATAAGACTACAAGAAGTACTATAGTAGGTTAAAAATTAACTATGGATAAGACTCATAAGAGAGTTAACCATACAATGAGGACTTTAACTTTACAATTGTTTTGCGTAAAGGATCTAAACATTATAAGTTTAGTGTTCAGGACCTCGAAGTGGATGGAAGTTACATAATTCTGTGTAACCTAACGGCAGGCGAACAAAGGGAGGGAAATCACGACTTGTATCTTGCTTGCCTCCACACCAACAATCCTATCTGTTTAATTGCATTGTTAAAAATTACACTTCCATATTAAGGAGACGAAGGAGTATTTTTTTCATGTATTATTTTAGAATTACACATATGCATTATATATATATGATTAAACCAAAAGCATAGGTTCGTCACTATCCATTATTTTAATTTGTTTTCACCATTAGTTGGGTTAAAAATATAAATTACATATTAAAAATTTTAATAAAATATTTATGTCCCGGGTGAATAATATACTAGATACACAAAATTGATACTGCAGATACATTAAATGACGTAGTAGATACACCAAAAAAGATTAGATACACAAATAGATGTCGTAGGTACACCACATTTAACGACGATATAACGTGACATGATAAGGTAGTTATGAACCCCAAATATGTTCCTTAGACCATAAATTAGATAATAAAGACAAATATGCCGAATTTTCGAAATAAAAACTTTTTTAAGAAGAGTCTCACTTATGCCTCACAGGATCTCTAAATCTATATATATATATATATATATATATATATATATATATATATATATATATATATATATATATATATATATATATATATATATATTTATATTTATATATATATATATATATATATATATATATAGAATGAGGTTCAAGTAAGTTCGCAAATATTGGTAAGTCCGTAAGCCCGTAACTGTAATACTTGTAAATGAAACTGTAATTTTCATACAAAAATGTAATTTTTAATAAATAAATTTGAATTTATGTTATTCGAAGATAAATTTTTTCAAATTTCGGACTTTTGCGAATGTAACTTTAGCGTTTTCCGATTGTAACTTTTAATAATTTATTTTGAAACTTTAGTTTAAAATGTGGTTTTTAATAAATAAAATGTGTTATTTGAAAAATAAATTGAATTTATGTAATTTACGACTTTTACGAATGTAACTTTATGTTTTACGAATGTAACTATAGTATTTTAAAATTGTAATTATATACAAAATTTGAACTAATATAATTTTAAGTGTTTTACAAACTGCAATTGCTGTATAATACGGATTGTAACTGTTGTATAGTACGCGTGAAACTCTCATTCTTTACGAGTGAAACTCTTGTTCATTACGAGTGAAACTGTAATACCCGTTCCAGTCCACCAAAAACAACGTTAGATGTCCGTAAGTCCACCACCACCACCGCCAACGCCACCGCCACCAAAAAATCAGAGTCCACCATATTTGAAGGAAAAAAAACCCCCGCCGCCGCCGCCGCCACAACCACACCACCACCAAATAGATCAAGAAAACCATATCTAAATGAAAAAAACACACACACAAATTTGAAAAAAAAAAAAAAAAACCCTAACTTTCTTCAACCACCGCTGCCGTCGCCACCACCAACACCACCAAATTGATTTGAAAAAACAAGATCTAAATAAATAAATAAATAAAAACTAACCTTCACCCACCGTCGCCGTCCCCACCACCATACGACCATCCACCACTAAACCCCACCACCAACACGATTTTGAAAAACAAAAAGAAAAAAAAAACAGATCTAAAAAAAACTCATCTTAAAAAGAGGGACTACGAGGCAACGATTGGTGGTGGCGGCACGACGACATGAGGAAGCGGTCCGTGGTGGTGGCAGGACGATGGGCGGAGGTGGCGGCACGGCGACAGGAGGAAGAGGTGTGGTGGTGGAGGGTTGTGGTGCGGGGTATGGTGGTGTAGGTGGTGCGGTGATGGTGGGGGGTTGTGGGTGTTATGGTGGTGGTGATTGAGTTTTGAATGGAGGAGGATAATGAGAGAGAATGTTTAGAGAGATAGGGAGATTGGGTAGAGAGAGAAAATGTTGGCTGGGAATAAGGATGGGAGGTAGGGTTTAGTGTTTTAATCTCAGCCCTCCATCTTATTTAATCTAGACCATTGATTTGTTTTGATCCAAGGGCTAGGATTGAAACTTACGGACTTACCAAAAAACATGGAACTTACCTGATCCTAATTCTATATATATATATATATATATATATATATATATATATATATATATATATATATATATATATATATATATATATATATATATATATATATATATATATATATATTCAGTAAGTCTCCTAAGAGACGACCTCACATTAAATTAATGTGAGATCAAATTAAAAATTACGGTTAAAAAAAAGTACAAAAACCTGAAATATATCACTAACAAGGTAACTATAAAATTTAATCACAATTAACCATAAAAAAGAGGTCAAACACTAATGAAAAGGTTATAAAATTATAGTTACACAATTGTCACTAAAAATGGTGCAAAAACTATATAATCGAGTACAAATGAGATGGTATTATAATATTTATTGTAAGACCGTTTAACACAAGAATTAGTTTATTTTCATTAGATTCTAAATCAATTCATAGTTCCAAATGGGCTAGGCATTTTAAATTTTAGTGTTCGATGTTGTTCTAACCCTCTCAAATGCCAGGATATTTATCGCTTCTGATGGGGCATGGTTAGCCGGCCGACATACCACTACCCAGGCATAGGGTCAACCTGGAAGGTGACTCACCCTCGGCCGTACACCCTCAGTCATATATCCTCGGCCGGCCATTCAGGTTTGTTCAGAGTGTGAAAAGTAAGGGGCCACGTGTCAGCTTTTGTCTCCCACTTGGTGAGAAAACTCCCTATAAAAGGAGAAAGAATCTCAAAGCTAAAGGATTCATTCACAACAACACATAAAAAGGTACAACTTAAGCTTTCTCTCTCTACTTTATAAACTTAAAACCTCATAATCTTACTTAAGCATCGGAGGAGTTATCCTCAGAAGCTCCCGAGGCTAGGTTTGTCATCTTGTGTAGGTCAGCTAGGAAAGGAACACTACAAAGTCAAGCCGTTCTCCACAAAATCCAACCAGTTTGAATCTTTAGTTATCAAGCAAATTAAAATGTAAGAAAAAAAAAATCTGGTTCCATACCCTAATACGAGTATGTAATCTAATTTGGTCCTATCAAGTTAGCTTTACCAGTTTGAATCTTTAATTTGTTTATGCAAATTATTTTTTTCCCATGAATAAATATTTTTAGGATTCATCTATTTTTTACCCTAATAGTGAAAACATGTACTCCTTCCGTCCTGATCATTTGTTTACACTTTTCATTTTGGGGTGTACGGTCATTTGTTTACACTTTTCATAAATGATCATGTTGACCCATGTGGGTGGTGGACCCCTACTCTCTCAACTAATTATATTTGATAATTTTAAGCAAACGGAATCCCCTTTGTACTTATATTATTATTTTATTAGTTTTTTTTTTCTATATCTCTCCTCACATCGATAAATGTATATAAAGTAAACGTAAACAAATAACCGAGACGAAGGGAGTACTTCGTATTAGCTTAGTCATACGGTCATACAGCCATTTATTGCAAATGTGTGACGGAACTCCAAATGAGGTCCTTAACACTAAACAGAAAATGTTGAGGTCCTTAACACAAAACAATGTCAAAGTTTAGGCCCTACTTGTGTTGTTAACTCATGGATAAGACTACAAGAGTAATGTTATACTCCCTCCATTCAACTTCATACTACACTTACCTATTTTTGCCGCTATTTATCGTTAACCATTTAATTTTAAATATCTCTCATTATATAAGTGAAATTATTCATGTGAGATCTTATTTGATTCGTCTTTAATTTACGAGTACATAATTAAAATCTAAATTTCATATTTTTTGCATAAACGTAGCTAACGATATTTAATCGGTAAAAGTCGCAATGACAAATGTGAAAAAAGAAAGTGATAGTGTGGAGTTGAATGGGGCGTTGGAAATATTGGTGATTAAAAGTGATATATGGGCCCAATAATAATTTTATAGAGTAAAAGTAAATAGATACACACATGAAATAAATAAAGATTAATACGGAGTAATATAGAGCGAACTTATATGAGAATATGAATGATGGTTGCGGCGTGACAACTATCACTGCCCTAAAGTCGAATTTGTCTCGTCCTCTACACACGATTTTGTTGACAATCGACCCCAGGGTTACACAACTTCCGTACTTTCGGTGTAGACGAAAGCGAGGGATGAGAATAGCCAAGATCGTTGCCAAAGAGAAGGGAATAATAATATAGGTGAGAATAAAATAATTTTTCTTGTTGTATGTTTGAGGGTGAGTATAAAACAATTTATAGTGAATTTCGAGTGTGTGAATTATATTTTTGAGGAGAAGAAATTAGGAAATTATAGCGTGAACTTAATTAATAAAGATGATAAAAAAAATAATAACTAATATAATTTCGAAGGCATAATTAAGGGCTTAAGGTATTGTAGTAAAGCTTTCTTTTGAAGTATTTTTTCTAACATGAGGGAGACTATCTAGATATGAAGTATCATTTAGTTGGGAAGCTTACAATTTAAATTGTTTTTTTTTTTAATGTAGAGAAAAAATTTGTACATTATTTTAATACACATTAATTATTTTTGTGTTATTAGTTGAGTTAAGCCTAGACTAAAAAATACATAATAAATAATAATGCAATAAATAATAAATTAAATACATTCTTTTTGTTAACGAACTCCATACTATATATACTCCGTACTTGTGAATTAGTAGATCGAGTGACACTTTTTATTACTGATACTACTTCTAAAAGCCCACACGACGACTTCCCGAGCAAGTCAAAGATAGATTCTGCAAATAATTCCCAGCTGTAAATAATCACAAGATAATATTGTAATCTAGGCAACTTTAAGTCTTGTGTAACAATTCATCTATGTATATATAAACCTAGGCTTGTAAATCAGAATTCATTGAATAAGAAGATTACCTTTCTTATATGGTATCAGAGCGGTTATGAATGGGTTTGTCATCCTCACGAGCAAGGTGTGTGTCGGTTGCAGCGGGAGTGGCGGTTGGCTTGGCTTCTGCCATGTTGGACTTTAAAAGAAGATCGTGAACATACTTTGATTGGTTGAGATGGAGACCGAAGGCATTTGGTGTGACCTCAATCCCAAGGAAGTACGAAAGTGGACCTAGGTCCTTGATAGAAAATCCAGTTTACTGTGACAACCTATCTGCCACACTTTACGCCAAAAACCCAGTTTTCCACTCCAGGATGAAACACATGGCTCTCTCATTTCATTTTGTCCGGGAACAACTTCACTTTCTGGCCACATCCAGATCCAACATATCGCCAAAGAAAGACCGGCCACGATGTTCTCACCAAGCCGCTTCCACAAAGCCGCTTTCATCGAACTTCGGACAAGATTGGCCTTCGCTCCCCGACGTCCATCTTGCGGGGGCGTATTACTGATACTACTTCTAAAAGCCCACACGACGACTTCCCGAGCAAGTCAAAGATAGATTCTGCAAATAATTCCCAGCTGTAAATAATCACAAGATAATATTGTAATCTAGGCAACTTTAAGTCTTGTGTAACAATTCATCTATGTATATATAAACCTAGGCTTGTAAATCAGAATTCATTGAATAAGAAGATTACCTTTCTTATACTTTTCACTTGGGCATGAAAATTTGAATGTTTGTGCAACACATGGCATTGGGTTAGTTAAACGAAAAAAGGTAGAGTTTTCTCAGTAATATCCTTACAGACCTTACATCGAAATTACGAGATTAAATATTTATATGAATGCGTAAAATTGTAAAATAAATAAATAAATAAAGTGAAGTTCAATGAATAAAATCCCAATTGTTATACGACGGAAAGGATTACTTGAAGACGGAATGCATTAGTGTAGTTAATGACTAGTTATGTAGGTGAATTGACCATTTTACCCTTGTGCTTAATTTTGTTTGTTTTTAATTAAATGATTGGTAGTTAAAAAATTTTACTTCACTTATTTTTTACTTCATTTAATTTATTTTTTACATTGTAGGTAAAATGAGTATTTATTTCATTAATTGACCATGTAGGTGAAATGAGTATTTACCTCATTTATTATTTACATTGTCTAAAAAATTTAACTAGTAAAATCTCTCTTAAAAACAGTAAATTTTTTTTAAGAAAATTATAGTTAAGGGTTTAAATGTCAGAGTTCCACAATTCAGAAAACGGTGACCTCGGAGTAGAGGTAATTTTTAGATATGTTTTGTTGTTTATATGGTTTAGTAAATTGTACTCCGTAGTATTTTTGGTAATTTAGTAGTTGGTTTTTGATGGAAATTATATTTTGAAGAAGTTATTTACCATGGTAGAACCTTAGAACATTTAAGGTTCTACCATGGTAGAACCTTAAATGTTCTAAGGTTCTACCATAAATTCCAAAGTCGTAGAAATATAAAAAAAAAAAATTCGTTTTCTTTTTTTGTATATGTTTTTTTTTTTTGTTTACATTAATTTAACTTATTTAGTTAAATTTATTGCTAATTTTTAATTTAATTGTAGAACCTTAGAACTTTTAAGGTTCTACCATGGTAGAACCTTAGAACATTTAAGGTTCTACCATGGTAGAACCTTAAATGTTCTAAGGTTCTATCATAAATTCCAAAGTCGTAGAAATATAAAAAAAAAAAAAAAAAAATTGTTTTCTTTTTTTGTATATGATTTTTTTTTTTTTTGTTTACATTAATTTAACTTATTTAGTTAAATTTATTGCTAATTTTTAATTTAATGGTAGAACCTTAGAACTTTTAAGGTTCTACCATGGTAGAACCTTAGAACATTTAAGGTTCTACCATGGTAGAACCTTAAATGTTCTAAGGTTCTATCATAAATTCCAAAGTCGTAGAAATATAAAAAAAAAAAAAAAAAAAAAAAAAAAAAAAAAAAAAAATTGTACCTTGAGCTACGAGTCTTGCTTTGTACCTTTCAACTTTTCCATTAGCTAAATATTTGATCTTGTAGACCCATCGACACCCAATGGCTTTCTTTCCCTTCGGCAGCTCAGCAATCTTCCAAATTCCATTTTTCTCCAACGCTTCAATTTCTTTTCGCATGGCGTCTCGCCACTGTTCACTTTTGGCTGCCTCTCGGTAAGTCATGGGCTCGTTTTCCGCATCAATCTTTGCTAAAAAAGCTTTGTGTGACGATGAAAAACAATTAGTAACAACGTATTTAGATAAAGGATAAGGAGTACCTGACACTAAAGACGTTGATTTGTCCGGATGAACAGTCGACATTGGAGCTATTATTTGCATGGACTTACAGTAGTAATCCTTTGTCCACGCCAAGAAACTTCTCTCGCCCTCTCGCCCATTCTTTCTCCTTCGCTTCTACACGGATCTCCCGCCTCGTCCGTCAATCCTGTCACATCGCATCGCCACCGTCGCGTGGCCTTCATTCATTAAATTCGTTTCTTCACCGCCACCTCTGCGTGTCGCCACGGTGGACCTGCTTTCGTGAATCTCGCCGTGATTCCCCCTCTCTTCATGCGTGGAGTCGTCGAGGTGTTCATAATCAACAAAAAAATTATCTGGAATATGTGTATTAACTTCCTTGTTCTGCGTGTCCGTGTCCTTCGAAACCATTAAAAAAGGACTCACATCCTCATAGAAAACTACATCACGAGAAACAAAGGCTCGTTTTTCCTTCAAGTCATACACTTTCCACCCTTTCTTACTATGCGGATAACCTATGAAAATGCATCGCTTCCCCCTTTCTCCAAACTTATCTTTCGGTCGCTCCTTATTGTGTACGTAACACAAACAGCCTAGGACTTTAACGTTATCAAAACGAGGCTGTCTACGATGCAAAATTTCATAGGGCGTCTTTCCTTCTAGTAACGGTGTGGGTGTTCTATTTATTAAGTAAGCCGCTGTTAATACACATTCTCCCCAAAAAATCAGAGGTAACCCACTCTCGAATCGTAAAGCTCGAGCTTTCTCTAAAATGTGACGGTGCTTTCTTTCTACTCTTCCGTTTTGTTGTGGTGTATCTACATTACTAGTCTGAAAATGAATCCCATTTTCCTCATAATAACGCTGCATTGGATCGGATAACAATTCCGTTCCATTGTCACTCTGAATTTTCTTAACACATGTATCGAATTGGGTTTTCACCATTTGACAAAAAAAATTTAGAAAATCACCTGCTTCGCTTTTGTCTTTCATTAAGTACACCCAAACTCCCCGACTATGGTCGTCAACAATGGTTAAGAAGTAATGTGCTTGTGTCAAACATGTGACCCGATATTTTCCCCATATATCACAATGTATTAATCCAAACAAAACGTCGCACTTCTTATTATTAATTTTGAAAGGTGATCGAGTTAATTTCGCTCGACAACAAGAATCACACACACTATCAGAATTCCAATGTAAACTACACCCAATTAAACTAGAAAAACGAGAAAAAATACTAGGCGACGGATGTCCTAATCTCCTATGCCACAACCTTGCATCCTTAGTCACTGTTACTCTTTGCACCGTCTCTTTCTTCTTCAACTGATAATAATAGACTCCATATCGATGCTCACCTCGTCCAATCATCGTCCTCGTAGTCGGGTCCTGCATTTCACAATAATCCGAATAAAACGTTATTACACAATTATTTTCACGTATTAATTGTTGGACGGAGATGAGATGACAAGTAAGATTTGGGACAAATAAGACATCTTTCAAAACAAAGTGTTCATTCAATTGAACTTGGCCATGTATACTAGCCTCTACAACTCTCCCATCAGGTAAACTGATTTTTGACACTTCTTCCTTCCATTGATTCATCAACAGATCTTGTCTTCCCGTCATATGATGAGAAGCTCCGCTGTCAATCATCCATTCTAAATCAATCGTTAGTTTCATACCTTTGAGTTTCTCATTACCACCTGGGCACTCGCCTAATAAGGCTTTGAGCCTCTGAATCTACTCGCCAGGAATGGCGGGTTCGATGTCAGATCTTGTCATTCTCCTTCGACGCGCAGATTCAGATTTCATCGCATTAGCTTGGTAAGTTCCTCTTCCTCTGCCGCGTCCACGTCCACCACGGCCAATTATCCCTCCGCGTCTACCACGACCTCTTTCTCTAGCTCTAACTTCTTCATACCCATGCTTTTCGTAGCAATTTGCCTCCTTGCAAGTGATAAGACTTACCGCAGTTGAGCGACCGTGGTGGAACATACTCGTGATCTTCACCATTCTTCCCTTTCCCTCGCATATGCCCTTTGTCGCCATAGCCGCTCCACTACACGATCTTCCTTGACTTTGGTCATCGATGCGTGTCGTTCTTCTCGTAAGATCAGTCCATATGCACGAGTAAGGGTTGCAATAGGGTCTTCCATTAACAAGTTAGTTCGAATATTTCCGTATAATTTCGAATCTAACCCCATTAAGAACTGATGGACCTTCTCCTCTTCTTTCTCTTTGGCAATGGAGGCGGCGGCTCCACAGGTACACTCCTTGACTTTGCTGTAATTCCCGAGTTCATCCCAAATTACCTTTAGCCGAGTATAATACTCAACCACCAAATCGGATCCTTGCTTACATTCATTGAGTTCACATTTTAATTGATGAACTCTTGGTGCGTTTCCCGCTGAATATCTGTCACAAAGTTCTTCCCAAATTTCTTGAACCGATACTGAAAAAGTGATACTGGGATGTAATTTAGGATCGATCACATTACAAAGCCAAGCCCTAATCATCGCATTACACTGCCTCCATGCCACCGTCTCTATGGTTTCTTCTCCAGTGGTAGAAACGGGTTTCTTGACTTTCCCTTCAATAAAATCCAATTTATTTTTCGCATCCAATCCATTCTCGACCTCCGCCCATAAATCGTAATTATTTCCATTGAAAATAATCTGTGTGACCATCAAGTTTGGATTATCAGAAGGATGCAGGAACAATGGTGAAGTCGGGGGAATGGTCTTTGGACTTCCCCCAATTCCCTTTTGTTTGTCGTCTCCAGTCATACTTTGGTTGACGGAAAAAAAAAATCAGGATCGTAAAGTGCTCTGATACCATAAAGAAATTGAAACAGAAGAGATTTGAGAAGATTGTAATTCTTATTCATTGAGATTGAAACAAAGCCTTCAATATATATATACAGCCAATGTAACTTGGACTACCCTAAGAATTAGACCTAATTACCAAAAATAAATAAGATAAATAACCTAATTTACAAGATACATATTATACACCATATCTCTAATTATAGGTAAGAAAATATTTACATCTTATCATTATTTGAAGTGAACGGCTATCACTTATAAGCGACGAGTTGAACTTATTTCAGTTAAATGTAAATTTTTCGTTGCAAATTTGAGAGTATTAAAGTGAAGGAGAATGAATTGGAGTTGGGCTACATTAATTGAAACTAGGCTAAATTTATTGAAATGAAATTGAACACCTATTGGAATCAGGTCAATTTCAATAAGTATTAAAGGGTGTCTCATTTGTTTTTCGCCGACGACTGTATTCTTTTTGCGAGGGCAAACATAAGGGAATGCTCCAGGATGGCTGATATAATCAGTAAGTATGAGGGGGCATCGGGACAGAAAATTAATTATTCAAAGTCAGAATTAGTCTTCAGCAAGAAGGTTACGTCGGAGCGCAGAGAAGCTATTATCAGCACTTTAGGGGTTCGGGAGGTCGACAAATATGAACGCTACTTGGGGCTTCCAGCCATCGTCGGAAGGTCGAAAAAAGCCATTTTCGCTGGACTAAAGGATAAGATTTGAAAAAAATTACAGGGGTGGAAGGAAAGAATCTTATCTAAGCCGGGGAAAGAGGTCGTTATAAAGGCTGTCGCGCAAGCTATCCCCACTTATATGATGAGTTTGTTTGCTATTCCGGAGGGGATTATTGATGACTTTCACTCTGTGATGGCTCGTTTTTGGTGGGGGTCAAAGGAAGGAGAAAGGAAGCTACATTGGTGGTCTTGGGATAAGTTATGTCAGCCGAAAAGCCTAGACGGGATGGGTTTTCGGGATATGCGAATTTTTAACCAAGCTTTATTGGCCAAGCAGGTGTGGAGATTAGCAACAAACCCGGGCTCTCTTGTGAGTCAAATTTTCAAAGCAAGGTACTACAAGAACGATCATGTTCTTGAGGCTAGAAGAGGGTTCGACCCGAGCTTTACTTGGCGAAGCCTTTGGAACGCAAAGCCTTTGTTGCTGGACGGATTACGGTGGCGGATTGGGGATGGTCGCAGTGTCAAAGTCTGGGACGACGCATGGATTCCGGGGGAGAGGTCCACTATTTTTTCGGCACCAAACCTTGAGCTTGACCCATCAATGCTAGTTGCAGACTTAATAGATGTTGATCAGACTGGTATTAAGGGGTGGAGAGCAGACTTGATACGCCAGTTGTTTAACCCGGATGAGGCGGACGCCATTTTGAGTCTCCCGCTAAGCAGCCAACCGACAGAGGACGCACTTTTCTGGTGGCCTAATCAGAACGGGTGCTACTCCGTTAAATCGGGCTATTGGCTAGGGGCAAGCTCCTTCTCACCCGTGGAGCAAATTGGTACGGGAGCGAGCGTAGCGGCGTGGTGGGCGCGGCTCTGGGAAGTCAAGATTCCACCAAAGCTATCGCACTTTGTGTGGAGAGCGAGTGCTAATTTGCTGGGGGTTAGAGAGAACCTTGCTCGGAGGCACTGTGTGTCGTTCTTCAATGTGTGGTCTGTGTAACTCGGCTAGTGAATCGACTATTCACACGCTCTTGATTGTAAATGGGCAAATGAGGTGTGGGAAGCGAGTGATTTCGCCGTGCTGAATAGGAGGGCTCCTAGGGAATCGTGTGCTGAACGGTTTTGGTGGGTTGGGCAGCAACTTGAAGCGGCTGACTTTCGACGTTACTTGGCTCTTACGTGGGCTATTTGGTTCATTCGCAACTCTCGGACCTTTGAGGCAGAGGAGATTAACGTGAGCTTGGTGTTGGCTGGTTTTATAAAAATGGTGGAAGAATACCACATGTACCGCGACGAGTTAAACAAGTCAAGTGCGCCGAGAAGGCTAGGTGTAGAGGACGAGTGGAGATGACCTGAACGTGGTAGAGTCAAGCTGAATACGGATGTTTGTACCGCTTGGTAATGACGGCTGGGGCCAGCGCCGTCGCGTGAGGGATGAAAGGCAAAGCGGTACTGGCTTCGTCGGTCTTTGTCGTGTTGGTGCAAGGTGGAACCCGGAAGTGGCAGAGGCTAAGGCTGTACAATTTGGGCTAGAGATCGCAGGAGGAAGAGGGTGGCATGACATCGTTGTCGAGAGTGATTCACAAGTGGTGATAAATGCGATTAAGGATCGTAAGGCGTTGAGAACTCCCTTTGGCTTATGTATTGATGATATCGCTTCATGTGCTGCTTCTTTTACGTCAGTTTTTTGGTCTCAAGTTAAGAGAGGGGTAAATACGGTTGCACATCACGTGGCGAGGTGGTGTGAGTTTGTGAACGATAACAAAGTGTACTCTGAAAATTTTCCGGACGCTATTTTAGCGTTGGCGGAAATTGATTTAATATAATTGTTTTTCCCCCTTAAAAAAAAAAAAAAAAACTAAGATGAAAAAAAAAAAAGTGATTAACCACATAAGTTTGACAAAAAGTGAAATTCAACCTATTTTCTAATCTTTTAACCAAATTACATGATTCACGTTAAAAAAATTATTTTTATATTCATTTACACAATTTATTGGAAAATAATGACGCTTATTATAAATTTACAATGATTTTATCGGCTTAATTTAACTATTAATAAAAATAACTTACATAAATTATATAAATTTAAATTTATCAACACAGTATTTTTGCTCGCATGTAAATAATTAAGTTGTATAAGAGTTGAAGCAAACTAATAAATATATTCTAAAATTTATGTTGATAAAATAGCTATAAAATTGAAAAATCGTAATATTTTATTGTTCTTGTGATAACTTAGATATATAATTATTATTTACATATGCAATTTTGTTGAAAATGAAAATTGAGGTGGATTTCACTTCTGATTAAACTTATGGGGTTTAAAACTACATTTGTAACTTATGAGGCCTAATTTCACAATTGCTTAAAGTTACGAGACTCAATTAGTACTTAGAGCACCCACATCAATGGGGCTCCCCAAAACTTCTCTCTCCTACTTTCATCAACTTTTTACTTAACCTCCCCATTTCATTTACATGTTTCCACATCAATGGGGCTCCCCATTTCCACTTTTTCATGGTCCATCATATTTATTTTTTAAATTCTAACATTGATTAATTACTTATTATTTAATAATTAACACAAAGATGCATAATTTATTTTATATTATGACATTAATTTTAATTGAATTTGAATAACACATGACCCAAGATTAAAAAAAAAATACACTCAAATTATATATTTTTTTAACAATTTTCTCCGGAAACCTACTAATAATTTTTTTTCGATTTAAAAAAGTTAATTAAAGAACTACATTAGAATTTGCACTAGTTGAAAAGTGGTTAGTAAGTAATTAATTGTATGATAAAATAATTAATTGATTTTAATAAACTAAAAATAAATAAAAAAGATAAGTTTTGCAAACTTAACCCTCCCATTTGTAGGGAGCTCCCAAATTTTGGGTCACCAACCCAAAATATTGACACCTCCCACATTGATCGACCTCCCCACAATCGCATATTTGGCACATATAGAATGACACTTAGTGAATCTATCACGGGTGCACGCCCAAAAAAAAAAAAAAAAAAAAGTCTAACAAGTCTAAATTGGATAATCAATAACGTTCTCGTAAACAAGGATGAGACTAATTAATTAGTACTTCGTATATTGTTCAAAATTGCTTTACAAAATCAAAAAATATTTTCTACGGAGTACCTTAATTTTTCTTCTTAAAAAAAATTGCATATATTTAAACACATGTATTAAATTACTTTAGTTTTTTTTTATATATAAATTTTTGAAACGATCTTGTGATAATTTATCAGATCAACGCTTAGATAACTTACTGTAATCAATTATTCGATCACAATTGTGATTTTTTTTTATCACAGTATCTAATTAATTTTATTGTATTTGTTATATAGATAATGTCAGAATGATAACTATTCTAATTAAATACTCCGTAGTCATTTTAAATCTTAAATCGTAGTACAATTACTACTGTACAAGTACCGATTTGTTATTTTTACATACTTTCTTTTATCTCAAATTGTACTCTATATTTGGAAAGAATAAGTCTCAGTGCTCAATCCCCTCCCATCAGAATGGCTTAATCGCCTCTATTTGACAAAAAAAAAAAATGTACTCCATATAAATAATTCCACATTAAATTATCATAAAAAATGTTTGAAAACACCTTATCCATAAATAAAACGTAATAAATGCTGAAAAACCAAAAAAAAAAATTAAAAATAATATGAGGTTGTAATCAGTGAAGGTTACAACTAAGCAGATATTTTCTGTATATAAACTTTGTAATATAAGTAACGGTTTTTCTATCCTATATCCATTTGGCATAGGATAATAATCCCAACAGTAATTCTCCTGTAAGACTAAACTTATACTAAGTTAATGTGAGACCAAGGTACAAATTGCAGTTAAAGGGGTACAAAAATATAAAACACATCTACTAAAGTCACTAATAGGGGTACTAAAAAAAATTAGTAACAATTAATCATAATTATCACTTAAATAGTACAAAAGCTATATAATCGGGTACAAATTAGGCGGACTTAGAACCTGTTCTTTCGGACTTATTTTCAAATTTCATTTCATTGATTGACTCACTTGATTGATTCGATTAATTCCATTCGATTGATTGATTCAGTTGATTCAGGTGAATTAAGTTCAGCTCACATTATTATTATTATTATTATTATTATTATTATTATTATTATTATTATTATTATTATTATTATGATTATTATTTATGATTATTATTATTGTTGTTGTTGTTGTTATTATTATTATTATTATTATTGTTGTTATTATTGTTATTGTTATTGTTATTATTATTATTATTATTATTATTATTATTATTATTATTATTATTATTATTATTATTATTATTATTGTTGTTGTTGTTGTTATTATTGTTGTTATTATTATTATTATTATTAGTAGTAGTAGTAGTAGAAAAAAAAAACGTAAGTAAGAAAAAAAAAATGGTAGCATTGAAATAATAATAATAATAATTGTTAATACAATTGAAAATCATAATCTTGAAAACAAAGATATCATAAACTCAAAAGATATCATCTACGTTTATTCGTTATCGACTTCCACACCATCTTCACTTATAAACTAGTTTATGATATCTTTTGAGTTTATAACGAGTTTATGATATCATCGACTTCCACAACAACAATAATAATAATAATCATAAATAATAATCATAATAATAATAATAATAATAATAATAATAATAATAATAAATATAATAATAATAATAAATATAATAAAATATAATAATAATAATAATAAAATATAATAATAATAATAATAATAATAATGTTCAGTTTTTTGTTCATTTCATTTCGATCTGATTAGTTCGATTCGATTCACTGATCTGATTCGATTCAATTCAATTCATTTTGATTCGATTCAAATCATTTCAGATTGATCATTCAAATTTAAAAAGTCCGAAAGAACAGGTTCTTACAATAATTTATTGTAAGTCTTGACTTACACAAGAATTAGTGTAATCCCAAATGGATAAGCTTCATTTTTTTTCCACAACTTCTTATTTAATGGCTACTTTTTTTCCTTTTTTTTTTCCCTAAATAATTATTATTTATTTAATTTAATTTAAAACACAAAAGAAAACACAAATTTTACATCGATTACTTTTCTCGTAAAAGGGTTTAGGGTTCGATTTTACGGAATCGAACCCTAAACCCTTTTCCGGTGTATAGTACTCCGGCGGCTTCGCCACCGAAATCTAAAGACAAACCTAGAAGGACTTGGTGAACCCTTTGGAGAATTAGTGAACCCTTTTGGGAATAAATGAAACGCGGTTGATTGATTGAAAAAATCCTAATTTGCAATATGAGGTGAAAATAATTGTTGTAGTCATAAATAAACAAATAAATAAAAATATGTGAGTTTATAGGTGAGAGAGAAAATTTTAAGAGTAATTTAGGGAGTTAGAAAAATAGAGAGTAGTTATAGAAATCTTTAATTATTAAAGGAAAATAAGAATTAATTAGTTATTGTTATATCCATTAAAATTATTATCCTATGCATTTTATTTTCTTATCCTATGCACATAGGGCATAGGATAGAAAATCTCTATAAGTAAATAAATTTCTACAAAAATGTATCGAGTAATTAATGGACGGTGTCGAGTTTTTACAAATCTCCTAATAAAGAAAGGATATCATCTGTCTTAATTTCATACAATAAATCAAAGAGATTATTTTCTACTTTGAAGATTTTGTATTAAAATGTTAATATTTCTCTTAATTTAGACCATATTCAAACTGTTTTTACACATAATCACACTTAATCTAGTCAATATTAATTTAATAACGTGCTTTCTGATATACATGAGTTATGTGGCTACACGTTAGCGTGAAAAAACGGCTATTTTGGAAATAAATAAATTATAAAAATTTCCAGCAATAAACAACATAAAAATGCAATTAATGCACTCAATTTTTTTTTTTTTTGGGAAAATTATCATCGTCAGCATTTTATTACAACAAATATTGAATTTAAATAAATAGATTAAATGTAATTATCTCATGTAACTCACTCTCATTTTGTTTATGTTACTATATTGACTTTTTTTTGTTCTTATGGAATTTAGTAATTTACAAATTACAATGGCTCGTGTTTTTTTATTGCTACACATTCAACGCCTCGTGTTTAACATGAGGAGCAAGTGTGTCCACACGGATAATGATCAATTAAATTAGCGATAATTTACAATTTAAATTAATTATATAAATTTTATTCATTTTCTTTAGTTACAGATTAAGTATTATTAAAATTATAAAAATTTGATATTAATAATGTATTTGAAAATATATTTAAAACAAGTTCTCACATGACAATAATTATTTTATATGATTCTAATCACTTATAAATAGTGTCAAAAAAAGTAAAACGTATAAAATTGATTGCAATGGTGAAAGAATAAATTGTGAAATAGAATAACTCAAAAAAATATTTAAGAGTATTATAAATACTCTAGCTATTTTAATGTTTGGAGATTTATCAATTAAAGTTGCCAAAATCATATATACTGTACATGACTACGATAACATATACGAATACAAAATATTACTGATATATAGTTTTACATTAATTATGAATTAATTTTAAATTAGGTACTCTAACGGTATTATATGGACGAGTATAAATTTTATTAAGTGCGTACAAGTTACGATTATATGCAATGTTACAGAGAAGGGTAATTCTCCTGAAAGACGGGCCTAACGATAATTTAGTGTAAGTCACAAGCAAGAAAAGAAAAAAAACCTAACTAGTAACTACCTTGTGTGAGAGGACTTACGATAAATTTATCGTTAGGCCCGTCTCACACAAGAAATTGTCTACAGAGAATAAGCAATAAAATTAGAGTAACCGTAGAAAAGAGAGGTTATATTTTACATTCGTCCAATTTTAATACAATTATTGATCCATCTATTTTGGTCATTTGTTTAAATGTTTATCTCTTTATTTTTTTTGATAATTTACATCGATGAACCGTTTATTTAGTTTATTTACATCGATGAACCGTTTATTCATATCACACCGCAAATGTAAGTCAATTTTTCATACAATAACTCTTATAGTACACGATTTTTCATATTTCTGAACAAAAAGATTTTTTTTTTTTTTATTTTTGAGAAAATTTATCCAACAAATTAAAGTACACAAAAATAAGTCACAAGGTCACACAAATGACTCCCTCGTTGGCCTAACACGTGTACGGTTACCCCCACCCTTACTTGTTCTGATTTTTCTTCTCCTAAAAAAAATAAGGGTTTTTCTATGGTATACCCCTGAGGTTTATCGTTTTCTATGATATACCCTCACCTTTTCAATATTCCACACATTCTAAAGCTTTAAAATTTGTTTACATGCATGACCAAATTGTCATTAATCATCGACTTTATTGCTTATTTGCCTACTAAACGACTATTTAATCCAACCGTTTGCGTATTAACCAATTCATTCGCTTATAATAAAGATTCGACACATTAATAACACGCCTAATTATATATTAGACGCATTATAAATCCATGGATAAAGCTTATTTAATGATTTATGAAACAAACGTTATTTTTCATGCTAAAAAAGCGTTATTAAGAAATGACTTTCGTAAACTTCTATTTAATACGCCACTGATGTTAATCGATAAGAAAAGAAGTTAAATGAAGACACTGTAAGAAATATAGCTAAAGAGGGTTTAAGGATGGTTAATTTATAGACTAAATATAAAGTTTAGAGATATATTATAGCCAAAATTTAAAGTTTAGGGGCATACCATGGAATATCGAAAATGTAAGGGTATAACATAGAAAACGAAAAACTTCAGGGGTATACCATAGAAAAACCCAAAAAATAAAAAAGTACACAAAATTAAAATTAAAAATACTCCGTAAAAGAATATCTCCCCATTTTGGCCAAGCATATTCGTAAAAATCAAATTAACTCCTCAACAAACCGAAAAATAATAAAAAATTGGAAATAAAAAAAAGAAACGTTTTTATTTCCATTTTTATTTTTAATTTTAATTTTTGTTGTAAAATAGCTAGGTTGTCTTTCTTATCTTCCCCAACCTTTGGGACCTATATATACCATTTCAACTCACTTCTTCCCCTTCATCCTTCTTTTTTATTTGGACCTCCATTTTTACTCTCACAACAAATTCAATTCAATTACATTCATATTTCATGTCTCTCTAATTTATTACTTTTTAATTAATTCATTTCAAGTTAAGCTTACAAAAAATTTACAACAATGGCGTTTAAGAAGACGTTAGTTCAGAGATTGTTCAATCTTTCTAGGTTTTCGACGCCCAGTGTGTGCCGGAATACTGCCGGAAAACCCCCGCCGCCGACGAAGAACGGCCGTCCGATTCACCAGTCGACGGCTGCTGCGCCGCCGTCGATGCGGTTGTTTCCGATGACGGGGGCGGCGTTGTCGGAGACGCTGAGGGAGATGGACATTACGAGAGGGAGGTTGAATTTGGACGGGCTGGTGGCGCCGCATGCGCCCCCGCCGGCGGTGGCGGAAGAAGACGGCGGAGAGGGGTTGACGGTGGGGGAGGTGAGGAAGGTGTTGAGAGCGGCGCAAGCGGAGATGATTAGGTCGAAACTAAACGACGTCGGAAAAGATTGGGTGAATTATAAGGAGTTTATAGGGTTAGTTGAGGAATTTTGTGGGGGAAATAAAGAACAAGCGATTGATTTCGCCAAAACGTTGGATGATTGTGGTTCTGTGATTGTTCTCGGAAATTCCGTTTGTTTGCGTCCTCATCAGGTTGGTTTTTACGCCCTCGATTTCGATTTCAATTTCGATTTCAATTTCGATTTCGATTCAGTTTGATTGATTTCAATTCGTTATTTACATTGTTTTATTTTGTTTTTTTTTTAATGGCGGTGTTGTTGTTGTGAATGTGATTTGATTTAGGGTTTGAAAGCGTAAATGTGAAAGTAGAGATTATTTCAAAAAAAAAAAGCCGAAAACTGATTGGAGTTTATTTGATGTGATTTTTTGATTTGTTTTTGGTGAACAGGAGATTAGAACATTGGTACGCCAGATCTATAAAGGGCTCCACACTCGATTCCGATCTACAACTCTTCATTTTAAATCATTTTTACTTTTTTCTGGACAAAAAAAAATCCCAGGAAATGTTCGATTTAGTCGGGTTAACGGGTCATCTGGGTCGGGTAAATGGATCATTTGGGTCGGTTCAGGTTAGGTTTGTATAACTTGGGGGGGTTGGGTTCGGGTGATTGTCGGGAATTGTTTGGATTTGGGTTATACGATTGGGTGTTCGGTTGTATTTGGTTTAGGGTTATTTCGTGGGTGATTGGATTGGGTTGGATAAAGTTTGTCATTCATGTAGTTTGGTACGGGTGGTCTTGACCGCGTTTGGATTTGAGTCAGATTAGGATCGGTGTTATTTAGATTTGTCTAATTGGAGACCAATAGGGGTGACTCGGTTAGTTTTTAAGGTTAATTTGATACGGATCATGTTGATTTGGATCGGGATTTTTTGGTGGGGTTGGTTTCGGTCAATTTTGGACGGCGAAACAGAGAACGAATTGTTCCGGAAAGAGAGGAGGGAGGAAGGAACTATGAGAGGAAAATACAAAATTCATTGGGTCTTTATTTTGAAGAAAAAGATTCAATTTTAATTTTATTTTTGTTCGAAAATAATTTTTATTTTTTTTATAAGTTTATGAAGTTTCTTTTCCCAAAATTAAAATCGAGAACATTGTTCGTTTTTTCGTATGATTTGATTTGTTTTTTCAGCGACCAATCTCTTTCAAAAACGATTTAAATGTTTTTTGTTTAAAACAAAACAAAGGTCAATATTTTTGTTTTCGTAGCTTTTGGTTTGAAAGCGGTGCAAAGGTGGACGCTTTCATCAGCCAGATTTTTTTGATTATATCTTTGATAATGAAGGATATGTCTTCTTGCGTGAAAATGACTATCGAAATGTCATCGTCCGTGTGTTCCACGTTAATTCGTCATCGTCCTTGCCTTCCACGCTTTTAATTATTCATTCATGAATTTGTGTTTGCTTATTAAGCATTCACATTTGATTTATCACCAATTGATACCGTAAACGGAATCCGGATTTGTTAAGAGTAATTATTAATTGGGATCATATAAGAGAATTCAAAAAATATAACTTAATTTCGTTTTATAAACGGTTTTGCTAGGACAATTATGTCTACTAGTCTTGTTTAACTGCACACGTTGAGGTTACGAGTTTGAATCATGGACAGGTCGTATTTCTAGTTTGAAAATTGTTTGTTGTATGCGTCTGTTCGTCGTATAGATATAATAAAAGTGCTTGTGAACTAAAAACGGAAACACGATTTAGGTGTAGCCAAGTTTTACCCAACTTTGTTTTGTTTCCAAATTCTTTGGTTACAGGTAGCTAAAGTCATACACAACCTAGTGAAACCTCCGGTGTCGGTGAACCCTAACGACCCGAGGATGAAGGAGTTGGAGGCGTTGGAGGAGCAAAAAGCCGAGATCGACGAAAAGGCAGAGGCATTGGTCCGTCGAGAATTGTGGGCTGGATTAGGGTACATGGTGGTCCAAACCGCAGCCTTTATGAGGCTTACTTTTTGGGAACTTTCTTGGGATGTGATGGAACCCATTTGCTTTTACGTGACCTCGGCTTATTTTATGATTGGCTACACATTCTTCCTTAGAACATCAAAGGAACCGTCGTTTGAAGGGTTCTTTCAAAGCCGCTTCAACGCTAAGCAGAAGCGTCTTATGGAAGCGCAGGAATTCAATCTCGAGAGGTATAACGAGCTTAGGAAAATGTTTTACCCTAACGCTTCTTCGCCGCCTTCTCTAGATGATGCTAGATTGATCAAGTTTAATCATCATCATCAAGTAAATTAGATGAATTTTAAAAAAAATAAGTCAGTATTTGCAATTTTCTTTTTCATTGTTGTTTGATTAATCTAATTAAGAGAAAATGTAATTCCGATATTATCTGATGATTATTGTCACCCGCGGCTTTGTGTAAAGATATTGAGAGAAAATCAGTTTTGTTTGGTGAACTAATTTTTTTTTTTTTTTTCCCTAAATGTGTTTGTATCAATGAACCTTTTTTTAGGGTGTAATAATTGAAATATACTCCTAAATCCTTATCTCCTACACTACTATTTATGACAAATAAAAGAAAAAGAGTAAAATAGAAGGCTAATATTTTCAATTTAATCGGGAATTACTCGTGTTTATCCTCATTATTGTTGTAGGCCCATGTAGTTCGGTCATCCGCAACCAATTGATGGTTGCTCTGTTTTTAAACAATTAAGACATTATCGATTGGGGTTTGGCGAAAGTGGCGGAGTCAAGACTTTCATTAATGAATAACTTAGCTAAACTTTGACAAAATTTAATTAAAATTTTCACAATTTTCAAAGGTTTAAGAGGGCCACTGGCCGCTCCTACTGGCAAATACTGGGTCAATAATTAAAACGATCGATTGATGAGTCTATACGTTTAATCAATTTAATCTTTTATCGAATATTTTCAAGTATTATTACTTAAAACTACTTTATTTTATTGTATTTTAGATAGTTTTCAATCATTTTTATCTTATACTCCGTAACTTTAAATCCTAATTTTGTCACTACGTACGTTTGTACAAAATTGAAGAGGTCACAACTCACAAGAGGGGACTAGTCAAACACACACCCTATGTATAATACGGAGTAGCAAGTAACATAATGTAGTTGATGAATAATAAGAAACATCAAAAATGTGTAGCGTAGCAGCTCATTTAGTTATGAAAACAGCAAGTAAAATATATGGATTGCTACAAATGCCAAACATTTCTTGTATTTTTGCACATTCAACTTGGTGTTGAAATATGGGTGTAACTTGAAAAATTATACGGAGTATTATTTATATTCTATAATTGATACCTCATGTTACATCACTTACAAGTTACATTGTCACAACTTACAATATATCTTTTGCTTCATTGTTCTGAATTCACATTATTATTATTTAGAATTGTTGAGATTCAAGTCGTCAGATATTGGAGAATATTATTCTTGGTTTATGACATTTGGAGTATGATATATATTGACTAGTAGGCAGTTAGTGTCACACAATACTCAATCGTGGTCACCATATATCTTAAGACTAGACGTTATTTCTTTACGTTTACTGTTGGATCACCATTTTAGGAAACACGTGCATTAATTTTAGTGTAAAAAGCTTCTCTAAAACGAAAATGGTAAAGAAACGATACAATGAAATAGAAAAATGCAAATATCGATAGATTGGAGGGAGTATATACTTATCAAAAGCCAAAATTGGGCGACACCCATAAACAGATGAAAAAAAGCTCACTCGTTAGACCAAAAATGTTCGATTGTAAAATTAATTGGCAATATAATACTGACTAATACATTACATATGCACCCGCAAGGGTGTGGTCTAGTGGTTTAAACATGGGTGAAATTCCCATGGGTCTCAGGTTCGATTCCCTCCAAGAGCAATCTTGTGGGGAGTTTAAAGCACGGTATCTTAATAGATCACGGCGCTGTGCCTGTAAAAAAGGGTGGTTTCAGCGTGTATGGTTTGCAGGCTATCCGAGGAGCACATGACCATTACAATGGGTGGGGGGGGGGGGGGGACTGAACTTGTGACTTTGTGACTATGTGAATGCTATGGCTATTGTCACAAATTAAAATACCCATTCTTGAGTCTTGACCATTAAAGGAGGACATTTTCGGTATATATGTTAATGTATATGCGGTGTGATGGTTTGGCCTTGTTCAGTGGAATACAAGTACTCTTTTTATTCAACAATTATGTTAATCTTATGAGCAAGTCTTTTAAAACCACATTTAAAACGAACTAATTAATCAGTCATATTCTGTAAAACTGTATAAGTTGATAGGTAAACAGTGTTTAAGATACATTTCAAATTCAATTTACCAATTTATAACACTATTTATATTGTGATTATTTATTTATATTTATTTTTGATAAAAACTGACATTATATAGGAATGCCACATATAGAACAAAGAGTAGAGAGGAGTGAAAAGGGGACCAAATATTATAATTACCAAGGGAAGGTTAGAACTAAGGAAGACGGTAACTAGCAAAGGCTTTTACTTGACCATATTATGAAAATTTGAACCCAAAAATGAAGGCTTTTACTGAGGAAGGCCTACTTTTATTTACTTACTTACAATCTCAATGCATGAATGCATGCATGCATTGCATATATTCGTTCATCAAACTCGTACGTTTGCCACAATTCCAACTTGTGTCAGCTTTGAATTTACACTACATACTACGGACTACTAACTTTTGTCATTCAGCTCATCTACACTTTGGTCTATTTTAATCTGTTTTTCTCGTTACACATTGTGTGTACAGAGGAAAATACATATATAATAGAAAGTCTAGTTACACTCAATAATAACTTCCTTTTCTCTCAGTATCATAATATGTGCTGGTTTTACAACCGTCTCACGTACAAGAGAGTCTCAGGAACCAACTCAACTAAAAGTTTAAGCTGATGGTTGGAGGCCCAAGATCGATTATATACTCTAACACGCCTCGCGTGTAGCCCCGCCTACCTGGTGCGATATATATCACTTTGAATGAAAGTGAGGGGTGGTGAGTTTCAAACCCGTGATCTTTTGTCACAAGCAAGGCTCTGATATACCATGTCAGGAACCAACTTAACCAAAAACTTAGGCTTATGGTTGGAGGCCCAAGATCGATTATATATTCTAACAGAGAGTACTCAATACATAAAACTCGAAAAAAATTACATTTCTTATCAATGTGTGTAAAAAAAATGAACCTTGCATTCGTGCTATAAAACTATAATTATATTAACATTATTGTTTTAGTACGTAGTATCATCAAAAATAAAAATCTTACTATTTAAAGAGTAGGTTTCTTGTGAGACCGTCTCACATTAAGAGACTCATTTTTTATTAACCAAATCTAGTATTCCGTAACTATCTAAACATGTGAGATGTCTCACATGAGACTTTGTGCTATTTAAAAGTATACCGTGACTAGCAATAATGACAATTTTATACTCCGTCCAATAATATAACTCGATCCATATAAACTGTATCTACCTTTGAGAAATAAATTTCAATAGTTTGGTACATTTTAAGATTAATTGAAGTTGGATATAGTTTGAAAAAGTCATGCATAATTCGGTATATTTTTGTGAATTATCCCGTTTGTTTGGGGTAATTCTCCTGAAAGACGGGCCTAACGATAATTTAGTGTAAGTCACAAGCAAGAAAAGAAAAAAAACCTAACTAGTAACTACCTTGTGTGAGAGGACTTACGATAAATTTATCGTTAGGCCCGTCTCACATAAGAATTAGTGGTTTGTTAATGGCCCAAGGTGAAAATTTCGTGATTATTGAATTTCGTAATAACAAGAAGCGCAATCAATTTAAGTTGGTGGTCCATATTACTCCCTAGTCATAGTACAAATTATTTTGTATCACCATATCATGCATCAAAATAACTAAGTTTTTGGTTCCGTTTTAATGACACGAGTCAAAAAAATAATATTTTTCTTATAGTAATACAATAACATCAAAGTTTTATTCTAAAATATATATTTGGGATCAGCTATTTTATTTATTTATTTTTATAACAAATATAATAATAATATATACATAAAAAATAAAATAAAAAATAAAATAAAAAAATAGAACAAGGTTCTTCGTAACTAGACATGTCGAAATTAAAGCCGACCCGAAAACCCGCCCGAAAATAACCCGACAAAACCCGTCTGAAGATAACCCTAACCCGAAAATGATCCGATTCGATAATAACCCGATAAAACCCGCCAGAAAATAACCCTAACCAAAAAATGACCAGACCCAATAATTGTAACACCCCGGCCCTAACTAAAGGCCAGAATGTAACTCACGGTAGTTCGCCAGGCTGCGTACGTCGCCCACAAACCAACACGAGTCATTTCCAACGCACTTTGTCCTCACTCGTGCGCGTCCTGGAAAACTGCACTTTACAGGAGGTCACCCATCCTAACATTACTCTCTAGCAAGCACGCATAACCAAAAAGTTCTTAAGATCAGCTTGAATTTAGCAACCAAACAATCATGAGGTAAATCAATTCATGGGAACTTCTATTTCCCATGAATTGAAAAACCAACCAAACAACACGTTATGTAAATAATTTCCTTACAAAGAATTCATTAATACGGAGTATTTTTTGTGAAACAGGTAATAAATATGTTAAATAAAAAATTGTTTATGTTTTCTAATATCATAAATAATTCAAATATATATTTGTTAAAAGGTGCTACTATAACTCGTATTTCAACTCTAACCAGACCAAAAACCCGTATTAATCCGACCCATATAAACTCATATTTTTTTAACCCGACTCATAAGTCATACCTGGTCCAACCGTTGGACCCGAATGAAATTGAAATGAGAGTAGTAAAGGATTGACCCCGCTTAACAAATGGGCCTCATGACTTTAGTTTCCTTGGGCTGGGCCTAAAAACAATGGTCCGAGATCATTAGCTATATGGGTTTGGGTCGTTTGATATGTCTTCGACAACATAACAAATTAACAACCAATTATAAAACTTTTAGGCATACTATGTCAACTTGTCTAAAATTTCCAAAATTAACAAAATCTCACACAATTAACCGTCCTTAAGAAATGGATGTCTATTTCTTTTTATGAAATGGAGAGGATCCTCATCCTTTCATACTACACGTACATTTGATCTTGTCGTCCTTTTCGTCTTAAGTTGATTGAAATTTGAAGTTAGTATGCTTAAAACGTCTCAAGTCATCTGATTTTTTTTTTTTTGAATTGTTTAATAGTTGATGAAAAAATTAAGATTCAAACCGTTTATAATTTTATATGGTCATCGTACTTGTATGACGATCTGGTTCGTATTGAAATTCATGTAACGAAGCCGTTTCTGGGTACGGAATCCCTAATTCTTGAACTTTGGGAGTTGTGGGTTTTCCGCGGCAATTCTCAGTTTTAGTTTTGAATGGTTTTCGATGGTTCCATGTATGAGATCGTGCATGGTCGTGGGGGTAAGAATCATCTGCTAGTTTCGAGTCATGGATATTATCTTCTTCTCGTGAATACGGATTTAATGATCGGGGTTTCTCGTATTGACTGTGAACATTTGTTGCTGGGCATTATCATGGTAATACATTTTTCATACGAGTCTAAACAAGTTGTTCAAAGCACTACAGGTCAATTGTTTGGATTCTATTTGGTCGTTTGGTTTGCGATTAATGCATTTTGATACGACATGATTACATGAAGAAAATACTTTGTTACAGCCCGAAAGTGTTATGTGTAGTTCATAAACATTGCGATGCCTTGTTCATCAGTCTCACTCTGTTTTTGAGGTATACGTCGCTGCGTTATTGCAAATGATCATGCTGTTCATATATCATGTACACGCGAAGTTCTAGCTGGAGTGATGGTTCTGTTATTTTTGGATTTAACCAATGGAAAGTATTAGTAAACCACTCTCGTGTTGGTTTTTTTGCTAGGTGTTTATGTAAGGCGGTTGTTCGAATAATTTGGTACACATAAGGTAGTGTGACACAAACCATTTTAAGTACATTGAACTTTTTGCTCGAGAATTTGGCATATACGGAGTATATATTAGAGACTTGCTGCTAATAGACTACGAGCGTGTTAAATTGTTATGTTCTGCTAGATCATGCAAGAACTTGTATCGTCTTGGCTCCTTGCTTTTTAAAAGTATTTAACGCTCCTGTCGTCATTCCTCGTAGGTTCATGCTGTGTTTATTCCTTGATCAGTTTTTCAACTAATTGAAAGTTGAGTGTGTTGTTTTATTTTTCTCCTGGTGTTGATCATGGACTGAATGAGTGAGTTTGGTGATAGTTGACTGGAGTCGGTCTGCACTGTTAAAACAGACACCGAACTGAAATCCTCAAACCCAATTCACCGTGAACTTGGAAAGCAGCAGAGGACTTGTGTGGGGGATTTGATAGAAACGTGGGTGATATAGAAAACTCATTGGTTGAAAAGAGAATAGGGGTATACTGATATATATATTTTACGTGACACGGCAATTAATCGTGTGCAGTGATGTGGGACTGACTGTTGGGCTGTAGAATGTCATGTTCAAATAAACGAATATGACTACAACATGTATGCTATCGAGGACATGAAATTAAGAAACGAGATTTGTGGACTATTGAAGATATGATGAAGAGAGTTTGTTCCTGCGACAAACCAATTGAGGTCTGAATTTTGAAGGTTATGGATGAATCGACTGTGTGAATTGAAGATGATCCCATGATGTTTTATGTTTGTGGCTGATAATTTTTTGATTGATGAAATGAATGTTGGTATTGAACGTGGAAGTTTGTTCAAATTTTTAGAAGCTTGAGAATTGTAGCTAAGAAAGAAAGCGTAAGATTGAATATGTGGAGTGTAGGTTTACGGGAAGTGTATGCGACTAATGGACAGTTGAGAAATGAGGTTACGACTTACAAGACTGTTGGAAACAATGGCAGAGAGCTAGTTGTGCAGTTTCTTCGTAATTTTTCTGAGGTTACCTACGCCAATTAGACGTGTGCAAGTATAGCACCGACTATCGGGTCGTTACTACTTACTAGTGTCAAATTTTGATAAGGAAATGTCACTGAGATGTGTATGCTAATGACAGACAACTAATCTTCGCGTTTTCTCTACCTCAATCCATTTTGACAGAATTTCTTCCCACATTATAGATATTTTTATCATATTTTATAGTCTTCGATCATTCTTATTTGATGTGTCCAGTTTTCCATCGCTCCCTTATGAACAGGATCGGTGGTGCCAAAATGTGGCCGCAGTCAGATCTTTCTTAAATCGGCCACTACATGATGCCGTGGAAGTTTAACATACCTGGGTCTGGGTGCGACATGGGAAAACAAAGCAGGAAAGTCGTTTCAGTGGCCGAACTTCCTTGAGTTTCTCAGGTAAACCTTCAGACTTATTTTACCTTTTGCAAATCGATCAAGTTAACATGTGTTGATATACTTGCATTTCATTTATTTCGACACTTCACTTAAATTTTAAAATGTAACTGACTCGTGTCAACACTTGAAGTTGAAACTCTTACACGAAATGACTCCTTGACCTACTCCGTATCATTTTAAACTTAAAAGGGTAAAAACATATATGGAACTTTTTGACAAAATGACCGTGTTTGACTAACGTGTCGCACTCGACCGAGTCTGAGTAACATAGCTTACGTAGCGCTTTTTCGTAGGTGGAGAGTAACTTTTTAGTGCTTTTTAAAGAGATATTTGTAGCAATTAGTGTTGCATAAGTCGCAGACAAAGTACTCTAGAAAAAGCATTACACACATGAATCATGCATATTTTTTACTTTCAAAATTTCCCACTCTTTTATTTTTCTAAAGTTTAAAAAGTATTCAGAGACTAATGTTAACATAAGAGGGCCCCACACAAATCTGCTGCATGAACGTCGGCAAGCAAGTAATTTTGTGTGGAAGACTTGTTTACTTATAAAATCACCTTTTTTTTTGGCCTTCTCATTTATGATTTTATTCAGTGGGTTGCCCACATCTTAAATTTTTTGACAGTGATTGCCAAATCTTTCAGTCGTTCTCTTTTTTTTTTACTGTGGTTAAAATGTTAGATTATGACTTTCTTGTTGCTATTTGATTGGTTACGACGTAACGCTTCCTCCGTTTTTCTGTTTTCTTCTTGCGTTGTGAAAATTCCCGTCACATAATTTGAAAGGAGAAGAAAACGAAAGGAGGGAGTATTGGTTATTTTGGTTTGAGCTTCATTTGAATATGTTACATAGCCTCTTCAATACGGTATTGTGTCCAAAACGTGTTGGAGTGTCGGACACAGCCATTTTGTGCGAGATTTCAATATTTTGGTTTTAGAAAAAGTGGAATGGGTTAGCACTTAGCATATTGATTTTTGACAATATATGGTTAATATGTTAAAGTCTTTTGTTGGTCACAACTCACAAGTCACAAAACTCACTATACAAAGCAATCATGCTGGTTCACTAGACGACCATTATTCCTAAAGGTGGCCCTTTAGTGCTGAATATCAGAATATGGAACTGAAATTAGTAGGTGCAATGTTTACAATGGTACTTGAGTTGAGGCTCTTGCAATAGTAATCTGTTTTGAGGTGCAATAATAATTCATGTTTACAATGACGATAAAATGTCTACTGTTAGAGTATAAAAATCAATCACGAGTATTCAAACCACCAACCTGACCTTTTGATTGAGTTAATTTCTGACATGGTATAAGACTCTTGTGACTTGAGATCACGAGTTCAAATCTCACCATTCCTTAGATTGATAATGGGCCTTTAACTATCAGTTTCAGTTTCAGATTTCGGCATGCTTCATAGAGTAATCGTGTCATTAATAATCACGTTAATTAAGGAGGATCTAGTTCTAATGGTTTCAGGTTTTGTTGAATCAAAACTAGGGATGACGACAGATTGAGTTCGTTTCGGGTGAATCTTCATCCAATCCGTCTAAACAAAATCTTCATCCAATCCACCGGTCATCCGCAAAACTTATCATCTACATCCAACCCGTCCGTCATCCGCGGGTGAATCTGGTGATTAAATGGATGACGAATTAACATAATATGAAGATTATAAAATATAATCGTATTGTTTCGTTGAAAAAAAAATAAAGCTAACAATTGTTTAAATTAAGATAAAAAGTGTGAAAAGTGTATATGTTAATTAATTATATGTTGAAGAGTACTCCATAAGAAAGTTATGATAGTTGGTTTCGTGTAATATTTTTTCATATAAAAAAAATATAAATTGACGTAGAAAAATTATTAATCGAGTGACAATTCGGATGATGGATGGATGATGGGTTGGATGAAGCGACATCCAACCTACCATTCACCTATCATCCGCTTCATCCATCATCCATCATCCATCATCCATCATCCATCATCCATCATCCATCATCCATCATCCATCATCCATTTAAGTCGGATTTTCATCCGTCTTTTAGAATCGGGTGGATTGGATTTTGACGGGTTCATGTGAAATTGACATCCCTAATTAAAACCATCCTTTGGGTTTAAATGCGGTCAGCTCGTACTCCGTCTTTTAGAATCGGGTGGATTGGATTTTGACGGGTTCATGTGAAATTGACATCCCTAATTAAAACCATCCTTTGGGTTTAAATGCGGTCAGCTCGTACACGTCATTATCGTGCTCGGTTCGTTTATGTTGGGTTTCCTCAGGGCACCATTGATTGAGTTAGTTATTAATAACATCATTAGGTGATTTCAAGTCCATTTTTTTTTTGGTGACGAGGGGTTTAGTCAGTGAGCGTTCCAAGCGTCACCAATATGTAAACCACTCCAAAGGGCGTAGAGATCTGGCGTGTATTTGCACGTCCGTGGTCTCGAACGCAGGATCTCTCGATTCACTGTAATTCTGAGCTTTGAGGTTCTTTGAAATCTACCACTAGACTGCAAGCACTTTGGTTAGTAAATTAATTTAAATTTTTCTATCAATTAGGCCACCTCATCTTGATCATAATTAAGATAGTACAGAGTACATTATATTAAATATATCAATTGAGTCAAGTCATTATCAGGTTATGGATCTAGTCATTCATGGATTAAGCTAGGAAGATATTAGGTTGATCGAATCGATTAACCTCGGGTTTGCACCCTTTGCGACCTTAACCATGGTCTAGTTTAGTTTGTTTCATCATTAAATTTTAGTTTAGTTCAATTCATTTCAGTTAAATTTAATCAGTAGATAGGATTATAGTCGGGTCAATTTCCCATGAAAGGAGGAAAGGGAAACATCAAAAGTGAGACACGTGGGAGGACAATAAATACAAGGTTAGAAAAGCATTAAATAGATACAGTAGCATTTGGTAAACGTACAAATCTAGTAAGTGTTGGCATTAATTGAGGAAGTTAGATTAAATAGACTTTTCATTCAAGTTTAAGCAGCAAATTCTGCCCTATGTCGACCGTAATGTAACCGTAATTTGGGCATTTGCATTTAATGCTCTTTTTTATTTTTATTTTTTTTATTTATAGAAACTTTGACGAATAAAATATCTGAATACATGGCTTACTAATTTACTATGCAGTCAAACAATTCATCATGTTTTTTACCCTGTATTGTGGACTGATTTTTGACCCGTTTTATCTGTGATGATTTATGTGTATGGTTTTCTGACTTTCTCAGTGGAGTAGTTGTGTAACTTGTGTTATTGTGCTTTCCTGCTATGATACGTGCTCTCTTATCTTGTGTATCTTGGTGTCCGTCACTTTCGAAACTTTTACACTCGGTCTTTTGTGTAGAGTTGCCAAATCAAATCAAATGATCGTCTTGTTGCGCTTCATATCAACTAAGAACTTTGTTGTCTTCATCTTATATTGCTCGAGGTTTGAAGTTTGAAAATTTCTAAAACTATTTAACGAGTATAACAGGTTTAAAGTTACAAATTCTCACCTGAAACAGGTGCACGCGTACAATCAGTTTTACTCACTATTGGTTTGCCTATTATAAACGTACAACGATTTATTAGAAGAAAATTATGAAGTATAACTAGAGGATCATATCATCGTCCTCTCCCAATGAGAAGTCCTTGTTTACTATATTGAATCAAGTTTAAGTGATATAAGTATACGGCGAAATATTCCGTATTTTATTTGGTTAGGGTTATATTTAGGTATATCAGAAAATTATGAAGATCTTAAAAAAGCAAGATATGTTTTGACGACGCTCATAGATTAGTCTTTACACTATGATTATTCCACTATCACTAATCTACTATGGTAGCTGGTAATGACTATAAGTTTTGTAGTTACTCTTTAATTGAGTCATTTCAATTGGGACACACTTTACTTAATTTAAAATTTTAATGTAATGTAATGTAATGTAGCGTGAATTATGATAATCAACTACTTGTAGTTTTAGGGAGTAGCAAGTTGTAAAAATTGCACTATCTTTAAAGTATGACAATCTAATCAATTGGGATTATTGTGACCGTAATAGTAATTGCACTCATAATTGTTACGGAGTACGAAATTACTAAATTAGATATACACACATCGAATGACTTGATTTTGATTATATGTACGGAGTATACCATGTACGGAGTATAGTATTTTCTCTAAATCACAAAGTTTATTTCATTTACTCTATGCGTGATCTCTAATATTACTGTTTGACGATCCCTTTTTTTGCCATACATGATTTTTCAAATTTTCAATGAAAGTTTAGTTGTCTAGCGGATATTTATTTAACTTGCCTTAAATTAATTCAATGTTTATTTACTTATTTAAATATTTTCTAAGAAATTTCAATTAAAGATTTTGTTATTGAAGTAAAAAGGGTATGCTAGTTCACCTAGTAAAAAAAGGAACATAAATACATATTAATGGTGTTCTATATTTTTAGAAAGATTAATTACAAAAATAATTTTCTTCTCCTTAGAACAAAGACTTTTAGTGATAAATATTTCGTTTCTGCATACTCGTCTCTATTATATCGCTTTTTTCGAAATAATCTTCCATGAGGGATTTTGTAGATGTAATATTGTTTTGAAGAGAGTGGATGTAATCGAATGTCCTAGACTACTTTTTAAAATTAGCATTTTTTTCGCTTTACGGCAAAGATTTTTAAAATTTTCCCAAACATAGGTAGTTGAAACTTGAAAACCATATTACCTTTACTACTCATTGTAGTGTAGTAATGATGTTTGTGTAAGGTTGATTGAAATTTGAAACTATCAAATTATCGTACCATCAAATATGGTGTTCTTTATCACTTTCGTTGATATCTCACCTTTTTACTCTATTTATTAAAGTTAATTCCATTATTTTGTGATGTAATGATGATTAAACACACTAAAAACAACATATCCGTTTTGTTTTTACTCTCATTTTACCAAGTACTCCATAAATATGAAAAGGGTAATTTTGATTTGAACTCGATTATGTTAGGTGATTGTTGAAGCTTATTTACTTTTTATGTGAAAATACGATGCTTAACATAGGATATTGTGATGTGAAATAACATGTGTACTCACTTTTAAGTTCTCCTTTTGTTATAATTATGATTGTTACTCCGTAATTGTTAATGATTACGCTTGTTGTATTTCGTTATTTTAAAGAGAGACATAAAATATACTGTTAAACAATACGAGTATTTTTTAAAGGTTTTCATTTACACTCAAGTAAGGCTTTCGCATTCGTATTAACAATACGAGTATTAATACTCTTTTTTATGTAGTCATCTATTTACAAAAAAAAAAAAATGAGACATTGACCTTATTCCTCGCTGAAAAAAAGAATTGAATTATGTTTTCATTGATTTCAATTTCCTTTAATGGTCTTTGTGAATCATGTTACTATAATTTTATACCAAAAAACATAGCTATATTTATGTTCGTATTTAAAGTACTTAATGTAGATTAGTGATTGATACAGAGAACATAGCTTATATCTTTGACGCTTCACATAGATAGTTAACTGAATCATTTTTTTTCAACCTAATTTATCTTAAATTTAAATTTTCTTTTAAAGTTACTCCGTATCTGTTGGAGATGGATCCAGCCTAATATAAATTCCCACATTGCGTCCCACATCGGTTGTGAGATGAGAAATGGTCTTGTTTATAAAGCTTAGGGGCTACTCCTCCTATTGCCAATTGGTTTTAGGATGGAACCTCCTAGACCTTATAAGCGGACTCTCTCATACTCTCGGGTGTGGCCCAGGCCTGTGGAATTTAATATGGTATCAAAGCCCATGGTTGTGTGACCTGGGACTCTCGTTAAAACTGGGCCTTTGTGTGCAGCTGGAAGAGAGGACAATTTCCCCCCAGTTTGCGTTGTACAGCTGGAAGAGAGGCAAGTCCCCCCAGTCTGGTTTTAGCCTAGGGGCTACTCCTCCTATTGCCAATTGGTTTTAGGATGGAACCTCCTAAACCTTATAAGCGGACTCTCTCATACTCTCGGGTGTGGCCCAGGCCCGTGGAATTTAATAGTATCTAATTTTTAGTGAAGAAATTGTTATGTTAAAAACATAACTTGTCCTAAAATTTTACAAAGTACTAAAATTTTACTTCCTCCTTTCAAGTGAATTGTTTACAGTTTGACTTTTTTGTGAGGAGATTGGAATGAAATGTAAACAAATGACTGATACAGAAGAAGTACGAAATTTCAATAGGGAAATTTTGTGAAATAACAAGACTCAAACACCTCATAAATCCAATTGGTCCACCAAAAAAGTCCCATATTAAGGACACAAATTGTCCCTAGTCCCTACCATAATAATCTGCCTTATAATTCACGCGTATTCACTCCTCATTTAGTGACACTTCATTCACTCTATTTCTTTTCCTTTTGCCTTTCTCTTTTCATCACTCTAATTAAAACTATCATCACTTCACTAATTTAACACCTCACCAACTAAAATGACCAAATTACCCTTCAACATCTCATTTCTCCAATTATTATTATTCCTTCTTCTCGTATATCCGACCACCCCTTACCTCGCAACAGCAATAGCGAGGAAATCCTCCTCGTGTCACCAACGATTCAAAGAGGCCCCGAAATTCTACAACGCGCCAAATTGTTCCCCTCACGAGCACGTCCACGTGGCCATGACCCTGGACGCAACGTACCTTCGAGGGTCAATGGCCGCGATCTTATCCATTTTACACCACGCCTCGTGCCCCGACAATCTTAAATTCCACTTCATCGCCGACTCGTCCCCTGCCTCGTGTCACAACCTCAATGCCACCATCTCGAACTCGTTCCCCGACCTCACATTCGACATGTACACGCTTAACGACGAGAATGTGGCGGGGCTTATATCCACCTCGATAAGGTCTTCCTTAGACTGTCCTCTCAACTACGCAAGGAATTACTTAGCGACGCTTTTGCCCGCTGACGTGGCGCGTGTGGTGTACTTAGACAATGACGTGGTGCTCGTGGACGATATTGGTAAGCTGGCTGCCACGTCACTAGGGGAGGTTGCTGTGCTGGCAGCTCCGCAGTATTGTAATGCCAATTTTCGGTCGTACTTTACGCCGTCGTTTTGGTCTAACCCTGCTTTATCCATGACCTTCGAGGGCAGAAATGCTTGCTACTTTAATACTGGTATGTTATACTCCGTATCTACACGCTTGTTTTTTTTTATTCTACTGTAAAACCGTCTCACTCAAATTCAACTTTGAATTTCGAATATAAGTTCGTGACAATGACAATATGCCTAAATTCGTTATTCTAAGTTTCTATGGACAAATAAATACGAGTTGAGATCCTCTAGAGTTGAAAAATAACTCTACCTTGTAGAGTTTACCTAAATTAACAAAGATTACATTTTCTTTGTTATTAATATACTGTAATTGTGAATATATTAATCTCTTTTTTCAAATATCATTTATGGTAAACTCTATTAACTCCTCCCAAAAAAAAAAAAAAAACTCTATCAACTCCACCATAAATCAACTCTAGAGGATCCTAACACAATAAATACGGGTAGCATTATTTTCACGGTGCGTGTGAACTATTCCACCGAGAAATATACAGTACACACTCCGTATATGTTTATAAATCGCGAAAGTAGTGATTAACACCCTTAACTTTGTCAATATGTGAAATTAGGCCCCATAACTTTCATTTGTTGTAATTAAACCCCATTACTTACATAAAAAGTGAAATTCAATTCAATTTTTGATTTTATATAAATTTTGCACAAAAAAATCATTTACAATAAAATTAATAAGAATAAATTACAATTTTACAATTATATAACTTCAATAATCATACCATATATATTAAAAGCACATTTTCTAAAAAAATTTTACAAATATAGACTCTATCATAACATAAAAATCAAACCCCATTTTTTCTTTTAAACTAAAATTTCACCATGAATTCATTTCATATTGATAACTTATAAATTATACACTTGGAAAATATTATAAATTTGAAATTTATCTGTCTGTCACATTAATTACATATTCAAGAAATGATATACTAATGTTTTTTTTTTTTGCTAAAATGTAAGCTTGTCATATAAATCGTAATCATTACATTATCAATTCTTTACATCACTCGATTCCACCACTCCCTATCAAAAGTAGACCATTCACTCGACTTCTCTACACTGACATGAGTCTTGAGAGTCGATACAATACGCTTAACTACAAAAACCGGACTCTCCACTATACATTCAATCCACGCTTTGTTACGTTGCTCCCAAATAGAATAATACGCAGCCATAATAGCTAAGTTAACTAACCTTCGCTTCAATCTTGGCCATCTTCTCGACATCCTCATATCCCAAAGGTTATCACCCTCGTTATACGCAAAACCAAGCCAATCTGCTATCAGCTTCCAGATGCGGATTGAAAATACACACAACTGAAACAAATGTATCTTGTCTTCAACTTGACATCCACATATACAGCAGCACGGGTCTGCTACCACGCCATATCTGCACAGAGTATTCTTCATTCGCAGCCCATCTAGTTGAGCCCGCCATAACAACAGCATATGTTTAGGGATGCCCTTGCTATTCCACAACTTCTTATACCAAAGAACCGGATCCCCAACAGGTGACAGCCACTTATACCCTCTTCTGATTGTATACTCAGTCTGACCAACAGCCCATTCTTCAGCTGCAAATCCAGGCTTCAAAACGTCTCTCACTTTCAACACCTTCTTCCAATACCAACAATCATCAGCTTGACTCACACATTCCAGCACATCCTCCCCTTTCATATAAACATGATCGACCCATTTAATCCATAGACTATCCGCTTTGCTAACCAACCACCAGACAAGTTTACCCACAGCCGCAGTATTCCACCTTATCTCCTCTTTAAGCCCTAACCCACCTTCCCTCTTAGGCTTGCAAACTTTTTCCCATGCTATAGTAGGAATTCTCCTCTGTTCATGCTCTCCATCCCACAAAAAATTTCTACATATAGCCGAGATTCTGTGCAAAACACTTGTAGGAAGAATGAATATAGACGCCCAATAGTTAAATAAGGTACTAAAAACAGATTGTACCAGAACTAATCTGCCTGCGTAAGACAGAGCTCGTGCTCCAATGCTCCTGACCTTGCTCACTACCTTCTCAATAAGCACATTGCAATCCTTCCTCTTCAATCTCCCAGCTGTGATGGGTACCCCTAGATATTTGAAAGGCATCTGACCCTCCACAAATCCAGAAATAGAAAGAATCTCCTGTCTCAAACCCGCTTTAACACCATTGAAGTACACATTTGATTTAGAAGCATTCATCTTCAAACCTGAAGCAGCTGAAAAAGAAGCAAAAGCTCTCAACAGAACCAGAATAGATGCTGCATCTCCTTTACTGAACATCAATAAGTCATCCGCGAATAGTAGATGAGTAAGACCAATCTCCTTACAAAGAGGATGGAATCTGAAAAACAGTTTGTCAGTAGCACATTTGATAACCCTACTCAAGTACTCCATACAAAGAGTGAAAAGAAGAGGAGACAAGGGGTCCCCTTGTCGCAGCCCCCTTGCACCCTTGAAAAAGCCAAAGCTAGAGCCATTTATAACCAAAGAGTATGACACCGAGGTGACACAGAACATGATCAAACTCTTGAACGTCTCTGGAAACTTGAAAGCTTCAAGCACTTGTTCTACAAAGTTCCACGAAATAGAATCATATGCCTTCATTAGGTCCATCTTGAACATACATCTAGGGGAGACCGACTTCCTACTGTACAGTTTCACCAAATCATGACAGATCAGCACATTTTCAATAATACTCCTTCCCCTTACAAAACCAGCCTGATTCCTACTAATTAAAGTAGGTAGAATTAAACCCAACCTGTTACAAACCAATTTGGATAAGCATTTATAGATCACATTGCAACAAGCAATGGGTCTAAATTGAGACACATTCATTGGGTTAGTGCATTTTGGAATTAAGGTAATCATAGTCGCACTAATCTGCTTCACACAATGACCGTTCTTGTATGCATCCATTATAGCATCACTCACCTCCCTTCCTATAACACTCCAAGCATCCTTATAGAAGCCACTAGTATACCCATCTGGTCCTGGTGATTTATCCTCTGGGATTGAGAACATCACATCCTTTACTTCCTCTCTGGTCACTGGTTTCAGAAGAATACTATGCTGCTCATCCTCACAAACCACTCCCCTTCTTATAATCTGAAAATTGACAGCTTCAGTAAGTATAGCAGTCCCTAGCAGACCCTTATAATAGTTCAAAAAAGCCGCTTGAATCTCCAAAGGATCCTTGCAAAGTATTCCATCCATGGTGTGAATTGAGGTAATCTGATTTTTCATAGCTCTAGTCTTCATGACACCATGGAAAAACCTAGTATTCCTGTCACCATCCCTTATCCAATCCGCCTTTGCTTGTTGCTTCAGAAAGCTCTCATAACCCCTCTGCAACTCGACATACTCCTTGGCTGCCTCCTTTTCCTTCTCTAACAAAGAAATATCCCTAGGATGCGTAGCAATCTGCTGCTGAATATAGGTCAGATTTTTCAAAGCTATATTAGCTGCATTACCTATATCAGCAAAGCAAGTTTTATTGAAAAACTTCAAGGCCTGTTTCAAGACCTTCAGCTTCTTCACACATGTATGCATCTTTGTCCCCTCCTTCCAAGTAGGCCACCATTCAGTCATTAACTGTGCAAAACCTTCAGTCTTCCCCCACATATTGAAATACTTGAAGTGTTTCTTTCTCTCCATAGCTTGCCCACTCTTCTTGATTACACATGGAGTATGATCAAAGATACCCTCCGGAAGGAAATTAGCTATCATATCCGATCTCATCTCCATCCATTCTTGATTAACCAAGACCCTATCCAACCTACTATATACTCGAGTTTGAGTATCCTGCTTGTTGTTCCAAGTGAAAAAGGACCCCACAGCAACACTATCACTTACACCACAAAGCTCCACACACTGTTGAAAGTCGTCAATTTCCTGATCAGTTGATGCTCCACCCAATCTCTCTGAGTGTGCAAGCACTGTGTTAAAGTCCCCACAGATAACCCAAGGGCCAGTTATGGAAACAGCTAATGAAGATAGTTGAGCCCACAAGCTTCGTCTCTCAGTAACACTATTAAATGCATAAATCATACTTAGATCAAAGGTACATTGCACCATTTTATCAAACACCTTCATATGGACACACTGTGCAGAAAACTCACAGAACTCCACTTCAAAAAGAGAAGGATTCCACACTATCCAAATCCTCCCTCCTTTATGACATGAACTATTTGTAGCGACACACCATTCTCTATTGACAATGTTCCCAATAGTTACTTTAGACAAGGATTGGATCCTTGTCTCCAGGAGCCCAAACAAACCCAAGTTATGTTGATGTAGAAACCATTTGATAGCCTTCTGTTTGCTTGGTTTGTTTAGGCCCCTTACATTCCAGAAGCCAAAGCAACTCATCCTCCCCCCTCAGGGAGAGAACCACTACCTTTAGCACCCACACCCACACCAACTTTAGGAGTGACAGTGTTGAGCACCTCTAAGAAAGATTGTTGACCAAATTTCGCTTTGCTATATCCCCCTTCAGTTGTCTCTTGTCTGCTCATACGAATCACTGGTCTCGCAGGAGTTCTCCCATTCAAACCAGTATTATCTGATACAATCACAGCTGGAGTAACTGTACCATTATCCTTCTTTGCTTTAGAAACAGGAGAAATCGCCATCTCTATCTCCTTCTGTGGCACAGGAACTACCACTCTAGGCCTTTTTTTTACATAAATTACATAATAATTGTATTTTTTTTTTTTTATTTAGTATGAGTATTAGAGCTAAATAGTTAAAAAACTGTAATTTATTTTTCTTAATTTTATTATAAATGTTTTTATAGGCAATATTCATGAAAAATCAAAAATAAAATTGAATTTCCTTTTTTATGTAAGTAATGGGGTTCAATTACTACAAATAAAAGTTATGGGACCTAATTTCACATATGGACAAAGTTAAGGGTGTTAATCACCACTTTTGCCGTTTATAAATTCTTGGATAAGATGGTCTCACATGAAAGTTCTCACATGTTAAAGTGAGTTCCTATTGTTTTTACTTTCTACGGACTATGTAATTTCCGTGGCTTACTAGTTACTACATATACCTACGTTATTATAACATGCCATAAATAATGGAGTACTTTGTATTTATGGTATCTAATAAATTCAAGTTTATTTAATTAAGTTGATGGTACGACATTTTTTTTTTTTTTTTTTTTTTTTTTTTTTTTGGCTATTCTAACGACCCTAGGTTCATATTTTTTACTTAGTACATTTTATTATTACAATAATATAATATTTTAAAAAAAGTTGAACGGTATGAATAGGCGTCATATAAATACGGTCTACTTGCTATGAGTGTAATAAATCTAATAATGATGATTGAAATTCATCATAACATTAAGTCTGTTTTATGATATTAAATTTTAGTTGTGGTTGAAGATAAATCATTTGTGTTTGGTATATATCGTTCGTTTCAAGTGTGTTTAAGAACAATTTAATTCTAACTTTCTAGGACACTATTCATTTGTTGGTGAAGTTAAATTTTCAAAATCTTAACCATACGTCCATACATATGAACACTCTATGAGATTTAAATAGGGTTGATTGTCAAACACCACCTTTAAAAAATACATTTTGTCAAACACCACCTTTAATAAAAAAAACTTGTTAATTACCACCTTTAAAAAATATTTTTTGTCAAACACCACCTTTTGGCCGGAGTTGACCAAATTCCGACGTTGACTTACCGGTATTAAAATTTTTTTTCGTTTTCATCTTTTTACTTCCCTCAAATTCGAATTATTATCCGTCAAACCCAAAATACACCATCTCAAACAAAAAATTTAACCACTAAAACCTAGAAATTCGTCTTTTCAACTTAAAAAAAACGTGCTCCGGTGACCAAAAATATCGGAATTCAGTTGGCTAAGTCAAACACAGGGCAAAAGGTGGTGTTTGACAAAAATTATTTTTTAAAGGTGGTAATTGACAAGTTTTTTTTTTTAAAGGTGGTGTTTGACAAAATGAGATTTTTTAAAGGTGGTGTTTGACAATTAATCCATTTAAATATTGTCATTTATTGTCAAAAAAATGTTCAGGCAGTGATAAATTATAAATATACGACGAATAAATATAGTTGAAATTTGTCATTAAAGAATTGTCACTAAGCTAAGTATTAGAGTTAATATATTACGAGTAATATGTTACGGAGTAATATTTTCCAAAGTATTAAAATATTACCATATTTATTTATTTACTCGAATACTAAGTATTGTGTGTGATATACTCGAATACTAAGTATTGTGTGTGATATACTCGAATAAATATATTTATTTATTTACTCGAATACATGATTACATGGTAAGTACTACTCCGTATTGCATATGAGGGATACATCCGTTCAGATCATTAGATTATTTTGAAAAAAATACAGAGTATCTTATTTGCTTTAATTATTTATTACACGACAAAAATTATGAAGTACGGAGTACTCCGTAATAATTTTTTTTTTTTTTTTTTTTTACCAAAAACACATCTACCATTATTTGAAAGGGTACGTAATCAAAATTTGGTAAGTTTGTAGAATCTTAAAAATTCTTGTACAAATTTATTAGTGGCCTAGGTTTGCGTCTTTAGTGATGATAAAATAGATGTCAGAAGGTGCATAATTTATACTTGTCGTGAAGCAAATTCGATAGCGAGTAATCACAAGTAACATTCACATATTGTGTCGACAGTAAACTTTACTGTACTCTTGCACATCATTTTGCACATATAGTTTTCATTTACGCGTTTGTTTCTTTTTGTTTTTCAACTTTATTCCTCTACTTTACTCCGTATAATTTTAAAATCATGTGGCCAATGAGTGGGTATGTCATCTAGATTTTTGGCTATGTTTTACCTAATTCGAATAGTCCGACTTGATAAGACGAGTTTGTAATCGTCCAACTTAAAATCGATTTGATGGATTTGATTAACTACTACTGTAGCTTTGATTGTAAGCTGTATTGAACCAAATAACCGAGATTGACCATAATATAATGATTTTAATTCGACTTAAAATGACTAAATCAACTTCTGTTTAACTGACTCGAATGAATTTGCCTCAATTTGTATAGAAGCGAGTTGTTTACTTTAGTTATTACTTATTAGGAAATGAGTATATTATGTGTTGCTTATCGTTGACCGTGTAAACAGGAGTAATGGTGATCGATCTAGAGAGGTGGAGAAAAGGTGAATTCACCACCAAAATTACGGAATGGATGGAGCTCCAAAAGAGAATGCGGATCTATGAGTTGGGTTCTTTACCGCCTTTTTTGTTAGTATTCGCGGGTAAAATTGCCCCGGTAGACCATAGATGGAACCAACATGGGCTTGGAGGCGATAACTTTCGTGGGCTTTGCAGAGATCTTCATCCTGGCCCAGTTAGTCTACTCCATTGGAGTGGAAAAGGAAAGCCGTGGGCTAGACTTGACGCTGGTCGACCATGCCCATTGGACTCACTTTGGGCTCCTTATGACTTGTTACAAAACCCTTCTTTTTTAGATGGTTAAAATTAGGTCATTTTTTTTAAAGGATTTTTCTAACATGCGCGCTTTGAATATATGTTAGAAAAATCCTTTTTAAATTGATACATGATGATGGCGTGAATGATAATGCCAATCATCTCTAGACCAAATGGTTTGGGCTATTGCTTTAGCTGGTGAAACAGCGAAACTTAAGGATGTTCGACTGTCGTAAAGAGATGCTCCAATCAACATGAAAACACACTAGTCCAACTATGTATATTTTGGCCGCCTACTCGAACAAAATGTATAGTACTCAAGTACCTTTTTTTGTGAGATGTTTGCTATCTATCATATCCTTTGTTTCGTGGCTATTAACTTTAAGTTATCCATATTAAATAAATTACTCCATTTGTCTCAGTCATTTGTTTACACTTCTCTCAAATTCTCTCGCAAAAAAAATCAAACCGTAAACAAATCACTGGAATGAAGGGAGTTCAAAATTAAATCAGGCTTAAGTTAATAATTTTTGAACTAGGAAACTTATTTTATTATCTTGAACGTGAATATCAAGTGTCTCGCTAACCTACGAATGATAATCAAGTTAAAACTAGTAATTTTTTTTTATTTGCAATTAAAAAATAGTACTCCGGAATAACATTAAGGTGACATGAATTATTTTTTTTCGATTGTAAATAGAAGATGAACCCAAGCCCAAAGCCCAAAGCCCAAAGCCCAAAGCCCAAGATTATTCTGCCCGACCAAAAATAACGCATAGGATGATAGGAATCATAGGATATTGGAACGCTAACCTCAACAGCTCCCTATTAAATACGGAGTATGGTTTTAGGAACCAATTTATAAGAACAAAGATATAAAAAGTTGATCGTAGGGCGTAGGTTTAAATAGACGGACTTATAATTTGATATGGGTCTCAAAACATGAGATTCAAGTACACTATATTAGGGGAAAAAAAAATTATTGTATACTCGTTTTGTTTTGATATGTTTCTTACACTAAGTTAATGCGAGACCAGATTGTAGTTAAAAGGATACAAAAACATGAAATAAATCTACTAAAGTCACTTTTAGGGCTACTGAAAAATTTAGTTACAATTAATAATAATTATCACTAAAATGGTACAAAAACTATATAATCGAGTACAAATAAGACTGACTTACAATAACTTATTGTTAGGTTTGACTTACATAAGAATTAGTGCTTGAATTTCTGGAAGTCGAAGTCTTGTAATTTCAAACGACATCATTGATATATAAAATCTTTATACAAGTACATTAATAAAACATTTACATCTATCATAGATTTATTTTTCATAAGCTTTGCGTATAAACTGATTAAAAAATGATCAAAGTAGTTAATGGAAAACACAATTTCTTGTGTGAGACGGGCCTAACGATAAATTTATCGTAAGTCCTCTCACGCATGTAGCTAATTCTGATTAGTTTTTTTTTCTTCTTTCGCTGCCTTACGTTAATTATCGTTAGGCCCGTCTTTCAGGAGAACTACTGAATTGAAAATAGCGTAAAAAAATAATATTATTAGAACAAATAAATTTTACTCCGTATTAAAAATAAATTAATATAAAATCGTTTCATATTAAAAACTCAAAAACAAATAAGGTAAAGAATATGCTTGGGTTCATTCCAATGATCCATTTAATTTAGTTAGGAAAATTAAATGAGAAGAGGGCCCAAGTATTGCTTGTACGCCAAACATTCGTGACAAATAATCACCAAAACGTCAACCCACAAAACTACGAGTAACACCACTTTAAGCACGTGTTTGGTTCATTTGATTGTTCGATTATAACTCACACAAATTAAAACCATGATGATTGAATGAATAATCACATAATAACATCACCATTTTTGCATGGTTAAATCACACAACAAGTGGACTGCTGGTGGCGCAACCATGGACACGGTGGTCGAGGCGGTGGCGGCTGCGTTGGTCGATGAATTCGGTTCCGAATCTGGAAGCAGGGCTGCCTTTCGTTGGGGGGCTTCTATTGCTTCCATGTTTGTTTCTTTCTTTCTTTCTCACACACATATTCTTTTTTGTACTAGTATTTGTGTTGCGTCTTAATTATCAGTTTAAATTTTTAGTTGACGTAGTAAACGTGTGACTGTCTTAATTATTTTACTTTACTAACCCGTGTTCATGTGTTTTATGGGATTTTCAAAATCTCATGAATTTAAAGAGCGACCAAAACGAGCGACTGCGACTCAATTCTTTAATATCACACGGTACGGTGGTGGAAGAGTAGTAAATCTTCTCGACGTAATTCTATCGATATGAGACAGCGCTAATTTCAAATTGAGTGCTGCGTTTACGTCTACAAATGTAAAGCAGACATACTGCATTCGATTTCTGATTACAAGCGGGTTCTAGTTCACTGTTCTCTGAGGTTTTACTTTGCGGCCCTATTTTACTGTGTATACTGTCAAGGGAGTATGTATTTCATGATTACGACTTACTTGATATGCTGTGAAAGGCTCAAGCAAACGAGTTACGTACGAGTCACAAATGTATTTCATGATTACGACTTACGAGTACTAGTTTTTGGTTTTAACTAGGGGAAGGAAGGCATATGATCAGATTTCGTTATGTACAACACACGATAATTTGACTAAAGTAATCAGTATGGCGTTTTGTATGCATACCTTTCTACACCTCGATCTGCTATACATCGGAAACATATTCTTTCTTCACGCGTCTACTTAATGATGAATGTTCAGCGGAGATTAAAATATGTCCAGTGGAATCGTTGTGCTCTGCACTGTTACAGCAGAATAATTTACTAAAATTTGTTATACTGGTATGCGAGATAATCCAGTGAAATTTTTGCTCCGCTGTCTGAATTACATTTCTGGCACCATACCTTAAGTTTACGGTTTGTAATATTACTCTAAAGTTACTTGGTTGGCGGGTATGTATGGCTAATTCAATTCGTTGTTCGTTTGATGATCACGTTTTCGCAGTTTCAGATGTACCGACCTTATGACCTCACTTATTTGCTGTAGGTTACTTCTACTTTTGAATTTAATCGGGAGAAGATCGGGAGTGCAAGCCACACTTCTGGCGCTAATTCTCGTAACGAGTCTACCAGGCGTGTTTTTTCAGATATTACGGTGCTTCTACACATCCCCTAGCACATCTCTGATTTTATCAGCTAACAGAAAAATAAACTAAAAGACGTGTCCGTTATGTTGCAGAGGACAATTTGGTAGCTGGGTTGCATTTCTTGCTATTGCTGCGAGTTACATTCTTCCTTGGGTTTTTCCAGGTAATTAAGAAAGAATTCGTAAACTGTTGACCGACAAAGTGAGTAAATAAATAACAAGTACTTCATACTACGATTGTCACTATTATATGATATGTTGTCGCAGTTGCACGATTTCTTCTGTTTGTCGTCATACCTGACTGGTTGGCCTATCAACTACGAGAGGGCGTTGCCGGGGGTGCGTTATGTCTGCTACTCGGGATTTTACTTGTCGTAATAGAGGCACGTGAAACGGGTGGGATCATTTGTACTTGCAATTGGCGCTGCCTAGTTTATTGGTTCAGTATGGTTCTTCTCTTTTTCTTTATCATTCTTTACATATGTTTAGGACCGTGGTGAGACAGACGCTAAGACATTCTACACACCGTCAAGAACGTAACCACATCTTCGACACCTTTTTTTCAATTGTAAATTTTGTATATATGCTCGTTAATTATTTTTTAACATTTTTTTTTTGAAAAATATGTTGGTTCATTGTCTCGTGTCTTTCGAAGAAATCGTGCTCATTGAGCAAGGCTAACCACATCTTTCGGTATTTAATGTTTAAGGTAGAGAATTGACTCGACGACTTTAATTATCTATCGTTTTTTAGGAATGATTCCTAGTTAACTCTTACATATTAGCTTGTCTGATTTTCAAATCACGTAAGCATATTCGTCAATGATGGATTTGTTAACTACGGAGTATAAAATATGAGATTATGATAATTATTTAGCTGGCGTTTGTTTGACTTGAAGATAACAACAACTAGTTTTCTATCATATCCTTGAGCATTATGAGTTATGACCTAGGACATGTTGCGAAACGATTTTGTTCTTTACACGAATCGTCAACGTGATCACTATGTGGTTGAACTAATTGATGTACTAAACCAAAACCTCGGGGATCATGTTGTTCGGTATTTAATCTCCTACGGAGTATATTTTTTTGATTTGGTGGTTAAACAATAATCAAGTTTGACTGATATGTGGAACGGTACGCAGTAAAAATCTATTATAGAACACATTTGGTTGAACACCGATAGGGATGCACGACAATTAACGTTGTGTCCATTGTGTGTGGCCGATGATTTGGCACACGTTGCGCTTTTAGTCGCTCTGCGCAACGAGTTTACAGAACAAGTGAGGCATGCATACGAGTTTAAAATTAAGTGGAATTTCATACTAATCCAATACAATTAGAGATACAAGAGTAACCATTAACTTATAAACACGTTTTCTCCATTGTCATCGACTCATCGCAAATTAATATTACTCCCTCTATTTCAATGAATAAGCCCCATAGGCTTTTGCACAATTTTTAAGGGAATTGAAAAGTTAAGGATAATATTGGTAGTTTGGTTGAGTGGTGTCCATTTTAGAGAATAAAGTGTGTGGTATTTGGGTAAAATGAATATATTGGTAGAGGTAAAATTGTTATTTTGATGTATAAAGTTGTCCTAAATAGTAATGGGGCTAAATGAGTGAAATTTCCGAAAAAGAAAAGTGAGGCTATTGGAGTGAAATAGAGGAGTATTTGCTTTTGTTGGTCGGTAGTTCACAGACTCACAGTACAGAGGCCTTCACTATGGTGACTCCAAAATTGGTCAGAGCTTTCAGACGTAGATGAACGACAATTCAGTGTGTTTGACTTGAATTGTACGGAGTTACGAAAAGCGTGCTATATCAAAGTTCAAATGAAGTATTCAAAGTTCAACTAGTTCGTTTGCTGTGCAGTCTCTTTTGAATAAAATAGTTTGATTTTAGGGATATTTCTCATGGTACTCTCGAACTTTGGCAGATTACGCATGGTATCCCATGTGTAAGGCTTGTTCACATGGTATCCCTAAACTTTGTTAATATGTGCCCAATATGCCCATTTTGTGATGGAAAACTTGAGGACGTTAAGTATATGGAAGAAGACACCAATTATGAGTTTATGGTACATTTAGACCCACATTATTCCTCATTTAAATGCTATTAGTTGTACTCTAATCAACTAAATTTACACTAATTAATCAACCCATAATAGCATTTAATTGAGGAATAATTTGGGTTTAATTGTACCCTAAACTCATAATTGACGTCTTCTTTCTTAAACTTAACGTCGTTAAGTTTTTCGTCACAAATAAGATACTGGCACATATTCACAAAGTTTAGAGATTACGTGAACAAACCTCACACATGTGATACCATGTGTAATCCCAAGAAAGTCAAGATCACTGTAAATATCCCTTGATTTTATGTTTGCTTGAATAGTTAAAAAACTTGTTTTCTCGGACGTATCGAATTTGAATAAAAGAATATGATATGCTTGAATAGTTAAAAATTTGTTTTTAACTTGTTTTTAGATCGCTATTTTAATAGAGGTTATGCAAAATATCATTCATAGTGTAACAAGGTTGTGTTACTTTGAGGGTAACACAATCATCTTCCAAGAAGCCTTCTCACCGAAAAATAAAATAAAATAAATTGATATGTCTCAAAACTGGACAATAAACAAAATAAAACGTGAATAAAATCAAACTTATTTGATTACGGACAAATTTTCATATGCATCGGTTTAAAAATAATTTTATTGTGAAACATTTCACTTGATAAATGAATAATAGTTATAATAACAATAACAATTTCTTTTGATATTAATCCGTGTAGATCTCACGATAATGCGATATGAAACCGTTTTACGTGTTTTTGCCCTGCCTGGTTTACCTTTGACCTTTCCGCCTAATACGGTTGAAATGTTGGTACTCAAGTACGGAGTAACTAAAATACACCCAACAAATAATTATTATGATCATTGACTAGTTAGTACCTTCAATTCATTTTTGTAATAAAATTCATCAACGCGGAAATTTCCTGTACCTTTCCCTGTACAGTAAAAAAAAAATAATAATAAATATTACTGTAATATTTATCCTGTGAAGGTAAGCATATTATTGTTTGTTCATATGTCATGATCTATGGAGTAAAAGTTTTCACATATTATATCGAATCAAAACCGCATGCTCCACCCCTTCTGCAGCTTCTATCGATCATAATCCGACAACCCTAGGCAGAGTGCTACACGCAAAATGTTGATTTTTCCGATAAAATTTTTACTGATTTCCGAATTTTTAACTTGACTTAAATTCTCCCCCCTGTTTGGCCCTCCGCCCCTAGTATATATAACGCTCATTGACTGGTACATTCCATTTCTTCCCATAACACATTAAAATCAACCACCAATTTGTGTACCTTTTTCCTGATAAAACCTCGTCAACATAAAACTCCGTACAAATTATCAAATAAAACGTTATACTCCGTAGTATATAACGACCTTATTATATATCCCGACATACATCTCAACATCTAAAGTTGCTTTCAGTATAAATCACAACATACTATGTTCCTATCATCCTTTGTACTATAATTATGCATCTTCTCAAAAGCTAACAATAACAAAACCTTCATATATTTCCATAACCCAACATAATTCAAGTCAAATATGGCTAATTACTCCTGGATTTACGCTTCGGTTTTCTGTTTAATCTCCTGTTTTTCACTGATCACTGCACAGCAACCTTATGCTTCCACAAACTGTGCTAAATCAGACAACACATCGTCTGTTCTCGGCTACAATTGTAACGGCGTGAACAAGACATGCCAGTCTTACCTCATTTTCAGAACCATACCGTCTTACAACACGATTGCCTCCATTTCAGCACTTATGTCAGTCAGCGCGTCTAAGATTTCCGACATCAATCAAAATGTCTCGGAAAATTTCACCATGGCAACAAACACAGAGGTTATCATTCCAGTGACTTGCTCTTGCGCTGGTAAGTTCTATCAAGCTAACACCACTTACCTTGTTCGTGCAGACGATAATTACTACCTCATAGGTAATAATACATTCGGTGGCCTCAGTACCTGTAATGCTATAAGAAGTCAGAAACGCAGTCGAAATGTAGCTGACATATTTCCTAATGAAAAGCTGGTAATTCCTTTAAGGTGTGCGTGTCCTACGAGAAAGCAAGTTAACGAGGGGATAAAGTACCTTATGAGCTTTGTAATACAGCCACACAATACTATTGGGAGCATCGCCACGAAATTTGGTGCAGACGTTGGCCAAACCCTAGAGGCCAACGAGAAATCTATGCAGGATTCAGTCATTCAACCCTTCACAACACTTCTTTTGCCACTTCAAAACCCGCCAAATAGTTCAGTGATGGAGTATCCACCTTTCGTGTTGCCACCTTCACCATCACCCTTGCCGTCAAATGATTCAACCCCGACTGTGTCAAACACGCCACCTAGTACGAGCGGAAACACGAAATGGACGTATTTCGGGGTAGGCGTGGTTGTAGGAGGCGCGTTTGTTTTACTAGCAGGCATGATTCTGCTGTTTGCGCTGATGAGAGGCCGCAGGAGAAAAACCAATCTTTTACCGTCATCGCAAAGCTTTGAAGCGCAGGAAAAGAAGCAAGCAATAAAGCCTGAGACTGAATCCCTTGATGCTTTGAAAAACTTATCCGGGATTGCTTCGTTGAAAGTATACAGCTTCAAGGACTTGCAAAGCGGAACAGACGATTTCAACTCTAATCACTGGATCAAAGGATCGGTGTACAAGGGCACACTTGATGGTAATCAAGTCGCTGTTAAGAAGGTGAATGGAGACGTTAGTAAAGAGATTAGTGTTCTAAACAAGGTCAATCATTTCAACCTTGTTAATTTATTGGGTGTTTGCTTCAATGATGGAGTTTGGTACCTTGTTTACGAATATGCTGTCAATGGAGCCTTGAGCGAGTGGATCTTTGACGAGAGTTCAAGTCGAAGATTGAGTTGGGGGAAGAGAATGCAAGCGGCTTTCGATGTAGCCACGGGACTAAACTATTTACATAGCTACACAAGCCCACCCCTTATCCACAAGGATATTAGGAGTTGCAACATTCTTCTTGACGACAATTTTCGGGCCAAGATTGCCAAATTTGCCCTGGCTAGGCCGGTGAGTGGGAACGATGGTGAATACACCTTGACGAAGCATATTGTTGGAACAAAGGGTTATCTAGCTCCCGAGTATGTGGAAAATGGGTTGGTCTCTCCCATGCTAGACGTGTACTCGTTTGGCGTTCTGTTGCTTGAGATGATTAGCGGGAAGAATGTCACCTTTCTATATGAAGGTGTTAAGGCTCACTTATCAGAGGTCGTAGCACCTCTAGTAAGCGAGGGAGAAGGAAATGCTAAGTTGAGACAGTTGATTGATTATTCACTCGGAGAGGACTACCCTAGTGATGTCGCCATGTCTATGGTCGTATTGATTGATCGTTGCCTGAACAACGACCCAGGAAGTCGCCCGTCTATGGATGAGATTGTCCGGGTTCTGTCGAAGACGTTGACTGCATCAATGATCTGGGGGTCCAGTTCTGCCAGTACAACTAGTTCATGACTTGTCAAAGACTTGTTTGGTAAGTAAAGGAAATTGAATAAGTCCTCGAGAACTCTCGAAGTTTTAGTTTGAAACTAGAAAGATATAATAAGTTTAGTTGATCGAATATACAAATATTCAGGAACGTTTGGACTAAGTTTGATGTCTACCCTTTCATTGATGCAACATATTCTGTAATATTTAAGACTTTGTGAGTTTTACTCTGTAATACCGCGTGTTTTCCCCAAAGACGTAAATGACTAGTCTTAAAATGCTCTCCATTGCCATCGGCTCAGTAATATCGATAGAAAATCAATGCTTAGAAGCCTATACAAGATCAAAATCGCTCATCAAAGACCATTTTTTAAAGTAACAGTAATTTACACAATTCAATTCATCAGCAATTTCAAAGGCTTCAAGCTTTGTAAAAATACAAAAGCAACTAGTGAAATTATACACTTTCAGAATGTCCAAAGACGTCTTCTGTTTCAACATTTTTCAAGCTATTATGGTTTCGGAATTTTGTTGCTAAAGGTACTCATAAGAAAAAGGTATGATGTACTATATGAAATGGTGGATATTACAATATTACATAAGAAAACAAACTCCAAAAGAAAATTATCGTATCGAATCTACCATCTCCCTAACCAGACTTGCAGATTTTTATAATTAGTCTCAATATCGAGGTGGTTGTAAGGCCTCTACGAAAAGAATTAGGCACCATCTAATGCCGGTATATTTCGAATATAAAAGGACAAAGTCACTGGAAGAACCGTAAATCCAACATAGTTCACATTTCTTCGAAAACAAAAATTAAAAGAGAAAGATTACCTGAAAATTCAGCAGCAGTCACTCATTAGTACTTGACATTTTTTCCATCAATGACGGTCTTGAACGGCAATAGCCTGAAAGCTGTCGCAATATAACTTCTGGACATGCAAAAGATCAGCAGATTTGATATTGAATAAACGACTAGAAGAAAGACGTGGAAGGATGTCATTTGTCTCCTTACAACTCCCTTGAACAACAGAGGCTTCTCGTAGTCTCCCTTCTTTCCACAGACATGTAACGAGCAGTTTTTTTGTTGCACTGTCGAGCATCATGTCAGCATTCTTCAAGTCTTCCAAAAACCTCAGCGCAAGCGTTGGTCTTTTAAACTTGCAGTAAGCGTGGATAAGTGTCTTATACACGTAAGCATCAGGCTGTACGCCACACTGTCGAAACAAATCATACAATTTTTGTACTGTTTTGAGATCACCCTTCACTGCAAATTGATGCATCAAACCCGAAAACGTCTGTGAATCAGGGGGAATTCCCTGAGAAATCATCTGCTCAACGATATGTATGCTGTCATGATCCCTTCCACATTTCAGTAAGGTTCGCAGTAACGACGAATATAAAAGCACCATTTCAGATTCACTAATCAACCCACATATCTTTTTCGCATCATGGAAAATTCTCAAGGCAGCATCTCCGTCTTTGGAAAGACCGTAGAAGTCAATAACTTGTCTGAGCGTGTCAAAGGGGAGTTCAATATTTTCACTCTTTACTTTCAGCAGTACATCATCGACCAAATTAACCATCCCTTGACTCGATAGTTTTGTAATCACTCGTGAATAAGTGTGAATATCGTGTAAAAATCCAGGTTGATCAGCAACCCAACAGAAAAACTGCCAAGCTGTTTGAGGCGATTTAAAACACCGAATCATCTTGCAAACTAAGCGGCTTGTCCAGACAATTCTAGCGTCTTCTAGAGCAGACACGTCTTCAGCTCGCCATTCACGTAATGCACTGGCCAACGCACTCGGGTCCAACCAAGGCTTCAACTTCATTTGATCAATATCATCAGCAATATTACAGTCATCAACGTCTTCATAGGTCTCATCACTCTCGTGAATCTCAGACAATTCTATTTTCTTAATTCGATCATCAGGCTTCATCTCCTCAACCAAATCCTCAATCCCCTCCAGAAATCCCGCTTCAACAATACACTGCAACGAAGTTAACAAACATCTCGGGGGCAATATGCCCTCCATCTTCATTTCTCTAAGAAGACACTTCACAACATCGTACTGCTTAAGACTCGAGAATGCTTCCACCAAAATCGAAAACTGCCTTGTTGTACGCTTCACCCTCATCAATGGCAACACATCAAAAATCTCTTTAGCCCTCTCTACATTTCCCGAGTTAACAAGATGCTCGATAACTATTGTAAAAGTTCTCGAGTTTGGAAAAACTCTTCCTTTCATCATGTTCAGAAAAGTTTGAACAGCTTCAAAGTCTTTACCCTTTTGCACGTAAAGACCCATGACTATGTTATAAGACTCAACGCACACACCTTTTCTCTTGGACCGTAACTCATCCCAAACACGAAGCACTGATTCAACGTCTCCTGCAGCAGCATACAGCCTTAAACAGTCGGTTAAACTGATTGGTCGAACCCCGGGAAATTTACGGTCATTGATGGCATCAATGAGCGTCTTAAGCTGCGCAGAACGACCTGCTTTAGCAAGAACTTTGGCGATTGCATAAAGGGTTTGTTGGGTATGAACAAAATGTGGGACCCTCTTAAGTAATTCAACAAATGACAGTGCAGTCGCAGGGGAAGGCGCGGAATGCAATGCATTAGTGACCACAAATGAATCCAAATTCGGGTTATTAAGTACCGAAACAATCGAGTCAGGCGACTCTGAACGAAGACATAAACGTATCGAGTCAATTAGTTTAGCGCGAGAAAAGTACAAAGAGACTTGACTCTGCAAAGTTTTGTGGGAGAAATTGCGAGATCGATGGGTAAGAAAACGAAACGAATTCAGTGTTTTGGACAAGGGACTCGCGAACACGGGAAATCTGTGCATTAGTGCAGCATTATAGAGCACAGTCCTCAGAAGTTTCACCATGACACGGTATTACACAATCAAGTGAGTACCAGTTCTTTCAGACAAAACGTCGAACAGTTGGTGTGCATTGAGCTACAAACATAAACAAAAGTGTCCTAAATTGCAATGAAATGTAAAACAAAGTGCTGCAAATCAAAGAAATGATCTTGTTTTCAGCAACATGTTGTATTTTATTTAAAAATATTTTTCGTAAAATTATTATAATTTTTCGTGAAATGTTTATAAGAAATTCAAGTTAGAAACTATTGTTGACGGTTGACAGTTTGACACCAACAAAACAAGTGATTTGGAGTGTTAACTGTTAACCTGAATTTTTTCGTTTCTCACAAGACTTTTTTTTTTTTATTTTAAAAAAAGAACTTTGACCGACGATAATTTATTTTTTGTGATTTCAAAAAATAATAATTTTGGTTTCACATTATACGTTATTAAGAGATCTTTTACTTGCAAAAGAATTAGCATTTGTTAAAGTTTTAGTCGGGAGTTATAACCTAGGAAGCACCGATACCTCTAAAATATGCCGTACCCGTGTCCGATCCGTATCGGATACCCGATACTCCTCCGATACCTCCCGATACTCCTTCGATATGCCCCGATACGTATTTTGAAGTATCGGATATTTTCCGATACTTCTCTGATGTTTGACACGTCACCGATACCTCACCGATACTCCGCCGATACCGATACTCCAATAAAATAAAAAGAAATTTTAGTTGGATGGTGATACGTATGGTGAATTTGATGGTGATGTTTAGTTTAGTCTTTTACTAGTTTAGATCCCGTGCATCAATGCACGGTAACTATAGATATTATTGTTTTTAACTAATAAAATTATACTAAGTAATAAATCAACTGAAATATAAGAAAATTGTTAATTTGTATGATATTCAAGTGTAAATTTAGTAGCGAATAAACATAAATTCTAAATACAAACATATATGAAGTGCATATATTATAATAGAATGAAAAAATAGAATGAAAAATAAAAAAAATATTAAAATAAGTAAATAGAATAAAAAGTAAAAAATACGGAGTATTATTTTTGAACAGAATGAAAGTAAAAAAAATATTAAAATTAGCAAATAGAATGAAAAGTAAAAAAACATTTATTATTGTACAAAATTTCGGTAAAACATTAATTTTTGATTAGAAAAAATAGAATGAAAAGTAAAAATATTAAATTAGCAAATATTTAGTTTAGGATAAATATTTTTTTGAAAAATATACGGAGTAAAATAAATATTAAAGATACATAATACGGAGTAGAAATTAAAAGTGAAAAATTGTGTGAACATGATTATTGAGTAATTATAATTATAGATAATGAATATAGACTTAATAATATATAATAGGGTGGATGATGTAAGCATGAGGTTTTGGCGGGAAAAAAACGCACAGAATCGCGACATGTGGCATTGATGATGTCAGCGATAACTGTGGTTTAGTATAGTAAAGATATTTGTAATACTTTGTACTTTTTCTAAATTTATTTTAACTTTGTAAGACAAGTTATTTTACTTATTTATCATTTTGACAAATTTATGGTCTTTTAGTAGCCAAATTTATATGTTTGTTGTTAAGAGTTACAAAATCCCTTTTTTTCATATATATATTGACTTTTAATTTGCCGTATCGCGTATCCTGAAATTTTAGGTAGTCAGATCACAGGTGTCCGATACGTGATCCGTGATCGGTGTCCGTGATTTCCGGTGCTTCCTAGGTTATAACTGGTCAAAATCGTTTGATGCAATAAACTTTTAGCGACTAAAACTAACTCTACAAGTTCAAAAAATATGATTTTTTTCAAACGAAAGATCTCGTAAAGACTTATTATATGGAAAAAATTTACCATTTTTTGAAATCGTGATTAAAAGTAATTGCTAATTAAAGTTTTTTCTTACAAAAATAGGGGTATAATTATATGTGAGAAAATGAAAAATATAGAAGGTACAAGTGAGAGTATTCCTAGTTAAAAGAGTTTGAAAAAGTGTGCTATGGAAAGTGGAAATTGCAAAAAAATCTTATTTGAAATAGAAAGTTAAATATTTTGGAAATAGTAAATTTTTTTGTTTATTACCGCGGAAAAGTACACCTAAGGATAAAAATAGTAATGTAGATACAGGTAGACCTCGCCACGGACCAAGTTGGGTCGGGCATGCTTGCCACGAGTTGGGCCTCAATACTCAAGCCTAGGCACGACCCGTTAGAGTGGCAACCGAGCCTTGACTGGGTCGGACTTTAAAATCAAGTCCAAAGCCGCCCGTTGGTTACAAAAATGTAGAAAACGGGAGGTCTGGCAAGCCAAACCTTAAACATCAAGGCCTAGGAACAACTCGTTGCTTGGACGGGTTGGGTTAGGTTGTGCCGCTATAATAGCGGCCTACTAGGCTGGGTTGGGCCACAAGCACAAATGACTAGCTCTAAATACAAGGGGCCGAAATGGGTACTGCATTATTAAAGGTGTGTATAATACTAAGGCGGAATAAACTAGACACTAAAACAAGATCGAATCTTATGCAAACAAGTTCAAGTTAGAAGATTATACCCTCTTAGCGTGATTTCCACCGGTATATCGAGATTGAACCGAAAGCCCCAAATGTTGCTCCTCAATTGAAGTCCACTAGTACCCTAGGATATGATTTCTCCTCCCATGGTTTACTAGAACTGTAGTAGAAGTGTGTGAACTTGTGCAAGAGAAGTAAGCTCTAAGCTTAAAAACAATGGAGGAAAAACCTTCTCCTCTCTTTCTCGGTACTTTGGTGGTGTTTTGGGTGTGTTTTTATTATGTTTGCATGCTGAAAATTTCTGCACACTTAAGGCATGTGTGATGTTTATTTTTCAACATAATCATCACCTTATAGGCTTAAAGCCAATCAAAAACCATGCACAAAATAAGTCAATCAAAGAGCATGCATGCATAAGGTGGCCAATGCATGCTCACCTATTGCCACTTGTCACGCATGCACAAACGTGATACGCATTACGAGACCGCTTCCCGATCTAGTATAGATTACAGTATAAACACAAGTACTCGGGTCTAACCCGAAAGGTTAATGCACTAATCCAACTATGCCAATTAACTGTATATAAATTCATTAGGATACCGTTGTGTGACCCAATTGGACCGGACTAAACTGGTAGAATATTCTAAAAGTTATTCAGATCATAAGCGGCATCTAGCAAGACATTATGACCACCCAATTTATCCGATTATCATAATCTCATATATGGTTCATGACTTCTACGAAGTCAATGCACAATTGTTGACGGACATCAAGTATCCACAACAATTATTACACGTACCCGTGTCAGAGTGGCTATAGGTACATGTTTGACGGGTGATGAGACCGATATTAAGTATGAAGATTGTAAGTAAAGGTGATCGTTTGAGGTTTAGGTCGAACATGAGCCTGACCAATATTAACTTTGGCCCACGGTCATAAAATGGCTTGGCCCGTTCCGACTATTCAGGCTCAATCTTCTACCCGCACCCGAATTATTTTCAATGGACCAGACACTATGTATTTCTTGAAAAAATAATTAAAATAAAGAAATTTTCAATAACTTTAGTACTCCTTAACAAAGTTAGTCACAACTCTTAAAATAAATAATTCTCTTAAGACTACTTTTTGTACCCATCTCATATTTTTTGTTATTCCCACTTCTTGCATTTGTACGAGTGGTTATATGGAAGTCGAAGAAACATTAAAATGGGAGGGGTATTATATACCAAATCGGAACTAAATAATAAAATATTTCAATTGAATTAAATTCATAAAGAAAATATATATTAAAAAAATCATTGAATAAACTAAGTGGGCCTAACGAGTTGGTCCACGAGATTCTGATAATATTCATGCTTGATCCATTTATCTTGGTGGATCGAGCTAAACTTGCCCAATAATTTATTTTTTTCCTAAATTATTTGTCCAAATCACTAAAAAACGGGTCAGACGGGACAAACTTCTTGAATGGGACGACTCATGCATGAACAGCTGTAATTGTACTCGTCATAAGCGATAGGGGCGAGATGAATCTTGCATACCCGCATAATATACGTAAATCGATTCTTATAAATGTTTTTATATTTCAAATACTCGCTTTATAATGTTTTTTTAGCTTTAGTTAATGAAATATTATTATAAGCATTAAATTATTGACATAATTAAAAGCGTTTTAATTTTTTATAAGAGTAACTTTATTACGTGGTTGCCTCTTCTTAATTCTTATATCTTTTCGGACATGTTATAATGGCCAATCCTGTAAAAGTGTGAAATCTCCTGATTCAGGAATTACGATATCATTAACTATATATACATATTACAAGGTTTCGGGTTATGTATGTACATCGAATATTCTCGAGACCAAATACATTGAATAATACATGAATAAAATATTACCATATTTTATACACTAATAAATTAAATCCTTACTAGTTAACCATTATATAATGGTCAATCCTTACTAATTGATTACTTTGTCACTAACATTAATTTACATCTCACCAAATCAACATATATAGAAATTAGACAAGTTTTTTTTTTTTTTTTCTCAATTTCATGCTAATAAATTACCTCTTGATTACTATAATTTGGAAACCAAGAATGCTCAGATTTTATTCTGCTTTTGCCTTGCACAACCATCTTAAGAAAAGTTGTTGCAATCTTACCCATATAAGGAAATGGATAATGATAAAATTAAAATAATATTCCACACACTATAATTTTGTAAGAGTATAAATTTCACATTTTTGAGGGACCAAAACATAGACACAACAAAAAAAATGAATACAAATTGTGTTAAAAATTGTTTAATAGCTAATGAAATTCCAATTAAAGTAAACTTTATTAATATCTATCAATGGCCTCACTCAGATGCTGAGTTTTTGAAGGAATTAGCCAAAAGAAATGGCGAAAACAATAATAAATTGATTTCGAATTCATTATTGTCACCGTCATCTTCGTACCATGATACCTTTGCTTGCAGGCAAAGGTATCTGAGAAGTTATACATTCACAAAGAAGGGTGAGAATGCAGCTGATGAAAAGACCAAAAATTGGTTTAGTGTACGATTTTTCGTGGACAAAGATAGAAAAACGGTTAATTTTACGAAGAAATTGTCGAAAGAGAAACAAGTTAAGAGAATGGCATGTGGTCGGTTGCTTGATGTTAAGTTTAGGTTTTTACTTTCTTGTTTAGTTAAAGTTGATGATCTCGATGATGAACCTTCACTTTGATCATAATCTGTAATATTATAATTACTTCGTACGGAGCAGTTGTTATCTATAATTAAAATCTATCTATATATATAAAGTAAGAACAAAAATACTACGTAATGGAGATATCTTAGGTAGGCTTACAGTATGTACAAGTTCAGGTTTTTTTTCTTTCTTGTTTAGTCTAAGGTCGACTTGGTGCTCACGCCTATAATTATTGAAGATAACGCATGTTCACATAATCGTATTCTGCTTTTTTGTCGAAAGGAAAGAATTTCACATTACTCCAATCACTTGAAATCAACGCATAATAACATAATAAACATAATATTCTATTCAACTTTATTTATGGTATGATGTCATAACACATAAAATGGATTTGGATTTCATGAAGTTCAAACGATATTTTTCTTGTATTGACAAAATGGAGTCAAACATGTATTTGTAATATTATTTTTTTGGTGTAATAAAAAACATAAAACGAGAGCAGTAAAGGAATTGAACCTATGACCTACTATCACGCGATACTGGCCATTTTCATGATCGATCACTATCCTGAATGTGTTTGATTATGTGTGGAATTTTATGGTGTAACTTAGTAGACAAAGCTAGGAAATGACTGAAGATTCCAGAAAACAATTGATGGAAGAGATTAAAGTTTATGTGATTGCAACACTCTAGTGACATACTGACATGCTAGAGCTATGTAAGCATCTTGTTACTAATCAATCACTAATACCCTTGATGTTGATTCAACAATGACCATCTTCACTTAAGCTAAATGGTTGCGAATTATATCAATTTCAAAATTATTGTTATTATTATTATAGACAAATTATTGCGGAAATAAATGAATCGAAGAAATTAGGTTATACTTTATGTTGCGTCATATAAGCTTCATTCAGACTCATTATGTTGGAGTCGTCGTTTCCTTAACTTGCTCCATACAGCGACAACGTCCAAATTTAAACTTCTATGGAGTAGTTAGCATCTTGTGTCGTCGTAACAAATTATTTATAACCAATTTCGTTGTTGAAATTCGAATAGTAATTCGTACGCAATAATACAAAGTCACACATATATCATTTTATAGATTTGAAATACTGACAAATACACAATCATTCAGTAGTTCAATACAAATACAAGTTTACAACGAGACAACAGTTTTACAAGCAAAAACAAACACACATCATACATGTCCAAATTGTTTTACAAATTCAACAGTTTTAATTAAGGGCACAAATTATGATCAATGCCTTATTTATTCATATTGTTTTCTTTCAAGCAGTAGTAATAACACAGCAACAGAATGTCCAGCACTCTAGTTCGGGGCACACCTTAGGTATTAGTTAGCGACGAAAGCTCCTGGTGGGGCGTGGAGCCTCGACCTCGTGAGCCTGCAGTTGAACCAGCTTGTACACGGCTGCACCGCCTAACGCGCCTATTGTTGGCGCTACCAAATATATCCACAATGCTCGGTAGTTTCCCGCTGCAACTGCTGGCCCTAGTGTTCGGACAGGATTCATTGATCCACCACTTGACGGTCTGCACGCAGTGCAGATATACGTCAAGTTATTATTCGAAATAGCAAGATATATCGACCACATAGACTCAAACAATTTAATTATTCGTATAGGACAGTGGACACTAAACTCTTTCACTTCTGTCAACAGTTAATTACTCCCTCAGATCGATCAAATAGTTAACATTTGACCAATTTTGTGAGGGAAAATTTGGTCAAATGTTTACTATTTGACCGATCGGAGTGAGTACATTATTGTGCAACAATTTGTTTGATTAACTGCGAAATTAAAGACGAAGATAAGTAAGGTGAGAAAATGATTCAAAGACTACTAACCCTGCAACAAGAATGTTGAGCATAACTGTGGCACCGACTGCAATGCCTGCTAATTCTCCAACCTGTCACAAACCAAAACCGATCATTCAACACGTATGCTTGCATGTTTTACTGGTATAAACATGTTTGATCAAACAATACTAACCGCGCGCGTGTCAGTAGCGACAGCAGTGACAACGAACATGAGGTTGAAAGTGATGAGAAACTCGAGAGCAAAAGCCTGTCCAACACTGACAGAAGGAACTGTGACGCCACCAGACATGAACGGGTGAAATACGCCCTTTAGCGCCAGCGAAGCTAGGATAGAAGCCGCGACCTGCGCAGCAATGTATGCAGGGACTTGAACCCAAGGGAAGTGGCGGAGAGCTGCAAAGGCGATGGTGAGAGACGGGTTTAAGTGAGCACCCGAGATGTGGCCTGTCGACAGGATTATGATCATCACGGCTAGTCCTGCGCAGGCAGCGTTCCCGATCAATGTCTCGGCTCCATTGTACTTCTGGTTCACTATTGGGCCTGCTGTTGCCGCGAAGATTAGGATGAATGTTCCGACAAATTCTGCAGCTAGCTGTGAATTACATTACCGAATTATAAGTTGACACGAATACAACACGATATTTAAAAATGAGTTGGGTTAGAATTGAACTCAAATCTCAAACACAAACACGATATAAATAACCTGCTTACCAAATTAACCCTAAATTTTCTATATCCTCCGACACATAAATTAAATTTAGAAATTCCGAATTTAGCATGACACAAAAAAATGGCACAAACCTAATACGACTATACGAAACTAATATATAGGCTTAGATTGATGACCTATTCATGTAATTGCATCAACACGGAATTTATTTGGCCGGGGTTTGCAATCTGTGACCCGTTTACACGTGACACGAGCACGAAACAGTTACAACTTGATTTATTTGTTAGGTCTACTATTTTTACATGGTTAAAATAATGATGTTTTGATTGTTTTTACTTCCAAACTGTGGAAAAGACCCTTCACATGTAAAGTCTCACATCGCTCAAGGAAGTGAGAGTTGCTCACTTTATAAGTCTAGGGGCTACTCCTCCCATCACCAATTGGTTTTGGGATGGAACCCTCTAGGCCTTATGGGTCGAGCTCTCTCCTTCCATTCGTGGGTGTGGCCCGGGCCCAGCTCTGGTTTCACATGGTATCAGAGCCTATGGTTATATCCTGGGTCTCTTGATCTGAAACCGGGCCATCTATATGCCGCCGGATATGGGTTCGTATCTCTGGTTAAAATCACTGGTTTCGCGTCTCTGATTCACCCATCCGGTTGGGCTTTGTATGCCATGGAGAATCCCAATAATGTGGGCCCAAAGATAGCGCTCGTTACACGCTTACATGTGAGGAGGCGTGTGGAAAGAGCCCTTCACATGTAAAGTCCCACAACGGCTTAAAGTGAGTAGTTGCCACTTTATAAGTCAGTGGCTACTCCTCCCATCACCAATTGGTTTTGGGATGAACCTCAGGCCTTATGGGTGAGCCTCTCTCGCTTTCGTTAGGGTGTGGCCCGACTCTGGTTTCACACAAACCTAATTACTATGTTTAACCCTCGTAAATAAATTAGGTGATCAAAGCAACAATAATGTAGAGTGTAGACACAATGAGCTATTTTTCAATGTATCTACACGAAAGCTGTAGGAAAGTGTGGTCCACTATGTAGATTAGTAGAGTAATTAACGGATTAAAAGCATTAAACAGTACGGAATACTGTTCTCTACGTAATATGAACATCAAGTCCGCATGTCATAAATGGCTGTAACGTGTACTATATTAACTGCTGCCTCCGGTGATTTGCTTCCGCCACTTTTTCATTTTAGATTTTATAAGTGTAAACAAACGATCGGCATGTATGAAGGAGTAATTGTATGTCCCAAATCCCAATGATCACGTAAATTTTTATATGGTTAGAAATTACATCGTAAATTTTCATATTTTTGCTTAAATCATTTAAATTTATGCATGTTGATTTTTAATGTTTTCAAAAATTCTTAGGTCGGTTCTCCCTCGGTGCATCAAATTTGTACACCCAAGCGAATAAGAAGTTTCCATTTTTATTTGAGCTAGAATTTTTCTTACTTCCTTTGTTCTAGTAATTTGTTTACATTTTAACTTATTTATGAGGAAGATTTGAAAAAAAAAAAAATAAATAAACAATTGAGACAAAGGGAGTAATATTTTTGGAAACAATTGCTAATTACTGAATTCTATTAGTTGCGGTGTACGCTAACATGGCATACTAGAAGGACTTGAGAATTTCTCGTTTTAATTTGCAAATGTCAACAACTATTAATTAATGAAATTATTTTAAAATGTTTTTATTTTAGATATTGTATTAGAAAAAGGTTGAAGATAGTTTTAATTAAAGCCAACAAAGCCGCCTATAAATTTGGACGTCCAAGTACAACGCACGCACGTCATGCACTCATGCAACCTACATTTAAAATTTTAAATCACATAATGCCGCGGAAATGATTGCATAATTAACAACAGTTTTGTAAATTCACAATTTTAAATAAAAACATTTTCAAGTATTTTGCCCTTAATATTTAAAATATTCAATCGGTTTAAAATCTTGATTAATTTTAATTTCGTATCCTTTTTCAGTGTTAGAAAAATTGTACTTTCTCCGTTCCAGTGATTTGTTTATAGTTTGATTTTTTCGTGAGGGAGATTTGAGAAAAATGTAAACAAATGAGTGAAATAGAGAGAGTATAGTAGTAACAATTTCAAAATTACGTTACAGCTAAAATGTCTTATGTTAAATAATTAAAAAATAGATTATCATCCAAAGTGCATGTGGCTTAATTCTAGCTACCTCTTAGTTAATAATTGATCGAAGATGACATTTGTGCACATCAATGGATTTGCATGTTACTTCAAATCATCCACTCTCTGTAACAACAAATTTTGTAAAACAAATAAATGTAATACAAAATAAATCGCGACAAATAATATTTTATTAATTTCAGAATTTGCGTGTACAACTCTCTATAATTCCTTTGATTCTAATTTCGTCGTATACAATGTCTTGTAATCTTGAGACAGGTCTTGGAGTATTCGATTTTTCCCTCGAACTCGGGTCTTGTGATTTGAATGTTTGAGAATGCTCCTCTTCGATCTATTGAGGTCTTCTCGTCCTTGTATTTAATGAAGTCTTGGAGTCTTGATGATGGTTTCAATGCTCTCCAAAGTTCTTCTGTATTTTTTGTGCTTTAGTTTTCTTATGCTTTTTGTAATTGATTTCTTCTCCCCCCTCCTAATGAATGAGGTGCTCTATTTATAGAGCTTTCATCCTGATCCATTATCTGACATGGGCTCAAAATCTCACGCGTAAATTTAATTTATGACTTTGACCCAAATTTCTCTTTGAATTGAGCATGATCCAACACTACATTTTACGATTGGATTGGCGAATTATTTATAAAATTGACTTGTGACCCGAATAATTCATTCGCAAGATCGGTCGGCCCATATCTCACTTGAATGGATTTATGACCCAAATGATTCATTTGTGCATCGGATCGATCCATATCTTATTTTTAAAGGACAAAAAATATTAAATTGAGCTAAAATTTGGTATTAACTCAAAATAACGTATTTAATTTATTTTCTGACACTTTCGCAAATTTTTAGTGTCTACAAATTGCCCCCTCGAGACTTTGTCACGTACACATTTTGCGTGTTTCGGCGTGACGAGGTCTCGATCCATTTGATTTGACTCGAAAGTCGATGAGCATACATTTGGTGATAGTAACGCTCAAATGATCATTTAATAACCCGCGATGTGTGCACGGTGTCATGGGTAAGCATAAATCGTCAAGCTTGCAACTTGACATGCCGTTTTATTGGCTCTAACATCGATGTGTTACGCCTTTACTGACTAAGACCCATTAAATCTTTGAGCTTCATGTCATTATTGTTTAGCCCTTTGGCAAAATAAGGCACAGACAATTTGATAAATCAATGCTCCGTTTGTAGTTGACCCGAAGAACCAACATGTTCCGTATGATTAAACAAATCTCTTGACCAAAGGAAACCTAAAGTTGCCTACTTTAGTGATTTCCTTATACTATTCCCAATTCCCAAATACTGTATGACGGTAATGTGGGAAATAATTATGGAAAAGATATAGAGGGGAGTTGACCAAGGAAAGTCTATCAATCCTTAGTACCCACTTAGGCAACTTGACATATTCTCCCACATGATTATTTAGAGAGCATCAAAATATCTCTTCTGTCTTTCTTATACCCTAGACATGCATCCTGTATATATGTTAGCCAAGTTTCACGTATGACCGCAGCAGTAGAGCAACTAAATTTGAACGAGTTTGCCCCCAGTCAATCACCAGCGTCGACATTAACACCGGCTCGTGGCGATCCTTCCTTTTATCATATTTGTCATCTGAGAAGAATCGACTTTGACACATATATATTTTCGGTACAAATTACAACACCATTTCCATGTTCACTGCTCTGTTTTTGTCAATTTTGACTCCTCTGTTTTTTATGTTCTGTGCACTTCGAAATTATCGTGATTTCACTTTTCAGGCTCTTGCACATGATTTCGAAATCCTGCCGTTTGTGGTTCTCTTTGGTCATGCTGATATGTGTGACTTCTAGCAGCCTGCGTCCTGTTGTTGGCTGTCTTGTAATATGTTTTCGCGGTTCGACATTGCTACCCGTAGTTGAGACTCACAGGTATACATTCTCTAGCTGCGCGGCCTACGTTGTTCTGCTTCTTGAGAGTTCAATGTCGTTTTTATGCCTTGCGCGTCTTGTGTGTTAAGTCAATTTTGTGCTCCCTCATTATTATAGAATGCAATGTCTTTTTATTGCTCATCATTATCTTTTTATTGTGCAGGGTATAGTGGAGTTTCCAATATCTTCGGTCTTAAACGTCAAAAATGTTAGAGGTAGTGGTTATATTCTTGGTCTCAATTTAATTAGCATTTTTCTCTTTGTTCTTTTGGCTGGAATGCAGGAGTACATGTTCCAAGACCTTGTCAGATTCCCAGATTATTCGAGACTCCAAGACAATGTGAGACCGCAGGCTCGTAACAAAGCCCGAGATCGTGTGAGACCCTATGAGGTCGCACGGAAAGGGCGTACAAGATACACAAGATCAGTTGGCAGCCCGGGATCGTGCGAGACCCTATGAGGTCGCGCGGAAAGGGCGTACAAGACACACAAGATCGTTTGGCAGCCCGGGATCGTGCGAGACCCTTTGAGGTCGCACGGAAAGGGAGTACAAGACACACAAGATTTTTTTTTTTGCAGCCCGGGATCGTGCGAGACCCTATGAGGTCGCATGGAAAGGGCGTACAAGACACACAAGATTTTTCTGCAGCCCAGGATCGTGCGAGACCCTATGAGGTCGCATGAAAAGGGCCTACAAGACAGACAAGATTGTTTTGCTGCCCGGGATCGTGCGAGACTCTATGAGGTCACACGGAAAGGGCATTCATGAGATCTATGGTCCCTACATGCCTTGGATTTGTAATGCAGAGTTGGATTTCTTCTACTTCATTTTTTTTTTACAGCCATCGCTTCATATTTTGGTTTTTGGTTCCAGGTCCAAAGATGGTACATTTTAGTGGGCGTAACTTGCAATTCTGATTCTTGCTTAGGGAGTGCAACTTTAGCTATTGCTTAAGAGCGTGATTAAAAGTCTCACCTTTCCATGGGAATTTGTCTTGACGCTAGTCAATGTCCTCACAATGTGATGAATTTTTTGACGTGGCTGCACTTGGCTCTGATGCCCCCATAATGTGAAGATCTTGCTTTGGGTGCGACTGCATTAGGCGCTTGGTAACGCCCCCCAAAAAAGTGAATTTTGGGTGTGGCTGCACTTGAGAAACACGTGTGCTCAAGCTGCCTACGTACTTGCTAAGTGACGTAGATGTCAACTTGCAAGATCAAGCCAACGTAGTTCGCAAGTTTTTAGTCTTTTGGTTTTGATAATTTTTTTTATTTTTTTTTTTTATTTTTTTTTTCCAGGTTTGGCTAAGCAGTTTTGACTCTTACCAAGGAGTCTTCGTTAGCAGTTTTGACTCTTGCTGAGGAGCCTTCGTTAGCAGTTTTGACTCTTGCTGAGGAGCCTTGATGAGCAGTTTTGACTCTTGCTGAGGAGCCTTCTTTGGAGTTCATATCACAAGTTTTTGGCCGTTGGTTGCGCGCATCGAGATTGTATTGACGCCCACACGGTCAAAATAACCAGTCGGAAAATACTCTCCTAATGTAACTGGAGTTCGAGAACCATGTTTGTAGGAATTGAAGGCCGAGACATTTGGCTTCAAACGTTTTCCTTTTGATTTCTCTTCAGCTTTTCGGGGAAGCCAACTTTTCGTCTTTCCTTGTTTTCTTTGAGGCGGCCGATGCAACGAAGATGATCGCGTTTGTCTTCTTTGGCTGCTACACGCCACTAAGTTCCACCCATCATCATGAATCGTTTCTTTTGCATTCTTCGGCGTCAAACATTTGCTTTGTGACCTGAATGATGAATTTGACAATGGTCGTGTGACCCATATTGGCACTGGCTCGAGACAACCAAATTGCGTCAAGCGTACATCATGTTCATCTTGTTTTAAGAGGTTCACTTTTGTAAGTGTCACATCGGATGGCTTATCAAGCTGTTCGACTTTCGCTATGATGTGATTTGTAGTCACCGCCTCATCGTGATCCAAGATGATTTTGCCGTCTCTGGAGAGTTGCATTATCTTTTCCTTCAGTGTGATGCATTTTTCAAGAGGGTGACCAACTATCCTATGATACCGACAATATTTTGGATCATCGACCATATTCGCTTCGTTGGGCCGTTTTGGCTCAGGCAATTGAATGATCCTCTTTTCTAAGAGGTCATCCAACATGCTTGACAAATCGGAGTCAGGAAATGGATACTCTTTGGCTTGTAACTCTTCAAGAGTAGGCCTATTTTGGTCGAAAACCTTGGTGTACGCATCCTTCTTTTTGTACATGGGTTTTCTTGAAGTCCCATCGGGCGTCTTTTTATTGTAACAGCCATGGCTTCCGTGGTCAAATTGTTGGAATCCTTCTCCGCCTTATGGAACCCTTTTCCAACTTGTGCCTTAGAAGATGATGAATAATTTTTGTTGCGTCGTTTGATTGTCACTTCCATGTCATGAGCACGAGTTGCTAGTTCTTGAAAGCTTCTCGGCTTGATTCCATTTAGGATGTACAAGAGATCCCAATTCATCCCATTAATGCACATTTCAACTGCCGAAGTTTCGGTCAATCGATCTTTGCACTCAAGACATAGCGCACGCCACCGATTGATGTAGTCAACAACGCGCTCATCGTCCCATTGGGTGGTGTTGGTGAGCTCGCTCATACTAACGATGCGGCGAGTGCTATAAAATCTGTTAAGGAACTCATTCTCCATGGAGTCCCAACTGTCTATGGATTCAGCATCCAAATCAGTATACCAATCAAATGCGATCCCTTTTAAAGAACGCACGAACTGCTTGACCATCAAATCGCCGTCGGTTCCGGCGTTGTTGCATGTTTCGATGAAATGGGCAACGTGTTGTTTCGGGTTGCCTTTTCCATCAAATTGTTGAAATTTTGGGGGTTGATATCCTACGGGCATGCGCAAACTATCAATCCTCTTGGTGTATGGCTTGACGTAGCGTAAGTTGTTGGAGTAGCTCTCGCCAAGTTGTTTCTTGATCGCATTGGCAATCAAACTTTGTAGTTGTTCCTCGGTAAAGGAACCGACCTTTTTCTTTGGAGGCTCTTCTTCCTCCTTCTCCTCATCTTCTTCTTCTTCGCTCTCGCTTTCGCTGGGCGGATTCTCGTCGCTCTTCTTGCGCAATTCTTCCACCTCCTTGCTAAGTTCCTCGATCTTTTTGTTTTTTTCTTCGTTGTCTTTCAGGACCTTTTCCAAGCGTTCCATCATGTCAGACAATTGTTCTTCAGCGGTCTTGGCGTTGATTGTCATGACAGAGGCAGAAGCAGGGTTTGAAGTTTCAATGACTCGTCGCGGCGACGTCTTCCTTGACTCGCGAGGGGAAGTGTCGCGTGTTGGGGACATCCTTGTTTCCTTTTGCGGAGGGGACGAGGCCTTGATCAACGCGGTCGCAGCGGCGGCAATAGAAGCAGCAGAAATCTTTCTCGGTCTCGTAGGGACGCGAGTGGCTCGCAGACTAGCAGCAGCTTCTTCGACGACAGCCTTTTTCGCCATCCTTCTGGTGCGCACTCCGGCGGACTGCACAACAGGGGTAGCAGCGTTTAGGGATCCGATGAGGGCATCGGTATAGGTCTTTTCGGCAGCAGCAACAACGTTCTTCTTGGTAGACATCTTCTTGAAATTGATGACTTTGAAAAATACGACAAAACAGAGATGAGAGGTAGAGATGTTTCACGTCGGGTTCACCAAAAATTTGTAACAACAAATTTTGTAAAACAAATAAATGTAATACAAAATAAATCGCGACAAATAATATTTTATTAATTTCAGAATTTGCGTGTACAACTCTCTATAATTCCTTTGATTCTAATTTCGTCGTATACAATGTCTTGTAATCTTGAGACAGGTCTTGGAGTATTCGATTTTTCCCTCGAACTCGGGTCTTGTGATTTGAATGTTTGAGAATGCTCCTCTTCGATCTATTGAGGTCTTCTCGTCCTTGTATTTAATGAAGTCTTGGAGTCTTGATGATGGTTTCAATGCTCTCCAAAGTTCTTCTGTATTTTTTGTGCTTTAGTTTTCTTATGCTTTTTGTAATTGATTTCTTCTCCCCCCTCCTAATGAATGAGGTGCTCTATTTATAGAGCTTTCATCCTGATCCATTATCGGACATGGGCTCAAAATCTCGCCTGTGGGCTAATTTATGACTTTGACCCAAATTTCTCTTTGAATTGAGCTTATGATCCAACACTACATTTTACGCATTGGATTGGCCCGAATTATTTATAAAATTGGACTTGTGACCCGAATAATTCATTCGCGCATCGGGTCGGCCCATATCTCACTTGAATGGATTTATGACCCAAATGATTCATTTGTGCATCGGATCGATCCATATCTTATTTTTAAAGGACAAAAAATATTAAATTGAGCTAAAATTTGGTATTAACTCAAAATAACGTATTTAATTTATTTTCTGACACTTTCGCAAATTTTTAGTGTCTACACTCTCCTAGGGAATCATGGACTATATGACCAAAGGATTACTCCCACCATTCATATCCATATGGTAGTTATGCTTTTTGCACAAGTATTAAGAAAACATTATTATAGTATTAAAAGTACAATTAAAGTATGAAAGAAGTAATTAATGTTTGTTATTTGTATGGAAAAAGTGGGTCATAGTAATATAATAATATTAAAAGTACAATCAAATAAGGAAAGTGGTAGAGTGGATTTGAATGGATTAAAATAGTATAGTTGTAGTGTGGATTTGAATGAAGGGAGTATAACTCAAAGAAAACATTATGGATGAATTTTTGAAATAATAATGGAAATTTTTACATTTTAACCGTAAGATCATTTAAATTTAACCCAAATTCAACTCGGATCGATACAGCTCCATGTGGATATCAGACCTAGCTACCAGCCTACCAACTTAGAAGCCGCAAACAATTTAAAAGGAAAGCACAAAACTAGCTAGAGGCTTACGTCTTCATTAAAAGCATTTTTTCGCGAAAATTTATCCTCCGTATAAAGCTTAAAGAAAACCTTTGAAAAGGAAGAAATAATCACTTTTATGTGAAAGTTAGACCTTTACATGTTTTTCGATCCAATATGAGCTCAAGTGCAGAATGACGACAAAAGAATTTGAACATGTGATCTATCGTTATTGATATCTATACTTTAATCAGTAAGACAAGACATTCTCGGTTAAACCCGTGTATTCGTGAGATTGCTAAATGACAATGAAGCAGCTAGATAGCAATATTCATGACATCGACGATTTGACTATTTGTTCAATAATTTGGACCTTCTATTATGGAGTAGGAGACTAGGGGAGCATCCAAATTGCCTACTCATTTGCTAGAATTACCGTCCCCAACTTGCAATCCCAACACAAAACTTACATTCAAAGCCAATTACTACGATGTCCAATCTGAATATACTCCGTATCTTATTAGTGAGAAAATTAAATCGTCTTTTTTATTGCGTATTTATACTTCTTTTATCTCGGTTATTTGTTTATATTAGAGGCGGTCATCTTCACGGCCTGGCCCGGACCGGGCTGCTCTAAAGGCCGTGTTTTTGGAGCCCAACCCGGCACGGCCCTTTCAAACCCTCTCAGGCCCGCCAAATTCAAGGGCCTGGCTAGGGCTCGATTTTTGGAGTCCGTCTCTCCTAGGCCCGCCCCCCTAAAAAAATACTCCGTATATTAATTTTTAAACGGCCCTCTCAGGCCCTCCTAAGGGCCGGGCTAGGGCCGGGCTAGGGCCTCACTTTTAAAGCTCGGCCGTTGCCTCCAAGGGCGTGCCTTGGCTCGACCCTACCCCGCCCTTGGCCACCTCTAGTTTAGATGCACAAAGTGTAAACAATTCACCGAAAAGAAAGAAATATTATAATTTTTAGTGTTATTCACATTCAAACCAAATTTAATTATACTTCGTGTAATTCATTCAATTTGTCTAAACTTGTAAACCCGAGTGGAAGAAAGCGAGTCCACTTTACAAGTTCAATCGCTTTCCCAAAATCAATTGACAATGAGAAGAGGACCATTAGACGTTATAAAGCACACAAACTTATCTTCTACAATCAATATGCATGGGACTCTCACATGTGAACATTATATTCCAACAAAACTAGCCCGAAATGATTAATTCATTCAACTTGAGGGAAAGATCTGTATACATTGATCTCCCTCTCCAATCCCCCAACCCTCACGTAGTAATCAAGCATTTCCTTTCGTTTTACGGCTCTCTAACCAGACATACCTTTAAATTGAACCTTCAATTATATTCAGCCAGATCAATATGTGGGTTAAATTAGTGATCTGACCATTTTAATTTTTATCCTCTAAATCTAAAAAGTATTTAACTCCTTCATAATATTGCTTTATACTTTAAACTTTATATGTATACTCTGTACATAAAATCTATCAATAAAAATTATTTGAAAAAATATTAAAAATAATAAAAATAATAATATATTTTCTACGGTACTCTTGATATTAGCCACTTTACGCTTTACTCTAGTAAGAATGAATATATAATTTGACAACTGTTTTCCTAAATTGTATATCTAGTGAATAAGATCAATCTGAATGTCAAATAAGCCAAATTCACAATTTGTGACCATTAGATATGGTCAATCGGTATAAGTTTATTTATACAAAAAGGTAATTTGTTTGATTAAAACTCGATACTACGTGCATATGTGTCAATTTTTTATATTAAATTGAAGAACTCGTAAAGATGATTATTATAATAATAAAAAATGTCAAATTTTAAATTCGTAACTACAAAATATAGCCATTTTTAACAAAACATAAAGTATCAAGTGACATATCTTAATAATAACATGAAAAATATCCCAATAAAATAAAACAACACTACCACATTAGACAAGCAATCTAATTAAATTATTGATATCTATAAAAATGACTTAAAAAGTCAATTTTGATAAATAAATGAATGATTATCAAATTAAATTAAATTTTATTTATTTGAACAAAATAATGTACACTTGATTTTTAGAAAACCAATTAAGAGTTGCTAGCTCCATTTTCTTTTTTATTTTCTCCTCTCATAATTTATAAAAATATAATATTATTCTTCTTTATATTTGACCTTTAAGCCATAAAATTTAACCATATTATAATTTGATGGAAAAGAATTCCAGAAACTGTATAGAAGAACTGTTCATAACATCCTAATTAATCCTCCGTAACTAAAGAGTGAATACAAGATCACTTTGTCTTAAAAAAGACGGTATTTTTTTTAGACTACTTTTTTTTCCAACCACATTTATGTGTAAGGTGACCACTTTTGAGTAATTAGTAACACTTATCCTAATAATACTGATCTAAAAAAAACCGTATGTCGCAGAACTTACTAATACAAGATTAACCAATGAATAAGGTATTTCTAGGGATCATCTATTAGATAATTTCACAAATCATTGTTATTTTAAGCACATCTATACATTGAAGGTCAAATATTATTATGTCAACCTAAAATTTGATTACAACCACATGATATAATTAAGAGCAATAAAAAACAAGCTTATCTTAAAATTTCAACTCTTGATGTACTCCTTGGCGGTGCTTAATTAAAATATTTTGCATTGACCTCTATTTAAGTACTACGGGTGTACTACAATAATACGTTCCAAGTCATTATATATTTACATGACGTATATTTTATTTCTTGTAATATTCATCATTTCATATATGTATTGTATCATGTTATTTGTGTACGGAGTATTAGATATATTAACGCTGCATTTATAAATTTCGATTTATCTCGAGACTTCGTTTATCAAGCTAGTATGTACAAGTAGTCAATTCATTATTTGTGCACCGTATTTTTCTACTTCTAATAAGAGTATATTAGGACATAAATATATGCCTCCTCGTAAGAGTATATGAGGAGGCATATATTTATGTCTCCTCATATACTCTTATTAACTTCACATTGATTTTTTGAAATCGCTTTATAATATTGTTTCATCATGTTGCCATATGACAACAGTAGTTATTTTTTATAAAAAATTATTAATTATTAAATGGGTACAAAAAATATCTAATTATGTTCAACTTCATAAAATTTTGTTTAACATCTTAATTACGAAATAATACTCGTATACTGATATAATACAATAGTTAAAACTTTTTTCGATTAGTCAAATTATTGATATTTAACCCATGTTATTATGAGGAAAATGTTGATCACATGCTAATGATTTAACCGATCAAAATACGTAATTCAAGATTAGTCTCGTTAAAATTAAGATCAAACATAAATGCAACGAAACGTAACTATGATAATAACAGTATAACACCTAGGCCTCCTCACAATTATTGGCGGGAAAAACAAATAATAAAAAGTCCAAGTAAACAAACTAAAAGTGGGCCCCAAAAAAATACATGACACGAACAACGTTGAGATGAGTTAGTTTACCTTTCGAGTGAGCGTAACGTCCGAGGCTTTAAAGTCCGAGAAACACGACTGAAGTGGGCCCGAACCCGAACCCATACCCGTCGGCCCACTCGGGAAGCAGTGACAGCGTGGCATCGACGATCTCTCGTACGACAACGAGTCAACTCGCCGACTCGATATTAGCGGCAGCGGCGTCCCCTCCGGCGTCGCCGGTGCCGTCTCGATATTCACCGCCACGTTTCCTCCGTTCTCAACGTCTCCCATTTTTTTTTTTTTTTTTATTATAGAAATAATAGAATTTATACTAAAATCAAAATATTTTTGTTTTTTTTTTTTGTTTTAAATTACATGATTTGTAGGTTTTTATAAAGTTGAATTTACGGTTTAGTATAAATGGTGGCCACTGTAAAAGATCAAGTAGTAAAAACTAGAATAACATAATCAAAATCATAGATTCATAGTAAAAGTAAACAAATTAAAATCAATTTTTTTGTTTTTTTTTTTTCAAGGGTGATGTGAGAGAAAATTAAAGTCAACAAATTTACATAATGTGAAAAGTTTTTATTAAGGTGGGAATTAAGGTGTAGAAATAATGAAGAAATGAGCCACGATTAAAATCAAAGAAATCAAACCAAAAATTGAAGAAGAAGAAGAAGTTGTTGAAGCATGAAAATAATAATAGAAGAGATTTTAGAGGGAGAAAGTTAGAAGAAATGAAGTGATCATGTGATGTTGAGAGTGAATGAAAGAGTTAAGGTGTTGAATCAAATTTATGGGGGAGTGAAATAGGTGAGACTGTGGGAGGTTATGAAATGGTGGAGTGGGCCGGGCCGGGCCGGGTCAGGTCGGGTTGGACCCAAAATGAAATCATTAAAACCCGTCATATCTGGAAAGTCAAATGTATTGTCCATCTCCAAGCTTTTTAAATACCACTTCTCCATGCTTGCACTAGTAGGTATGCTTGATCATGGGTTGGGTGGGGCTTCGGTTGAAGTCAAGGCGCAACCCGTTCACTACAAAAGAAAGTTAATTTAGCAACCCATAATATTGGTTTCTAATAGTCTTTAATTGGTCGCAAAACGAATTTTTGGCCAAATTGGTCGCAAAAAGCTTTAAATTGGTCGAAGTAGGCCCAATCACTAATTTAAATTGGCGGCTAATTGGTCGCCTAAATGTTTTTTTCTTGTAGTGCTAGACCATATTTATCTAGTAATCATTGATGACAACTTCATACAATAAATATACACTATAATATGAGTAAATTCTAAAATAAAATTATCTAAAGTTAATAGAGTTTATCATCACGTCATCATGTGGCTCTCATACGCGTCTACGTACGTGTTATTCAAGATCTAGTTTGCCATCATATACTAGGCGGTCACATCTTCATCTTTGGTAGGGGTACTCCAACATCGAAGGCAATAGCGGGAAATCAAACACACTTTTATGCTCCTCAGCGGGTTTTTCAGCTTTGAATGTTCATGCAAGTCTTCTCTGAGCTCTTCTTCATTATCTTTTGTATGAATTCTTCCACTTGCTTTTTTTGCTTTGGAGTGAGAGTTACTCTTAAGAAAGGGCGAGTTAATCTCTTGCACTCCTTCGTCTTTGCCCCAAAGAGTTCCTCCCTCGTGCATGCTTAAACTTGGAATTTCTTCTGCCATGACTTTAGTTATTTCCCCACAGATGACGTCAATTATTTCGGGTGCTAAGTAGGTTACTAATAAATTACTCGAAATGAACTTCTCTTGATTTGTGGGCTTCGGTCTCGTCTAGCTCTCTCACCTCTAGCATCATACACATTATAGCAAACCTAACCTTGGGGGTGTTCGAGGAAAACCACTTCGATATTTAAGTCAACGGCTTGTGTTAAATCCGTTTTGAGTCTAGAGAGAGAAAATCAAAGTAATACATTTTGGATGTAATTGTGGATGAATCCTTACCGTTGACCTTATGCTCTTTAGCTCTTATTTATAAACTTCTTACTTTGTCTTTTAATGCTTTATATCAGTGAATTGTTGTCATCTTATCCTATAGTATTGTATTGTAGTAAATCTAGCCTGATACATCTTTCGCCTATAAAGGGTGGTTGTGCCCTAGGGGAGACGACAATCATATGTCCCCACTTATGGTCTGAGAAGCGAACCTTACGACGGCCTCCTGACTTAGGCACGACGCGGTCTTGCTGGTCCTCAGCTGATCATGCCCCATCAGGTATGTTTCTAGAATAGGATGCATATTATGATATATTCCCATAAAATTTTTCTTTTTCATAAAAAAAAAAATATAATTTGTGTATCTAAAGTTAAAGAAATTTATCGTTAAAATTACTCTGTGTGATTCTTGTAAAATGGATAACCAAAAAAAGTGAACTATATGGAGTGCGTTCGATGTCCTATTTTCACGTCCCATTGTTTGTCTCATTGCTTTATTCTTTTTGCACTTCAGCTTTTGACATAAAAATAATTAAATTGATCATGATAAATAATTATGTGTCAAAATCCTCCGTGTATGGGACACAGAATGTGACACAAAGTGGTGACAATAAATGTGTTTGATTAAAATTGGTAAAGTTGAGATCCTATGATCCATTTTATGTCTCATCATGTGTCTACTACATTTTCTTTTTGACATCTCATCAACTGATCATGCATCATTAATATTTAAATACGTAATTTGATCATGTGTCAAAAGATAACTAAGTGGGACACCAATGTGGGATAAATGATCTGAACTCAAATGAGTTAGGTCGTGAGTAACTCTTGTGACAGACGGTCTGTTATTTAGACCAATGTCAGACTAGTATCCCTAAATACTCAATAGTGGTCGTCATTAGCCTAAATGTGGGTGAACAAAGTAGTATGTTATTTAGACCGTCTTTTATAAGACTAGGTATTGGGTTGTACTTGTTTTCTTGTGGATCTAGCTCGTTTTGTTATCGTGTCTTGTCATGTTGTCCAGTAATTTAGTGTATTTTTTTGGCAAAGGGTATATGAATGAAAAGAAAAAAGTTAACTTGGTCGTTTGGACAAAATTTTTGTATTGTATCAAATTCATAATAATCGAGTTACCATAAACAATGTCCTAATTACTATATTGAGATTTAGACAATTTTTAGTTACTAAACTTCCTTTTGAAAGTTAAATTGCATCGAACAAATTTAACTAAAGAGTAAACTCATGTACTATTAGAGTATATGAGAAGACATATAATTATGTCTCGATATTAATAGTAGTATTATGTAATACCCCGTATTTTCGTAGTAGCTAGTGGTTAGTTGTTCTATCATTATTTTATTTCCTTAAGCCGGTAATATTTATTTGTGGACTTTTAGGAGCTTTTGTTTTTAATTCGGAACTGTGTCGTGTGTGAGCTCGTTTGACTCGTAAAGATGAGAGATTGAATTTTGAAGTTGGTTAAACGTTTTGAGTGGTTAGAGTCAATTTTTAGTATTTTGAGTGTTTTGAGCGGGTTTGACTAAGTTTGACTTTCCACAAAATTCTTTTATGCGAAATAAATAAATAAAATTCTCTTTCCTTCACACAAATAATAAGAGGAGATAAAAACAAAAAGAGCAAACATAAACACATTACACAAAACAAACACGATCAATTCAAATAAAAAAAAAATAGAGCAGCAGCTCTCTTCTCTTCGTCCTACACCGAGGTTCACCATCACCACTTTTGTTTCTTTGGGTCTTCTTCATTTCTCCACCAAATTCGTTCGTTTTTGTTGCTATAGCTTCCTCTTCTTCTCCTCTACGTCCTCATACCAAATTCTAAGCAAGGTAAGGACTTTTTGTGGTTCAAGTTTCAAGCTTTTGTTTTAGGGTTTGTAAGGGCGAGTCCAGTTATGCTTTGATAGTTAAATTCTCGGTTTATGAGTGTAATTGGGAGTGTTTTTGTGGTGTTTTGTGCGTTGTAGAAGCAGTGTTCGTGGAGGAATTCTTGAGTCGATGCCTCCTCGTCAAGAATCAACCTTTTCTCCTTATAAGGTAAGGATAATCCTTACTTAGTTCGAGTGTGTGTGTGCGTTGTGTGTAGCTCTGTATTGGGTGTGTGTGTGTGTGTGGGTGTGTGATTGTTTAGTTGTGAATTTGTGTGAATATATAAGCTTTGAAGGGTGTTTGAGGCAGGGAATTATATGGAGGGTGAATGGTGTCGGTTTGGGGCTAAGGAACACGCGATTTGAGTCGACTTTCGTGCGAAGGGGACTCACCACTGCCCTGTTAGCTAGCCGTGTATGGCAGCATTTCTGCAGGTTTGGGCAGGGCGGCAGGCCACTCAGGGGCCTTCTGCTGCTGCGTTTTCTGTGTGACGAGGCTACTGTGTTATTTATTGGCGCGTGGTTCGGTTGCTTAAGTGTTTGGCTTTCCTAAGTGGTGTGCGTTGCGTTGCATAGAGTCGAGGAGTTACATTCCTGTATTTATATATGAAATGGTAAGTCTAAATGTGAGTGTGGTGGCGTGTGAATTGTGTTTATGAATGTCGTGAATGAGGTCGTATGTAATTATCAGTAATTCACGAAGTGATGGTCGTAGGTTGCGGGGAGTGGGCTGTCGTAGGTCGATTTTGGCCGAGGTTTGGGCTGGGCTGACTATGGCAAGTCTGCCGTAGCGGTGGCGGCGAAAGGGGCCTGTGCAGCTTGTTTTGTGGTCGTGTCGGCTGCGTCATTGTTGTCTTTCCTCGTTGCGCTAATGTATATATGTGTGCTGCTGTCCACGATAGTTTTGTGCTGCTGCGGACCTTTTCTCACGTGGTTTAGGCCTTGTCTAGAGTGGGTGCTTGAACCCGAATGTTTTTATATATTCTCGTTAAACTTGTATTTATTTGCGTATGATGAGTTGATTTGAGTGTGATTAAACGTACAAGACTAATACTCATGTTCCTTGCCATGACGATAGTACCCGGATGATTTGGGTGTGGCGGTGTTGGGAGTGATTTGGAGTGCAGTGTGGCGGTGTTGGGAGTGATTTGGGTCTGTGTGGCCCGGTGTTCGCAGTGATTTGGGTCTGTGTGGCCCGGTGTTGAGAGTGATTTGGGTCTGTGTGGCCCGGTGTTGGGAGTGATTTGGGACTGTGCGTCTTGTGTTGAGTGATTTGGGTGCAGTGGCCGGTGCTCTGAGTGATTTGGGTCTGTGGGTAGGTGTTTGGAGGAGGCGTGGAGTGATGTTGCTGAGGTAAGTCCCCTGTGTGGAGTACACAGTGGGGTTCTTCTTCGTGCTTGTATGATTGAGAATGATGTTTAGACGTCCGAGTTAGCTTACCTTTGGTTATTCAATTTAATTGCGTAAAGTGAACTAAACCATACCTTAAACTTCGACACGCATTCCTCAGACTCCTTAATTTTGATTCTTGCTTATTCTTAAGTTGTCATTTGACTAACTAGGGTTTTGTTGTCTCTTGTCTTTTGATCTCCCCACCCCGTAGGTACTCGGACGTATGCTTGCTGTTTTTGGGACGCTTGGAGGGGATCACAATAATACTAGACTTGTGTTTAGTTTCGCCACCATAGACGTCTCGTTTTATCTCACTACTTTACCCATTTTTGGGGCCTGCGCGCCGTTTTGATATGTTGCAGTTTTTTTGTGTTTACTCCACTTGTAGCCATGAGCTACTGCGTTTCCTTACATATAGTTTATACCTTGTTTTATTCCAGGTCATCATATTTTGAAAACAGATGTTTGCCCAAGGACCCATTCAGTTGGGTCCCGTAACACTCTTATTTAGGTGGGGTCCGCCCGGCTTAAATGGGGGTGTTACAAAGTGGTATCAGAGCGGCGACCCTGATATAATGAACCTTAAAATGAATATAGGTGAGTTGTGTCTTAAAATGAAAATAGGAACTAAAATGAACCCCATGGAAATGATTGGTGATCCAGGCAACACCAGGGTTAGGGAGACGTCCCGAAACCCTGGGTGGGAGACGTCTCTAGAGAGCTTGGTAGCCATGAATTGAAGTGGCTAACGGGGGGTAAAGTGAGTCGGGTTGCGTGGATGTGCTGTTGATTGTCTTGCTTGTGTATGTGTTGTGTGATCATGGAGTATGGAGATACGGCGATGAGGCGTGAGGAGTTGTTGTGGAGATACGATGATGTACGTGGCAGTGGTGACCACTGTCACATATATTTTGATGATGGGTTGTTTTTCGGACTGGGCTGAGTACGAAGTACGTCATGGCAAGGAAATGATAAAGAGTGATAAGTAAACAATGTAATGTTTATGAGTTATGTTGCCCGCCCACCCTCCCCTTTTAAACCTATTTTGCAATGATAATGTTATTTATACTTGTTACATTTATGCCTTTATCTACGATTCTATTTCATACATACTTGTTTGGTCGTATCATTGCGTGATTATTACCGTATGCTTCGCCTGCTTACTCGTTAATTACACGTTATGTTATGTTGGATATTTACATGCTATTTACCCTTGTTTGCACTTATGTGATCTTTTATAATTCTGGTTCATATTTACTTGTTTGTTTATACTATCGCATTACTATTATCATCTTATACTTCCTATGCGCACTTGTTCTTTATACGTTACATTGTGATAAATATTGTGAATGGAGGATGGGATTAAGACCTTCGGGTCACTGGAGGCACTTTGTGGTGCATTTTGAGGAATTGTGGAAAATTGGTTGCTGCTACATATGAATAGTTGTATATTTTCGTGATATAAATGTATAGTTGTTTTCTTTTATTGGTAAGTTGTCTGTCTCACATATGAATATATTCCGTATGAGGATGTTTGTGGTAAACTGGAACTGAGTATAGTTGTATGTGTGCTTGTATTGTGATGATGATGCTATGTCGTTAAATTGATGTTATTGTTATCGGTTATTAATGCTGCTACCGTTGTCGCTCATTGTTGTTGCCTTTATTCTATCTTGTTCTTTGCTCTGTGAGTATTTGTTCTTCGCTACTCGTAGTGATATTTCTTGATGCTCATTGTCGTTGCTATGTTGTGATATGTTACTATTGTTGAGTAGTTGTGGCTGTGATATGTTATTATTGTTGAGTATTTGTGGTTGTGATATGTTATTACTGTTGAGCATACATTTGGTTGTGGTGGTGCCTAGTGTAACACCCGGTGTTGTCCGAGGTTATTCGGGCCGGGTTCCCCGTTGAAGTGGTCCATGTGATGAGCTCAAGTGACCTAGTGCTTAAAAGGATTGTAAGTACTACTCATATCAACAAGATGCATCTTCTTTTCTGGTAGCTCATCTTAAGAACTCTTTGGTTAAGCGTGCTTGCTGGAGAGTAGTCTTAGGATGGGTGACCTCCTGGGAAGTTCTCAGGATGCGCACGAGTGAGGACAAAGTGCACTGGAAAGGACTCGTGTTGGTTTGTGGGCGATGTACGCAGCCTGGCGAGCTACCGTGAATGACATTTCGGCCTTTAGTTGGGGCCGGGGTGTTACAAATGGTATCAGAGCAACCCGGCGACCGTGTGGTTGAATCCTAGGTGCACGCACTAAGCGGGTGTGGTCGAATCCTGTACGCACCTAGTGGGAGGATTCGGAATGCTATATTGTAAGAAGTAGCTACCAGGTAACGAGGACGTTGCGTTCTTCAAGTGGGGTGTGTAACACGGTGTTGTCCGAGGTTATTCGGTAGGGTTCCCGTTGAAGTGGTCCATGTGATGAGCTCAAGTGACCTAGTGCTTAAAAGGATTGTAAGTACTACTCATATCAACAAGATGCATCTTCTTTTCTGGTAGCTCATCTTAAGAACTCTTTGGTTAAGCGTGCTTGCTGGAGAGTAGTCTTAGGATGGGTGACCTCCTGGGAAGTTCTCAGGATGCGCACGAGTGAGGACAAAGTGCACTGGAAAGGACTCGTGTTGGTTTGTGGGCGATGTACGCAGCCTGGCGAGCTACCGTGAATGACATTTCGGCCTTTAGTTGGGGCCGGGGTGTTACACCTAGGGTGTGTCTCGGCCTCAAGCGGTGTTCATGAGCGTAGGAGCATGTGGCTCTGTTGTGTGTGTGTTTTCACTATGGATGAGTTGATGTTGATTTCTCCAATTTGAGGTCATAGTTTAGGCATTTGCATCGTATTTAGGTGTGTGTTTTGGATGAACTAGAGTAAGTATAAACGCCAAACCGCGTGCACATTTTCTTGTATTTTGGCTGCCTAGCCGCTGTCCGCAGTTAATTATTTGGGTCGAATAGGAGTAGTCTGAGTCTTGATCGTGATTAGTGTCTAAGCTTTGAGTCGTATAATGTCATGTGCTTAAATTTTTGACATGTTTTGTGACTACAAGTTTAGATGATACTATGCGTATGTTGGAGTATGATGGGTCGGAAGGTTGATGGCGTTAATCGAAACGTTAGACATTGGAAAGGGAAAAGAGGTATGATCCACTATGGCACGAGATGATTTGAAAGATGGATTGTGATTGTTGATGATTGTAAATCTATGCATAGATAATATGTAAATGGTATGCCTCATAATTAATGATGTCGGTTGTGATGGTTGAGCACGTCTGGTAAACGATATGATGACATGAGTTATGTATTGTATATATATGGATGACTATGGCGGTAGATGTGAATGTTGTATTCGAGGAGTTATGCCCATGAAAGTGAGCTGTGTTCTGTAATGTTGGTAATGGAAACACCCTATGATTCTATGAATACATAATATATGTTTTTTATACAAGGCGTGTATTTTTGAGTTAGCTTTGAGTATGATGTGGTACTATTTATATAAATGTATATATGTATGTATGTTTTATATACGATGGAGGACGAGATTAAGATCCTTGTGGTTGTTAGAGGCATTCTTACGAATGAATTGGTGCAAACTATAGTTGTAGGTTAATACATTGTCGACTCTGTAGCTACGGGATGCTGTAACTACTGTATAAGGCGTGTTTATTGTCCCGGACGATGTGAATGTGTGTAAGTGACTCGCGTTTAAATTATTTTCAGCACTATTTATGATCAACAAAGACAAAAACGATAAGATGAAAGGTTTGAAGTTGTGGTGGTAAGAAAGAGTAAAGAATAGGTTAATTTTGTAGACATGGTTTCAGAATGGTCAATCACGTTGATGATATAACGATATGAGTGCAACTAGAACATCATACTGAAGTATAGAATACAAGGATTACGTGATATAAATATGTATTTTGGGTAAACTAGAGAGTAATTAGTCATTAGAGTATGTCGTGAACAATACAGAGGAATGAATAGTATGGTTTAAAATGTAGTCACATAGATGATGAATTAATAACAGAAAGAGCTAACCTGAAAGTGATAACAACAGAAGAAATAGTTTTATTGATAAGAGACGTGGTTCTATTGTTATGAGACGTTATGCTAAAGAATGAATAGACAATCGAGTAAGAAATCAACATTACTTGTTTAGAAAGGAAATGTAAGCCGTGTAGTAAGATAAGCGAGCGAGAATTTCAGTGCTGCAGCAACAGAACTTTTAGTATTTGTGTATATAGGACAAGTTATATATGTGAAAGCGAGTAAGTTTATTTTCATGATTTTTTTTTTTTAGTGTTGATTAAATAGGTTTAGCGTATTTGTTAATCTAGTTTGCGTAAATTGTAGAGTGTGAGTTCATGGAGGAGGTTGGTGAGGATTCTTCACTCACAAGTGCGGTTGTGGGCGCCATTTCTTCAAGATAAGGGCTCTCCCTTACTTAGTCCAGTGTAGGTGTACTGTTGTACGTGAATAGGTGTAGGTTGTGTTGTGCGAGTGGTGACTGTCTATGTATATTGTGCGTGTGTCGTGAGGGGCATTAGTTCTGTCGCGTATTTGTGGCCATATTGATGTCCTTGTTCTTTGTATACCTCACGCCTTTGATTGCCTACTACCATTGCTTACATTACGCTTTCTTCTTCTTTGTTGTCTTGTGTCGTCTTTGTTGTTATCCAGTATTTATGACCGAGTGTGTTTGTTTGTGGCGTGGGTCATTTCACTGCTTTTATTCTCATACTCTTACTATCAATTAATGTGTGTGGGGTTTGGTAGGTTAACGAAATATTGTGGGGTATTGTGTTCGTGTATGTGTGATTTGTTTGACTGTCGTGAGTTGTGATGGTGTGGCCGAATAATGCTTACATGAAAGTCGTGGGCGAAATAAGTTGCGAAGCGAAGCTAGTAATGGACCGTGTGTGTGAAGATACAGTCTCGGCCATATGAGTCATGTTGAGGGGGGGTGTGGAGCACACCGTGTGTGGCTGTATATATTGTCGAGTTGTGTATATTTAGGTAGTGTTGTTTGTGTAGTAAGTTGTCGTAAGGCTTATAAAGGGTGTTATATGTTTAATAGGTTGTAATTGTGAACGTGTGTTTGTTGTGTGTGTCTAAAGTTGCTTATGGTGACAATGTGGTAACGTGGATTTAGAAAAATATAAGTAACGCGGAAGAAATGTGAAAAGCCATTAAATATGAAAATGTGTGCCACGCTATGAGAAATGGAAATGTTGGGAGGTGTTAGGCTATGAATATGTTATATTTTGAAGAAGTTGGTAGTAGGAATATTATAAAAATGTGATTGACTTGGGTAAAGAGGAGACCTTATAGGTGATAGGTGGAAGTAGTTTTGTATACGATATGTTATGAGAATATAATTCATCTGAGGTTGTTAAAGAAGGCAGTGCGTAGAAGGAAATTGTTACGAAGGTGCTAAGAGATCGAAGAAGCAACATGGGAGCTCGAAAGCTCAATGCAGGAACGCTACCCACATCTCTTTTCGTGGGGTACTTTTGCTAGTTACGTGGACGTAACTCCTTTCTTTTAGGGGGGTAGAAAGCGCGAATTTTGTTTTCTGTTGTTGTTTTCACGTTCTGTGTCTGAGTGGTGCTACTTTGACCTTAGCGCTGGTTGATCATGAGGTAACTTGGTTGCGTACGTGTTAACTCATTAGCTCGTCCTGTGCTGTCATTAGCTTGTTTGGCGCTGTCGTTAGTTGGTTGGGTAATGTTATGAATTTCGGGGCGAAATTATTTTAAGGGGGGAAGACTGTAATACCCCGTATTTTCGTAGTAGCTAGTGGTTAGTTGTTCTATCATTATTTTATTTCCTTAAGCCGGTAATATTTATTTGTGGACTTTTAGGAGCTTTTGTTTTTAATTCGGAACTGTGTCGTGTGTGAGCTCGTTTGACTCGTAAAGATGAGAGATTGAATTTTGAAGTTGGTTAAACGTTTTGAGTGGTTAGAGTCAATTTTTAGTATTTTGAGTGTTTTGAGCGGGTTTGACTAAGTTTGACTTTCCACAAAATTCTTTTATGCGAAATAAATAAATAAAATTCTCTTTCCTTCACACAAATAATAAGAGGAGATAAAAACAAAAAGAGCAAACATAAACACATTACACAAAACAAACACGATCAATTCAAATAAAAAAAAAAATAGAGCAGCAGCTCTCTTCTCTTCGTCCTACACCGAGGTTCACCATCACCACTTTTGTTTCTTTGGGTCTTCTTCATTTCTCCACCAAATTCGTTCGTTTTTGTTGCTATAGCTTCCTCTTCTTCTCCTCTACGTCCTCATACCAAATTCTAAGCAAGGTAAGGACTTTTTGTGGTTCAAGTTTCAAGCTTTTGTTTTAGGGTTTGTAAGGGCGAGTCCAGTTATGCTTTGATAGTTAAATTCTCGGTTTATGAGTGTAATTGGGAGTGTTTTTGTGGTGTTTTGTGCGTTGTAGAAGCAGTGTTCGTGGAGGAATTCTTGAGTCGATGCCTCCTCGTCAAGAATCAACCTTTTCTCCTTATAAGGTAAGGATAATCCTTACTTAGTTCGAGTGTGTGTGTGCGTTGTGTGTAGTTCTGTATTGGGTGTGTGTGTGTGTGTGGGTGTGTGATTGTTTAGTTGTGAATTTGTGTGAATATATAAGCTTTGAAGGGTGTTTGAGGCAGGGAATTATATGGAGGGTGAATGGTGTCGGTTTGGGGCTAAGGAACACGCGATTTGAGTCGACTTTCAGGTACGAAAAGGGGACTCACCACTGCCCTGTTAGCTAGCCGTGTATGGCAGCATTTCTGCAGGTTTGGGCAGGGCGGCAGGCCACTCAGGGGCCTTCTGCTGCTGCGTTTTCTGTGTGACGAGGCTACTGTGTTATTTATTGGCGCGTGGTTCGGTTGCTTAAGTGTTTGGCTTTCCTAAGTGGTGTGCGTTGCGTTGCATAGAGTCGAGGAGTTACATTCCTGTATTTATATATGAAATGGTAAGTCTAAATGTGAGTGTGGTGGCGTGTGAATTGTGTTTATGAATGTCGTGAATGAGGTCGTATGTAATTATCAGTAATTCACGAAGTGATGGTCGTAGGTTGCGGGGAGTGGGCTGTCGTAGGACGATTTTGGCCGAGGTTTGGAATGGTGACTATGGCAAGTCTGTAGTAGCGGTGGCGAGAATTTGTGCGGCTTGTTTTGTGGTCGTGTCGGCTGCGTCATTGTTGTCTTTCCTCGCGCTAATGTATATATGTGTCTTTCTTGTCCACGATAGTTTTGTGCTGCTGCGGACCTTTTCTCACGTGGTTTAGGCCTTGTCTAGAGTGGGTGCTTGAACCCGAATGTTTTTATATATTCTCGTTAAACTTGTATTTATTTGCGTATGATGAGTTGATTTGAGTGTGATTAAACGTACAAGACTAATACTCATGTTCCTTGCCATGACGTATAGTACCAGATGATTTGGGTCTGTGTGGCCCGGTGTTGGGAGTGATTTGGGTCTGTGTGGCCCGGTGTTGGGAGTGATTTGGGTCTGTGTGGCCCGGTGTTCGGAGTGATTTGGGTCTGTGTGGCCCGGTGTTGGGAGTGATTTGGGTCTGTGTGGCCCGGTGTTCGGAGTGATTTGGGTCTGTGTGGCCCGGTGCTCGGAGTGATTTGGGTCTGTGTGGCCCGGTGTTTGGAGGAGGCGTGGAGTGATGTTGCTGAGGTAAGTCCCCTGTGTGGAGTACACAGTGGGGTTCTTCTTCGTGCTTGTATGATTGAGAATGATGTTTAGACGTCCGAGTTAGCTTACCTTTGGTTATTCAATTTAATTGCGTAAAGTGAACTAAACCATACCTTAAACTTCGACACGCATTCCTCAGACTCCTTAATTTTGATTCTTGCTTATTCTTAAGTTGTCATTTGACTAACTAGGGTTTTGTTGTCTCTTGTCTTTTGATCTCCCCACCCCGTAGGTACTCGGACGTATGCTTGCTGTTTTTGGGACGCTTGGAGGGGATCACAATAATACTAGACTTGTGTTTAGTTTCGCCACCATAGACGTCTCGTTTTATCTCACTACTTTACCCAGTTTTGGGGCCTGCGCGCCGTTTTGATATGTTGCAGTTTTTTCGTGTTTACTCCACTTGTAGCCATGAGCTACTGCGTTTCCTTACATATAGTTTATACCTTGTTTTATTCCAGGTCATCATATTTTGAAAACAGGTGTTTGCCCAAGGACCCATTCAGTTGGGTCCCGTAACACTCTTATTTAGGTGGGGTCCGCCCGGCTTAAATGGGGGTGTTACATATTAAGTTTAATAACAAATGTAAACTTTGGCTTTCCATCTAAAGTCTATATAAGGTGGTTAGTTGTAATGTAAATCAACTCAACTCATAATAATAATATAATCATCTTCTATTTCTCTAAAATGCATTCTCCTATAAATCTTAACATGGTATCTGAGCCGAAAGGCTTCTGAGGACCGAACACGGAAAAAAAAAATCCGCTACCCGGCCGGTGGACCGATATCTTTAACATCCACCGGCGGGATCGACAACCATACATCAATTCAAAACAAACTCCAAATTTAAAAAACAAAAAATACAAATTTTTAATCGGTGTAAGTTGCCCAGAATTTTTTTTTTGATGAAGTATTGCTTTCCCTGTCATCATCATTACGTGTGTACTCTAGCTTAGAACATTGTTAATGTCTTCTCTGATTTCATTTCATTTTTTTAGTTTTTTACACAATTCTAATAAAATCACCCTCCTCATTTTGTTTTCTTTCCCATTTATGGTCTTCTATGGTCCGTTTTTGAGATTTCACTTCCCATGATACTCTATAATTCTTCCGTTCATTTCCTTTGTTTTATTACGCATTTTCCAAGGATCGAATTTGACGGACAATTTTCCGTTTTATCGGGATCGATTAGTGGTCCCGCCGTTTTATCGGGATCGATTAGTGTTCCCGCCGTTTTATCGGGATCGATTAGTGTTCCCGCCGTTTTATCAGGTTCGATTAGTGTTCCTGACGTTTTACAGGATCGATTAGTGATCCTGTCGTTTTATAGGATCGATTAGTGGTCCTAACGTTTCATTCGATAAGTACGAGAAATTCAACGTTGTTGTTCGAAAAGCTATGACGTTCTTGTTCATTTTCTTGAAGATTGAAGACCTGAAGAAAACCGAAGCAGATCGAAGATTTTTCAATATGTCGTTTTGTTATTTTGGCAAACCCATGGAAATTTCAATTAATTCCCATGGGTTTGAGGGGGGGTGTTGGGAATATATGATGTATCGGTATATGAGAAGACATATAATTATGTCTCGATATTAATAGTAATATTAAGTTTAATAATAAATGTAAACCTTGGCTTTCCATCTAAAGTCTATATAAGGTGGTTAGTTGTAATGTAAATCAACTCAACTCATAATAATAATATAATCATCTTCTATTTCTCTAAAATGCATTCTCCTATAAATCTTAACATGGTATCAGAGCCATTTGGCTTCTGAGTACCCGCACGAATATTTCCGCTGCCTCGCCGGTGGGTTGATGTACAATACCCACCGGCGGGATTTCAACAATTATTATTAAAAAAAAGTCCTTTCAAAATTACGTACCATGATATTTCACACATTATTTTGTTGCTACTTTTGTACGGTGATGTTGAGAAAGCCATTGAAAAGTGGAGATAATTATTTATGGTCTTGTGAGATAAAAATTTGATGTACCTCATTGAATAAAAACCCCCAAGTTCCAAATTATCTATTTTTGTCTTCATTTAAAATTTTCATCTTCGTTAAGGCGGTATTACATTAATTTACTGGCGAGTTACGCACTGAAAAGATTTACTGGCGAGTTACGTAATTGAAATTGTCTGGCGAGTCCTATACACATTTAAAAGTTGTCTGGCAAGTCCTATACGCATTTTAAAGATTGTCTGGCGAGTCCTATACGCACTTATTTTACCACCATTGCCAAGATGAAGATGAAGATCCAAGACGAGGACATACTTTTATTTTATTTTGTGCAAACTCATGGAAATTTTATCAAATTACCATAAGTTTGAGCGGGGGTATTAGAGTATATGAGAAGACATATAATTATGTCTCGATATTAATAGTAGTATTAAGTTTAATAATAAATGTAAACCTTGGATTTCCATCTAAAGTCTATATAAGGTGGTTAGTTGTAATCTAAATCAACTCAACTCATAATAATAATATAATCATCTTCTATTTCTCTAAAATGCATTCTCCTATAAATCTTAACACGTACGCTTAAGCTAAAATCAAAATTAAAACTAACTACTCCGTAAAAGATAGCCTTACATCTCTTTGGCACAACTTGGTTCCTCGGAGCTTCCTAAATAACCTACCATGTCATGACTTCGTTAGTTATGGACACATGCTAAACTAATAATTGGACCTCAAAAATTAGATATTTAATTAATTAAACTAGTCATTGCGAATTTTTGATTATATATGACCGACGTTATTATGAGTCAGAGCCATGCAAAATAAATTGGAAAGAATTTTTGAAAATTGAGAAATGAAATACGATTACATTCCATCTCTAATTTCTTAGAAATGATACGGAGTACGTCTTATATAGTACTCCGTATATAAATTAAGAAATGTTGATTATGACCCCCGAAACACACGTGATCAATAGAAAATAATCACAACATTGATGAGTTCAACAATTACAATCTTGGTTACTCTATATTAATCAGGATTAATTGTCATGAATAATTCAAATTGTTCCTCTTATTTCATAAATAATCCGAACTTGAATTAATTCACGAATAATACCAAACTATTGAAAAATCATTCCAATAATGTACTTTGGTCAAATCACTACAAAAAATTACGTTGTTTGCGACGGAAATAATCCGTCGCAAAAGTCAAGAATCCGTCGCATATGTCTAGTTTGCGACGGTTTACTAGCGTCGCAAAATTTGGTCGCAATAGAAAGCATTTGCGACGGAGTTTTCGTCGCAAAACTTTTGCGACGGACTTTTGTGACGGAGTAATTTTAAAAAAAATAGATATAATTATAATTTATGAAAAAAAAATTGCGACGGATCTTGCTACCAAATTTTCCGTCGCAAAAAAAAAAAATCTTTTTTTGGATATTCTATTGTGTACCCCTCAATTTTTCTGATTTCTACGTTATACCCCTACATTTTTAAGCATTCTACGGTATAACCCTGGCTTTATTACTTTTTCTCCCGTATAACCCTAAATTTTTTGTTTTATTTCTAATATAACCAATTTCAACACTACATAAATTTGAAACGTCAATTAAACCTGTCAATGTGCCAATCCGTGCTCCTAATGTCTTCTCTCAACCAATAATTTATCATTTTAAACCATTATCTGTATAATACCACGATATTTGTTATTGACGCCAATCAATACACATCAAATTTGTCCATTCTTAATATCAATAAGTTATTGCAAACATCTATCATCAATATCTATATAAATATCATTATTCTCTTCATTAATATCAATAAAAGTAAATCGAGGAAGGAAAATGACAAATTATCAAGTTTAATGAATTATTTAACTAGTTAAATCAACAAAAATATAAATAACGGTCATATTAGAGATAAAATATACGGAGTAAAATTTAGGGGTACACTATAGAATGTTATAAAATGCAAGGGTATATCGTAGAAAATTAAAAAACAAAGGGGTACACGATAAAATATCGTTTTATTTTTTTTTTTTTTTTTGTGACTCATTTAGTTACCGTATGGCGTATATAGTTTTTGTATAATTACAGGTGGCAAATTGTATAAATCTCAATGCATGAAAAGGATGAATACTATATAAACTATACAAATCTTACTTACTTCGTCGATGTGGGACAAATTTTTCTTGTTTTTGCGATAGACTTTGCGACGGATTCGCTGTTTGCGACTGATTTTGCTAAGGTTTCTTTTTTTATTTTTATTTAAGGGTTTTTTCCATCTGTACCCTCGTACTTTTCACTTTTCCCAGTTGTACCCCTGCGTTTGGCGTATTCCCAGTTGTACCCTTAAACTTATAAACGTAGTCCCAACCGTAACCAAACTAGAGTAAACCGTTAAATTTAGCCGTTAGTTATGTTTCATATAAACTTTTACCCTTATTTTTTCAGTTTTTTCCTCTTTCTTTTCGCATTAAATACCCTACTCTACCCTCCATTATAAAAAAAAAAAGGTGTTTAATGTGAAAAGATTAAAGAAAAAACTAAATAAATAGGGTGAAAATTCATATAAAACAAAACTAACGGCTAAATTTAACGGATTATTCAAATTTGGTTACGGTTGTGACTAATTTTAGAAGTTTAAGGGTACAACTGGGAATATGCCAAACGCAGAGGTATAACTGGGAAACGTGAAAAGTACGAGGGTACAAATGAGAAAAACCCTTTTTTTTTTTTTTTTTTGTGACGGAAAAATTCGGTAGCAAACTCCGTCGCAATTTTTTTTTTCATTTTTTCTAATTTTTGGAATTCTTTATTTAAATTAAATTCGTGAATTATTATCACTTTGCGACGGATTTTCCGTCGCAAATGTTGGCGCCAAATTTTGTGAAGCAAATTGCGACGGAAATCTGTCGCTGCAATTACCCTCCAAAAACTTTGTCGCAAGATCCGTCGCTCTAACGATCTGTCGTAAAATCCGTCGGAAATGTTTTTTTTTTTTTTTTTTTGCGACGGAATTGTTGTCCGTCACAAAAATACCGTCGTAAAGTGAGCAATTTTTTGTAGTGATTTTAACCTGCTTTAATTGATAACAAAAAAAAAGGTGAAACCAGTTTGAATTTTACTTAAAATATAAGTGAGGTAATGTTAGAGTCGGTTTCACCATTTTTTTACGTGTTAAAGTCGACTGAAATTGGCCAAAGTACATTATTGAAATGAATTTTCAATAGTTGAAATTATTCGTGAATTAATTTGAGTTCGAATTATTTATGCAATAAACGGAACAGATTGAATTATTCCTGACAATTATTCATATTAATTATTATTCAAAAAACAAGTCCAAAGTAAAAATGGAGCAATATGAAGAGCACAAGTGATGAGACCAGTTTAGTATGGGTTATTTGAGTCGCTGCTGTTACAGGTATTTGATGGTACAAATGATGTTATATACGAAGGATTAGCTATGAGAACGAAAGCCATGAAGAAACGAAGTTTTGAAGTGAAGGTATGACCTACACGCAACCTAGGCGCGACCTACGCGCGACCTACACGCGAGCTATGAGGTTGTACGTTGGTCGCGTGTGAGATGGATGTGCAAAACAGAAGTTACTGATTCCTCCGCGCGAGCTACACACGAGCAAGGTGCGACCAGAATTGACCTACATGCGAGTGACGCGCGAGCTACGCGCGAGCCAGGAGGTCGCGTGTGCTATTTATTTTGAAAAATCCGGATTGTTTTCTTTTTACCTTAAAATATATTTTACTTAATTTAGGTTGTCATATATTAGACTTAACCTAGTTTTATCATTATTATCATCATCTATTATCATAGTTTTAGTTTGAGTTTGAGATTTATTTTCAAGTTTAGAAGATTGGAAGATTGAAACTTTTGGAGATTTTTGTAACCGTCGGTGATGAGTAACTAATTTTCTATTCTCAATTCAAGTGATTGAAACGGTTCTCTTTTAATTGTGAGTTTAAAAGTTCTCATCTTTATTCTTGATTATTGATTATTACTTTGTTATTATTATTATTTGCGAGATTGATTGTGATTTCTTGGTGGCCAACTAGTTTTCTAATTAATCGCGTTATTGTTAGTTTCGTTGATTTAACTGGATTGTGATTAACGTAACGCTAGTGACAAACTAGGTTTAATTATTGTACGGGATTCGTGATACTTATTCGTAGAAGCAATTTTCATAACATCTAAAGTACAACTGGATTGTATGTGCTATTTGTTCCTTATCGATTCTATTGCAATTAAAGCTGCTAATTGATTAAATTTTTAACTGGATTGTTAAGATTGTCTTTTGGTTAGGGTTAGTTAAGAACGGGATACGTTTTAATTGACTAAACATAAGAAGAATTAGAATTACATGATTCACGATAAGGTAGTTAAGAATATAAGTTTGAACCGGATAACTGTGATCGATTAACTTTGAACCGCGGATATTAACTTGAGTCGAGACCTTTAATTTCTTATATTTCATCCTCATTTTCACTTTACTTGCTTTATTAGTTAAATTTGATTAGCTTAGTTTTCCAACAAAACACCCCCCATTTTGGTTACTTGTTACTTTGTTAATTTGTATTTGCTTTTCATCTGCGCTTAACTTTGATTAGATTAGCCTTATTCCCTGTGGGTTCGACCCCTTACTTCCGCTTTACTATTTGTTTAGTATTAGGATTTAAGAGTTATAAACTGTTAATTTGCGGCATACGACTTAGGACCGTCAACAAGCTTTTATATGCAACGATTATATGATAAGTTTTAATGATACGGAGTAGATTAAAAGTAGAAAATTAGACAGATATATTCGTCTTAATTTAAGACATGTTAAATAACTAGAATTAGATAAAATAGGAGCAAATTAAATAGGTAAAAATAAAAGATTTGTCCTATAAAATTAATATTCAATCAATAATTTTAAAATTAAGTATCGATCCTACAAAAAAGTTACGGTTAAAGAAGAGAACTACTTATAATACTCCGTAGTGAATTTGTAGTCATGATGGTAATTGGAAAACAAAAGACTTAAAATCAACAATTTGTGACACGACAATTCGAAAAATGGTCTTTCCTACTTTTCTCCCATTCTTCTATTAAAGGTGTTATGTAGGGAACGACCAACTCTTGGCCATCCATAAAAACTTTTCTTTCCTCAAAATTTTGTAGGCCATTCTACTCAATTGCCGTACCTCGTACTTTAAGACCACAATGTAAACAATATGATTATTATATAAAGCGTTTTTGCTTCGTACTCCGTAGCATTTTGAGAAAAATAAAATAAAATTACTTGTATATAGGAAAATATTTTCACTATTATTTGAGATTTCTTTTTGAAAAATTTAGATGTCCTTACCACATCACTCTTACGTGCATTTTGAAATTAATCGTATCAATGATTAAATTGGCAATTTGAAATTAATAAGGAAAGATCAAAGATGATTAAATAATACAATATCAATATAAATTAAACTTAAGATTGTCAAATTATCATCTTTATAGTATAAAATTGATTTTGGGTTTCCAATCATTAGAACATATTTGAGATATTTCCTACGGTACCCCTGAAGTTTGCAATTTTTCTTGTGATACCCTTTGTTTTGTTAAAAAAAACATTAAGTGATCATAATTTATAGTTACGAATTCAAAATTCGACCATTTTATTTTTCAAATCAATCGTCTTTTCGAGCTCTTCGATCTGATTTAAGAAAAATCCATGTTCAGAACACGTAGTTTCAAGTTATGGTCGGTCAAAGTTATTTTATCGAAAAAAAATTCGGCCAACCATATCTACTAGTCACGAGTTGTGAATCTGAAAAATTTGATGTTCAAATTGATCGTCTTAACTAGATATACGACTTAGGATAAACGATTGTCAATTTCTAAACTCGTAGCTACAAGTGAAGCTCAGACAAAGTTTTATAGCATGAAAAAAAAGCATCACGGGTAAATTAAAGTGGCAAACCTTAGGGGAACCATGAGAAATATCCCAACATATTTTGAGTTGAATTGGTTCTCATATGGTATCAGAGCCTTGTGCCTAGTGGCCATGGTCACGGATTTGAATCTCATCACTCACCACTCACCACCCCTCCATTTAAAAGTGGAATTTAAACTCCAGGAATAACGGGTCTGTAATTGCGTCCACACTTCAAACTAAAAATACATTCGCGCGAGGGGGCGTGTTAAAGTATAAAATCAATGTTAGTCCTTGACATGGCATTAGAGCCCATGATCCCACATCGCTAGTGCAACTGAGAAGTTTCCATCTGTTTAACTTTCTAAGACTGTAACCTCTACGGGAAAATTAAATTAGATAATGAGAAATATTAAGAACGGTCTCTTTTCAAGCGTATCTTTTGCAGTCTCTATTGATCCTCTCACATATACTTAAAATATAAAATATACTCCGTATTAGACTATAAGACCGCTAAAAAATATATTATTAGTATCCCTCTAGATAAAATAATTTGAATCAGCTAAAGTAGCATATTAGCATGCACTCAGGTGCTTATGTTTGTTTAAAGTAATACAAGCATTACGGAATATTTAGAAAATTGATTAGCATAAAGTACGAACTTTGCGTATGCCATCTTACCTAATACTACTTCAAAAGCTGAAAGAACGTAGACTCGTAGAGGCAACACTATTTCCATACAACTTTTTTTTTATAATACTCCAAATTGCATAATAAAAGTCTAGAAGAACAAGAACTAAAAATAAATTGTAATTTGTAAATAAACTCCATATTTCACAGATAAATGTTAATAACCTAGGGAAAAAATCTAATAATAAATTGAAGGTGAGGAGGTCCGAACCCTTGCCTTCTAAAAACAACCATTAAACCCAGGCTATACCATTTGAGTTACTGTAAGTTTTTTTTATTTAGATTTAGAGTTATTGATAATACTTATCGATCTATTTTTTCATAAGAGGAGGATATTGGAAACTCGCATACTCTTGCCTTGGAAAGTTAAAACTCCCCTAAATGATTTTGGATGATAATTAAATTACAAATGATTAATTTACGCTCTATTCAAAAATAGAATGGTAAACAAATGAGTAAATAAACTGAATTAAAAAAGAGTACTCCGTAAATTTTAGACTTCAAAACTCAAAAGGTTAATTTCATAATTGACTGAATTGAAGTAAATATGATAAATCACCATTCACCACTTTTGCGCATAAATAAACATTAAGTTTCATACTTTCATCTAATTATTACTGAACAACTTGTTTTAAGAATATAATATATATAGTCTCGCAGGCTTATTGAGCTTAATCACAAATTTGTCCCTAATGTTCGTGACATTGGCAAAGATAAGCAATGACCATCTCCTTTTCCAAAATCTTATAAAGGACAAATTTCAGTAATACAAAACTTCTAATCAAGGATTAAGAAGATAAAAAGATGCTTAACTAAGTAATCTACCTAGGAACCTATGACAAAAGAATATTTCCCAATTTTCCATTTGTATAATATATACTCGATCTATTCAAGATCAAATGAAAGGTTCATCTTTATTATACTTCGTATTTGTCGATGGACATTTTGTAACGATAATATTTATAATTATACAATATATACATATACTCCGTAAAAAAAATTATAAAAATTTAATATTAATGTCATTTATAAAAGTGAACGAAATAAAATCAGACACGATTATATTTACTCGTATATTGAAAAATCTTTGGACGAATGAACGATATTTAAGTTTCGGGAATATATTTACTATTTAGGTCTTGGATCAATAACAAAAGAGTAGACGTAAAAAGGAAGGGTATTGATTGATTAATGAGAGCATCTTTACTGTGTACGTTATGTGTGCATGAGACACTTGAGACTTGAGAGTGAACTAACATCATCCTCCTCGTTACTTTGCCCCCCTTGTTTGTGCGCCTTCCATTTTTGTGCCATTGTTACCAAGAATTTGTTCTTTTTATCTTTATATCTTTTCTAAACCGTAAGTTATGGGATATTCTACATGATAACTGTTCGGGGTGATTTTCTCACACGGTTCGATTAAGTGATTGTAGGTTTACTAGTATTATCCTTTAGGTTATCTTTAGTGACGATTTATGTGATCGAGTTTGGACGTAAAGGAAGATGACAAAAACGACAAAAGACACACGATATGGTTACGTGGGAAAAACCCTTAAATGTTAAGGGAAAAACCACGGGCGCCAAGCCAGGAGAGGTTATGCACTAGTTCTGGAATAGCGGGTACAGAGTCTGGACCAACTGGTACAGGATACAACAAAGGCGTAAAATAACGATTGAATGTTTAAATGCTTGAGAATTGTGATAAGTGTTGTGTACTTGAGTTGAGTGAAATCTGATGTCCTTCTCTTCTGAGTTCTACTCCTTATATAGTGTCTTTGGCTCCAACGTCTCTCCCCTTGGTTGTAGGTAACTTCTCCAACGATTTCTGAAGCTGTTCCTATCTTCAAGGCTATGTTTCAGCATGCTTGACTGGGTCTTTCCAACGTCTCTTTTAGGGTTGCCGCTGCACCTTGGGCTTTCTCCTTTGACATTTACTTCTTTTGTTGGGCTTGGCCCAACTTGACATTTCCTCTCCTGACCTGCACCCCTCTGTTCTGTCTGTACCGTCTGGTCCTGGCCATGGGTCCTGGACCAGACTTGCAGATTCTGTATCAGTCTGTTCTGTTTTGTGCTGTCTGTAGATCTTGGACTTTTGTCTGAACCTGGCCAAGGGTCCTGGACCAACCTGTACAGGTCTGGACCAGCTTGGTTTTTTGGTCTCAACAGTTTGTCCCCCATCTCCTTGCCCTACGGTCCTGAACTGGGGGGTAAGGAGATGCTTCTGTCCTCCATCCTGGTTCAGGGCTGAGCTTGGCCCGGGCTACTTCTGTTTTGCTGTGCCCTTGGTCCTGAGACCTGAATTCTGTAATTAATGAAGTAGTTGGCTTTTCGTGGGGTAGTGCGCCCTATTTTGGCGCTCAATGTGCTGCGCACGTCCCATCATGGGTCTTGTCACATCTCTTCGCGCGCTTATTTTTGTAAAAACCACGCAACTTCTTTTTTGTCTTCTATATATACCCTAGTTTTTGTTTTGCTTCTCTCTCTAGCTCATTCTTTTGATTTCCTTATACTTTGAATCTGAAAACCCTAGCAAAAAATCCCCAAATTAATTTCGGAAAAACCCTAGCTTTCTTCTTCCATTTCTTAATCTTCAACCATGGCTCGCAACGACGTTGGCCCTTCCACTGCTGTTTCCTACACCCATGGTGACTCCGTTTTTCAGGCGACCAACTTGATTGAAGACGTCAATACCTTCCCCAACCTGCTTGCCCAAGGGGTTGTGGCGAGGCTTAAAAGGGAAGGTAAAATCCCGGAAAGTGCTGAGGTTTGGGCCCCTGAGACGAGAGACGTCAGGATAGACTGGGTTAGCCCCGGTTGGTTTTCAATTTATGAATCATCCTTCAAGTTTGGGGCCACTTTTCCGCTTTGCCCGCTGATGAGCGCTTTTCTGGGTACCGTTCAGGTGCCGCCTTGTCAAGTCATGCCTTCCGCCTGGCGTTTGATCCATGGGATCGATTCTCTTTGTCGGAGGTATGGGGTTGACATTCAGCTTGCTGATATAAGGAACACTTATCGTTTGCGAATGTACAAGAAGAAGAGAGTCCACTTTCGCTTGAGGGATAAATGCTCGCCTCTCTTGACCCGTTCAGATGCGGGTGATGAGAGTAACTGGCCCAGCTACTATATGTTCATCCGCAGCAACAGTCTGGGCCCAAAGGTCTGGGCACCTGAGTTCTCTTTGAAGGGGACTGGTATGTCCTTTGTACTTCTGTATTTCTGTCTATTTTGTTCTTGCATGCGTTCTTTTGTTCAAGTTTGTTGTGGATTTGTTTTGTAGTTTCTGATTGGGTCCCCAGTTTTGATGATCCTGCGTCAAAAAGAAGAATTGAGGCGTTTACAAGGCGCTGCCAAACAAGAGGGCCTGGCCCAAGTGTATGCGACGATGGCGATGATGGCGATGTTGTTGAAGTTACTCCTACCCTGTGCGACATCTTTGGTGATGGTGGAGAGTCTGAGGAGGATGAGGAGGAGTCCGAGGATGAGGATGAGGCTGTACCCGAGGAGGGTGAAAAGTCTGTGAGTACAGGTCGCTTCGACCAAACTCCCATTCATGTGACCCCGTTGAATTCGATACTTTCTAGGGCTAGTGGCCATTCAACTCTGCCCCCACTGAAGATCCCTGGGTCTAGCCTGGGCTCCATGCCCAGCGTCGCTACTGGGACTGACGTTTTCCCTTTACCTTGGGGGGATCCTTACTTACCATTCCTTTGTAACTCGTTTCGATGATGTCTGCGGCGTGCGGGTCTAGTAAGAGGGCTTTACGTCCATGGAGGATATTACCGCTGTGATCACCCAGGCACGTGAGGCTACGAAATCTGGTGGTGGCCCTGGCCCTGTCGTGAATCTGGTGGCCCCTGCCTCTGAGTCCTCCAAGAGGAAGGCACCAGAGGGGGTTCAGACTAGGTCCACCAAAGCTGTCACTGAATCTCCTGAGCCTGCCCCTGAGCAGAAGAAAAGGAAGAAAGGGAAGTTACCTCAGGTGAATCCTGTGCTGTCTGTACCTCTGCATTCTCAGAGTCAGTCTGAGTATGTCTCCTTGGGAAAGTCCCTAAGTGAAGACTTTGCTACTCTGTCCTCTGCATCTGTTGCCCTAGATCCTGCACGCCTGGTGCACAAGATGGTGGGCTGCTGTGCCCAGGTTTGTATTTTCTCTTACGCTTTTGTTTTTGTCCAGAATTGCCTTTGACATGGTTTTGATTTCGTGCCCTGTATCTGTAGTTGCTGGTCATGTCTGCCAGCCTTGGTTCTACGGTGCCAGTCTTGGAGAGTGGCAGGAGTAAGGCTGAGGCCGAGAATGAGGTGCTTCGTTCCTCTCTTGATATTGCCAAGAAAGAACTTGAGAGTGTGAGCCATCGCTGCGAGAAGATGGCCGCTCTGGACAAGGCGAACTTCAAGAGGATGAAGCAGCAGGATAAACTCATTGGTGAGTTGACCAAGGAACTGGAGGAGCTGAGGGATGAGGCCAAAGGACATAATGCAGTGGTGAGGGACTTGAGTATCTTCCACACACTTCGTACCAGGATTGAGATGATGAATGCCAGTCCAGAAGCTCGTGCTGCCTGGGATCTATCTGCAGAAATTACCACCTTCAAACAATTGTTCCCAGATGAAATTTGTCCCCGAACAAGTGAGGTTACTTATTTGTCTGACACAGTCTTTGGAGTAATTATTGGTCCGAACGTTGAAATTTGTAGGTGGAGATTCTGGGTAGTCTTTGGTGAGGCCAGTCCTTCCCATCGCGATCCTGCGCAGAAGGAGATCTTTGAAAAGACAGGTGAGTCCGGTGAAGGAATTTGAACTTTGGTTATGTTATCGGCTTTCTGAACAAACTTTTGATTTGCCAGGGGGGGAATGTCCCCTGTAGACAATTTGGCCTGTAATTATTCTAGACTTTGCTTTTGGTTTGGACTTTGTTTCTGAATTCTGTTATCCATGCATAGGTATGGTTTGACCTTTGTCAACTTTTTGACGGTTATGCTTGGCTATGTTATGCTATATTTTGCTTATGTTATGTTTTGTTATGTCTTTTGTTATGATGCGCATATATTTTGTTGTGAATTTGTAAAGTAGCATGCATGCGTTAGATAATTTAGGCGACTTACACTTTGGGGCTCCCTTAACGGACATTACTCCCTGTCCCGTTGTTGCAGTCGTACTGGGGCTGGAGCCCAAATTTTTGTTTTTGTATTTGTGTTTGGTTCTGGGCTGGACCAGATTTTTGCACTGTTTTGTCTGCACAGAAAGAGGGTCAGGACTGACCGTTGGTGTTAGCCAACGGCCCTCCGACGCTCAAGTCAGTACAATTGTATAGGATAATCTGTAAAGGAAAAGTTTTGAGTGTTGTGGATTACCAGATGCCTTGGTCCAGGACACTTTACATGTGATAGGGCTTGAGGTGGAGAGTATTCCAAGGTCTTGGGATCATGTCTCCTTCCAAAGTCTGTAATCTGTAGGAACCCTTCCCTACTGCTGAATCAATAAGGTATGGGCCTTCCCAGGTTGGGGCCAACTTGCCTGCAGCCTTGTCCTTTGTGTTCTGAAATACTTTTCTCAGGACCAGATCCCCTGTCCTGAACATTCGTACCTTCACGTTCTTATTGTAGCTTCTGGCCACAGATTGTTGGTATGCTGCCAACCTTACTGCTGCTAGATCTCTGAGCTCCTGGGCTGAGTCTAGGCTGTCACAAAGTAGCTCGTTATTCTCAGAAATTGTATTGAGTCCATACCTGACCGTTGGAACCTGGACTTCTACTGGAAGTACTGCTTCACACCCGTAAACCATTGAGTATGGAGTCTGTCCTGTTGCTCTCTTTGGCGTGGTCCTATCTGCCCATAGTACTAGTGGCAGCTCTTCGACCCATCTTCCTTGCTTCTCCATCAGTTTCTTCTTGATGCAATTGATCACAATCTTGTTGCTGGACTCAGCCTGTCCATTTGCTTGAGGATATCTTGGTGCAGATGTTACCAGGTTGATGTTCCACTTGGTGCAGAAGTCTCTGGTCTTGTTTCCCACGAATGCAAGTCCATTGTCACACACTATTTCTGAGGGAATGCCATACCTACTGATGATGTTCTTTTTTATGAACGCAATTACTTCTTTCTCTGTGACGTTTTTGTATGCATCTGCCTCTATCCATTTGGAAAAATAATCCGTCATTGCAAGCATGAACACTTTCTGCCCTGGAGCCATAGGTAGCTTGCCAACTAAGTCCATGCCCCATTTCATGAATGGCCATGGTGCTGATATTGAGTGCAGGTTCTGTGCAGGTTGGTGTATTTCTGGACCGTGCTTTTGGCAAGCGTCACACTTTGTAGCATACTGGATGCAATCTGTTTTCATTGTGGGCCAGTAATAACCCATACGCAAAATTTTGTTGACCATGCTCCTACCACCTGTGTGGTTTCCACAGTGTCCATCGTGTATCTCACGATATCTTGTCCGACCTGGTCGAGGTTAAGCGGCGTAAAGTACAGTCCATTGAAGGACCTTTTGAATAGTGTGCCTTGTATGATTGTATATCTGGATGCCTTGATTCTGAATGCTCTTGATTCAATTCTGTCCTGTGGCAGTTTGCCCTGGACCAGCCACTCATAATATGGTTTGGTCCAGGTCTGGGTAGCCTGGACTGTATTTTGCAAAACTGGCTGAAGTTTCTGGACTGCTGGTTCCAGGATGTGTACAATTGGTATACTATCCAAAGCACGAGGTTCAAATGCTGATCCAATGTTGGCCAAAGCATCTGCCTGCACATTCTGATCTCTAGGGACTTGCTCAACTTCAATGTTAGTAAACTTTTGAAAAAGATTTTTAACCAAATCAAGATATGCAATCATCTTAGAATCTTTAGCAGCGTACGTACTGTTCGGGGTGATTTTCTCACACGGTTTGATTATGTAATTGTGGATCTACTAGTACTATCCTTTAATTGTGATTGAGATTATTGAGTCGTAACGTAAAGAAAAACAATGAAAAATGGAACAAGACACACGATATGTTACGTGGGAAAAACCCTTAAATGTTAAGGGAAAAACCACGGGCGCCAAGCCAGGAGAGGTTCTTCACTAGTTTAGAATTGACAGGTACAGAGTCTGGACCAAGTGGTACAGAATATTATATGAACGTAATTAAATGCAAAGTGCTCGAATGCTTGTGAATAATGATGGGTGCTGTGTGCTTGAGTTGAATAAAAAATCTGATCCCTTTCTCTTCTAAAATATGCTCTTTATATAGCGTCCCATGCTTCAACGGTCACCTCCCTCTTTGTAGCTAACTTCCCAAATATCTCTCCAGCGGTTCCTATCTTCATGGCTGAGTTTCTGCATGCTTGACTGAGTCTCTCCAACGTTCTCCTCTAGGTCTTGCTGACATATTCTTCTGGGCTTCTTCCTTTAGGGTTCACTTTTTGTTGGGCTTTGCCCAACTCGACCTTTCCTCTCCTGGCCTGCACCTTTGCTTTGTCTGTACCGTCTGGTGCTGATTGTGCATTCTGGACCTGACTATGGATCCTGCACCTTTGTCTGGACCTGGCCGAAGGTCCTGGACCTACTCGCATGTGTCGGACCAGCTTGGTTTTCTGGCCCCAACGGTTTGTCCCCATCTCCTTGCCCTTGATCCCGAGCGGGGGGTAAGGAGATGCTTTGTTCTTACCTGGCCCGAGCACGAGCCTGGACCAGGCTTTACGCTTTCTTTGTGCCCTTGGTCACGAAACCTGTACCACTGAAATTAATGAGGCGATTGCCTTTTAGTGGGGAGTTGCGCCCCTTTTGGCGCCCTATGTCTTGCGCCGCGTCCCATCATGGGTCACATCACTTCTCTTCGCGCGTTTATTTTTGTAAAACTACCCAACTTCCTTTGATCTTACTATAAATACTCTTATTTTTGCTTCCTTCTCTCTCTACCTTATTTCCTTGATCTTATTTGTTTTGTACTCAAAAAATTTCCGAAAAAATCCCCAATTTGATTTAGAAAAAACCCTAGCTTTCTTCTTTCTTCTCCTAGCTTAATCATGGCTCGTAATGATGTTGGTCCTTCGAATGCTCTCACTTACTCTCATGGAGGCTCTGTCTTCCATGCAACGGACCTGATCAAAGATGTTAACATATTTCCAAATCTGCTTGCTCAGGGAGTTGAGGCGCGGCTCAAAGTTGAAGGAAAAATTCCGGAATCCACCGAAGTTTGGGCCCCTGACACCAGAGACGTCAGGGTAGACTGGGTAAGTGCCGGTTGGTTTTCGATTTTCGAGTCTTCTTTCAGGTTTGGGGCCACCTTTCCGCTTTGTCCGCTGATGAGCTCGTTCTTGAGCACTGTTCAAGTGCCGCCTTGTCAAGTTATGCCGTCTGTTTGGCGTTTAATCCATGGGATTGATTCCCTTTGTCGGAGGTACGGGATTGAGATTCAGTTGGCTGATGTCAGGAATGTGTACCATCTACGTATGCATAAGAAGAAAAGGGTTTTATTTCGTTTGAGAGACAGGTGCCAGCCTCTCATTACTCGTTTGGATGCGGGTGATGAGAAGGGCTGGACCAGCTACTACATGTTCATTAAGAGCAACACCTTGGGCCCTAATGTCTGGGCGCCTGAATTCTCCCTGAAGGGGACTGGTATGTGTTCTGTACTTTCGTGATTTCTATCCATTTGCCTTCGTATATGCTTCTCTGTCTTTTGCTTAGTTTTGTTGTGTCTTTGTCTTATAGTTTCTGACTGGGTCCCTACTCCTGATGACCCTGAGTCAAGGAAGAGAATCGAGGCGTTTAAAGTCAGTCGGCGATAAGAGGGCCTGGCCCAGTGTATGCGACACGATGGCGATGATGACGATGTTGTTGAAGTTACTCCTGCCTGTGCGACATCTTTGGTGATGGTGGAGAGTCTGAGGAGGATGAGGAGGAGTCCGAGGGTGAGGATGGTGTGCAGAGGAGGGTGAAAAGTGCAGTAGTGCAGTCGTCGCCGACCAAACTCCCATTCATGTGACCCCGTTGAATTCGATACTTTCTGGGGCTAGTGGCCATTCAACTCTGCCCCCACTGAAGATCCCTGGGTCTAGCCTGGGCTCCATGCCCAGCGTCGCTACTGGTACTGACGTTTTCCCTTTACTTTGGGGGGATCCTTACTTACCATTCTTTGTAACTCGTTTCCAATGATGTCTGCAGCGTCTGGGTCTAGTAAGAAGGGCTTTCTGTCCATGGAGGATATTGCCGCTGTGATCACCCAGGCACGTGAGGCTACGAAATCTGGTGGTGGCCCTGTCGTGAATCTGGTGGCCCCTGCCTCTGAGTCCTCCAAGAGGAAGGCACTAGAGGGGGTTCAGACTAGGTCCACCAAAGCTGTCACTGAATCTCCTGAGCCTGCCCCTGAGCAGAAGAAAAGGAAGAAAGGGAAGTAACCTCAGGTGAATCTGTCTTTGTCTGCACTCTGCGTTCAGTCGATCGAGTATGTCTCCTTGGGAAAGTCCCTAAGTGAAGAGTTTGCTCCTCTGTCCTCTGCATCTGTTGCCCTAGATCCTGCACGCCTGGTGCACAAGATGGTGGGCTGCTGTGCCCAGGTTTGTATTTTCTCTTACGCTTTTGTTTTTGTCCAGAATTGCCTTTGACATGGTTTTGATTTCGTGCCTGTATTCGTAGTTCTTTGGTCATGTCCGACCTTGGTTCTACGGTGCCCAGTCTTGGAGAGTGGCGGGAGTAAAGTGAGGCCGAGAATGAGGTGCTTCGTTCCTCTCTTGATATTGCCAAGAAAGAACTTGAGAGTGTGAGCCATCATTTGCGAGAAGATGGCGCTCACGGACAAGGCGAACTTCAAGAGGATGAAGCGGCGGGATAAACTCATTGGTGAGTTGACCAAGGAACTGGAGGAGGCGAGGGATGAGGCCAAAGGACATAATGCGATGGTGAGGGACTTGAGTATCTTCCACACACCGTACGGGATTGAGATGATGAATGCGATCCGTAAGCTCGTCTTTGCTGGGATCTATCTGCAGAAATTACCACCTTCAAACAATTGTTCCCAGATGAGGCTGTCCCAGAACAAGCTGAGGTTACTTTGTCTGACTGGTCTTTGGAGTAATTATTGGTCGAACGTTGAAATTTGTAGGTGGAAGTGCAGGTTAGTCTTTAGTGAGACCCAGTCCTTCCCATGCCGATCCGCGAGGAGGAGATCTTTGAAAAAGACAGGTGAGTCCAGTGAAGGAATTTGAACTTTGGTTATGTTATCGGTTTTCTGAACAAACTTTTGATTTGCCAGGGGGGGAATGTCCCCTGTAGACAATTTGGCCTGTAATTATTCTAGACTTTGTTTACAGTGCGAACTTTGTTTCTGAATTCTGCTCTGACATTTGCACCCATGTGCTGGCATGGGTCGCTTGGTTCTGTCCGTTTTGCCATATGCTAAGTTATGTTTTGCTTATGTTATGTTTTGTTATGTTCTTTGTTATGATGCGCATATAATTTGTTGTGAATTTGTAAAGTAGCATGCATGCGTTTGATAATTTAGGCGACTTACACTTTGGGGCTCCCTTAACGGACATTACTCCCTGTCCCGTTGGTGCAGTCGTACTAGGGCTGGTGCCCAAGAATGTCTTTGTCTTTGTGTTTGTTTCTGGGCTGGACCAGACTTTTGCATTGTTTTGTGCGACAGAAGAGGGTCGGGTGGCCGGTTGGCGTAAGCCAACGGCCCTCCGACGCTCAAGTCAGTACAATTGTATAGGATAATCTATAAAGGAAAAGTTTTGAGTTTTGTGGGTTACCAGATGTCTTGGTCCAGGACACTTTACATGTGATAGAGCTTGAGGTGGAGAGTATTCGAAGGTCTTGGGATCATGTCTCCTTCCAAAGTCTGTAATCTGTAGGAACCCTTCCCTACTGCTGAATCAATAAGGTATGGGCCTTCCCAGGTTGGGGCCAACTTGCTGCACCTTGTCTTTTGTGTTACGAAATACTTTTCTTAGGACCGGATCCTGTCTGAACATTCGTACCTTTACGTTTACATTATAACCACGGCCACAGTTGTTGATATCTTTGCCAACCTTACTGCTGCTAGGTCCCTGAACTCCTGGGCTGCATCCAGGCTATCATAGAGTAGTTCGTTATTCTCAGAAAATGTGTTGAGTTCATACCTGATTGTTGGAACCTGGACTTCTACTGGAAGTACTGCTTCACATCCGTAGACCATAGAGTAGGGTGTTTGTCCTGTTGCTCTCTTTGGCGTAGTCCTGTCTGCCCATAACACTAGTGGCAACTCTTCAACCCATCTCCCTCGTTTCTCCATCAGCTTCTTCTTGATGCAGTTCATCACGATTTTGTTGCTGGACTCAGCCTGTCCATTTGCTTGAGGATACCTTGGTGCTGATGTTACCAAGTTGATGTTCCACTTGGTGCAGAAGTCTCTGGTCTTGTTTCCCACGAATGCAAGTCCATTGTCACACACTATTTCTGAGGGAATGCCATACCTACTGATGATGTTCTTTTTGATGAACGCAATTACTTCTTTCTCTGTGACGTTCTTGTATGCATCTGCCTCTATCCATTTGGAAAAATAATCCGTCATTGCAAGCATGAACACTTTCTGCCCTGGAGCCATAGGTAGCTTGCCAACTAAGTCCATGCCCCATTTCATGAATGGCCATGGTCGCGTCTTGAGTCATCGAGGTTTTGTGCCAGGTTGGTGTATTTACGGGTAGTGCTTTTGGCAAGCGTCACACTTTGTAGCATACTGGATGCAATCTGTTTTCATTGTGGGCCAGTAATAACCCATACGTAAGATTTTGTTGACCATGCTTCTACCACCTGTGTGGTTTCCACAGTGTCCATCGTGTATTTCTGATAATACTGTCCTGACCTGGTCGAGTTCTAAGCGGCAGTCTGATCCATTGAAGGACCTTTTGAATAGTGTGCCTTGTATGATTGTATATCTGGATGCCTTGATTCTGAATGCTCTTGCTTGATTACATCTGTGGCGGTTGCCCTGGACGACCATTCATAATATGGTTTGGTCCAGTGCGGGTAACGGGCGTGTTCTGCAAGAGTGGCCGAGCTTTACGAATTTCTTTGGTTCCAGGATGTATGCGATTGGTATCTTTGTCCGAGCATGAGGTTCAAATCTTGATCCAATGTTGGCCAAAGCATCTGTCGCACGCGTTACGATCTCTAGGGACTTGCTCAACCTCAATGTTAGTAAATTTTTGAAAAAGATTTTTAACCAAATCAAGATATGCAATCATCTTAGAGTCTTTAGCAGCGTACGTACCATTGATTTGGTTTGCTACTAGTAAGGAGTCTATTTTTACCTTTAGATTCTGAACCTTCATGTCCAGACATACATTGATCCGGTATCGATTGCTTCATACTCAGCTTCATTGTTGGTAGTTCTGAATTCACAGGAGACAGCCTGTACTATCTTGTCCCCCTGTGACGACTTCAGGACCACACCTAGTCCAGTACCCCTGATATTGGCTGAACCATCTGTCCAGAGTTCCCAGGTTTCTTGTTTCTGGTCCAGATGGAAGATCTCTTTTGTTACCTGCTCCTCTAGTGTGGGAGTGAAGTCAGCCACAAAGTCTGCTAGAGCTTGAGATTTGATTGCTGTTCTGGGCTCATAGGATAGATCATAGGTGCTCAACTTTACTGACCATTTTGACATACGACCTGAAAGTTCTGGTCTAGACGATCGATCTCACAGGGACATTAGTACGAATGATAATATGGTGCGCCTCAAAATAAGGGCGCAACTTGGTACAAGCAACTGTTAAAGCCAAAACAAATTTTTCCAACACAGAATACCTGGTTTCAGCATCCAGAAGACTCTTACTTACATAGTACACAGGATGTTGTTGTCCATCTGGTTCTCTCACCAGGACTGCACTTACAGAGGCTTACTGGACAGTCTGAGGACCGGTGGATCTCAGGTTACGGTTTGGGCGAAGTGGGCGATGATAAATACGCTTTCAGGTCCTGGAATGCTTTCTCGTGCTCTGTCCCCCAGTTGAATTGCTTGTTCTTTCTCAGGAGATCGTAGAATGGCTTGCACCTTTCTGAGGATCTGGAGATAAATCTGTTATTATTCTACTCTCCCGGTCGGTTTACTGGACATCCTTTGAATTCTGGGGGACTGTAAATTGATTATTGCTGAGATCTGCTCTGGACTAGCCTCTATGCCTCTCTTTGTCACCATATAGCCTAAGAATTTTCCTGCGGTGACACCAAAGGTGCATTTAGTAGGGTTTAATTTCATATTATACTTTTCCAGGATCTCAAACGCTTTTTCCAGGTCCAGGATGTGATCTTCAGCTTTCTTTGACTTCACCACCATATCATCAATGTAGACTTCCATAGTATCTCCAATCTGGTCCTTGAACATCATGTTGACTAGCCTTTGGTATGTTGCACCTACATTCTTGATCCAAAGGCATTGCCTTGTAGCGATGAGATTCCCTGCTTGGTCATGAACGGCTGTATGCTCCTGGTGCAGGGGTGCATCCGGATCTGGTTGAACCCACTTGCTGCATCCATAAATGTTAACACCTCATGTCCTGCAGTGGCATCTACCATAGCATCTATGTGTGGTAGTGGGAATGAATCTTTTGGGCAGGCCTTGTTCAGGTCTGTATAGTCCACGCATACTCTCCACTTGCCATTCTTTTTCTGGACCACAACTACATTTGCCAACCAGTCTGGGTACATTACTTCTTTGATCATGTCCATGTCCAGCATTTTCTGTACCTCCTGGTTCACAATCTCATTACGCTCTGGTGCAAACTTCCTGCGCTTCTGTTTCACAGGCTTAAAACTTGGGTCAATATTTAACTTATGCGTAATAACATCAGAACTTATACCAGTCATATCGAGATGAGACCAGGCGAAACAATGCTCTTTCTTCCTCAGAAAGTCAATTAGAGCAGGTCTGATTACCTCTGGAGCGTCAGAACCAACCAGAACCTTCCTGTCAGGTCTTTCCTTTGCCAAAATAATTTCCTCTGTCTCCATGCGTGGGACAGGATTTTCAACAGACCTGACAGGCTGCTTTAATTGCTATGCGAGGGACTTACCTGGACTAGGAGGTTTGGTACTGTCTGTAACACTCTGTGCGATCCGCTTCTTCTCCTCATTATTCTTTGTCCCCACTTTGTTGGAATCTTGATGCTTGGTGAGTGCGTTGAAGAGTCTGACTTTGAGGTTGTGGATCCAGGGTCGCCCTAGGATCACGTTGTACGAGGACAGGCAGTCTATTACGCAGAACTTTTCGAAAGAGGTGACTCCTTCCACATATGTTGGCAGGGTGATCTCTCCCAAGCTGTGCTTTGTCTCACCACTGAATCCTACAAGGACGCTGGACTTCTTCGTCACATCTGAATCTTTCAGTCCCATAGCCTCCAGCGCCTCCATCATGATGATGTTGACTGAACTGCCACCGTCTACCAGGATTCTTCTGACCATGCAGGTCCCAATCTGGATCTTGATCACCAATCCATCGTGGTGTGGACCATGTACTCCTTGTAGATCTGACTCATCAAACACGATTTCCTGTGCTGGACCTGCCTGTCCTGTTGGTGGTTGTTGCCTGTTCTCCAGAGCCACACGCTTTGCAGCAGAATATGTTAGTCCACAAATATCCGAACCACCAGAAATGAATTTTACCTCATGGGTTGGCGGTGGTGGTGGAAGATCTCTAGGCTCTTCTCTTTCATCTTTGTTCCTCTTGTTCCTGGGCAGGATATCCTTCAGGTGACCATTTTTCAGCAGGTGGGCAACTTCCCTTCTGAGAGCTATGCAGTCCTCTGTGGTGTGTCCAATATCAGAATGGTACTCACACCACTTGGTCGTGTCTCGCCTTGGGTTGGGCTTCTCACTTGCTTTTGGCCATCTGACTGCTGAGCCCAACTTGTCCATTTTGTGGATCGATCTGGCCAGGTCTGGGCTTGATACTACGAGGCTGGAGGTGGAACCATGGGTGCATCAGCCTGTTCATCCACGGCGTTGGCTTCCCTCCTGGTTGGTCTCTGGTATGGACCAGGCTGTTCTTCTTCTTGTCTTGGCCGGGTGGTGACTTTACGTTGACCACCTTACGGTCACGATACCTTGCTACTGAGCTGGCGGTCCTCTTACCCTAATCTGGGCCAGAGCCTTAGCCTGCACATCCTCAAAAGTAGAACAAGGGTAGCGAGTTAGTTCAATATAAAGATCAGAGTCTCTAACCAAACCTTGTCTGAAGGCCTCAATGGCTGTGCCGATGTCACATCTGGGGATGGACACTTTCTCCTTGTTGAAGCGGTGCAGGAAGTCTCTCAGAGACTCATTCTCGTTCTGGACGACCCGGTACAGGTCACTGGTCTGCTTCTCCAACAATCTGCTGCTTTGTGGCTGGATGTTGAAAAGGTTGATCGACTCATGAAAGGACTTGATGGTCTTGGTGGCGAGGTTGATGTACGGCTGTAGAAATTTGGACGGTCAAGGTTGAACCAAAGCTTTTGCACATGCAGGCCTCCTTCTTCTCTGCTGGGATAGGAACGTTGAACATCCTCTGCCTGTACTGAGCGACATGTTCCAGAGGATCAGCTGTCCCATCATAGAGCTTTAGGTTGGGCGCTGTGTACTTCTTTGGCATCTCCACCATTGCAATCACGATCATCGAAGGGTGAATCGAAGATAGCATCCTGGTGTTGCTTCTTCTATGGGTGGTGGAAGCCACGGAACCTTCGCGCGATTGAGAGTTTCTGCATCTCCCGTCATGTCTTTGCGTGACCTGGCCTGCACTGAGCCCTTCTGGAGTCCCTGGGTCTCCGCCTGCAGCGTTCTTCTCTGGGTCCTCCTCCACATTGAGTGGGTCGCCTTTTGATCCCTTTGATCCTGCAGAAGAGAAAGTAGAGAAGTCAAGTTGCTTGATCACATCAGAAAATGGTGTACCTGGTGGGATCCTAGATCCTGAGGCTTTCTTCTGAGCAGAGGTTTCCAACTGCTTCTTCAGGGCTGCCTCAGTCTCCTTCAGTTTTGCTGCCTCAGCTTTGGCATCCTCTGCTGCTTTCTGGGCCTGCTCTGCAACTTGCTTGGCTTGTCGTAACTCTTCCTGGAGTTTCAGCATGGCTTCTGCGCTTGTGCTCTCCATCTTTCACGTTGGTTGATCTTATTGATTTGGAACGTTTTTGTAGGATTAATAAACTAGTATCCCCACAGACGGCGCCAATCTGTTCGGGGTGATTTTCTCACACGGTTTGATTATGTAATTGTGGATCTACTAGTACTATCCTTTAATTGTGATTGAGATTATTGAGTCGTAACGTAAAGAAAAACAATGAAAAATGGAACAAGACACACGATATGTTACGTGGGAAAAACCCTTAAATGTTAAGGGAAAAACCACGGGCGCCAAGCCAGGAGAGGTTCTTCACTAGTTTAGAATTGACAGGTACAGAGTCTGGACCAAGTGGTACAGAATATTATATGAACGTAATTAAATGCAAAGTGCTCGAATGCTTGTGAATAATGATGGGTGCTGTGTGCTTGAGTTGAATAAAAAATCTGATCCCTTTCTCTTCTAAAATATGCTCTTTATATAGCGTCCCATGCTTCAACGGTCACCTCCCTCTTTGTAGCTAACTTCCCAAATATCTCTCCAGCGGTTCCTATCTTCATGGCTGAGTTTCTGCATGCTTGACTGAGTCTCTCCAACGTTCTCCTCTAGGTCTTGCTGACATATTCTTCTGGGCTTCTTCCTTTAGGGTTCACTTTTTGTTGGGCTTTGCCCAACTCGACCTTTCCTCTCCTGGCCTGCACCTTTGCTTTGTCTGTACCGTCTGGTGCTGATTGTGCATTCTGGACCTGACTATGGATCCTGCACCTTTGTCTGGACCTGGCCGAAGGTCCTGGACCTACCTGCACAGGTCTGGACCAGCTTGGTTTTCTGGCCCCAACACGTACCGTTGATTTGGTTTGCTACTAGCAAGGAGTCTATTTTTACCTTTAGATTCTGAACCTTCATGTCGGACACACATTCGATCCGACTTTTCGATTGCCTCATACTCAGCTTCATTGTTGGTAGTCCTGAATTCACAGGATACAGCCTGTACTATCTTGTCCCCCTGTGGCGACTTTAAGACCACACCTAGTCCAGTACCCCTGATATTGGCTGAACCATCTGTCCAGAGTTCCCAGGTTTCTTGTTTACGGTCGGATGGAAGATCTCTTTTGTTACCTGCTCCTCTAGTGTGGGAGTGAAGTCAGCCACAAAGTCTGCTAGAGCTTGAGATTTGATCGCTGTCCTGGGCTCATAGGATAGATCATAGGTGCTCAACTTTACTGACCATTTTGACATACGTCCTGAAAGTTACGGTGCTAGAGCGATCGATCTCACGAGCACGTTAAGATTTAATGATAATATGGTGCGCCTCAAAATAAGGGCGTAATTTGAGTACAGTAACCGTTAAAGCCAAAACAAATTTTTCCAACACGAGAATACCTGGTTTCAAAGATCAGAAGACTCTTACTTACATAATACACAGGATGTTGTTGTCCATCTGGTTCTCTCACCAGGACTGCACTTACAGAGGCTTCTGTTACGGACAGGTACAGGACCAGTGATTCTCCAGGTTCTGGTTTGGACAGAAGTGGAGCTGATGACAAATACGCTTTCAGGTCCTGGAATGCTTTCTCGTGCTCTGTCCCCCAGTTGAATTGTTTGTTCTTTCTCAGGAGATCGTAGAATGGCTTGCACCTTTCTGAGGATCTGGAGATAAATCTGTTCAGCGCTGCTACTCTCCCAGTCAGTTTCTGGACATCCTTTGAATTCTGGGGGGATTGTAAATTGATTATTGCTGAGATCTGCTCTGGACTAGCCTCTATGCCTCTCTTTGTCACCATATAGCCTAAGAATTTTCCTGCGGTGACACCAAAGGTGCATTTAGTAGGGTTTAATTTCATATTATACTTTTCCAGGATCTCAAACGCTTTTTCCAGGTCCAGGATGTGATCTTCAGCTTTCTTTGACTTCACCACCATATCGTCAATGTAGACTTCCATCGTATCTCCAATCTGGTCTTTGAACATCATGTTGACTAGCCTTTGATATGTTGCACCTGCATTCTTTAGTCCAAAAGGCATAGCTTTGTAACAATAGATTCCTCTGCTGGTCATGAACGCTGTATGCTCCTGGTCTAGAGGGTGCATCCTGATCTGGTTGAATCCACTAGCCGCATCCATGAATGTCAGCACTTCATGTCCTGCAGTTGCATCTACCATGGCATCTATATGTGGTAGTGGAAATGAATCTTTTGGGCACGCCTTGTTCAGGTCCGTGTAGTCCACGCATACTCTCCACTTGCCATTCTTTTTCTGGACCACGACTACATTTGCCAACCAGTCTGGGTACATTACTTCTTTGATCATGTCCATGTCCAGCAATTTCTGTACCTCTTGGTTCACAATTTCGTTACGTTCTGGTGCAAATTTCCTGCGTTTCTGCTTCACAGGCTTAAAACTTGGGTCAATATTTAACTTATGCGTAATAACATCAGAACTTATACCAGTCATATCAAAATGGGACCAGGCGAAACAATGCTCTTTCTTCCTCAGAAAGTCAATTAGAGCAGGTCTGATTACCTCTGGAGCGTCAGAACCAACCAGAACCTTCCTGTCAGGTCTTTCTTTTGCCAAAATAATTTCCTCTGTCTCCATGCGTGGGACAGGATTCTCTACACTGACAGTTGCTTTAATTGCTATCTGAGGACTTACGGACTAGGAGGTTTCGGGGTTGTTCTGTAGCACTCTGTGCGATCTCTTCTTCTCTCTCATTTATTCTTGTCCCGCTTTGTTGGAATCTTGATGCCTTTGGTGAGTACGTTGAAGGTCTGACTTTGAGGTTGTGGATCCGTGGTCGCCACAGGATCACGTTGTGCGAAGACAGCGCCTATTACACGTAACTTCTCGAAAGAGGTGACTCGCTTCCACATACGTTGGCGGGGTGATCTCTCCCAGCGTGCTTTGTCTCACTTGAACCCCTGGGACGCTGGACTTCTTCGTTACATCTGAATCCTTCAATCCCATAGCCTCCAGCGCCTCCATCATGATGATGTTGACTGAACTGCCACCATCCACTAGGACTCTTCTGACCATGCAGGTCCCAATCTGGATCTTGATTACCAGTCCATCGTGGTGTGGCCCATGCACTCCTTGTAGGTCTGACTCATCAAACACAATCTCATGGACTGAACCTAGTTGTCCTGCTGGCGGCTGTTGCCTGTTCTCTAGAGCCACACGCTTTGCAGCAGAATATGTTAGTCCACAAATATCTGAACCACCAGAAATGAACTTTACCTCATGGGTTGGCGGTGGTGGTGGAAGATTTCTGGGCTCTTCTCTTTCATCTCTGTTCCTCCTATTCTTGGGCAGGATATCTTTCAGGTGACCATTCTTCAGCAGATGGGCAACTTCCCTTCTGAGAGCTATGCAGTCCTCTGTGGTGTGTCCTATATCAGAATGGTACTCACACCACTTGGTCGTGTCTCGCCTTGGATTTGGCTTCTCACTTGCCTTTGGCCATCTGACTGCTGAGCCCAACTTGTCCATCTTGTGGATCAGCCCTGGCAGATCTACGGAGAAGCAATATTCTGAGACTGGAGGTGGAACCCTGGGTGTATCAGTCTGCTCATCCACGGCGTTTGCCTCCCTCCTGGTTGGTCTCTGGTATGGTCCAGGCCTGCTGTTGTTGTGCCTCTCGGTGGTGACTTTTCGTTCAGCCCTGCCCTGGTCCTGGTGCCTTGCTCTGAACTATTGGTCCTCTCTACCTCGACCGGGGCCGAGCCTTAGCTGCACATCCTCAAAAGTAGAACAAGGGTAGCGAGTTAGTTCAATATAAAGATCGTAATCTCTAACCAAACCTTGCCTGAAGGCCTCGATGGCCGTCTTAGATGTCACATCGAGGGATGGACACTTTCTCCTTGTTGAAGCGGTGCAGGAAGTCTCTCAGAGACTCATTCTCGTTCTGGGCGACCAGTGCAGTCACCGGGTCCGCTTCTCCAAGAGTGCTTCTTGTGGCCCGGATGTTGAAGAGGTTGATCAGTGCAAAGGACTTGATGGTCTTGGCCGTGAGGTTGATGTACCCTTGTAGAAATTTGGACGATCAAGGTTGAACCAAAGCTCTTGCACATGCAGCCTCCTCTTCTCTGTTTGGGATAGGAGCGTTGAACATCCTGCACTGTCTTGGCGGCGTGTTCAGGAGGATCAGCTGTCCCATCATAGAGCTTTAGGTTGGGCGCTGTGTACTTCTTTGGCATCTCCACCATTGCAATGCAGTCATCGAAGGGTGAATCAGCATAGCATCCTGGTGTTGCATCCTCTATGGGTGGTGGAAGCCCTGGGACCTTCCGCACCAACTCTGAGAGTTTCTGCATCTCCCCATCATGTCTTTGCATGACTGCTGGCGACCGAGCCCTGCTGGTGTCCCTGGGTCTCCTCCTGCAGCGTTCTTCTCTGGGTCCTCCTCCACATTGAGTGGATCAATTCTTGTTCCCTTTGACCCTGCAGAAGAGAACATAGAGAAGTCAAGTTGCTTGATCACATCAGAAAATGGTGTACCTGGTGGGATCCTGGATCCTGAGGCTTTCTTCTGAGCAGAGGTTTCAATCGCTTCTTCGTGCCTCGGTCTCGCCGATTTCTTTGCCTCAGCTTTGGCATCTTCTGCTGCCTTCTTGGCCTGCTCTGCAACTTGCTTGGCTTGTTGCAACTCTTCCTGGAGTTTCAGCATGGCTTCTGCGCTTGTGCTTTCCATCTTTCACGTTGGTTGATCTTGTTGATTTGGAACGTTTTGTAGGATTAATAAACTAGTATCCCCATAGACGGCGCCAAACTGTTCGGGGTGATTTTCTCACACGGTTCGATTAAGTGATTGTAGGTTTACTAGTATTATCCTTTAGGTTATCTTTAGTGACGATTTATGTGATCGAGTTTGGACGTAAAGGAAGATGACAAAAACGACAAAAGACACACGATATGGTTACGTGGGAAAAACCCTTAAATGTTAAGGGAAAAACCACGGGCGCCAAGCCAGGAGAGGTTATGCACTAGTTCTGGAATAGCGGGTACAGAGTCTGGACCAACTGGTACAGGATACAACAAAGGCATAAAATAACGATTGAATGTTTAAATGCTTGAGAATTGTGATAAGTGTTGTGTGCTTGAGTTGAGTGAAATCTGATGTCCTTCTCTTCTGAGTTCTACTCCTTATATAGTGTCTTTGGCTCCAACGTCTCTCCCCTTGGTTGTAGGTAACTTCTCCAACGATTTCTGAAGCTGTTCCTATCTTCAAGGCTATGTTTCAGCATGCTTGACTGGGTCTTTCCAACGTCTCTTTTAGGGTTGCCGCTGCACCTTGGGCTTTCTCCTTTGACATTTACTTCTTTTGTTGGGCTTGGCCCAACTTGACATTACCTCTCCTGACCTGCACCCTGCATTGCATGCATGCACTGCCTGGTCCTGGCCATGGGTCTGGACGGACTTCAGTCTGTATCGATCTGTTACATTTTTGTCTTGTCTGTAGATCTTGGACTTTTGTCTGAACCTGGCCAAGGGTCCTGGACCAACCTGTACAGGTCTGGACTAGCTTGGTTTTTTGGTCACAACAATAACCTTATATTTTTTTTATTTTCCATGTGGTAAACCTGTTTTAGGTCAAAATATCATTGACTTGCAATAATTCATGTGTATTGATAAACTTTAAATTTATACCGCAAGCGTACGGTGTCGTAGCATACGGGTCGATCACAAGGAGGTCGATAAACTAGTCACTAGTTAGTCTCGAATCATAAGTTATCTACGCGGATCAATAATTGTGTTTGTCTAAACTACTAAACTAAGCTACAAAGCAGGATAATAGAAATAAACTAGTAAAGATGCGAAATATTAGGGTGTCGGTATCATAACCAATACAAATTAATCGACGCAATAACTCCTTAACGATTTGTTAAATTGCTTACTCAAGTGGGACTAATGTTCTACCTCAACTCCTAAAGTCAATGTCAATACTTAATATTCTTTCTCGAGATATAAAAAGCCTACCTAACATGTTATAAGTCCTATTCTCATGGCTCAGATAACACGATAGATGCATTACGAAACAATATTAAACTGTCCCGACTCTAACTTTCACCTATTCTCATGGGAAATGTCGAATCCTAATTAGGGTTCTCTAAATACAAGCTCTACTGTCGTAGTAACTTATATTGAGTAAAATTAGTAAAATTAATTGTGACCAACACTAAGACTCACGAGGATCAAGACTCGACTGTCGTACGTAATCTCAACCAAGAACCGCTAATGTCAAATCACAACAATAAGACTAATCAATTAAGCACAACCCTAATCAAACCTAAGTAAAGCAATTCAACAACTCGGAGTCATCATGTTAATTAATTCATATTACGGTTCAACCAAACCCTAATACAAAACTACTGAAGAACTAAACTAATAATAATAAGAACAATAAAATAAATAAGCATAATTAAATAGATAGAGAGAAAGAAAGAGAGAACTTAGTCTGATTAAAAATCATAATCTTGAACAAAGAAATAAAAGAGAAAAGTGCAGTAAGAACTACTCATAAAACTATCCTAATCTACTCCTAATCTAATCTACCCTATTCCTACGTTCTACTCTACGTTATTCTCTACTCTACTGCCTACTTTTGTTTTATTGTAAAATATATGAAGCATAGGTAAAAACTAAAACTAATCATAATTTAACTGCCTAATTAATTCCTGCCAAACTCCTTGGTCTTGTTTTGGGCCGTTCTTTTCACTGGCCCGTCTTTTGCTTTTAATTGTTTAGCTTCAATTCAAATTAGCTTGGCATAACAAATTGATTGGGCCTATTTTTTTCATTTAGTTTCTTGACCCATCTTCACTCCGGCTAGCTTTTAGTATAAAAAGTCGTCTCCTGCAAATAATCACATAAAATCGTAGTAAACCGTCGGAGAAGCAAATATGAGATAAAACGTACTAAAAATGTCGAAAATATATAATAAATTGGGGGAAGTCACATATAAAAATAATGTCAAAATACGGTGTTAACATGTATGGGTTTCAAAAACAACAATTTTTTGCCCCAAATTCAGCGTATTTACGACATCTTTTATTTGAAATGCAAAATGGTCATTTTCGAAACTTGTGGTACGAGTTATGATCGGTCAAACGTTTTTGATCATATAAACATCGACCGACGATAATTCTTTGTTACAAGTTCTCAATGTGATAATTTTTGTTCTCAATTGTTCATTTATGCAATATCTTTGATTTGAAACAAAAAACGCCACTTTCAAAAATCGTGATCGATAGTTATGATCAGTCAAAAGTATTTTGACCAAAATGAGGGTTACAACATAGAAAAATAAAAAATACAGGGTTACCATGTAGAATAACCCGTAAGTTATTAAATAATTTAAAATAGTTAGAAAACGTTTTTTTTTTTTTTTTTTTTTTTTTTTTTAAAAAAAATATGTATATGGGGATAACTTAGTTAAATACGAAATAAAAAATTTTGGAGTAAAAAATTTTAAACTCAAAATTTCACATTACGTAAAAGATAAGGATAACATGTACGAAGTAGTCTTAATTTGTTAAAAAATTGTTTAAAACAAAACAAAAGAAAGTTTTACGTCCTCTGTCTCAGTTATTTGTTTACACTTCTTTCAAATCTTTTCACAAAAAAATCAAAGTGTAAACAATTAACGGTAACGGAGAGAGTAATTGTTTACAGAGTATAATTTATTACGAGTACTATGTATGTATAAATATTTAAGAGATTATTTTTCTTTTATTGAGATATCATACAATGAACTTAAGGAGTTGAATATTTCACTGTTCCATGGGATTGTGTCTCGAGATTTGTGAGTGTATAACTAAAATGTCTAAACATTGAGTATAATATATAACTAGTTTAGATCTCGTACATTAATGCACGGTAACTATAGATATTATTGTTTTTAATTAATAAAATTAGAAGTAATAAATCAATTGATGAAAGATAATAAAACTGTTAATTTATATGATATTCAAGTGTACATTTAGTAACGAATAAACATAGATTCTAAATAACAAACATATATGAAGTGCATAAATTTTATTTTCTAAAACTTTATGTACAAAATTTTGGTAAAACATTTATTTTTTATTAGATTATACAAAATGAAAAGTAAAAAATATTAAAATAAGCAAATATTAATTTAGTTTAAGAAAAATAGTTTTTTAACAAAGCTAAAATAAATATTAAAGATACACATTCGAAATTAAAAGTGGTTATAGTGCAACAATACATTAAGTACTTACGGAGTAGTATTCTATTCTAATACATAATTAAACGAAAAGTAAAATATTAAAATAACAAATAATAAATTTAGGATAAATATATTGTAAAAAGCTAAGATTTTATTATTTTATGCATAATATTAATGTGAATATGATTATTAAGTAATGATAATTGTATGTAATGAATCTAGACTTAATATATAATGGATGGATGATGTCAGCAGGGAGTTTTGGCGGGAAAAAAATGCACAGAATCGCGACATGTGGTATTGATGATGTCAGCGATAACTGTGGTTTAGTATAATAAAGATTGAAGTCCACATCGGTGAGGTAAAGAAATGTCATTTAGTTTGTAACATTCCACTTACAACTTACAATATACTCCCTCTATTTCAGTGAATTGTTTATACATTGACCATTTTTAAGGAAATTTAAGAGAAGTGTAAACATATGACTGAGATAAAAGGAATAAGAAAGAAGTTAGTAGGGAAGTTTCAAAGTCAAATATGTGCAGGCTTGCACCAAAGAAGATAGTATCTTACTGATGAATATGCGGCCACTCTAACAGGTGGTATCTCACCTATATAACTAACAGTTCAATATTTTTATAGCAAAATTAAATTTTCCCGGTAAAAAAATTCCGACATTCAAATCCGTCGACTCAAATTCTAAATTCATCACTACATGTAAAATAATATCTCTCCACTCTTTTCAAGTGTGTCTCGAAACCATTTTCGTGGATTACATCGTCAAAATAAAATTTTCATTGAACCCGATCAGTTGTCATCCCTAACATTGTTCACCCAAAAATTGCAACAAACCTTGTGCACATGTATACAAAATCAATGAGCCCAAAAGAAATTGAACCTTGATCTACTCAAACACCAAAAGACCATAAAGCCCATATTTATGAAAACTACAAAACAAATGAGCCGCCTGAATTGAATTAATGAATTGGGCCTCAACCGCACACATGATCCAGTAAGAGTGTCGCACCACCACGGTCAAATTTCACCACCTTCACCGCTTTCACCATTTGTCATAATTTTCAACCATTTTTCCTACAAGTGTCCATAACACGTACCCTTGTAAAACAATATATATACCCTTCACATAACAAGTTTAAATTACAACAACATAATTTCATTTACTACAAAGTTATCTAATTAAGTGAAGAAAATGGTGAACATGAAAAGCATTGCACTCCTAGTACTCTTGATCGCCCTCCCATACATGATGGGCATGACGACCGCCTTTCAGTGCGGTCGTCAGGCTGGCGGAGCCCGCTGTAGTGGCGGGCTCTGCTGCAGCCGCTCGATTCGGATCTTGTGGGACTACCTCAAACCATCGTGGCGAGGCGGTGCCAAAGCCAGTGTCGTCTATTAGACGTGCCTGACCAGGCTCAGTCTCAAACACAGCAGGAACAGGCTCAGGCGGCATGGGCTGAGGCTCAAGCTCAAGAGGCACAGGCTCAGGAAGCACGAGCTCAGGCTCAGGAGGCACGAGCTCAGGCGCAGCAAGCTCAGGCTCCATGAAGGGGTTTGTAGTGTTACGGGTGACTTGGCAAATAAGCTTTGCTAAGGCGTAGTACGTAGGAAAGTTTAAATAAGTTACGGAAGAGTAGTGTTGTTTGTTAAATAAATAATCCATGCAAAGTGTACTTAATTACTCCGTAATGTACGTAGTCGAGTTTTTATTTAGAGCTCAATCTAATAAAAGCTAGGGGTGCCTGTTTTTGACACCCGTTTAAATATTCGAGAATACACACAGTTTTACCCGTTACAACTTGGTGAATTACATAATCTCTATCAAAATTATAAATTCGACGACTTTAATGATCAAGTCTCAATATGATGTACGGAGTACTATATACGAAGTACTCCGTAGTTTACAAGCAAGCAAGCCCATAAAAATTAGAGGATTTATTCAATATATTATTTAGATCTATTAGTGGTAACGAGTTAAATTAAATAAGTTATGATTAATAAGAAAACTATGTCTTAAAAACGACGGTATTTTAATAAGAAAGTGAAAGCCTACTCATGTTTAAAAAGTGACCACATTTATGTGAATAATGAGTATATCGTGACCACTACTTAGATATATAAAAGTGGTCACGATTTAGTCTAAAATGATCATTAACGGAGTAACAATCTAAATGTGCTTACTTTTTATGCATATGAAAAGTAATTTTTCATTTTATTAGTGAAAGATCATCTTTTTTAAGTCTTACTCCCAAAAAAAAAAAGTAAGAAAAAAAAATCCTTACAATGATTTGAACACATGACATCTAATTAGATTAGTCCTAATTTGTTAGGGTATGTTGAGATATAGACATAATTTTGATATAGGTAATTGATGAATATTATATATATTAAGTATACAGCATGTGATAAGTTTGATATTATTCTAATATAATAGAATATTCTAGATTTTAGATGTATCTTTTCTATTATATATACGGATGTCGTTGGGGCGGGGCAGGGGCGGATATAGGCTCCCCCACACCCGTACCCACCAAGAAAAACCTCTACCCATACCCGCCCCACCACCCATGGCGGGTACAAGTTTTCAAACCCGTACCCGCCCCACCACCCATGACGGGTACGGGTAAGCGGGTATTATGCGGGTATATGAGTATAAATAATATAAAAAATGTTTATATGAAGCGGGTATGCGGGTATTATGCGGATATGCAACATCCACCTGCCCATTACCCATGGCGGTACAATTTTAATACCCATACCGCCCCACCACTGCGAAACTTATACCCATCCCACCCCAATCAAGGCGGGTGCAAGTCTGCACTAATACCCGCCCCATTGACATCCCTAATTATATACTCCATAAAATATAAAGGTTATTGATTTTTCATATACGAATTTTACTCTCGTGATATACTTTTTTTCCTTTGTTTTCAATGATTACCCTTTTCTTACTCTCACAATATACGAAATACGGAGTACAAGTTTCTCTCTTCTTCTTCTTTTTTTTTTTTTCTTTTTATGTTTTCTCAATGAAAATTCAATCGATTTTTCAATAATTCAATCATGAATTGCGATAATCTTTTCAATCACCTAATAATCGATTACAATTTAAATCTTGGTCTTAACTTATCAATTTTTAATTTTTTTTTTTTGATTTAATTGAAAACTAGGACTAGGGTTTGAATAAGTTGCGAGATTGATGGGTTGCGGCGGGAATTACAGCGGGAGCGGCGCCTGCAAGGGCGGCCAGCGGCAGCTGCTACGGAGGAAGGTCGGCGTTGATCGTGTTTGTACATATTTAATTGATTAAAAAAATAAACAATTAAAAAATTAAATAAAAAAATAAAAGAAAAAAACCTAAAAAGTAAAAACCAACAACAACAATACTACAACACGTACTACTGATGTCGCGACCCCCCACCCAACCTCACTTTCCCACCATCGCACGTCCGCACCGACAACCCACGCACGAGGTCAATCTTGCCAGTGCCGTTTACCGGCGCCATATATTCAAACCATAATGTTAAGTTTTACGGAGTAATTAAATTAATTAAAAACTATTAGAAATTGATAATTTAAGATTAAAATTGAAATTAAAATAGATTATTATGTGATTGAATCGATTATTGCAGTTCATGATTGAATTATTGAGAATTTAGTTTAATTTTGATTGAAAAAGGTTGGAAAAAAAAAACTTGTATATTGTGGGAGTAAGAAAGGATAGCCGTGGAAAAACAAATGAAAAAAGTATATCATTTGAGTAAAATTCGTATATGAAAAATCAATTACGAATATAAATGATAAGTTTGATATTATGTAATATATTAGAATATTCTAGATATATGTTTATAAAGTTGTTGATTGTATTTTGTAAAGTAGAAAACAATGAACATTAATACAGAGTAATAATAATATTTGTCTCATGGTTATGTAATCTGGGCTTGATGAAAAACATAATTGGGTCAAGTTATCGACGAATTCGAAAAGAACGATATGAATTATCAGTTCGAAAAGCTACAATGTTCCCGACTTCCTGTAAACCGACTGGAAATGGAACCTTAAACGTGAGGGGTGTGTGAATATGAGTTTCAATGTAAGGTCCCATATTGGCCGAGCTAAAAAAAATTGAGTACTTTAAGTGAAGGGGCAACTTTTTCTATTGTCAATTGGTTAGAACCGTACTTTATAAATTAAATTTCATGACTAAAAAACTTTCAAATGTGTTTTTTAGTTTAATTTAAATCCTATTTTACGTGATAGTTTTAGTTAGGTTTGAATTTTACCAACAAGATCAGTATTGAAGTAGTAACATCAAATAGCTCAAATTTATGATAATGTAAACAAATTACAATTTAAATATTAATGAAATTTGAAAATCTACATTTGAAAGTCGTGCATCGAACTAACTTTACATCTAGTTAACAACATACTCCGTAAGAAAGTTAAAAATAATCATAATATACGAAGTATATATGTGAACGTGTAGAATTTATACACAAACTATTTATGGTACACGTACGACCGTCTCATAACAATATTATTCACCGCATAAAAACCTACGATGATTTGAGGTGGCGACACGTGTGCACATGTAATGGGCAAATTATAACATACACCCTAGTGTATGTTACTCCAAACACTCACCCTATCAATTTTACAATTTTGCCCTTCATAATCTAAAACCCTAAACACACAACAAATATAGTACTCCGTATTAGTTAGTTGTTACTTTGTTTTAAGGATTTTTTTTAATTTTTTTTATTATTATGAATATTTTTTTTTTTTAACTGCCTAACTTTGCAACTTCCATCTTAAAATATATCAAACTTTTACTAATATATTAACTACTAAATTGAGATGAATATGTAGTACATTTTTTTATGAATATCTAGTATGTTATTTGCGAATATCTAGTATGTTATCTGCGAATATATATTAATGTTCAGTTGTCGTAGCATTACTTCTACGAATGTGTTTAACTACTACAATTAAGATGAATATGTAGTATGTGTTATGTGAATACATAGTATATGTTATTTGTGAATATATAGTAATGTTCAGTTATCGTAGCGCTATGTTTAAAAATATATGAGACATATTCATACATTTTTGAACTCGTTCATTAGCTGAATAATCACTTATCATATCATTATTTCACTTACTAATAAGACGATCTATGTTTCATCTTTAATAAGTTGTCATATTCATTACATTAATGTAGTACGTACAATTAGATTCCTATGAACTTCACAAAATTAGATTGGGAAACCCATAGTTTCAACGTCGTAGGAATAGTTGAGACATATGTGTTCAGGCGACTTGTTCCTTCACAAGATGTTTTCAAAATATCTCTTTTCGCTCTAAGCTTGGTCCGATGATCATCTGTTGACTCTCTTTCAGTGACCTTACTACCACGGCTACAAATAAAAAAAAAAAAAAAATATACATTAACAACTTATGTGCATTAGAAGTAAAAAAAAAATTCTAAAACACTATATTCGTTTCTACAACTAACATATTCATTTCTAACATATACATATTCATTTAAAAAACACTATGTATTCATTTATATAACACTATATATTCATTTCGAAAACATTGTATATTCATTTTTAAAACACCATATATTCATTTTTAAAAATTTGTTATCGTGTTCAAAATTCGATACATATTCAAAAAACGGATCCTATCTGTTCATTAGCGAATATAAGTCAATTTATTACCTTTTCTTAATAAAAAAATGCATACAATAAAGAATTAATAAAACCTAACATATTCATAAACCCTAAAATAATAATCAACAATTTTCTACATTTATTAAATAAAAAAAATTCTCAAATTCATAATCCAAAAACAAAAAAAAAACACCAATGATAACAAAAATTAGAGAAATTGATTTGAACTTGAAATTAAAAACGAAATTAGCACTAAAACAACAAAAAATTAAATAAAGACTTACCGTTTTCTTCTTGAATATGTATTCAGAGAATCCATGTGCAAGTAATTAACAATTAATAGAGTTTTTGATGAATTTTGGGTGTAATTTGAAGTTTGAGAGGAGAAAAATGGAGTGTATTGAAAAATTAGGTTTTTTTTTAATGTTTGAGGATAGTTTTGCTACAACTGCTGCGTGCTACCTTTTCTCTTATTTTTTTTTTTCTTTTTTTTTAAAAAAAAATAAAATAGGGTAAAATTTATCTAGGGTAAAAATGTAATTAAACTTCAATGGGTATTTGAAGTATCATACACATGTGTATGGTATAATAATTGCATATAATGTCACATGAGTGTGGTCCAAGTAGATATGAGTTATAATGAAATGGGCCTTATAATAGTAGCTTGTCGACTAACCACCTTTAGGTTGGGTTGGGTTCAGTGGTACCTAACACTAGTACTACTAATTTAACTCAATTCTTTCTTTTTTTGGCATTCTTGATGCTACTCCTTCGACAACGAACCTACTCATCTCTGGGCCCAATTTTAAATTTTATTTACATCTTTTTTAACACTCAAAATTATAAGACGAACTAAATAAAAATAATAATAATAAAAATTACTCCGTATTCATTAAGTTTTTATTCGCGAAACAATGACATGTTTTTTTTGGACCTTTTTTTTTGTCATTAGATAGATTTTCTTGTAAGTAATCCGTAACATATGAATAAGAGTTTCACATGTAAACTCTCACCTCGACCGAGCTAAAGAGATTAAGCAAGTCAAAGGGACTACTCTTCCTATGGCCAATTGGTTTAAGTATGAAACCTCCTTCGTCTTATGAAGCGTTCACCCTTTTTGACGGGCGGGACCCAAACGGCCAAACTCGATACTCTACATAGCACGTTGTCATAACTAATTGGGGTTTGTTCTTTTTACTTTGTTTAGATTTGTATTGTGGATGAACGAAGATTCATATTCAAATTTTACTAATATAATCGAAAATTTGAACATACAGTAAAACGTTCATAAGATGATCGATTTTATACTCTAACAGATAGAGGGACGTATTTTGTTGTGACTTGTGACGCTCCCCGAGGATTATTCGAATACCAATGATAGTGTGGAGCAAAGCTGGAGAGCACACACTGCAACTGATTGAGTGACTCAGTCCAAGGCTAGCAGTGTAGTGTGTACATATTACATACTCCTTATAATCGTACACTAAATTACAAAAATGGTCCCGTAGTTATTTACTTTACCAAATATGGTAAATATGTGTAGTGTAGCTAATTTAAGCTAGTGAAGCAGTACGTACGTACTGACTCAAACATGGCGTAACTTCGTTTTTAAACCTGCATTGCCAGCCTGGCCATGATGAGGATGCCCACATGTTCAAATTAAACTTCCACGTACATATTTTGTAACCTTCAAGAACCTTATATCACGGGACTACTTCTTCCATTGTCAATTGACCGTATGTTAAAATTTCGTTCGGCTTATGCATGATCTAACATGGTATCATACCCACGTAACCTAGGCTGGATGAAAACAAAACTTGGCCAACTGAAATAAGATTCCTATGATTGTGTGAAGTGTTCTTCTCTTTTGACGAGCGTAACCAAGACACCCAATGCATAAATTTAACACTTTAATACTTTATACATTCACGTCAATCCAAAAACTATATAAACTAGATTTATTTAGACCGTAATTTTGGATTTAACATATACTTAGGCCCCTGCTCTTTTGAACTTTTTAGACTTGAACTGAATTAAACTGAACTGAACTAAATTGAGTTGGACTGAATTGAACTAATTTTATATGACCATATTACTAAAACAAATTAAATATTAAAAATTATAATATAATATAAATATATAAAATACTATTCCCTTCATCCCAAAATAATTGTCCTTTTTTACCTAAACCTTGGATTTAAGGAATTTAGAAAAATGTCACTCTCCTCTTTTAATCTTGACAATATTTTCTTATAATTCCAATTAACCTTTGAACTAATATGGGTGAGCAAATACATATTCCTACAATAAGGATGACCTAAGGTTAATTTAGTACTCCCTCCATTCAAATCCAAAGGCATCCTCCACTTTTTCACATTTGTCGAGACGCGTTTTGTAACGACAATATCTATAATTCTAAATTGTAAAAAAATTTAAAAATTTGATATCAATGTTGTATTTATCAAGACGAACAAAACAAGATCCCATGTGACTACATTTTTATTTATACATTGCAAGTTATATCGAATATTATTCACCTACGTGAATAGTGTCAAAAAGAGAAGGGATGTCATTGGATATGAATGGAGGGAGTAATTTTTTCAAAGGAGACAATTATTTTGGAATTTTTCAAAAACCAAAAGAGAACCATTATTTTGGGATAGAGGGAGTATAAATCAAGATAATATATTATAAAATATTATTTTGATATATACATAATAATACAATTTATCGTAAATTTATATAATATAATACGGAGTATATAATTATAATAAGTAATAATAATAAGCTAAGCTTAACTGAAATGCACTGAACTAGTTTGAATTGAACCAAAATTATCAAAACTGAAATGAATCAAACTGAATTGAATTGAAATGGTCTGAACTGAACCGAACAAATTAAGTCCAACAGAACCGGACATTAACCCGTATTCTATCCAACACAAAAGCCTGTCGATCAATCCGATCCAGTTAATTATAAAAATGAGAAATAATAATGAGGCGTCCAATAGTAAGAGGTAGAAGTGAACAGCGAAGATCCCTTCATATCCATCATTCGAACGATGTCCACGGTAAACAGAATCAAGCACGACAACGATGGATGCTTAGAGCATTGGACATGACCAATATCTTACTTACATTTTGTATTATTATTACTATTTATGTTTTGTCACCCAAATTAAGTTAGGATTATATTAATAACATCACTACTTAACATTTGATTAACGCCTCTTTCAATCTCAAAATTTTACAATTCAACACTATCTATCAATGATCAATCTATCATGTGGTTTGTGAATTAGCTACTTTTAATTTTATTCACTTGGACTATCATTAACATTATTCACAATGTAATAATATGACCTTCATTCTATAATATTTTATTTTCAATTGAACTTTTGACTTTTAATTTTAGTTAAGAAATAGCTAGACGGAAATTATAAAACTTAATAATACTACTAAATCACTAATATTTGTTGAAAATTATATATATAGCCATATAGGTGTATATTCTTTACATTTTACTCCGTATCATATATTCATCAATTCATGTTGAATCTTATATGCAGAAATTAGAAAATATTCAACTAATGAGTATATTCATGTGAGTGATGTGACTAATGTGATTACAGATTACAAAAAGAGTTAGTTTTCTGTGAAACCGTCTTACATCATAAGACTTTCTCTTTATTAAAGAATTTCTAGAAAAAACAAAATATTAGTACCCCGTAACTACCTATACATGTAAAAAATCTCGTAATAAAACTATTATAAAATCATCTCAATTTAATTAAACTTTGTGAAAAAAAAGTAAACAAATACAAATTGTACATCATATATTAGTAGAATATTTAGGCTTAGTATTTGTAATATTATAGGTTGATAGGAATTAAAGAGAACATGCAACAATAATTACAGTCATTATTGGTATTTAGAGCGCACGATTAGGAATTCATAACTATTACACTTTGTGAAGAACTCTATCTTCACAACTTCCAATTTTTTTTTTTTTTTGTATCTTAACGGAGGTTCTAATCATCAAACAAACTTTCTCGCTTAATCGTACTTTGTTTTAAATTCGTCTTACGGAGTATAAAAATTCAATAGTATAGAATTAGCGGTAATAAAAGTGTGTACAGCTCTGTGCACGGTTACAAAATGAAGATAAAATTAAGGACCAATCGTATACGAACGACCATGTATACAAACTACTCACATTCATATAGGTTTGATTGTTTGAACTTTTAGATAAATCACATGTATGTAACCGTTTTTTTTTTCTTTTTGTTTTCGTTATAAGCATTTAAATAAAGTGTTCTTTCATTGCATCTTACTTTTTCTCGCCAGACTTTTTTTGTCATTTGTTTTCCCTCCCCTACCCTTGGCTGACTTTTTTTTCTCTCTTTTCCTTCAACCCAAAAAAACCCTAAAACAATATTAAATCAACGAATTTGTTCTTCAATTAATTTAATTACTCATACGATTAATTCAATTCTTAATATATGGATCCTTGTGACGATATATTTCAAGTAATTTACTTTTTTTTCATTAATTTTATTTGTTCTCATTAATTTGATTTTTTTGTTCGTTTTTGTTTGTTTTTGTTTTTTTATGGATTATATGTGGTGGTAGAGGGGTCGGCGGATTGGTGGTGGGGGTGGCTGTAGCGGCGGCGGCGGCCATGGTTGGTGAGGGTTTGGCGGCAGGCGGTGGTGGGGGGGGGGGGGGGTGGGCTGCACAAACATCAACCACCATCTTCGTAAACAAGCTGCAACATCAATACAGATACAAATTTGCACACAAATGTAAATCCGATCAAATAACAGACGAAAACCGTAACACCGACAATAAAATTTAAGCAAACAATATCGATAAAACAAGTTATGGATGATTTGTGCGCAAAAATTGGAGTAAATTTAAGTGCAAGTAAAGTAAAATTGCAAAAAGAAGAACCAAAAAAAAAGAAATCAAATTAAAGAGTTGGAGAATCAACTTACCTAGAGATGAGGAGTACAAAGATTCAATATCGTATTATTAGGAAGATTAATGTAATTGAGTGAATGATTAATTGAAAAGAGGGGAAAATTTACAGGAATTATGAACCCTAATTGAAGAAGTATCGTTTAATTGTTGAAATGTTTTGGCTTCACGTTTTTCTGTTTTTTTTTTTTTTTTTTTTTTTTTTTAATTTTTTTTTTGTAAATTCAGTTTGAAAATTTTTTATTGGGTGGTGGTGAAATTTGAGGAGGCGGTGGGGGTGGGAGAGGCGGTGGTGGTCGGGAGAGGTGGGGGTTTGAGGGAGGCGGTGGTGGTGGGAGAGGCCTAAGTGGTGGTGGTTTGATAGAGAGAGAGGGATAATGAGGGTGAAGAGAGGAGGAAGAGAGAGAAAAATTTGGTTTACAAATTTGAGGAAGAAATGAAAAAGAGGCGTTGATGTCTTTTAGATCTGTGAGAAAAAAGGCAGAGTGCAGTTGAAGAATTACGTTAAATAATTAGCTTACTCAAGAATAATTTAGACGGCTGACTTTTAAAGACAATAAACAAATATAGTTACCCTCAAAGATTTACTAAATTCTCATAATTAATCCACTAAAAACCAAAATTGATAAATTAACCAGCTAATTTTTAGTCTAACAAGAAATAACTTAACTTTTTTACAGCTCATATATATACACACTAAAAAAATGAACTAATTAAAATAGAAAATCTAATTAATTAAAGACTAAAAAAAATAATTATTCAGGAATAGCGCTCAAATTAGCCAAATACATTTTCTTCCCTCCATTATTTCTCCTCTTATTCCTCATACTTCTGACGGTGGCGGACCCTAAATCCGCCACCTTCGCCTTCCCCTCCTTCTCACCATCGCCGCCGAAAAACCCGCCAGACTTTCGACAGCGGCATTTATCGCCGCTGTCGAGCATGGCAGCGTTGGCCTTGACAGCCAACGCGGCCATCTCCTCGGGGAGGAGAGGGCGGCGGAGCTTGGAGAGGGGCAGCGCAAAGTAAAGCTGCCCGGGAAGAAGCTCATCGTCTTCGTCGACAGCGGTTAATACGTCGTCGTATTGCATATCGTCGGAATTACATATGAATACGTTAGGGTGTTTGGAGAGTAAGTAGGAGACTCTAACTGGGTATGAGAATTCTTGGAGTTTTCCGTCTTGTAGGATTAGTTTCGATGTCGCGACCGTTGTCGATGTGCACGACGTGCATAGACCCATTTTTTTTTTGAATTCGGGTTTTCGGGTTTGTGGTTTGGGAGATGAAGATTGAAGGAGGTTGCGGGGGAGGAAAGATGGTGTGAGAATGTTTATATATGGGAGGAGAGGCAACTAGGCTTAGTTTGTGGACAAAATTTTGGAGATAAATAATTTTGATTTTTGTTTTATTATTATGGGAATTGGATTTTTATTTTTAGGAAATATATAATATAATGTGTAGTCCATAATTAGTTTTTTTTTATATTTTATTTTTAAATATGTGTAATGACTTGAAATATTGATGTATCATGTGATTTTTATGGAACTGACGTAAAATATTGATTGGAACGGAGTAGGAATTGTTTAGCACATTTTAATTTGTGACATTTTTTATTAATGGAGATTGATTACTTTGGAATTTTAAGTGATTTTAATACGCTTATGTGTTACTCCGTAGTAGTTTTATCATAGAACTACTCGGTATTTGTGATTTTTTTTTAATAAGGTACAAGATCATTATAATGAAGAAAAAGGAATTCAAACACGAGATTTGAGGACTGTTTTTCAAATTTATTTTCATTTGATTTCGATTCAATTCACCATTTCGATTCGATTCGATTCATTTCCATTCGATTTAGTTCGATTCGATTCATTACTTGATTCGATTCGATTCATTATTATGTTATAAATTTGAACTTATTCGATTCCATTCCATTCGATTCATTCGATTCGATTCGATTCGATTCATTCGATTCGATTCGATTCAATTCGATTCTAAAAGTCAGAAAGAAACGATCCCAAGACCTATTGCTCGGCTAATACATTGTTCATGACCAATTGATTGATGAGGACATCTGTTTTGTTTTGATAAAACACAAGTTGATTGAATCATAAAAACATAACATAACTTCTTTGTCATTAATAACGTCAAATCAATAAAAAGTACTGATCAACTAATCCTTATCATGTTTATTTTCATTGTTAAAAGTAAACAAGTTCATAAGTTACTTCGTACTCCGTATTACTTTGTACAATTAACAAAGCCTGATGTATTGAATTGTATATTGAAGGTATACTTATTACCGAATCATTTACGTTTTAGATGGAATCGTCTTCTTAGACATAAATAAAAGTGTTATTCACTTATACTCGTAATATTTATGGTAGGCATTACTAGAGACATTTGGCCTTGCTTTTTTCGACTTATAAGAGCTGAAATATTTTTGGTGTGTGTAAATTTATGGTTGAACTACTTATAGAAGCTGAACTGACTTTTTAAGAGTTGAAATTAAATTGAAAAGAACAAGGCTAACGTGTAATTATTTATAAGTTATGATAGTTCAGGTTATGCGAAATTTTACTCAATACGGAGTAATAAGTATAATTATATACAGACTACGGAGTAGTTAACATAATAAATATTTAAAATAATGAGGGGGAGAATAATTAATACTCCGTACTTGGTACTTGAATAAAAAGGAGTACTCGTAGGGAAAAGAAGGAAGAGAGTGACAACCTGGAGGATGGTTGAAGCCAGGGTGTACATCTGAATATGATGAATTGACGTTGTATGTGTTAACTTCGTATTGTATTGCATTTGCAACCTGTTGAATGGTCTACCGGTCTACGTACGTCTACCTCGATTATTATTATTATTATGGACCACTTTTATTATTTACCCACTATTCTCCATCTTTTATTCCTTCGTACAAGTTATTTTATATGGGTCCCCGAAAGTCGTATTAGAGTAAGTTTTGTGATAAATTGTCTTTCATCGATAAAAAGAGAGACCGGATTTTAATAGAGTACCTAATGTGACGATATTCACCCTAATATGTGACAATATTAGAGTGAGTTTGGTGAACGATCGTCTTATATTGTGATAATTGAGTTTATGGTTGAGGTAATTATGGAATTGTCAAATCAGTTTAATATAGTTGGTGTATTATTTTGATTGATGCTTGTAATTAATAATGCTACCGTGAGACTATTTTATATTTTTATTTAAAATTATATATTGAAAATATAATACCCCGTGTAATTTTCTTTCCATATTTTTCAAAAATATTTTGACCCCAAACTAACTTGTTGACATCTTTAACCTACCAAGTATTATTATACGAGTATCGAATTTGAAGAGTAATTCTAGTATGAGGCTGCCTCATTCAATAAGACACCACATCAACCTAATTATTATATCCTTATTTATTACACACACCTCACTCACTGTAAAACCTATCCACCATAAGCCATCATCACTACACTGTCATCAAACTCCAACATCCAACTACCACCACCACCGACCAAACCCTACAACCAACGCCACCAGTCCAACACCACTCCAATCGGTCGAACACCACCGCAACCAACTACAGTCGTATTCACAACCACCTCCACACTTCAAACTCAACCACAACCACCACCACTTGGAATCTACAACAATCACCACCAATCGAACTCCTCCACAACTACCACCAATTGAACTCCTCAACGACCACCATCAATCGAGCTCGACCACAACCACCACCACTAATCGAACTCAACCATAACCACCATCAGTAGTCGGACTTCACAACCACTGACATCGTCGAACACAAACTCAACCACCCCTAGGGCGGATCCAGCCACCGTAGCAATCATATCTTTCACGTTCCTTAGTCTCGATCGACCGCCATCCTCCTTTATGATAGGGTTTGTGATTGTTCGAAAATGTATCAATTTCGGTGACAATATCACAGATCAAAGGTTTTGATTTGATGGTGATAGAGGTTGAAGGTGAGTCAGTAATAACAAAGTATGGGGGTGATTTTGAACGGAGTGTTATTTTTCTCTTTTAATCGATCGTCGTTACTTTTGAAATATAATGAAGTTACTTTTGAACTATGATGAAGTTACTTTTCAATTCGAAAATTTGGATTACTTTTCAAGAATAATCTAGTTACTTTTAAGCGTGTCTCATACAATGAGACTGCCTCACCGTGAGAATACAAATTAGTGGTTTCCTTATCTTAATTAGTGGTTTCCGGCTTCGGAATACAAATTAAGCTCAAGAGAATAGGTAATTTTGCATAATTTGGGTTAGAAGACTTAGAACCATGAGAACATATGCATGGGTCAACTTGTGCTGAATTTAACACAGAAAAGTAAGATTAATGTAATGTAGAAAAGATTAATGCGATGTGGAGTACTTTAAATTTTTTTTTTTTTTTGGTAACGTGAGGCACGAAGGCTATTACAACTGGGAGGGAATTGAACCTGTAACTCAGTGTCACAGAATATTTTCCGTCCTGATCATTAGACTAAGAGTGATTTAAGTTTGTCAAAACGCGAATTCATGATATACTTAGTTTATTTATATAGAGTATCATCATTCTTGTTATTACTGTATTACTTTGTATTCGTAAATAAATTTAATTGTGTTTCATATATGATCGAAGATTAAATTGTAAGAATAATTTTATACGGTATTGTATTTAATTATTATTACGTTATTTTGGACCTATAGTTAATCTTAAGTTAGTTGCGGTAATTAGCTAAATATAATAGTTGAGAACTTCCGGTGGGAGTAAGCGAGTTAATTTAATTGTTGACGACCGATTAAATTAATTAGGTTAAGGCGTTCTCTCTCCTCTCGCCCTTATTAATGTGCTAAACCGTCATTAGCTCATACACATAATAGTAAAACACAAATTAAGGGATTAAAGGGAAAAGAGAGGAGAACTCCACCGAGCACCATCCACGTACGTCCTCTGCCCAACGCCGCCGCTTTTTTTTTTTTCTGCTGGTTTCAACTGCCGGTTTTCGACGCCGCTTACCGTCCGCAACCATGTCGGACCAAGGTACGTAACTACATGTGATTTGTTTCTAATCGAAGGTCCTGTGAACGAATTAAGTTTATCGTTCGTAACTAGGTTATTATGGTTTGAACCTAGTTTACATGTGGTATCAGAGCCAGGTTTGTGATTAGAAACTTATCCATGGTTATCGGACTATTTTTGGTCATTTAAAGTTGATGATTTTGGCTGATTTTGGGTCAGTTTTGGCTGTGCTTTTGGTCGATTTTGGGCAGAAATTTTGGTGTTTTTGGTTGAGTTTTGATCGGCTATGGTGTTTGTTTGGTTGAAATATATTTTCAGCCGTGTATGGTGGTTTGTTTTGGTTAATGGCCATGTATTGTTAATGGCCATGTATGGTTGATAATGATAAAGGATGTAATGATGAAGATGATGGTGGTAGTTTTGATCATTATTTTCGTTTTATTTGTTTATGGGTTTTATTAATGGATTTGGATCAAAAGTTTTGTTATGTTCACGTGGCCATGTTTGTTTTTTTGGTGGCCTTGGTTCTGCCGTGCTTTAGAGTTTGTTTAATGATGATGTTGTCTTTGTATTATGGTTTAGTTGTAGTGTAATGATCATATGGCCCTCTGCCGTTTTATTATTTTTTTTTGATTTTGGTATTTGAAGCTCTATTTTGGCTTTTCTTTAAGTATTCCGTTATCATATTAACGGATCAATGAAATTTTGGGGTTTTCTGTGGGGCTTTCCCGTATTATTCCGCTGCGCTCTTTTATAGTCAATATAATTGTTTGAAATATCTCGATAAAACTTGTTTGGTTCTTGCATCTGATTCTTCCATTCATAAGAGATTGAAATTTCGATAAAAATTATTACACTATGAATGAGTGAAATCATTATTAAGTTGAGTTGAGATTCTGTATGATGGGCCAATCACGTATTCTTTGATTTCATTAAAGTTTAAATAAGCCTCAGACATTCGGCATTAAGCAGGATTCTGTGCGATACACAATTAAGGCTGATGAAGGTCGAGAATAGCAGTATTGAGGATAAATTACTAGCCCTTAGAGTCTTACCCGCAGGTGGGCCACAGATATTAGTGACTTATTCATTAAGTGTAGAACACTTAATTAATTGAGATTAGACTGGTATAGGTTATCCGCAGATGCCGTACTTGGTTTAATCAAAATTATTAGGTTTCTCAATTATTGCACAAGTCTTATTCATTATTGCTAATTGTGTGTTTACTCAAAGACTAATGGTTGAGCATGTTTTCCAACTATGAAGTTGCTCTAAATAAGCTGCTATTTTTATTGTCTCTCGACTGTTCCTCTACTTACTGGATCAAACTACGCTGAATGGATAGAGATTGTAACTTTCTTTATGTCCATGTTAAGTTTCAGTGATTGTTTAAAGGAGGACGGTCCTCCCGTGCCTAAGTCTGATGAGAAGGACGCAACAGTACTTAAGGCGTATAAGGATTGGAAAGACAAGAATGGTAACTGTCTTTCATTTCTGCGTCTAGTCACTGCTGTGGACATTAAGAACTCAATTATAGAGACTAAATGTGACACAAGTAAGAAATATCTTGCAAAACTTAAGGAGAAGTTTGAGCCTTCTGACAAGGCATTAATTGGAAAGCTTCTCACTGAACTGTCTCATTGTAAGTATGATGAAAAGAAAATGGACATGGCTAAGCATATAATGCATATGCAAAGCTTAGCCACTAAGTTGTTCAAGTTGGGACTTAAAGTTAAGGATCCCATATTAACGCATTTCATCTTTGAGGGACTTCCTAAAGAGTTTGAGACATTCCATGTCAGCTACAATGCTATAAAGGAGACATGGACAGTGGATGAACTTGCTAATAAGCTTGTTCAGGAAGCCACGCGCCTAAGTAATGCTAAAGGGCATAACATACCTCAAGCGCACTTTGTGCATAAAGGTGAGGGCTCTAAGGGAAAGGGCAGTCAAAGGAAGGGCTGACGAGCAAAGAAGTCAAGCTCATCCAGTATGCCAGGTCCATCAGGCAATAAGACTCTGGTGCTAATGTACACGTTAAAACTCATTACAGGGCTTAAGTTCGACCCGAACCATAAGAGAAAATGAAAGGAACCTACTCATGGGAAACAAGTCTGAAGCATCCATTAAAGTTATAGGATGTTTTAGTTTAGAATTAAGTAGTTGATTTAAATTACTTTAAGAGGATACAATTTCTGTTCCATCAATGTCTCGTAATTTAATTTCATTGTCTAAACTGGACAGTATTGGTTTTTCTGTGACTTTTGGAAACGGTTCTTTCAGTTTATTTAAAGATAATAGTATTGTTGGTGTGAAACGTGTAAGGCCGAATGAGAACTCAGCGTTCTTGTGGCATAAAAGGTTGGCCCATATTTCGAGGGAAAGAAAGATGTCGTTAGTAAAAGACAACATTCTTCCTTCTCTTGATTTTACTGATTTTGGGACGTGTGTGGAAGGCAGTAAAGGCAAGCAAACCAAACACACTAAAAGGGGCGCCACAAGGAGCACTGCTCTTTTAGAGATCATTCATACAGACATATGTGGTCCATTTGACGTTCCCTCCTTTTTGGAGAGAGAAATATTTCATCACCTTTATAGATGATTATTCACGGTATTGCTACATTTACTTGTTGCATGAAAAGTCTCAATCAGTAAATGCCGTAGAGCTTTACATTAAGGAGGTTGAGCAGCAACTTGGAAAGAAAGTGACAATCATCAGATCTGACAGAGGTGGAGAATTTTATGGTAGATATGATGAATCAGGACAACATCCTGGTCCATTTGCTAAACTTCTAGAAAGCTTGGGTATTGTCGTTCAGTACACAATGTCAGGTTCACCCTGGATGAACGGTGTCGCTGAAAGACGTAACAGAACCCTATTAGAGGCTGTAAGGGCAATGATGAGTATGACAAACTTACCCAAATCATTGTGAATGCACGCACTTATGACTGCAGTGTATGTCGCAAACCGGGTTCCTAGTAAGGCAGTTTCAAAGACACCATTTGAACTGTGGAAAGGGTGGAAACCGAGTTTGAGACATTTACACATTTGGGGTTGCCCCGCAGAAGCACGCATCTACAATCCTCAGGAGAAGAAACTCGATTCTAAAACCATTAACAGGTTTTTCATCGGGTATGCTTCTAAATCAAAGGGGTATAAGTTTTACTGTCATAGCCATAGCATCAGAATAGTAGAGACTGGAAATGCCAAATTCCTAGAGGATGGCGAAGTCAGTGGGAGAATTGATGAGGTCATCATCAATGAGATTAGAGAGGAAACTTCGGTTCCCATTTCTGTACCTCTAATCTCTAATCATGGCGTTCTAATCGACGATGTCGATGCAAGGGAACAATATAAGGATGATGAACCTCAACCCATCAATGTGACTCCTGCCATCCTTGATGTCATTGAAGTGGCAGATACACCTATAGCTGAGGCTCCTGTAAGGAGGTCCACAAGACCTCGTAGGTCGGCTATCTCAGATGACTATGAGGTTTATATGCTCTGACATGAGTTTGACATAGGATTGGATAAAGATCGGTGGCGTTTTCCTGGCCGTAAAGGCAATGATTACGATAAATGGATTGATGCCATGAATGAGAATTGAAATCTATGACTACAAATAAAGTATGGGAATTAGTTGCTCTACCTAAAGCGGCATAAAGCGATCGGCTGATAAATGGGTCTTTAAGACCAAGCGCGACTCCCTTGGCCAAATAGAGCGACACAAAGCCCGCCTTGTAGCTAAAGGTTTCAACCAGAAAGAATGTATCGATTACAATGAAACCTTCTCTCCAGTTTCGAAGAAGGATTCATTAAGGATCATTTTGGCATTAGTAGCTCATTTTGATCTAGAGCTACATCAAATGGATGTGAAAACGGCATTTCTGAAAGGAAGTTTAGAGGAAGAAATCTACATGTCTTAACCTGAAAGTTTTGTTGAAAACGGTAAAGAGGACCTATTCTGTTTATTAAAGAAGTCAATATTTGGACTTATGCAAGCCTCTCGGCAATGGTATATTAAGTTCCATGATACCATAACTGCCTTTGGTTTTACGGAAAACATTGTTGATCAGTGTATATACCTGAAGGTCAGTGGGAGTAAGTTTGCCTTTTTAGTCCTGTATGTTGACGATATTTTGATCGCCAGCAGTGATCTGAACTTACTTAAGGAGACCAAGAGTTTCTTATCAAGTAACTTTGAGATGAAGGATATGGGTGAGGCGTCCTATGTGATAGGGATAGAAATATCCCATGAGAGGTCACAGAGGACATTAGGTCTGTCTCAGAAGGCATATATCTCAAAGGTACTAGAGAGATTCAGTATGACTGGATGTAATTCCAGTATAGTTCCTATTCAGAAGGGCGATAAGCTTAACTTGAAGCAATGTCCCAAATCTGATGAGAACGTAAAAGAATGCAAGATATCCCTTATGCTTCAATAATTGGAAGCCTTATGTATGCCCAAGTCTGTACCAGAACGGACATCAGTTTTGCAGTAGGTGTGTTGGGTCGCTATCAAAGCAACCCTGGTATGGAACACTGGAAGGCTGCAAAAATGGTGTGAAGGTACTTACAAGGGACTAAGAGTCACATGCTCACTTATAGGCATTCTGATCAGCTTGAAGTGATTGGCTACACTGATTCAGATTTTGGTGGATGCGAGGATAGCAGAAAAAGCACCTCAGGTTACGTGTTTGTCTTAGCGGGAGGAGCCATCTCCTAGAAAAGTGCTAAGTAAACTATTATTGCATCATCCACTATGGAGGCCGTGTTTGTAGCGTGCTTTGAGGCTACAAATCAAGGATTATGGTTACGGAACTTAATTTCGGGGTTGAACGTTCTGAGCTCGATCGCAAGACCGCTGAAAATCTTCTGTGACAATACTGCGGCCGTGTTCTTTTCGAAGAACGATAGGTATTCTAAGGGTATAAAACACATGGAGATGAAATACCTATCAGTTAAAGAGGAAGTTCGGAAGAGAACAGTATCTGTGGAGCACATTTTGGCCAGTGCTACTATAGCAGATCCACTCACTAAGGGGCTATCACCCAAGACATTATTGATGCATGCTAGCCTTATGGGTCTTGAGAATAGCACTTAGTATTATGTTATGTGGATTGCTAGTGTTTTGAAAAGATACTGTGTTTTGATCAACCTTATGTTATGAATATTCCGAATTATTCTGTTTTCACATTATTGTTTTATGTGTACACATGATTGGTGGTTGAAAACAGAAATAGTCTTTTCCTAGAGACATTAAAGGGACCATTATGCTTACTCCTCTATACGGATCGTTTGTCATGGGACAGCATTCAGTAGTAGATGGAAGGAACCATGTTGAGTAGATAATGTGGAACCGCCATTACTCTATTGTTGTTTCAAGACTCTCGAGGTAATTAAGATAAAGCCATTAAGTTGATTTAGCGCCTTTGCAAACTTATGTTTACCTGCATATACTTGATAAGAAGAAGATGTACCTATGGTCGAGTGGGAGAATGTAAGAATAATTTTATACGGTATTGTATTTAATTATTATTACGTTATTTTGGACCTATAGTTAATCTTAAGTTAGTTGCGGTAATTAGCTAAATATAATAGTTGGGCTTTTCAGTGGGAGTAGCCCAGTTAATTTAATTGTTGACGGACCGATTAAATTAATTAGGTTAAGAAGCCCGGTCCTCCTCTCGCCCTTATTAATGTGCTAAACCGTCATTAGCTCATACACATAATAGTAAAACACAAATTAAGGGATTAAAGGGAAAAGAGAGGAGAACTCCACCGAGCACCATCCACGTACGTCCTACGCCTAACGCGCCGCTTTTTTTTTTTTTTGGTTTCATTAGGTTTTGACGCCGCTTGTTCAAGTCATGACCATGTCGGACCAAGGTACGTAACTACATGTGATTTGTTTCTAATCGAAGGTCCTGTGAACGAATTAAGTTTATCGTTCGTAAATAGGTTATTATGGTTTGAACCTAGTTTACATAAATAAGTTGGCAAATTCTTATACAATTTGAACAATCAATTTTGTATGTTTGTATAATTCGAGCTCATATATCAACCTAAAAAAATCAGTTGAAGCTAATGACATTCACTCTTGAAGTTATGGATAAGGTCATAACTCATAACTCATCAGGATAAAAAGGGACCTAACAAATACGGAGTACTTTAAAACACTTTTTTTTTTCTAAACTTATATGCATCGAAAACATTAGCGGGTATTTTAGTAATTTTGTCTTTTATTTTCCCTTAATCAAGATATTGTAGCCTATAAAACTCATTAGTGAGCTTGTTATTATTTTAGAATTGAATGAATGAAAATTCATTTCCACTATTGTCTTCTTCCTCTCCTTGTATGTTTTGATTTATTTTTTCAACGTTAATCCTTAGTGATTTCTTTTATCCTAATCACCATAGACATTAGTTTATTTGGGCTATCGATTGCTTCAATCGAATAGTCAGAATCGACCATATCATAGACATTGGGTTTAGTTAAACAACACCCTACTTCCTTTTGATCGAAGTGCTTAGGGTTAAAAATAGGAAATTGATAATTCCACTGGTGAATTCAACTGATCCACGGGAGTTCACATACATGCATGATTTTTAATTGTTTTTTTCAACTCTTCAAACGAGTGGCAGAGTAAAAAATGGCCGTGGATTTTTTGCCACCTTAAAAATATTTTCAAATAGGGAAATTTCTCATGATACTCCTAATATAAGGTTTGACACATTTATAACGGTATCCAAGTTTTTAAGTTTGTGTCCATGGTACCTGATGGGGCATGGTTAGCCGGCCGATGCATCCCTGTCCAGGTTGGGTCAGAATGGTATACCTATTATCCTCGGCCGTACACCTTCGGCCATACACCCTCGGTCGGCCATGCAGGACCTGGTCAGAATATTGCAAGTGGGGGGACATGTGTCAGAGCTTGTCCCCCACTTGATAGCAAAATCCCCTATAAAAGGAGGAACATTCTCAAGGCAAGAATATAGAATAACACTAAAAAAAGGTATAACTTAGACTTTCTCTCTCTACATTATAAACTTAAAACCACACATACTTACTTAAGCATCGGAGGAGTTAATTTCGGAAGCTCCCGAGGCTAGGTTTGCCATCCTGTGTGGAGTCAAATTTAGGAAGATTCGTAAGTCAAGCCGTTCTCCACAAAATCCAACCACGAATACTTAGTCCCAAGCTGTAATTCATATCATTGTGTTTGTAACCCGAAACAATTGACGCCGTCTGTGGGGACGAGAGCATAAAAACCATGGCAGAAGTTAGCAAAAATCCGGAAAAACAACCTGAAATGCCAGAGCAGCCAAGGACGACCGCTGATGATAACCTTGGCAATAAGGAGGATACTCCACCCCTCACACCTGAGGAGAAGAGGATGATGGACGCTTTCCTTCAACGAATAAGAAAAACTCCAAGTCAGCCGAGGGTCAATGAACCACCCAGGAAAAGCATCCCAAGAGTCTCCGAGCCGGAAACTTCAAAGAGGGTCTCCCCCAGAAAGCTATTTGGAAGTATGAACACCCATCAAACGGTGGAGAGTAGGACGCTGCGCATATCAACGGAGGAAGCAGAATCAGGCTGTGAGTCAGAATCCTCCGTGCAAGAGGCCCCCAGAGAGGCCAGGCCGAAGCGCAACAACATGGGAGGGCAGGTAACGATAAAATCTCCACTAGCACCCTCTGTGCTGAAATATCCTCTGCCCAAGATGAAGGTGCCAACCCTGACGTACGACAGAAAGACTGACCCGGACGAGCATTTGGCAGCCTATGAGGGCCACATGATGACGTATGATACGTCAGACTATGTGTGGTGCAAGGTGTTCCCAACCACCCTGGCTGGTCTCGCCCAAACATGGTTTCGAAACCTTCCCACGGGGTCAATAGATGGTTATGATGAGATGACAAGGCTGTTTAAACAGCAGTATGCAAAAAATAGACGAAGGGAGAAGACGGCCGCTGAACTTCTCAACATCGTACAAGGGGAGCATGAGGGGCTAAAAGACTACATGGCCCGATTCGACCGTGAGTCTCAACAAATATGAAGCCTTGATTCTAAGATAGGCGTTCATGCCTTAACCGTCGGCCTCAGAAAGGGGGAATTAAGAAGCCTGATGATCAGGAACCCTCCAAAAGATTTGCTGAAAGCAAGAGAAATGGCCGACGGGTTCGTTAGAGAGGAGCAGTTCAATCGAACGTTTGGCAAGAAGGCCGAAAGGATGGAGAAAAAAAAAGATGGGGAAAGCAGCCGAGAAAAATGGCAACCAAAGCCGCAGGGAAAGCAAGCCGGCCGTTATCCTGAAAGACCTGGGCAGGATAGGCAAACTTATGGGAAATTTGTCACTCTGAACAAGTCAAGGGCCGAAATTTACGAGCTCACCAAAAATCAATTACCCTTCGCAGCACCTAGGCCGATGGTTAATGGAGGACAATTCAAGGGCCAATATTGCAAGTACCACAGGGCCGAAGGGCACGACACGGATCAGTGCTATACGCTGAAACACGAGATAGAACGATTGATCCGACAAGGACATCTTAAGCAATACACAACGGAGAAAAGGGATAAGGACGACCGCAACGAGACAAATCAGCGCAAAGGAAAGCCGAGGGTCGGGGAGATACATATGATATCTAGAGCTAAGGAAATCCCGCTCTCAGGGAGGAAGCGAAAGGCCAACCAGCAAAGGGGAAACTACCAAGAGGTACATGCGGCCAGCCATGCTGAGTCGAGAATACCAATACTCTCAGTTACCAAGGAGGATTATGAGCGTGTTACATACCCACATAGCGATCCGCTGGTGGTAGCCGTGGACATCAACCATCACCTTGTTCACCGTTGCATGGTGGACACTGGAGCATCTACCAACCTGCTGTACAAAGAGGTCTTTGACAAGTTGGGACTGGAGAGAAAAGGCCTGTCACCTTACGTCGGGTCCCTATATGGTTTTGCTGGAAATGGAATAAGGCCCATGGGAACGATCACCCTGCCCTTAACGATAGGAGAGGAAGAAGCGGCGAGGAACCTCAATGCCACTTTTGTAGTGGTAGACGCCCCCTCAGCCTACAATGCCTTGATTGGGCGAGTCACTTTAGACAAAATCTGCGCCGTGGTCTCGGTGCGGGCGCTAGTAATGGCGTTTATAACAGATAACGGGAAGGCGGGAAAGTTATTTGGCGACCAGAGAGCCGGCCGCTCTTGCAATACTATGTCGCTGGGAAAGACGAAAAGTCATATCAGGTGGAACATACCTGCAGAACAACCGACGCCTTGACCAGAGAGAAAGAGGATTGACGTCTGACTGGGCCAGGGAGTGAGACTAGAGAAGTAGAGCTTTCACCCGGTCGGGCCGTAGTTGGGGAGCAGACCTCTAAAAGGGGTTCCAAGAACAATTGATCCACATCTTGGGGCAGAACAAAGATGTTTTCGCTTATACGGCCGCAGAAATGCCTGGTATTGATCCTAGCGTCATAGTTCACCATTTAAAGGTCAACCCGAACTTTAAAGCAATTAAGCAACGCCTGCGACCAATGAGCGCGGAGAAGAATAAAGCCGTTATGGAGGAAGTTAACAAACTATTGGAAGCCAAGTTTATTGAAAGGTGTGACTACCCAGAGTGGGTCGCAAATGTAGTAATGGTGAAGAAGGCCTCAGGAGCGTGGAGAATGTGTGTCGACTTCACCAACTTAAACAAAGCCTGCCATAAGGATTGCTACCCGCTACCGCGAATTGATCAGTTGGTCGACTCAACAAGCGGTCACTCAACACTAAGCCTTTTGGATGCATTCTCAGGCTACCATCAGGTGCATTTGAACAAGGAGGACCAGCAGCGCTGTGCATTCATCACCGGCCATGGAGTGTTTATGTACAGAATGATGCCGTTTGGACTCAAAAACGCGGGAGCTACGTATCAGCGGCTAGTGGATATGGTATTCGCAGGGGAAAGGGGGCGCAACATAGAGGTGTATGTTGATGACGCCATTGTGAAGAGCAGGTCAGACGAACAGCACTTAGATGACCTCAGAGAGACTTTTGAATCACTAAGGAAATATGGAATGAAACTGAACCCCAAGAAATGCACTTTCGGTGTCCGGTCGGGCAAATTCCTGGGTTATCTGGTCAGTTCAAGAGGGATAGACGCTAACCCTGAGAAGTTTCAAGCAATACTTGATTTGCCTGCCCCAAGAAATATAAAAGACATACAGACCTTGACAGGGAGAATGGCAGCGCTGTCAAGATTCATATCAAGATCGGCTGATAAGTCAACGCCCTTTTTTCAAGTGCTGAAAGGAAATAAAAAATTCGAATGGGGAGCTGAACAGGAATTAGCATTCAGCCAGCTTAAAATGCACTTAACCACCCTGCCGACATTGGGACGGCCTACGATGGGTGAAACCCTAAAACTCTACATCGCCGTGACAATAAACACAGTATCAGCTGTCATTCTAAGAGAAGAAGAGAAACAGCAGCAGCCAATATACTTCGTCAGCCATGCGTTGGGCCTATCAGAGAAGAATTACCCTTTGATAGAAAAGGCAGCGTACGCCGTGGTTATTGCCGCGCGTAAGTTAAGACCATACTTCGATGCCCACCTGATACATGTTATTTATATTGGTTATTTGCCCCCGGTTTAGTCGCATTTAGCTTGCATTTGTAGGAATATGAAACACGATATTACTACTAAAAATGTTAATCGAATTAACATGCCCAAGATTATACAAAATGACATTAATATGAATTACAAAAGAATAGAAATAACCTTTCTATACTTCAATGAAAGGCCTAAGAACCTCCTAAAACGTACCCAAATTACGTTTATGATAAGGCTAAATCGTCACGCCTTAATCAAAATAAACCTAACAAGCAACTAACAATAGCAAGCGGCAAGTAGGGATCGTATCCACAGGGAAACAGAGTAGTCTCAAGCTAAAGTCGGAGTACAGGCAAATCTCAAGGGTGTGAAAATAGGTTTGTATAAGCTATAACTAAAACAGCAATAATAAAGATGAATAAGAAATATAATAGGGAGAAAGATTAGGGCGTCGGGTTCATATATGACAACGATTCAGGAACGCAAGTTAATAAGACGGAAGAATTAAACTGTGCAACTTGACTAGGTTTGTAAAACGCTCTCTCGAGTCAATTTTAGCCTTAAGCAAACTTAGCGGGCTCATGAACTTACTAAATTCAACTTATCTAACTCGTAAGTCTAATTTAACTCGACTTTCGATCTTAAGTCAAAACATACTCGAAGTTCAATTAAACTCGATTAAATCGGTGATCAGCGAAATAAACCTAATTCAATTGATATAAAACGCGTAGAAAGAAATCAAGTGCACAGAATAATCAACCAATTTAATCTCAAAACACTGTTCCTAAATCATATGTCACAAATCACCCTAACCCTAATTGGGAATTTAGCTATGCATGATAAGGGCAATAATAACAGCAGTAATAATAAGGGAAGACATAATGAAATAATAACAATTAAGATTAAAACCTGAAATCTTGAAGTGCAAAGTATGAATCTTGAAATTAAAACTAATCTTGAAAGTAGAAGCAGTAAAACTAAATTAAAAGCTAAACCTAAACTTAGAAAATTAAAAGCATGAATGAAAAGATAATCATAAATCACGTCCTAAACCTCCTTATATAGTTCCCATAATATAACTCTCGAATTAAACACAAAACCGACTAATTTTGCAAGCGGTAGTGGCCACGTGGCCTGGCCAACCGGCCTGACTACTTTTATTGGGCCGGCTCTCTTGCTCGACATCCTTGGCCCAAGCTCCTTCAACCTCGCTTTTGGGCCTTTATTATTTCGTATGGCCTTTATATCTTTGGCCTTATTCTACCCGTATCCTCCTTGTGTCCTTGGTCCTTGGCTCGGTTTCTCAAGCTCCCGTGACGGCTCGAGCTTGGTCTTTTCGGCTCAGTTCTCGTATTGCTCCAATGTCTCGGGTTTTGGCTCAAAACCACCAAAACCTGCAAAATATAAATAAAACGCAGCAGTATCGAGAAGTATAACAAATAGCTCCTAAAGTTATACTAAATACGAATAAATACGAGCTAAATGTGACTGAACCGGGGGCATAAAACGTATATAAATAGAGTGTATCAAACTCCCCCAAACCAAACCTTTGCTTGTCCTCAAGCAAACAGCATCGGAGAAAATCAAAGTACACGGACCAATCACGTTAGTATCTCGTGGTGGACGACCTATGCACAAAGACAATACAACCAAGGTCTATTTCACCAAGAATAGAGCACAAGTCTCAACCATTCACACCACATTATACCACTAGCCTCTAACGCTTACGCAAAGTAAAACTGACGACAAATCGACTCGAGCAAGGCCAACCGTACGAACCACTAACCATCATCCAATCTTACCACATCATTTCCTTTTGTTTTGATTCTTTTTTTTTCTTTTTCCTTTTGCAAATGTGGAGCATCCCTCGTATGTAGTACCGTTTAGCTTGACGTTCACTCGGTAAAAATCGCGCTCGGGTACACATGTTTCCTTAAGGGTTACAATATTGCTCATACTCCCGGTCGCAACCAAATTCATGGCCGCTGTGGTTACTCAAGTCAATGAGTCCCCTCCGAGAGCATCGAAGCATTGCTCCAACATATAAAAGATCATTCCAATCAAACCTCAAACCAATCATACCAAACATTCCACAAACCATGCCAAGCTCGAACGTCAATATCGAAAGTAAACATGCGAAAAGCAGTAAGAATTAAGCAAATACAAGTGGGTTAGAGGTTGAGGCTCGCAATCTAGTAACAGGAAACAAACCAATCGTGCAAGCTAAGGCGATAGAAAGTCGACTCAAAGATACTAAAGATCAAAGTAAGTGCACTAATCAAGTCCCCAAACTAAGCAAAATAGGACAAAGCAGACAAAAAAGACTCGTATTTTTGTGATTTTTGAAATTTTCAATTTTTTTGGATTCTTATAATAAAAGCACACAAAATGAAAATGCAAAGCGCGAAAGTGCTTCCCTCCCCCAAACCAAATCACACATTGTCCTCAATGTGGAAAACAGCATAACCACACAAGCAGAGGAGGACACATAACATACGGGGTAAGGAAAATGAAAACGAGGAAACGAGGGAAAAGGGGTAAAGAAAGCTCACATTATCAAGTCGGAGCTCCCCCAAACCGAAGTGAAGCATGGAGTGGGGCTAAAAATCCCCGAATTTGCATCCAATGCAGTCCAACGTCGAAACACCTCGGCAAAGCACGCAAGAAAATGCAAAGCAGACTACTGATGCATGCCACCGGCCCAGTTCAGGCCGTGGCCGGTCGGCCTGACCCCTGGTGCATTTTTTCAAAATTTTTCGCTTTTTCTTCTGTTTCAAATTCCAGCTACGGTGCCGGTCTGAGCCCGGCAGCCGGTCAACCGGCTGTGATGCATCCTCGTAGCGTTTTCAACATACGAAGTCCGTAAGTACCTGCGCGCTAAAATCAACATATAATCCCTCATCCTCGCGCGCTCAAAGTCAAACCAAATGTCTTAAAAACAAACCAAACAAAGTACAAATGCAAACTAGAGTACAACGTCGTCGGGTTGCCTCCCGGATAGCGCTGGTTTATAGTCCCGCACGACTCTTCAAAGCTACAGAATCATCGTCAATACGGAGGCCAAGGACATTGGCCATTTGCAACAGCTTCGCTCGGCGAAATAGCATCCATTCGCCAAAGCACTTCTCCCTCACGAGGCAGCTGAGCATAATCCATCATCACGGGTCCTCTATCACGAAATGGCTCGACTGCAGGCCCTCTATCCCCATCACTTGCGTCGTAGACGTCAGCTCCAAGCAACTTTCTCTCCCCCAAACCATCCTTGCAGCTAACCTGTGGCAAACCTGCACAAGGAGAAGAGACATGCAAAACCTCCATAGAGTCTCCAGTAAAGTGAGACGGAGGTACAGAATCAATACAATAAACTGACTCTAGACGCATGGGTGATCGCGGAGTATCCGAATGAGTAAAAGTCAACTTCTCACCCCCCACCTTAAAGGTTAAGGTCTTACTACCCACGTCGATTACAGCACCTGCAGTATGCAGGAAAGGTCTCCCTAGAATGATCGGGACGTGGACATCCTCAGGCATATCTAAAACTACGAAGTCGACAGGGATAAAGAACTTTCCGACCTGTACGGGGACATCGTGTAAGATTCCTAAGGGACGCTTAACTGAACGGTCAGCCATCTGCAAAGTAATGCTAGTGGGTTCTAAGGCTGACAAGTTCATTTTCTGGTATAGGGAGTGGGGTAGGACATCGACGCCGCTCCTAGGTCACATAGTGCATTCTTAACCACAAACACGCTTATGGAGCACGGGATAGAAAATGTACCAGGGTCACTAAGCTTAGGCGGCTTATTACCCTGCAAACGAGTGCTAGCTTCCCCCACAAAGGCTATAGTCGACAAGTCATCCAACGTACGCTTACGAGCTAAAACATCTTTTAAAAACTTAGCATACGCAGGTATCTGAGTCACGAGATCAATGAAAGGGACGTTTACCTGAAGGGCTCGAATGACGTCCACGAATTTCTTGAACTTTGCCTCGGGCTCCGCACCTCGCTGACGTCCAGGAAAGAGCGACTTTATACGAGCCTGGGGCGTTGGAATAGCGGCGGAACACCAAAATCATCTTTCCCGAAGCTCTGAGTCCAGTAGGTTGGACGGCCATTGCCGGTCGGCCATTGGCCTCTTTTCACACGGATTCACCGTGTTTTCAACTTCATTCTTCTCCTCTTCTTCCAAATTCACGGGGTCACCGTACATTGACCCACTTCTCAACGTAATCGCGCACGCCGTGTGGTGCGGAGGGTTAGGAGGATTACCTTGAGGAGGAAGAGCACCCGGTTGTCGCGACGCCTGCGAAGCGGCGAGTTGAGCCACTTGATTCTCCAAGTTCTTAATTGCAGCGTCCTTAGCTTGCCCATCTTTTTGCATTTGCTGCAACATCATCTCCTGCGACTTCTGCACGGACAGCGTTACCTGCGACATTTGCATCATCATGGCCTTTATCTCGGCCAAAGGATCGGGTACGGGTGCAGGTTGAGGTGGAAGGAAGGGTGGTTTTTGGTAGTTGGGTGGTTGATTTTTGTAAGGAGGTTGGTAAGGGGCATTTTGTGGAGGTGGGGGAGTTGGGTTAAGGATGTTGTTGTTGCGGTAGGATAGCAGCGACCTATCGTAACCCGGTTGATTCTGGTACGGCAGGTTCTGAGGATAAGATTGATACGCATAAACCTCGCTCTGGGCGCAAAGATACCAGTAGAATAACCTGAATCGTGCCCCATAACAGCATTAACATGGGCACTCGAACTCCCTTGCATAGCGTCAACCTTCTTATTCAGCTCGGCAAGTTGACTCATAATTGCATTTGTGCTCTCATTTCCACGGTCGTTGTGTGCGGACCGTGAATTACCCCGTGGCTTACCAAACTGAGCCGTATGGACAGCCATCTCTTCAATCGTTTGCCACGCTTTATCATCATCCGTGTTGTTGGCAAACCGACCTCCTGCAGCTGAGTCAAGGATAGCGCGACTCTCTGCGTAAAGACCATTATAGAATGTCATAATGATCAACCAATCGCCCAACCCGTGATGTGGGCACTCTCGAATTAACCGTTTATAACGGTCCCATGCTTCAGCTAGTGTTTCATCGTAGCTCTGCTGAAAACCTTGAATCTGACTACGGAGTTGGTTAGTCCGCTCTGGAGGGTAGAACTTGCGATAAAATGCAAGAGCTAGACTCGGCCAATCCGTGATACCCGCAGCAATCTTGTCTAAATCAGTGATCGATCCGGCGCTCGATCACGTAGAGAGAAAGGGAAGAGCATCTCCCTAATCTGGTTCTGAGTGATCCCGTTCTGCTTGATCGTCGAGCAGTAATCCGTAAAAACCTGCATGTGTTTACCGGGATCCTCCGTAGGACTTCCACCGAATTGATTGCGCTCCACCAAAGTAAGAAAGGCGGGGCGAATCTCGAAGTTGCCTTGGACCGTGTTGGGTATAGTAAACCCCTGCGGGATCGCCTCGGGCTTCGGCAAGGAGTGACTATATAATTTAGGCATAGTCGCTCGTGGAGAAGAAACTGGAGTAATAGGAGGTGTGTCCTCTTCGTAGGGACGATGCGCAAAGACTTGACTCCGAATGCGACGCTTCCTCAAAATCAGGATCAAGTAGTTTCCTCGCTTCCTTACGGAGTCTATGAAAAGCTCGCTCAGGTTCAGGCTCAAAAGGAATCAAACCTGTAGGTGACCTGTGCATAAACAAGACTACAAGGAAACGATAAGAAACGGTCTCAAGGAACTAGGTTCCTTGAGACAAAAGAGAAAAACCTGTAAAAACAAACTAAAACTAAAACTAACTAAGCCGTTTCCCCGGCAACGGCGCCAAAATTGATAAGGCTAAATCGTCACGCCTTAATCAAAATAAACCTAACAAGCAACTAACAATAGCAAGCGGCAAGTAGGGATCGTATCCACAGGGAAACAGAGTAGTCTCAAGCTAAAGTCGGAGTACAGGCAAATCTCAAGGGTGTGAAAATAGGTTTGTATAAGCTATAACTAAAACAGCAATAATAAAGATGAATAAGAAATATAATAGGGAGAAAGATTAGGGCGTCGGGTTCATATATGACAACGATTCAGGAACGCAAGTTAATAAGACGGAAGAATTAAACTGTGCAACTTGACTAGGTTTGTAAAACGCTCTCTCGAGTCAATTTTAGCCTTAAGCAAACTTAGCGGGCTCTCGCAACTTACTAAATTCAACTTATCTAACTCGCGTAAGTCTAATTTAACTCGGCTTTCGATCTTAAGTCAAAACATACTCAGGTTCAATTAAACTCAGTTAAATCGGTGATCAAGCGAAATAAACCTAATTCAATTGATATAAAACGCGTAGAAAGAAATCAAGTGCACAGAATAATCAACCAATTTAATCTCAAAACACTGTTCCTAAATCATATGTCACAAATCACCCTAACCCTAATTGGGAATTTAGCTATGCATGATAAGGGCAATAATAACAGCAGTAATAATAAGGGAAGACATAATGAAATAATAACAATTAAGATTAAAACCTGAAATCTTGAAGTGCAAAGTATGAATCTTGAAATTAAAACTAATCTTGAAAGTAGAAGCAGTAAAACTAAATTAAAAGCTAAACCTAAACTTAGAAAATTAAAAGCATGAATGAAAAGATAATCATAAATCACGTCCTAAACCTCCTTATATAGTTCCCATAATATAACTCTCGAATTAAACACAAAACCGACTAATTTTGCAAGCCAGCCGGCCGGCCGGCCGCCGGTCTGGCCAACCGGCCTGACTACTTTTATTGGGCCGGCTCTCTTGCTCGACATCCTTGGCCCAAGCTCCTTCAACCTCGCTTTTGGGCCTTTATTATTTCGTATGGCCTTTATATCTTTGGCCTTATTCTACCCGTATCCTCCTTGTGTCCTTGGTCCTTGGCTCGGTTTCTCAAGCTCCCGTGACGGCTCGAGCTTGGTCTTTTCGGCTCAGTTCTCGTATTGCTCCAATGTCTCGGGTTTTGGCTCAAAACCACCAAAACCTGCAAAATATAAATAAAACGCAGCAGTATCGAGAAGTATAACAAATAGCTCCTAAAGTTATACTAAATACGAATAAATACGAGCTAAATGTGACTGAACCGGGGGCATAAAACGTATATAAATAGAGTGTATCAGTTTACAACACCAATATTCAAAGTAGAATATCTCTTATTAGTTGCACCCAAAACGTCTTATGATATGCCTCTTGTTTATGCTTAGAAAACAATGTATATATTACAATTAATATATGATGATTTTGGAAATATGATATGTGAAAATTGCAAAAGAAAAACTCTTGTTTTTCCTTCAACATACACGACATGCACACACAAACACAACACCCATATGCTTCTTCATCTTATGAGTAGAATATATAGATTATAAGTGTGTTGATTGGGAAGTTTAAAGGGTTAGTGGGGAAGTTGTAAGTGTTAATGGGAGATCAATCATTAAGCACTAATCATAACTCAATAAATAAACTAAAAACAATATACATATATACATATCACACGACATACTCATGTAATGTGTGTGTTTATTTTGTTCTTAGTTTTCAAATGTACATTACATGTGAAATCATGTGTATAATATGTATTTAATTAATTGATTATCGTATAATACAATAGATTAAATAACATAACTTATAGCATCATTTTAACTATAAATATCAGATATATTTATAATATAAATGTAGCTCATAACTATTATACACATGTGAATTAACACTTAATTCAGCTCACCCACTAATTTATGTAATCGTATAACAATAATCTATTTAATCATATTAAATAATTATTCATATACATTTCCAACTTTCTAACTGTTTAGACATATTTAAGGCATCAATGTAATCATATTACATTTCATAAAATCGTCCTATAGGTGTGACCGATAAGGACCAGCTGATCACCGCCATCTATATGACAGTAACGTCAAACTTTCTAGCAAGCCAACCGTTACCGATATACGTTAATCAGCTGATTTTAAATACAAGTATCCTTTGTGATCCTGTAAGAGATTTAATAAATTAATCACACTAACTGTGGAGGACACTAGCTCCAACAATCTCCCACTTGTCCTACAAGTGCTCGTGTGTGATTAACGATTCTCATATCCATATAAATCTCCCACTCAATGGTAGACATATTTGCAAAGTCGTACTTTCGCAAGGTCGTATCTATCAAGCGATCGTATCAAGAGTGGTTTCCTCGACTAGAGAGCAACTAACTGATATACAAATGTATTCACAACATTCGAGCATGGCCATGCATTTCAGTTACTACTCCTCGAGTGGCCCTGAGATTAAAGATATTGATAAGATTGGATATTTTCCTTGACTCGAATCTTGCAGATTAAAGCACAGCATGAAATGACCCAGAAAAAATCTACTCGGCCTCTTTTTACGGTGCGACCATGAGAAAGAAACCAAAGTCACCCAAAACTGCCCTTATCTCAAGAAACAGTCGACAGTCAAAAGAATCGACTCTAGGAACACAATGAACGTCCTATCCACGACCAGGCACAATGTCTGTACATTTAGGACTTCATTTAAGTGGTCACTATATCCTACGCAGTATCCTCTATACCTCGCATATGTGTTTGATCAGACATCACATGTCCTTATGGTTATTGAACCTACCATCAATCAACCCACAATCTAATCACCTAGAGTTATCAGCTCATGTTGGTGATTATGGACAAAATATATATAAAGTAAATCAGTTCACTCAGTGGCGTTCAATATTGTCACACAATCCACATGAAATACGATATATAAAGAAATAATTTAATGATTACAAAGTAGTAGTTTTAACAGATACATTATCTAAAAACAAACTAATGAAAATCAGGAACACTCTTCAGTCCCATTGATACAACATGTTCAACATGTTTTTATTGTATGACAATGACTTCGTGAGAGGGTCCGCTATGTTGTCATCCGTGACAACCTTGCAAATCTCTATCTCCTTTTGCTCCACGTAATCTCGTATCATATGAGCCTTCCGCAACACATGTCTAGACTTATTGCTAGATTTAGGCTCTTTAGCTTGGAATATGGCACCACTGTTATCACAATAAACAGTGATTGGGTCATTCGCACTAGGAACTACCATTAGTCCTTGTAAGAACTGACGCATCCATATTGCCTCTTTAGCTGCTTCTAAGTCGCAAATATACTCAGATTCTGTAGTGGAATCTGCTGTGACTGATTGCTTGTAACTTTTCCAACTCACTGCCGCACCATTAAGTGTAAAAACGAATCCGGATTGAGACTTAGAATCATCTCTATCCGTTTGGAAACTAGCATCAGTGAAACCTTTTGCACATAGCTCATTGTTACCACCATATACTAACATCCAATCCTTAGATCTTCTCAAGTACTTTAGGATGTTCTTAACAGCAATCCAGTGACTTTCACCTGGATCATTTTGGTAACGACTCGTGATACTAAGTGCGAATGCCACGTCTGGACGTGTACACATCATAGCATACATAATCGATCCTACGGCCGAAGCGTATGGAATTCGATTCATGCGCTCTATTTCTTCTGGTGATTTAGGTGATTGAGTCTTACTTAAATGCACCCCATGAACCATCGGAAGATTACCCCTTTTTGAGTTCGTCATACTGAACCTCTCAAGAATTTTATCTATATAAGATTCTTGACTTAACGCCAACATTCTCTTGGATCTATCTCTATAGATTTGAATACCAAGTATTCTTCGTGTTCACCTAAGTCTTTCATCGAAAATGATTCTTTAACCATTCTTTACGTAAGAAAGCATAGGAATGTGATTCCTATCAGCAAGATGTCATCGACATACAAAACTAGGAATGCAATATAGCTCCCACTTGATTTGACATATAAACATGGTTCCTCATCGATCGCTTAAAACCATATTGTTTAATCACTTGGTCAAATCGATGATTCCAACTCCTCGATGCTTGCTTAAGTCCATAAATGGAACGTTTAAGTTTGCATACTTTCTTAGGATATTTTGGATCCGTGAAGCCTTCGTTGTATCATGTACAAGTCCTCGCCTAAATAACCATTTAAGAAGGCGGTCTTCACATCCATTTGCCATATTTCATAATCATGAAATGCAAAGAATCGCTAAGATAATCCGGATAGATCGAAGCATGACGACAGGTGCAAAGATATCATCGTAGTGTAAACCTTGCACTTGGGTGAAACCTTTTGCAACAAGTCGTGCTTTATAGACATCTGGTTGTCCACCTAGTGAACGTTTTATCTTATAAATCCATTTGCACTGAAGAGGTCTCACCTTTTCAGGCAAATCAACCAGATCCCATACTTCGTTCTCGTACATGGAGTCTATCTCGGAGTGCATGGCTTCAAGCCATAGCTTCGAGTCAGAACTAGTCATTGCACCTTTGTAGGTAGTCGGTTCATTACTTTCAAGAAGTAATAAATCGTCTCTATTTCCTTCTTCAACGATACCAATGTATCGATCCGGAGGATAAGAGATTCGACTTGACCTCTTAGGTTCCGCAGGAATAGTTACTGCAGTGGAGGTTGATGGAATATCTTCCTCCATCACATGTGTAGTGTCTGGTTCTGAGATTTCTGACAACTCAAAAACCCTATTACTCTTGTTATTCGTGATAAATTCTTTCTCCAAGAATTTAGCACTAGCTGCAACAAAAACTCGTTGTTCAGCAGGTGAATAAAAGTAATGACCAAACATTCCTTTTGGATATCCCACAAAGTATGTTTTGACCGATCGTGGGCCTAGCTTATCGTCAGGTCTCCACTTAACGTAAGCCTCACATCCCCAAACCCGAATAAAAGACAAATCAGGAACTTTTCCTTTCCACATCTCATATGGGGTTTTGTCTGTCGCTTTAGTCGGACTTCGGTTTAGAATGAGTGCAGAGAATTTAGAGCAAACCCCACAATGAATCCTGAAAACCGTGTGACTCATCATGGAGCGAACCATGTCTAACAAGGTCCGATTTCTCCGATTCGGACACACCATTCAATTGTGGTGTTCCGTGGAGTTAATTGTGATACAATGCCACAATCCTTTAGGTGTTGATCAAATTCATTAGATAAGTATTCACCACCACGATCTGATCGTAATGCCTTTATTTTTCTATCTAATTGGTTCTCAACCTTATTTTGAAACTCCTTGAATTTCTCAAAAGATTCACTTTTATGTTTCATCAAATAGACATACCCATATCTACTTAAATCATCAGTAAAAGTGATGAAATATCTATAGCCATCTCGTGCTGTGACAGACATTGGTCCACACACATCGGTATGTATTAGTCCTAGTAGGTCACTGGCTCGCATTCCAATACCTTTAAAGGATATACGAGTCATCTTTCCAATGAGACATGATTCACAAGTACCAAATGATTCATAGCCAAATGGTGAAATAATCCCATTCTTAATGAGTTTCTTTACTCGTTTTTCATTTATGTGTCCCATTCGACAATGCCATAAATACGTTTGATCTTTATTACCTAATTTAGCCTTTTTATTATCCACATGATATATATCTTGCGTTTGATCTAGAACATAAATACCATTCATGGAAAACGCTTTACCATAAACAACATCATTTAAAGAAAAAGTACAACAATTGTTCTTAATGATAAATGAAAAACCATAAACATCCAACATGTTAACGGAAATGATGTTCTTTGACAAACTAGGAACATAATAACAATTATGCAAACAAAGTTCCAAACCACTAGGTAAAAACAAGATGTAAGTTCCAACAGAAACTGCAGCAACCTTTGCTCCATTCCCAACACGTAAATCAACATCGCCTTTAGCCAGACGTCTTACGTCCCGGAGGCCCTGCAAGTGATTACAAATGTGAGAACCACATCCAGTATCAAATACCCAAATAGAGGAACTCGCATGATTAATTTCTATCATGTGAATATTATACGACATACCTTGAGCTGTCACACGTCCAGCTTTTATGTCCTCGAGGTACTTAGGACAATTCCTTCTCCAATGCCCAGACTGCTGGCAATGGTGACATTTTCCCCCTTTTTCTTTGCTCTTCTTGCCTTTTGAGTGACTTGACTCCCCAAGACCACTCTTGGGTTTAGGCTGACCTTTCTTCTTGAACTGTGGTCGCTTAGCATTCGAGGCAGCATGTGCCTTTCCCTTTCCCTTAGACTGCATCACAAGAATATCTTTCTTGTGACTCCCACTCAAATTAAGATCTTTCTCAGCTTGCACAAGCAGAGAGTGAAGTTCATGAAGACTCTTCTTCATATCATTCATGTTGTAATTCACCCTAAACTGAGTGAATCCATCATGAAGGGAGTGTAGGATACGATCAACAATGATTGACTCTTCAATCTTGCAACCAAGAGCATCTAATCTCTCCACAATCTCAATCATATTAAGCATGTGGGGGCTAACAGGTTGGCCCCTTTGCAGCTTAGCCTCAAAGAAGCGTACAGCTGCATCATACCTAACAATTCTCAGAGCTTGCGAGGATTCATTAGTCAGCGTGGTGAAAATGCGATTTGCACCTTGGGAAATAAAGCGACGTTGCAAATGTGAATCCATTGCATATATGAGTACGTTCTTAATCGCACCCGACTCTCGCACAAACTCATCATATGTAGTTCGTTGAGTTCCAGATCTAGCAGTAGGTTCAGCCGGAATCGGCTCCATGAGATACTTCAGTTTTCCGTCTGCGATGGTAGCATTCTTTAATGCCGCCTCCCATTCGGTGAAGTTACTACCATCTGCTTTGAGACGATAGTTTTGGTTGTAGGAGGCATGGTCCATAAAGGAACGCAACCATGACTCCCTAGTCAAGACTAAGATCAGTCTGGGTAGCATTATTATCACCATAATTAAGGTAAATAGCAACAAATATATCTACAATATAAGAAGATAAAACAAACATAAGCAATCATCAAAATTTAATGTGTCTATTTAAAACATGTAAATAAACTAATTGCATTTATATAATTGATCTCACTCAAGAATTATATAAATGATTCCAAGACTCAAATTTCAATAAATCGATAAGTCAACTATTTGACTAATTTTTAACCTTTTTAAAAATTCTTGGTTCATAAATTTCTCAAATTTATTAATAGTCCATTTCAATTCCCACATATTAGTGAAAACCAAATGTTGAGTTCAACTAACATCGACATCAACTACTTACCCAAGGTAGAAGGGGTACACATGGATTTAACAACAGGTCCTATATGCCCACCGACGAACAAGGGATTCATAATGACTTGATTTAGAAAGACTATATCTCAATTTTTTTTATAGATTAAGAGTGAGATCTCATCATCCATTTAAAAAATCATTTAAGTGAACAATTTTAGGTGAGTCTAAGTGAATGATGACTTGTTAAAACATCATATGTTTAAATTAAATTATCTAGCGCGTGAGAATGAATCATTATTCATCCTTTTAGGTGGTTTGATTTTAGGCGGAATATGACGAAAAACATAAATCAAACAGACATATAAAACCTAGTGTGGCCTATTAAAAATAATACAAATCGGAATCCAATCAAATTGGACCCTATATCTTTACAAATTGGAATCCTTTAAAAGGACCCTATCTCCAAAAATAGGCAAGGCTCCATATCCTTCGTCTTGGAGCACCATAAAAATGGCAAATCTTCAATCACCTCTTCTTTTATCATTAAGTATTACATTGTAAATCTTATTTACATATAATCTATGAAAAAAAATATTACAAGGTGGAGACGTGAAAATCCCAAAATCACATTTCCATCATTACGAAAATGCAATTAAAATAATAAAACTAAGGCCACACTAGATATAAAACGCAATTGAAATAAACGCATTCATCAACAAAAAACAATAAATTTCATACATCCGAATGCATGAAAAAAATTAGCAAACCACCTATTTTATGTTTAAGTGAAAATTTCATAAAAATTCACCCATCTGCATAAAAAGCAATTATGTCATACATAAATTTATAAAAAAAAATTAATTCAACATATCATATATAATGAATCAATTCCATAATTATTTTAAACTGTTTTAAAATAAATAGTATCACATACAATTTCATATCATAAACAATTTTATGACAATTAAATTAGGTTTATCTAAACATAATCAATTTGACAATTCAAATTAGAAAAAAATGAATTATTCTTATTAATTTCATTTAATTCAATTCCTTAATTGTAAATGGTACACCTTTAAAGCATAAACTAAAACTTCTAAACTGATTTAGAACACCTATAATTAGTTGTCACTAATTCATGGTGATTTTAGTTCATAATTGTGGTCATGTGCTAATTAACTTTAACTTTAATCATAACCCTTTATGAATAAAACTTTATAAATCATTATACAATGAAATAAAATCATTTTTATTTTGACAAAATTTTGTACATTCTGGAACACTTCCAGAATACCAAAAGTGAAGAGTTTGGTCAGAAAATATCTATTAATTATTTTATAACAAAAACATACGATTTTATTGATTTTATATCATAAAATCAACAAAACGTCCACAACAGTGAAAAAAAATCCCAAATTTATACGTGAGCATCCTCTTAATGTATAAAAATATTGGTATAAAATTCATGTCCAGAAAATAAAGTTTACTATATTTTCGACATTAAAATGCATTTTATACCGATTTTTAAACAAAAATTGAATAAATATACAAAACTCAAGATCTGATTCTGAAAATTTACATGCAGAAATTATAAATACGAATTATCACTGTGTAAGAATTTCGTGACCAGAATCAAAATATAACTATTTATAGTCATTATTTTATCAAAAAACACAATTTTTGACTCGGTTTTGTATAAAAATCAATTTAATTAGCAAACAAATTTCAAAAATTACGAAATTTGACCAGTAGCTTCAAGAGACCAGAAACTTTGCATGCTATAAAAATCTCGTGTTAAAACCATTTTTAACACTATATACGGATTTTATCATATTTATTCTCAATAAATACATAAAACCTCAAAAAACAACAAAATAAATTCGTAACCAAATTAAAATCATTTTGAGCCTAATGCTCTGATACCACTTGTAGGAATATGAAACACGATATTACTACTAAAAATGTTAATCGAATTAACATGCCCAAGATTATACAAAATGACATTAATATGAATTACAAAAGAATAGAAATAACCTTTCTATACTTCAATGAAAGGCCTAAGAACCTCCTAAAACGTACCCAAATTACGTTTACAACACCAATATTCAAAGTAGAATATCTCTTATTAGTTGCACCCAAAACGTCTTATGATATGCCTCTTGTTTATGCTTAGAAAACAATGTATATATTACAATTAATATATGATGATTTTGGAAATATGATATGTGAAAATTGCAAAAGAAAAACTCTTGTTTTTCCTTCAACATACACGACATGCACACACAAACACAACACCCATATGCTTCTTCATCTTATGAGTAGAATATATAGATTATAAGTGTGTTGATTGGGAAGTTTAAAGGGTTAGTGGGGAAGTTGTAAGTGTTAATGGGAGATCAATCATTAAGCACTAATCATAACTCAATAAATAAACTAAAAACAATATACATATATACATATCACACGACATACTCATGTAGTGTGTGTGTGTATTTTGTTCTTAGTTTTCAAATGTACATTACATGTGAAATCATGTGTATAATATGTATTTAATTAATTGATTATCGTATAATACAATAGATTAAATAACATAACTCATAGCATCATTTTAACTATAAATATCAGATATATTTATAATATAAATGTAGCTCATAACTATTATACACATGTGAATTAACACTTAATTCAGCTCACCCACTAATTTATGTAATCGTATAACAATAATCTATTTAATCATATTAAATAATTATTCATATACATTTCCAACTTTCTAACTGTTTAGACATATTTAAGGCATCAATGTAATCATATTACATTTCATAAAATCGTCCTATAGGTGTGACCGATAAGGACCAGCTGATCACCGCCATCTATATGACAGTAACGTCAAACTTTCTAGCAAGCCAACCGTTACCGATATACGTTAATCAGCTGATTTTAAATACAAGTATCCTTTGTGATCCTGTAAGAGATTTAATAAATTAATCACACTAACTGTGGAGGACACTAGCTCCAACAGCATTTACTCGTATTCATATTGATTCTATGAGCTATTTGTTGTACTTCTCGATACTGCTGCCTTTCATTTACATTCTGCAGGTTTTGGTGGTTTTGAGCCAAAACCCGGGACATTTGGAATAAGTACGTGATTTGAGACGACAGGACCAAGCTCGAGCTCGTGCAGGAGCTCGGGGTACAAAACAAAGACTAAAAGACTAAAAAGGATACGAGAAATAAAGGCCCAAAGGTGAAGGATGGCCCAAGATCAAAGGAAGAAGAGCTGGCCCGAGCTGAGCAGCCGACGGTCAGTGGACGGCCATGACCACGCCATGCTCGACGATCGTCGGTTTCTCCTATTTTCGAGTTTTATTAATTGGGGACTTATATAAAAGACCCTAGGTCGTGAACTGAGGCTCTCATGCTTTATTTTCTGATTTTAATTTAGGTTAAGCTTACTTTTCTCTCTTTTTCACAAACTCTCAAAAAGCTTTAGTTTAGTTCAAGATTGATTACTTGTAACCGTCGGTACTCCGTAAATTTCAGGTTTTTATTCAATTGCTATTGTTTATTTTATCATGTCTTCTATTTATTTCATTGTTTTGATCTCAGCCATGCATAGCTAATTTCATAATTAGGGTTTAGGGTGATTGTGATATTTGGTTCAGGAACATGTTTTAATCGCTTATTTTGATTGAACTTGTGCAAGTTGACTTCTTCCTGCGCGTTTTATTATCAATTGAATTTAGGGACGCCTTTATTGAATTGAACTTAGGTTGTTTCAGTTTAAGATCGGAAGCCTAATTGAAACTAGACTCACGCGTATTTGATAAGTTAAGTTTAGTAAGTTGCGAGAGCCCGCTAAATTTGCTTAAGGTTAATATTGACTCGAGAGAGCGTATTCCTAAACCTAGTCACTTGCATAGCTTCAATTGATTGTTATTTTCCTTTTGAGTTGAGTTCCTGAATCGATGTCACATTGATCCCGATGCCCTAATCTCCCTTTTATATATTTTTATATCACCTTATTTGCATTAGTTTATAGTTTGAAACAAACCATTTTTCACACTTGAGTTAGACCTGTTTTACTCCGACTTAACGCATTACTACACCGTTTCTCTGTGGATACGATCCTGCTTGCCACTAGCTACTTGTTAGTGTTTTTGTAGGTTTATTTTGACAGGGTGATACGACTTAGCCGTGTCACCACCCCATCAAGGTAAGAACAGATCAGCCATTGGAAAAGGCCCTGGAAAGGTTCGAGAAGTCTGGACGGCTGCTCAAGTGGGCAGTGGAGCTATCAGGTTTTGGTATACGTTACTCTGGCCGTACGACAATTAAAGCTCAAGCATTGGCCGATTTCCTAGCAGAATGTACACACCCGGCCGAGAGCACCGAGTCTGACGGACATTGGCAGGTATACACCGACGGCTCGGCCACGATCCATGGATCTGGCGCAGGCGTCCTAATTATCAGCCCCGACGGTCATGAATTTGAGCACGCGTTGAGATTCGCGTTCCCTGCCACCAACAACGAAGCGGAGTACGAAGTTGTGCTGGCCGGGCTAGAAATCGCTCAAGCAATAGGGGCCGAAAGGATAACCTTACGAGTAGACTCTCAGCTGGTGGCGAAACAGCTGAGGGGAGAGTATGAAGCGAAAGATGACATCATGGGCCAGTATCTGAGCAAGATAAAGCACCTCACGGCTAGGTTAAAAACCTTTGAGGTCCACCACATCCCAAGGTCAGAAAATGGCAAAGCTGACACGTTGGCCAAGTCGCCGCGACCGCCGGCTAACAGAGCGAAGATCAGAATCGTGGGACATCGAAAGAAGAAGGGGTCTTGGCGGTGAATGCACGATGTCGATGATAGCTGCTGGATGGGGCCCATAAGACTCTTCAAGCTGACAGGCGAGCTCCCACTAGATAGAGCAGAGGCCGCTAGGATAAAAAGAATCGTTCCTCGCTTCGTCATTCGACATGAGGAGCTGTACAGGCGGTCCTTCACAGACCCAATTCTGAGATGCGTCGTCCCCAACGAGGCCGCTTTCATGTTAAAAAGCATCCACTCTGGGATTTGAGGACACCATGTAGGAGGAAGGAACCTAGCCCATAAGGCCCTTCGTGCTGGGTTTTATTGGCCGACAATGGTCAAAGATGCCAAAGAATTGACTCGAAAATGCCATAATTGTCAAATTCACGGTCCTGATATCCATTTACCTGCCCAGGACCTCCGTACGGTACTCAATCCCATCCCCTTTGATCAGTGGGGAATGGACATTCTGGGTCCATTTGCAACGGCCACCGGTGGAAGGAAGTATGTCGTCGCCGCCGTTGATTATTTCACAAAATGGATAGAAGCAGAGGCCGTCGCATCTATAACTGAAGCAGCGGTTCGAAAGTTTATATGGAGAAATGTGATAACCAGATTTGGAGTGCCTAAGGTCGTTGTTTTCGACCACGGCCGGCAGTTTGACAACCCCTCCATCAGGGCTTGGTTGGGGGATAATGGTACCGTCGTTGCATACTCATCAGTCACCCATCCGTAGAGTAATGGTCAAGCTGAGGCCACAAATAAACAGATGCTAAACGGAATGAAGAAACGACTGGAAGGCCTGAAAGGAGCTTGGGAGTTGGGCCGACGAACTGCCAAGTGTCCTTTGGTCCATAAGAACGACCGAGAAGGAGGCCACTGGTCATACACCCTTCAACCTAATGTATGGCTCAGAGGCCCTCCTCCCCATAGAGGTACAGATTCTCAGCCCAAGGGTCGAGCTGTACGACCCCATCAGCAACGCCGCAGCAAGAAGAGACAACCTTGACTTTCTAGAAGAAACAAGAGATGAAGCAAAACTCAACCTAGCCGTGTATCAAACAAGAATGCGACGGATATACAACCGTCGTGTCAACCACAGAGAGTTCAAGACAGGAGATCTTGTCCTCAGGAAGGCTGCCGCAACAGGAAAAGCGAATATACATGGAAAGCTGTCAGCAAGGTGGGAAGGGCCGTACAAAATCACAACTGTAAAACGTCCAGGCACCTATTACCTGGAAGATATGGCTGGCTGCGACCTTCCAAATCATTGGAACGCGGACACACTCAAGAAGTATTACGTATAACTGTAAGCACGAGCGTGCGGGTATGTCGCCGCCGTTGCATTTTGTATCTTTAATTTTACTTAGCAGTTGTCATTTCCGTGGATAACTGCCAAAGGCTAAGCAGGGGCAAGGAGAAGGATAAATCATATTTTGATTCAAAACTGTGGTAAATTTACTTGCGCAGGAAAAGAGTGCCGGCCGTGGAAAAAGTCTGTCCATGGGTGTGTGCTGGCGCAAAAGCCGCCGCTAAATAAGTCTGTCTGAATTTGTGTGCGTGGCGCGACCGCTTCTGCCGCTAAATAAGTCTGTTCATGGACTGTGTGCCAAGGCAACACCGGCTTCTGCCGCTAAATAAGTCTGTTCATGGATTGTGCTGTCACAAGAAAGACCGCTTCGCCGCTAAATAAGTGTGTCCATGGATCGTGTTCGGGCAAAGACCGCCGCCGCTAAATAAGTCTGTCCATGGACTGTGTGCCTGGGCAGCACCGGCTTCTGCCGCTAAATAAGTCTGTCCATGGACTGTGTGCCTGGGCAGCACCGGCTTCTGCCGCTAAATAAGTCGCGTCGGTAGCCGTAGAGGTAAAATAAAGACGCAAAATAAACGATCAAGGAATAAATTACAAAGAAAACTTGTTTTTTACAAACCCACTAGAAAATCTCGTCGGAAGCCGTTACATACAAATAGAGCAAACAACGCGAAGTCAGCGGCCGTCACCCAAAAGTAGTGACCGCCAGCTAAAACAGACTAGCGCAAAAGATAGTACAAGCTAGTTTAAGCCGAGGAACAGAAGCAGGACAACTACCCCACTACTGCCCAATGTTAAGCTGCGGCTGAAAATTTGATGACCCTGTACAGGAGTCTGATGATGACGGCCCGAGTTCATATGCGGGCCCTGACCCAGGAGGAATCATTGAAGACTGACCGTCGTCTACCTCTTTTTCAGCCTCATCCTCGCTGTCATCGGCCGTCTTCAACTCCCAGCCTGGTACAGGCGTATCAAGGCCAAGGCCCAGCTTCAAACGCTCCGCATCCCTCTCCGTCTCAAGCTCCCTGTGCTTGTCAAAATCAAAATAGGGGGAGACCCTCTGGATGAGGGCCTTACCGTCCTCATCCCCTCGTTCGTAACCCCGTTCAAAGCCATCCGCGAACCCTCGGTTGTAGCCCTCTTGGAGAAGCTGCTGCCTTTCCGCGTCAAAAGCAGTCACCTTCTCTTGCAGCGCTTTAAGCTGAGCGTCCTTGTCCATCAGCTGGGATGCATCAGACGCGGCCTTGGATTTGACCTGTTCAAGCTTCTCCATTAATTCTGACAGCTTCTTCTCCGCGGCGTTCGTCTTCATCTCGAACTCGACCACATTTTTTATCAGCTTCTCGTTCTCAGAACGCAGAAGTATATACTCAGTTTTAACTCGGCCGAGATCTTTCTCAAGACGTTGAACGGCCGCACGACCCTCTTCGCAGCTACGGCAGACTGACTGCTGGGTTGTGCCGGGTTGGTCGGCCGACTTTATCAGGAGATTAGCCCCATGCTCCACGAGCTCCATCTGCCGCATAACAATCCTCAAACCGCTGTTGAGGTTGCTCAGCTGTTCTTTGAATAGAGCGGCAGGAGATTGAGGCCTGTCAGCAGCTACCCCGCCCGTGGCCCCCACAGCAACCGTCACTTTCCTCTGGTCTTTGCCGGCCACCTTCTGCAGACAAAAGAAAGAATTCAGATCCATCTCACCGAAAGTTGGAATTGACGACACACTGTCCGCCGGGACGTCTAGAACATTGCACCCCGACAGGAACCCTTCAGAAAAGGGATCTGAACTAACCTTTCCCTTGTCAAGCGGTTGAGGCGGGGGCACAGATACGGTGGTAGGCTCCAGCCGGCTTGACTCTTCAAGCTCATCCTCAAGGTTCACAACGTTGCCATGAGGGGTTTGGGAGCGCTGAGGAGAAGGCATCGGTTGAGACCTCGGCGTACGATCAGATTTAGGCGGAGGACGGTCGCCGGCCTGCTCCGTCTTTTGTCTTTTCGCTTCTCGGGACTTTTTATTACTCACTATTTTCCTCTTCGGTATGGACGAGGAAGATAGAGAAGGAGGTTTGGGTGTGAAGTTCTCCATAATCATCCTTAAAACTTCTTTTCGGTCATTTTTATCAGCAACCGGACGGGCAAGGTGAGGAACCTTATTCGATTCAAGGCCGATGCGTTCGAAGTCAACGGCGGTAAGATCCCGAAAGGAATCTGCACACAAACAAACTGATGATTAGAAAACATGAACGAAGCAAAGAAAAGACAAAATATTATACAAGCCGGCCCCGGATTACTTGGATCCAGGGCCGGGATCAGGCCGACCCTGCCCAAAAACTCGTCATTAAAAATGACCTCGGCCGGAGGAAGCCAATATCTAGGTTGGTTCCCTTCGGCAAGCCGAAAGTACTCAAGAACTCGTTCCACGTCAGCTGACGTAGGGACCTGTTTGGCCGAGAGCACAGTAATTGGACTAAACTCCTCGGCCGTCTCGAAGCGACGGTGGACTTTATTCCTAAATCGTCGAGGGATGGTCCACGGCTTAGGGCTGTACACGTTGAACCATCGATCTTTCCAATTGTAAACGGACGACAGCTTCTTGTGAACGGTCTGATACCCGGGCTCATACTTTATTCCCCAGTAGCCCAAGTACTCATCGTTCGTCCCCTTGGATATTGTAAGCGAACGCATTATTCGGAACGCATCGACGGACACAGGGAGATTAACAAACAGGCACGTCCACGTCTACCATCGTACGAATGGCAAAAGGATTAAGTTGACATAGGGCCACATTCGCCCTCTGCAGAAGTAATTCAATAAAGGGGTGCAGAGGGAAACGAAGCCCAAATTCCAGATGCTTTGTGAAAACGGCCGTATAGCCAACTGGGGGTCTTGTCACTGTATCATCAGCCTCGGGAATCGAAAATTTCCACCCATCACCCAAACTATAATGGTCAGCGGCCAGCAGATGACCAGTCTTTATTAACATAAGATCTCTATAAGGGCCCTCTGGTTTTTGTAACATAGGGGCTCTATATAAGGCTCTATCTAGTTTGTTCACCCTGGGCGGCGCGACCTGTGACGTCGAGGCCTCAGGGATGTCATCCACAGGAAATATAGTACAGAGGGGAACGTCGTCGATCAATTCAGGGTCATCAACCTCGGAATCAGTCACATCTAAATAGTCCTCTACACTACGGAGGGGGGGAGAATCCGGATCGACGACAGAAGTCATGATAAAATAAAGTATGGACGGATGAGTTACCTAAGATAGGAGGACGACAGCAGGAAACACAACGGAAGCAGCAGAAAACTCAGAAGCGCAGGAAGGTCGAAAGAGTTAAACGAGAGGTTTTTTAGTGAGTATGAGAAAGTAGAGCGCAAATGAGGAGTTAGGGGGGGTATTTATAGAGGAGAGATGAACAGTAGCCCATTAAACTCCCACCACACACGTGTCACGCATGTAAAGGAGGGAAACTGAAGGGCCCCTTCTAGAAGCACAGGAAACAAGGCCCACTTAGAGTTGGCGCCAAAGCCCAAAGTTCAAAGTATTTTGAACTTTTTGAAAACCTCTTAAAAGCTTGACGAAGAAGTTAACATCCCAAAAAGCGTCTCACCATGCATCAAGACAACGAACAGCTTCCACCTTCTGAGGAAGCCGTCCGAGGGCAAGTTGATGGGGCATGGTTAGCCGGCCGATGCATCCCTGTCCAGGTTGGGTCAGAATGGTATACCTCTTATCCTCGGCCGTACACCTTCGGCCATACACCCTCGGTCGGCCATGCAGGACCTGGTCAGAATATTGCAAGTGGGGGGACATGTGTCAGAGCTTGTCCCCCACTTGATAGCAAAATCCTCTATAGAAGGAGGAACATTCTCAAGGCAAGGATATAGAATAACACTAAAAAAAGGTATAACTTAGACTTTCTCTCTCTACATTATAAACTTAAAACCACACATACTTACTTAAGCATCGGAGGAGGTATCCTCGGAAGCTCCCAAGGCTAGGTTTGCCATCCTCTGTAGGTCAGCTAGGAAAGGGTCGACAAGTCAAGCCGTTCTCCACAAAATCCAACCACGAATACTTAGTCCCAAGCTGTAATTCATATCATTGTGTTTGTAACCCGAAACAATACCCTTTAACTTTGGACTTCGTACTTCTCATGACCTTACTTACTTTTGATTTATAACGTAGCCAATTTTAAACATATTAATCAAAGTTTTGTCTAGGCAAATATCTTTATTTATAATTTATAACCTTAAAGATAGTAGATTTTGCTGCTAAACTAATTAATTTACTTAATTTGAAACTCCTAACAAGGTAATTGTTGGGGGTGGGTTGTCCCGGAAGCATTATGTCGGGCCGGATGGATTGAAGGTCGGGGGCAATCCATATACCAAGGACCCTCTGGCACCCTCCCGGGTCAAGGGAGACACGGGTACGATAACAGGCAACCCTAGTCCCCGGGTCCGTACTGTACGGACCAACGCCACAAACAGACAAAATAGGTGTAAGTATAAATAGGAAACTAAACCCTAAAAATACATCATCCACATATAACACAAAATATCTCACTAAAAGGTTTTCTCTCTTTTATCTCTAAGTTTTATTTATTTCACATAACAGACTTGAGCGTCGGAGGGTCTTTCCCTGGAACCCCCGGGCTAGGTTTGTTGTGTGTTTCAGGCCGAGAAGATTTCCAGTCAGCATTCGAAGAGCACGAGGCCCCACGGAACTTAGTCTAGTTAATCCTTTTGTGTTAATTAAATTTAGTTTGTGTGCTTAGTTCCCTAACTTTGTACCCGAAACAGTAACTAATATGGTCCTAAAAATCCTTAAAATTAGAAAAAAAAAAAGAATCATGAAATAAATTCTTTGTTCTTATTCATAGAAAAATCCTAAACACCGAAAAGAAAAACCCCCCGCATGTTCTAAAAACAAAAATAATTATACTTCTAGTTGGAAAAAGGTTATAAGAAGTATTATATTCGAAGTTGGAGTGCATCATGAACACAAACTTAAAAACTTTGGTACCATTGAAAATGTGTCAAACCTCAGGGGTACCATGAGAAATTTCCCTTTAAAATATTTAATCTTTTTGTCATTAAAATGCTGTCTCGATTATATATAGCATAAGTGATTGTAGCTTAGTTAAAATAATTTTTTCTTACTAATTGAATCACTTAAAATAATTTTTTCTTATGTAACGATTGAATACCTTAAAATAATTTTTTTCTTATTAATCGAATAACAATAAATAATTTTTTCTTATTAAAATGTTGTCTCGATTATATATTGCATACAGTTGATTGTAGCTAAGTTAAAAATATCATTTGAGTTACTCTCCTTAATTTAGTAAATTGTTTACTTTTTTATTTTTCAAATGAATAAAATTGATTGTTGTCGTCATATAAATTACATTATAATATTATATACTCGAAAATCAATTGGATGAAAAACGATTGGCTATATATCTAGATAATTTTGGTCAGTTTTGGATTAAAAGGAATTATTTTAAGTTAAATAAAAAGGTAAATATGGCTCATAAAGAGTAGTTCTTGTGTAAGACCGGACTTACGTTAACTTAACGTAAGTCATATGTTGGGGCCAAAAAACCAAGCTGGTCCAGACCCGTGCAGGACGGTCCAGGACCCTTGGTCAGGTCCAGACAGATCCAGGATTCATAGTCAGCACCATGCTGTACAGACAGAACAAAGGTACAGGCCAGGAGAGGAAAAGGCCATGATGGGCCAAGCCCAACAAAAATGAAGTGAACCCTAAGAAACGAGCCCAGAACTACAACAGCAACCCTAGAAGTGGACGTTGCAAGACTTAGTCAGGCATGCAGAAACTGAAGCCTGAAAGATAGGAGCTGCTGGAGAAATCAGAGGAAGAGGTTACCTACATTTTGGGAAGTAAACGTTGGACTCAAGGGACTATAAAAGCAAGAGAATACAGAAGAGAGGGGCATCGGTTATCATCCAACACAAGCACACAACACTCATCACTACATACAAGCAATCAAACACTTTTACAATTAATTTCGTTCTTATTGTATTCTGTACCAGTTGGTCCAGTCTCTGTACCTGTCAATTCTGAACTAGTGAAGATCCTCTCCTGGCTTGGCGCCCGTGGTTTTTCCCTTAACATTTAAGGGTTTTTCCCACGTAATATATCGTGTGTCTTGTTCCATTTGCATTGTATTTTTACACGTCTAAACTCAATTACAACAATCACTTAAATACGAGTCTCAAGGATAGTACTAGTAGATCCACAATCACTAAAACAAACCGTGTGAGAAAATCACCCGAACAGATTGGCGCCGTCTGTGGGGATACTAGTTTATTAATCCTATAGAGATTTCCAAATCAACAAGTCCAACCAGCGAAAGATGGCAGGCCCAAGTGCAGAAACCATGCTCAAGCTCCAGGAGGAATTGCAACAAGCCAAGCAAGTTGCGTAACGCCAGCGGTGCAGAGGATGCCAAAGCCGAGGCAAAGAACCGGCGAGGCTGAGGCTGCCCTGAAGAAGCAGTTGGAAACCTCTGCTCAGAAGAAAGCCTCAGGATCCAGGATCCCACCAGGTACACCATTTTCTGATGTGATCAAGCAACTTGACTTCTCTATGTTCTCTTCTGCAGGGTCAAAAGGAACAAGAGGTGATCCACTTAATATGGAGGAGAATCCAGAGAAAAACGCTGCAGGCGGAGGTGGAGACCCAAGGACACCAGAAGGGATCAGTGCAGGCCAGGTCATGCAGTACATGATGGGGGAGATGCAGAAACTCTCGGAATTAGTGCGGAAGGTTCCAGGGCTCCCACCACCCATTGAAGAGGCAACACCGGGAAGCTACGCTGATTCACCCTTCGATGATTGCATTGCAATGGTGGAGATGCCAAAGAAGTACACAGCGCCCAACCTAAAGCTCTATGATGGGACAGCTGATCCTCTGGAACATGTTGCTCAAGATGCATGCAGGATGTTCAACGCTCATATCCCAAACAGAGAAGAGGAGGCTTGTATGTGCAAAAGCTTTGGTTCAACCTTGATCGTCCAAATTTCTACAAAGGGTACATCAACCTGCCAGTCAAGACCATCAAGTCCTTCGCGGAGCTGATCAACCTTTTCAACATCGATTCGCGGCCACAGAGATTGTTAGAAAGCGGACGGTTGACTTGTACCGGGTCGTCCAGAACAAGAACGAGTCTCTGAGAGACTTCCTGCACCGCTTCAACAAGGAGAAAGTGTCCATCCCTCGATGTGACATCGGCACGGCCATAGAGGCCTTCAGGCAAGGTTTGGTTAGAGATTCTGATCTTTATGTTGAACTAACTCGCTACCCTTGTTCTACTTTTGAGGATGTGCAGGCTAAGGCTCTGGCCCAGATCAGGGTAGAGGAGGACCAGCAGTTCAGAGCACGGCACCAGACGGTAAGGCGGTCAACGCAAAGTCACCACCCAACAAGACAACAACAGCAGCCTGGTCCATATCGAGAGACCAACCAGGAGAGGCAAGCGCCGTGGATGAACAGGCCGATGCACCAGTGGTTCCACCTCCGCCTTAAATCGCTTCTCCGTAGATCTGCCAGGGTTGATCCACAAGATGGACAAGTTGGGCTCGGCAGTCAGATGGCCAAAGGCAAGTGAAAAGCCCAATCCAAGGCGGGATACGACCAAGTGGTGTGAGTACCACTCTGATATTGGACACACCACAGAGGACTGCATAGCTCTCAGGAGAGAAGTAGCACATCTGCTAAAGAATGGTCACCTGAAGGATATCCTGCCCAGGAATAGGAGGAACAAAGGCGAACGGGATGAGCCCAGAGATCTTCCACCACCACCGCCAACCCATGAGGTAAAATTCATTTCTAGTGGTTCAGATATTTGTGGACTGACATATTCTGCTGTGAAGCGTGTGGCTCTGGAGAACAGGCAACAACCACCAGCGGGACAAGCAGGTCCAGCCCAGGAGATTGTGTTCGATGAATCAGACCTACAAGGAGTACATGGGCCACACCACGATGGACTGGTGATCAAGATCCAGATTGGGACCTGCATGGTCAGAAGAGTCCTAGTGGATGGTGGCAGTTCAGTCAACATCATAATGATGGAGGCACTGGAAGCTATGGGATTGAAAGATTCAGATGTAACGAAGAAGTCCAGCGTCCTGGTAGGATTCAGTGGTGAGACAAAGCACAGCTTGGGAGAGATCACCCTGCCAACATATGTGGAAGGAGTCACCTCTTTCGAGAAGTTCTGTGTAATAGACTGCCTGTCCTCGTACAACGTGATCCTAGGGCGACCCTGGATCCACAACCTCAAGGCTGTACCTTCAACGTACCACCAGTGCATCAAGATTCCAACAAAGTGGGGGACAAAGAATGAGAGAAGCGGCCCAGAGCGCGCAGAGTGTTCTGGGGCAGACCACGAAACCTCCTAGTCCAGGTAAGTCCTCGCATAGCAATTAAAGCGACTGTCAGTGCATTGAGAATCCTGTCCCACGCATGGAGACAGAGGAAATTGTTTTGGCAAAGGAAAGACCTGACAGGAAGGTTCTGGTTGGTTCTGACGCTCCAGAGGTAATCAGACCTGCTCTAATTGACTTTCTGAGGAAGAAAGAGCATTGTTTCGCCTGGTCCCATTTCGATATGACTGGTATAAGTTCTGATGTTATTACGCATAAGTTAAATATTGACCCAAGTTTTAAGCCTGTGAAACAGAAGCGCAGGAAGTTTGCACCAGAGCGTAATGAAATTGTGAACCAAGAGGTACAGAAATTGCTGGACATGGACATGATCAAAGAAGTGATGTACCCAGACAGGTTGGCAAATGTAGTTGTGGTCCAGAAAAAGAATGGCAAGTGGAGAGTATGCGTGGACTACACGGACCTGAACAAGGCGTGCCCAAAGGATTCATTTCCACTACCACATATAGACGCCATGGTAGATGCCACCGCAGGACATGAGGTGCTGACATTCATGGATGCAGCTAGTGGATTCAACCACATCAGGATACACCCTCCAGACCAGGAGCATACAGCGTTCATGACCAGCAGGGGAATCTATTGCTACAAGGCAATGCCTTTTGGACTGAAGAATGCAGGTGCAACATATCAAAGGCTAGTCAACATGATGTTCAAGGACCAGATTGGAGATACTATGGAGGTCTACATTGATGATATGGTGGTGAAGTCAAAGAAAGCTGAAGATCACATCCTGGACCTGGAAAAGGCATTTGAGATTCTGGAAAAATATAATATGAAATTAAACCCTACTAAATGCACCTTTGGTGTCACTGCAGGAAAATTCTTAGGCTATATGGTGACAAAGAGGGGCATAGAAGCTAGCCCAGAGCAGATCTCAGCGATAATCAATTTGCAGTCCCCCCAGAATTCAAAGGATGTCCAGAAACTGACTGGGAGAGTAGCAGCGCTGAACAGATTTATCTCCAGGTCCTCAGAAAGGTGCAAGCCATTCTACGATCTCCTGAGAAAGAATAAACAGTTCAACTGGGGGACAGAGCATGAGAAAGCATTCCAGACCTGGCGTATTTGTCATCGCCCACTTCGCCCAAACCGTAACCGGGAGAGTCACCGGTCCTGCACATGCCTGCAATGAAGCCTCTGTAAGTGCAGTCCTGGTAAGAGAACCAGATGGACAACAACATCCTGTATATTATGTAAGTAAGAGCCTTCTGGATGCTGAAACCAGGTATTCTGTGTTGGAAAAATTTGTTTTGGCCTTAACAGTTGCTTGTACCAAGTTACGCCCTTATTTTGAGGCGCACCATATTATCATTCGTACTAATGTGCCTGTGAGATCAGTACTGTGTAGACCAGAACTTTCAGGTCGTATGTCAAAATGGTCAGTAAAGTTGAGCACCTATGATCTATCCTATGAGCCCAGAACAGCAATCAAATCTCAAGCTCTAGCAGACTTTGTGGCTGACTTCACTCCCACACTAGAGGAGCAGGTAACAAAAGAGATCTTCCATCTGGACCAGAAACAAGAAACCTGGGAACTCTGGACAGATGGTTCAGCCAATATCAGGGGTACTGGACTAGGTGTGGTCTTGAAGTCGCCACAGGGGGACAAGATAGTACAGGCTGTATCCTGTGAATTCAGGACTACCAACAATGAAGCTGAGTATGAAGCACTGATAGCAGGACTGAATGTATGTCTGGGCATGAGGGTCCAGAATCTAAAGGTAAAGATAGACTCTTTGCTGGTAGCAAACCAAATCAATGGTACGTACGGTGCTAATGATTCTAAGATGATTGCATATCTTGATTTGGTTAAAAATCTTTTTCAAAAGTTTACTAACATTGAGGTAGAGCAAGTCCCTAGAGATCAGAATGTGCAGGCAGATGCTTTGGCTAACATTGGATCAGCATTTGAACCTCGTACTCTGGACAGTATACCAATTGTACACATCCTGGAACCAAAGAATTGAAAGTTCACTGATCCCGCAGAATACACCAGCTACCCAGACCTGGACCAAACCATACTATGAATGGCTGGTCCAGGGCAAACTGCCACAGGACAGGATTGAAGCAAGAGCATTCAGAATCAAGGCATCCAGATACACAATCATACAAGGCACACTATTCAAAAGGTCCTTCAATGGGCTGTACCTGCGCTGCCTAGAGCCTGACCAGGTCAGGACAGTGTTATCAGAAATACATGATGGACATTGTGGAAACCATACAGGTGGTAGAAGCATGACCAACAAAATCTTGCAAATGGGTTATTACTGGCCCACAATGAAAACAGATTGCATCCAGTATGCCACAAAATGTGACGCTTGCCAAAGGCATGGTCCAGAAATACATCACCGCACGTAACCTGTGACTCAAGACGCGACCATGGCCATTCATGAAATGGGGCATGGACTTAGTTGGCAAACTACCAATGGCTCCAGGGCAGAAGGTGTTCATGCTTGCAATGACAGATTATTTCTCCAAATGGATAGAGGCAGATGCATACAAAAATGTCACAGAAAAAGAAGTGATCGCTTTCATAAAGAAGAACATTATCAGCAGGTATGGGATCCCCTCAGAAATAGTGTGTGACAATGGACTTCAGTTCGTGGGAAACAAGACCAGAGATTTCTGTACCAAGTGGAACATCAACTTGGTAACATCAGCGCCAAGGTACCCTCAAGCAAATGGACAGGCTGAGTCCAGCAACAAAATCGTGATGAACTGCATCAAGAAGAAGCTGATGGAGAAACAAGGAAGATGGGTTGAGGAGCTGCCACTAGTACTAAGGGCAGACAGGACTACGCCAAAGAGAGCTACAGGCCAGACTCCATACTCAATGGTTTATGGGTGTGAAGCAGTACTTCCAGTAGAAGTCCAGGTTCCAACAATCAGGTATGGACTCAACACACTTTCTGAGAATAACGAACTACTCTATGATAGCCTGGCTGCAGCCCAGGAGCTCAGGGACTTAGCAGCAGTAAGGCTCGCAGCCTACCAACAATCTGTGGCCAGGAGCTACAACAAAAATGTGAGGGTACGAGTATTCAGGACAGGGGACCTGGTCCTAAGGAAAGTGTTTCAGAATACAAAGGACAAGGCTGCAGGCAAGCTGGCCCCAACCTGGGAAGGACCGTACCTTATTGATTCAGCAGTAGGGAAGGGTTCCTACAGACTACAAACTCTGGAAGGAGACATGATCCCAAGACCTTGGAATGCACTCCATCTCAAGCTCTACCACATGTAGGGTATTCTGAACAAAGACATCTGGTAACCCACAAAACTCAAAACTTTTCCTTTACAAATTATTCTATACAATTGTACTGACTTGAGCGTCGGAGGGCCGTTGGCTAACGCCAACGGTCAGTCCTAACCCTCTTTTCTGTGCAGACAAAGCAGTGCAAATCTGGACTAAACCAGAACCAAAAACAAAAACAAAGGCAAAGCAAAAGAAGGGCCACAGCCCCAGTACGACTGCAACAACGGGACAGGGAGTAATGTCCGTTAAGGGAGCCCCAAAGTGTAAGTCGCCTAAATTATCAAACGCATGCATGCTACTTTACAAAATTCACAACAAATTATATGCGCATCATAACAAAAACATAGCAAAGCATAACATAACATAACTAGCAAAAGGTTAACAAAAGTCAGAACCAAACAAATAACCCATGCCAGCACATGGATGCAAATGTCAAAACAAAAACAAAGTCTAGATAGTTACAGGCCAAATGTCTACAGGGGACATTCCCCCTGGCAAATTCAAGAGTTGTTCAAAAAACCGATAACAAAGCCAAAGTTCAGTTGGTTCCATCACCAGACTCACCTGTTTTCTCAGCATTTTCCTCTGTAGGACCAGCAGTGGATGGCCCAGCAATATCAGCCCTGGTGTTTGGCCCAAAGAAGATCTCCTGTACTGGTCAGCAAACCGAGGTAACTTCAGCCTGCTCCAATATAGGCTCTCCAGGAAACAACTGTTTGAAGGTAGCAAGCTCCGCAGAAAGATCCCAAGCAGCTCGAGCTTCAGGACTAGCATTCATCATCTCGACACGAGTACGAAGTGTGTAAAACACACTCAGATCTGCCAGAGCTGCGTTGTGCTGGTTGACCTCAGCCATCAATCCCTCGATTTTCTGGGTTAGCTTCGCGATAAGGGTATCCTGCTGCTGGACCCTCTCAAAGTTGGTCTTGTTCAAAGTGACCATCCTCTCACAACGGTAGCCAACACTCTCAAGTTCCTTTTTAGAAGCCTCGAGGGAGGAACGGAGTACCTCGTTCTCAGCCTCAGCTTTGCTTCTTCCGCTCTCCAAAATTGGCACCGTGGAACCAAGACTTGCAGACATATTTAGCAACTACAATACAGACAACAGAGCAGAAAGTCAGAATCATACCAAAAGTAAGACAGAACAAAACCAAAAGCCGTGATAAGGATACAGACCTGAGCACAGCAGCCCACCATCTTGTACGCCAGACGCGTGGGATCCAGGGCCGCAGGTGCAGAAGACAGACCAGCAAAAGATTCACTCAGGGACTTCCCCAAGGAAACATACTCGGACTGGCTTTGGGAATGCAGAGGCACTGGCAACACAGGATTCATTTGAGGGCTTTTTCCCTTCTTATTCTTCTTCTTCTGGTCTGGGCTAGGCTCAGCAGGCGTAGCAGTCGTGGCCGACCTGGTCAGAGCCCCCTCTGGCGCCTTCCTTTTGGAAGACTCAGAAGCAGGGGCGGCCTGACTCACAGCAGGGGCAGAGCTACCACCAGCCTTCACGGCCTCGCAAGCCTGTGCGATCCGAGCAGCAACAGCATCCATGGGCAGAAAGGGTTTCTTGCTAGATCCAGAAGCTGGGAACATAGCAGGGAACAGGTCACGAAGGAAGGGCAAATGTATCAACTCATGAGTCAGGGAGAATATATCGATGCAAGAGTAGCGGCGCAGTACGTAACTACGGCCTATACCAGGGATTCGCAAAGGAGGTAAGTTGGAATGGCCGCCAGCCCTAGGGAGTATGGAGCTCAATGGGGTTACATGGATGGGAGTCTGGTCAAACCTACCTGCACCACTCCCACCAGCAACCTCACCTACAAGCCTCTCATCTTGACCAGACACAGCCTCCTGGTCAACCTCCTCCTCCACATACCTTTCTTCGTCGTCACTCTCACCATCTTCATCATCATCGTCTCCTTCCTCCTCAGGAGGAGGAACAACTTCAATAACTTCATCATCATCATCAGGATTCATACATTTGGGCCAGGCCCTCTTATCAGCAGGCAGCTTTAGGAACGGCTCAATTCTCTTCCTTGACTCAGGGTCATCAGGGGTAGGAACCCAATCAGAAACTACAAACCAAATTCACAACAAACCTAAGCAAAGAGTACATGCAAAGGCAAATGGACAGAAATTCACAAACTCAGAACACATACCAGTCCCCTTCAGGGAAAACTCAGGCGCCCAAACATTAGGACCCAAGGAGCTGCTCCTGATGAACAGATAGTAACTGGTCCAGTTCCTCTCGTCACCCACATCCAGACGGGTCAAGAGAGGCTGACACCTATCCCTCAAACGGAAGAAAACCCTCCTCTTCTTGTGCATACGCAGACGATAGACATTCCTGATATCAGCCAACTGAATTTCAACCCCATACCTCCGGCAAAGGGAATCAATTCCATGGATTAAACGCCAAACAGACGGCATGACTTGACAGGGTGGTACTTGAACAGTACCCAGGAAAGCGCTCATCAATGGACAAAGCGGAAAGGAGGCTCCAAACTTAAAAGAAGATTCAAAAATTGAAAACCAGCCAGGGCTTACCCAATCTACCCTGACATCTTTGGTCTCTGGGGCCCAAACCTCAGTGTTTTCTGGGATTTTCCCCTCAACCTTGAGCCTCGCCTCGACCCCTTGTGCAAGCAAGTTTGGGTAGATATTGATGTCTTTAATCAAGTCAGTCGCTTGAAAGATGGAGTCGCCATGGGAGAAGGAGACCGCTGTGGAAGGACCGGTGTCGTTACGAGCCATGATCAGAGCGAAGGGAGAAAAAGCTAGGGTTTTTGCAAATTGATTTGGGATTTTTTCGGAGGTTCTTTGGGTGCAAAACAAAAGAAAATCAAGGAAATAAGGTAGAGAGAGAAAGAAACAAACGCAGGAGTATTTATAGTGAGATCAAAAGAAGTTGAGTAATTTTACAAAAATAAACGCGCGAAGAGATGTGATGTGACCCATGATGGGACGTGCGCAGAGCATTGCGCGCCAAAACAGGGCACGATTCCCACGTAAAGGCAACTGCTTCATTAATGACAGGGTACAGGCCTCAGAACCAAGGGCACAGCAAAGCAGAGAAAGCCTGGACCAGGCTCAGGCCTGGGCCAGGGTAAGGAACAAAAGCATCTCCTTACCCCCCAGTTCAGGACTGAAGGGCAAGGAGATGGGGGACAAACTGTTGGGGCCAAAAAACCAAGTCGGTCTGGACGTGCGGGGCGGTCCAGACCCTTGGTCGAGTCGAGCAGATCCAGGATTCATAGTCGGCGCCATGCCGCATGCATGAGAACAAGGGTACAGGCCAGGAGAGGAAAAGGCCAAGATGGGCCAAGCCCAACAAAAATGAAGTGAACCCTAAGAAACGAGCCCAGAACTACAACAGCAACCCTAGAAGTGGACGTTGCAAGACTTAGTCAGGCATGCAGAAACTGAAGCCTGAAAGATAGGAGCTGCTGGAGAAATCAGAGGAAGAGGTTACCTACATTTTGGGAAGTAAACGTTGGACTCAAGGGACTATAAAAGCAAGAGAATACAGAAGAGAGGGGCATCGGTTATCATCCAACACAAGCACACAACACTCATCACTACTTACAAGCAATCAAACACTTTTACAATTAATTTCGTTCTTATTGTATTCATGCAGGTTGGTCAGGACTGCACACTGTCAATTCTGAACTAGTGAAGATCCTCTCCTGGCTTGGCGCCCGTGGTTTTTCCCTTAACATTTAAGGGTTTTTCCCACGTAACATATCGTGTGTCTTGTTCCATTTGCATTGTATTTTTACACGTCTAAACTCAATTACAACAGTCACTTAAATACGAGTCTCAAGGATAGTACTAGTAGATCCACAATCACTAAAACAAACCGTGTGAGAAAATCACCCCGAACATCATACATGAAAATTTATTAAAAAAAAAAATTAACTACCCTCATGTGAGAATGTCTCACAATAAATTATTGTGAGACATGTCTCACATACTGTAAGAATTAGTGCATTTTTAAAGTAAAAAATTAAAAACAAATAGTTAAATTAGAAAAAGAATTTGTGATGGAAGGAAAGACTTGTAGAAAACATACATTTATCACTGTTTTGGATGTGCCACGTTTATAAATCACACGATCGTTTGCCGATACATGCGTACGAAAATACGCACACTACAAAAGTTTATGACATGCGCTATATACACAAAAGTTTGTCTATAAAACACAAATCTTTGTCAAGTTCTCCATTTAATTATAATTATTATTAAATAATTAATATATATATATATATATATACGGAGTACTATCTTACCATATCCATAAGTTCTTGTGTGAGGACGTACCACGTACTATACGCAATGCAATATTTGTGACAATTTATTTGTGACAATACAATAATAGTGAGAATTTTATTTTATTTTATTAAATAAGAGAGAAATTCCATTGTTGTGGCCTTTTATCAAGCGCACATTTATTTTGTTTTTTGAACCTAACTGACAGTAATTCTCCTGTAAGGCATAACTTATAAAAAATTAATGTGAGACCAAAGTACAAATTGTAGTTAAAAGGGTACAAAATCATTAAACAAATCTACTAAAGTCACTTACAGGGGTACTAAAAAAATTTAGTAACAATTAATCATAATTATCACTTAAATAGTACAAAAGCTATATAAACGGGTACAAATGAGGTGGACTTACAATAACTTATTGTAAGTCCTGACTTACACAAGAATTTGTGCCTAACTGATGATGAGATGTGTAATACTCCATTTGTTTGAGTAGAATACAAGACGGTTCTAGTGGCAATTTAATTTACTTTGTCTATTTCAGCCGAAAATGAAATGACACCATTCGATAGTATCGAATTTCCATACTACACGGAATATGGAGTATATATTTTATACAGAGTAAATATTAACATGTGTTTAGAGACAATACTATTACTCTATTCATATTCATTTGCATTCTTACATTATTTGCCACTATTCATGTACTTTGTTAATTTTTGATATTATGGTTGATATATAATGAGAATATAGTCATGTGTGATTTTGTTTTATTCATTTTCTTAAGTACAATGTTAAAATTGGATTTGTATAATTTTTTATAATACGTTATTATGGATATTACAGTTACAAAATGTGCTTCGATATATGGACGTGAATGGAGCGAGAGAGTAGAAATTAAAATATCTTACGGAGTATTGTTTTTTTCATTTTCTTGTATTCTCTTTATTGCTATTCAACTCGATAATTTTGTGTTTGTTACCTTTGTCTTAAGTTGCGTGAAATTAAAATTGAAGTCTGAAACATGTGTGCAATTAAATATCTCAAGTTTTTAGAATATTCAATTTATTTTTAATAAAGAAAACATCTTGAATTTTTCAAGTTATTTCAATTTATTTAAAATGTTTGAAAAGATAAATAAAAATAATTCAAAGATAAAAAGAAAAAGAAAACTCTTTAATTAATTACGAGTAAAATTATTGCTATAATAAATGAAACACGAATTTTCATGACAACAAGCAATAAGATTATTGTAAAACACCTTACATACTGTAATTAAATTTTACAATTTCAAATAAATTATATTGAGTATTTCATATTTTTGTCGTAAATTTTACGCGCGATATAATTTTATGTAATATCTCAACCGATGGGAAATTAAAAGGTGGCAAAAGAGAAGTAGGGATTCACGTGAGAAAGGTCGGGAGACACGGTGCAAATGGCATGGAAGTGGTCAGTAAAGTATACGTGTATAATACTAGTAGTGTACTACGGAGTATCTACTTAGACCCTGTTCTTTTCGACGTTTTGAATCTGAACTTATAGGAATTGTGTTTGTAAGAGTTGAGTTGAACTTATAAAAGTTGAACTTATAGGAGCTAAAGTCAGTGTAAATTAAATCTTAGAGGGATTTATAAGAACTGAGCTGAATTTATAAAAACTGAACTGAATTATAAGAGTTGAAATTAAACTGAAAAGAACATGACCTTACACATACTCCCTCCATTTTTTCCATTTAACCTCATATATCCTTTATTGAGAAAATTTTTCCAGGTAGCTCCATTTCTTTTTTTAGTACTCATAACTTTTTCTCTTACATACCCTATTTTTTCTCACATAAAATTTCTTTTTCTCCCTTATAATCAAAATTTTAATACATTAAACTCTTCTAATTTTTTTTCATCTTACCCCATATTTTTTATTTTATTTTTAAAATTGTGAAAAGAGGAAGAGGTACAAATGGAAACAAGGGAGGGAATACCTATTTAGTCAAATGTTGAATGGATTACCGCATGCACAAGCGCACACATACATTATTCATACAATCATACATGTAATTACAACCTGTTTACATATTTGGTTCTTCATTTCCCGACACTCAACCCACTTTTCTACTCTTTATTTTCAGTTTTTCTGTCATGAAATTATTTAACACGTGGTTGTTTAATACCACAAATTTTTATTTAAGACGGAATTTTTATTTAAGACGGATATATTCGTCTTAAATTAAGATGAGTCAAATATTAATAATAAGATAGATTACAAGTGGGGTTGACAATGTGCAATATATTTATTTTTTATGTGCAAGTGGGGGTACTTGACCCGTCTTAAACTTAAGACGAATATACCCGTCTTAAGTAAGACTTACTCGTTTAATACTCCCTCCATTTCAATTTGTTTTTTCCATTTCAATATAGCTCAAAGATTTAGATAAAGTAGATTGTGTGGGTGAGATTAAAGTAAAAAAAAAATAATAAAGTAGATTGTATGGAAGAAATTAGTTGAAAATTGATAAAAATAAAAATGGAAAAAAGATGATAGAATTTCCTTTTTGGAAAAATGAGAAGAAGATGAAGATTAAACAAAGTAGCCGTCTAAGCTTCAAGGCAACGGCGATAAAGGCATAAAAAATCCAAAAAGCCAAAAATAAACGGACAATAAAAGGGTTGCATTGCATATTTGAGTCAAACCTCAAAATTATTAAGAGTGTCTTTTAGCTTAAAGAAGTTTCATGGAAACGATCAAATTATAACTTTTTGAACATGTTTATTTTAATTGATAGAGTACTCTTTTTGATTTATAGATTACTCTTACAATTATTATTATTATTATTATTATTATTAGTGCTTTCAACTTTATTATTTGAATTGATTGATGATATAATAACAAGATAGCGATTTAACAAGCCACAACTTGACAATATGCAAAAACGACTACTTACCATTTTTATTGGCTACCTCAAAACCATGGAGGTAACGTGATTTATAAATACGCTTTCTTTTTTCACAAATTCTTTTTTAATCATGATCATAATTTTATGAAATTCAATAAATAAATGATAAAAATATCGTAAAGAAAAATTATACTCCCTCCATCCTAAAATATAATTCTCCTCATTTCAATTTAATTTTTAATTTAAAAAAAAAGGACACTTATTTTAGGATTAAGGGAATACTTATCTAGGTATCGTAGACAATATGAAATATTGAATTGCTATAAAATGAATTAGTCATTGGCTATATATAAATTTGTATTATATAATACGGAGTATAGATTTTGAGGTTGTAGAATTTTCTAGGAAGATTAGAGAAAACGGAAAAGTTGCTAGGATAGTCTTACTCAATTATCATTATACTACATAATTACATTGATTAAGTCTAATGTGACTACACACTAACTGAATGAAGAAAATATCCCGTAACAACATAAATTTAACTTAACACTCATTAGGTAACTACTCACAGTGTCACTAACTTAATTTTGGAACCGTAACTTCTCATTGTGTCACTAACTTAATTTTGGAGCGGTAACTTTAGTTTAACAGAGAATTCTTTAAATGTTGGGCTCCAAATCTAAGAACGATATGAACCACCAAAACACGGACATGATGGTTGGCTTTAGAGCACCCACATTAATAATTTCCGATAATTTTTCTCTCCAATTACCATCAATCAGCTTTTATATTAAAAAGTTAATATTGAAGGAGGAAGTACTAATAATTAATTTAAAATAATTGGGATGAAAGGCTTACAAAATTGATAATTGAAGTGGATACGGAAGAAAATCAAACAAGAAAAATTAATAAAATTGATAATCGCCAGCTTTATTAGTTGTGGCCCGCAAATCATGTCCATTGTTAATTAGACATCAAACAAGCCAACTAACTACTTTAAAACCTCTTGTGCAGGGCCGTCCCTGAGTTTTGAGGCGCAATGCGTGATATAAAATTAAACCATTAATTCTACGTTATTATATCTTCTTTCAGTAATAGTGTGAACTATTGTATGTCTTTAAAATTATTTTAATATTTTAGAGGAATTTTTTTTATTTTTTAACACATTTACGAGTACATATTTATTATTATATCTTATGGAGTATTGAATAGTAGTTTTTGACACGTATCACATCAAATAAAGCATATTTTTTTTATATATTTTCCACATTTTAATCTTGAACCTATGAGAATATTGATATTGTAAAATGACTTTATACTTTTTTTTAATAATGATATAATCATAAATTTTAAAAAAAAAAATTTAAAAAAAATAAAACACAAATTCAAGATGTTGTTAACATTTTAGAATATTATTGAAAATAGTGTACAATCGTTTTGATTAATAAACATATGCAAATACTTAGAAGGAAAAATAAAAAAATAAAAATGCTCCTCTTTGGATTTGAACCTTTGACCTTAGGTTCCCAAGAGGATCAACTAACCAATTGTGCAACCAAACTGTTGATGTTATTATAATGCAGTAATATCTATATTATTGATCCAAAAGCAGATTAATCGAATTGGGCCCTAAAATTTTGGGGACCCTGTGCGCCTGCACGGGTTGCACACCCTCAGGGCCGGCCCTGCTCTTGTGTTAAATGTTAATCATCATGCACTAATTAGTAATGTTACTCTTTATGCATTATTCCATAACAATAAGTTAATAATTTTATGATAACATATCAAAACCAACTCAACTACGGATTAAAAGGTTAAACTAATAATTAATGATTCAAAATTAATTTTATACTTAGTACGGAGTAGTCCCTCTATTCTTTCCATTTACAGATTTTTTTTTTCATTTAGCCCTATTTTCCTTTTTGGTAACATTTCTCTCACATGCCGTACTTTTTCTCTTAAATACCCCACTTTTTCTCACTTACAACTAATTTTTTTATTATTACCCCACTTTTTACATTTTTTCTTAATAATTGTGAGAAAATAAACGGGGTCAAATGGAAAAAATAAAGGAAGTACTATCTAACAAAATCATTGACTTGTTGGGCTTTAGTTCTTCTGGGCTTTACTTTTAGCAGTAGGAGCACAACTTAGCTATCAAAAACTGCTACTTAAATTCGACAAATTATTTGGTGAGACGTACTTACTATAATTTATCGTGCAGAAAGATTAAAATCTTCCTTTAATCCGTCAAAGGTACGGAGTAGTTCATTGAGATTCTGTTTCCGGGCAAATCCTTACACAAAGAATAGTTCTGAAATTTGAGTATCAGTTGTAATATTTTATGGCTGTACAGTGTACACAGCAACTGAAGGAAACAAACACTGCCTCATTTTAGCAGGCTACAATTACAATTACATTGCAAATGAGACGGTGTCACTACGTTCGCAATAACACCCTCTTTACATGTTATCGACATTCTCTCTTAAATTTATTTCTGGATCATATCACCTGGTAACGCTCTATCATTGTCCCAATTTTATGTACTTCTATTTCAATTTGTATATATATATATATATATATCTATAAAATATATATATGCACAAAATTAACTATAATTTGGGGAGGATCCAAAAATTAAAGAGAGAAGACGCAAACGAAAGAGACCAAGACAAGAATGCCATGGCGGCCGAAACTGAATATCTGCTGCATATCTTCCCTGGGCATAATGGAGACCTCGCATCGATTAAGATCTGCGCTACACTTGCTGTAGCGCACGCTGCTCCTAGCGTAAGGAATGATAAAACCTGATGCAACCAAACACCACTTTAGTCTCCTCAGAAACGGTCTCACATATTAGTGCGTCTTTTAAGTATTTACTACTCCGTATAAAAGATAAATAAATAAATTTAGGTAGTTTTATCGAGGAAATGAAAAATAAGGGGGATGAAAGTAGTACCCAATCTCCGACGATAATAATGATCATGACTCCAGGTTGACGAGAAGGGAATTTAACAAAGACGGAGTATGCATCGACCAGTCCCATTGTTACGCTCCAGGGAATCATCAAACCCATGATTGTTACCAAGAAACTGCACAGCATGATCCCAAAGTTAGGGAACAAATTGACTTTCATTTAAACTGCTAATTATTTATCGAGTAAAATTTACATTGCAAGTTCTCACGACAATGCCGTGCAGGGTTTTAAGACAGAGAAATAGTTAAAACGTGACTGTGAGGCTGTTTTTACTCAAGTTATCGCTAAATGTATTATATGCAGGGAGGAATATCGAGTACAAATTCTCTCTTAATTTTAGACTTCTAGTCATAGATCACTGCCTTAGCCTCCATACTCTAGCTGTCAAGATAAAGCTTAGTAAGTCAATGGAGCTGTAAGTCCAAAATGTCGCTGTGTTGTTTATTCAATAATTGCAATTTCAAACTGAACTCGGAAATGTTTGACGTTCAACTTCCTAGTTTTTGACTATTTCATATAGATCGCGTGAGTATACTGGTAACCAAAGAAAAGCAACCAAATCACAATGTAAAACGGAATGAATAACTGATCGAAGTTATTAACAGTTCTAGGAACAAGAGATGTCTTTCCTAATTGAAAACAGCCACATTCAGTAGTAACAAAAACATTCCACAGACGCAGAAACTATGTTAAGGTGATTCTGGCCACGTCTGTTAAACATCAAGTTGAATCCGGTCCTAGAGTCTTGGTTGAAGTTAACAAAACCCGTGATAATCAAAGTTAACATTGGTATCGCGAATTCATCTTGGGTTGTTTCGCAATAAATCCAACTGATACTGCCGCAAATTACGACAGCAGTTACCATTCGCGAGACAATGCGTTCTTGTTTAATAAACCGACAAGAAAATAGTGTTGATCATAAATGTATCATCATTAGTTTCGTTCTAATCTATTAATTACCATTTCTTCGCCACTACGTTTCTACGAAAGATTATGAGCGGAGTGAAAAAGTATCCCCAGGTAACTAGTATCTACTTGTATGGCAAGAAAAATTCGGAAATTATTTATTCACACTGTTACTCGGAAAGTCCCTACTCCCTAGCTAAGTCACACAAATTCGATTAAGGATGTCGGACGCATATGGATTCAATCAAACACCAATACATGGAAATTGGAATGCTATGGACACCATTACTTCAAATGTGGCTTGCTATGTTAGTCGGAAAGTTGGACTTACGTAAGGATGTCGGGTAACCATTACCAAACACGACCAACACCCAAATTCCTCACAAAAGAACGGTTTTGTCTACCTCTTACGATAACGATAAATTTTCAGACAGCCAGTCGCTGACTTCCTTTATCTTGGACAATAACAACAACCAATGTGTATAACAGATATCAAACATCTACAGGACTACGACACCAACCTAATCAACATCATATCTTTGACACAATCATAGCACCACTTGTATAATTTGCCAAATTATTATCATCATTAATACGAGAGTACTAGAATTCTACAAATTTCCAATGAAACCGTTTATGTATGTGGAAATGTGGAATGACAGGTATTCTTAACTAGACTATGATCATAAATTCATTTGATTATAACTACGACGATTAGCTACGAAATCATTTGGGGTCGGCTAACATGAACCACTACATAGAAATGAAGTTCAATTCAAACAAGAAAATTACGATGTCGGTACAGTACTACAGTCCACATACTTTTCTATTTTTCCATTTTTTTTTATCAATTTCACTTTCATGCCAAATTACTCCAAATTTATAAACCAGTCATACGCGTACAACAGTCTTATATAGACGAATTACTCGTCGATAATTAATCTCATGATCAACAACAAAAATCATGACAAAACACACACAACAGAGGAAAATTTGAGTAACAAACCAACACATGCAAAACCCAAAATCAGTGAATTACAACAGATTAAACCACCACAATTAACATAAACCCTAATCAAACAATTAATCAAAATAAAATTGGGGGGGAAAATTGAAATTACATACCAAAAAGCAGTATAACCATAGAAATTAACATCAAGGCACATGAAGAAGAGAGAAGCACAAGAGAAAATAGTTTGCCCCAAACGAAGCGCTAAACTTGCACTTGTACCCAATGATCCTGGCATTTCATCCATCTTTTAATTTCTCGATTATTTTCGAAAAAATCTCAACTTTTTAATTCATTTTTCATCATCATCATCAAAGAATTCTATTCATTTTTTTCTGATGTATATATATATATGGTTGAAGAATTGATTGATTGGAGATGAACCCAGATGATTAAATAGGTAGTAGTATAAGTAAGTTGATTGAATTATGGTGTTTACTGGGAATGAATTAAAAGGGGATATTGTGTAAAAATGGTAGGATTATAATATCATGGGTTTCCTGAATTATTTATGTTTGACAACAAGAATTAAGAAATTATTTCTGTTCCAATCAAGTGACTATGAATTTTGGGGTTTATATTATGTCATGCTCTAATGGCCGGGATGCAGGTACCTAAACGATTAGTCTTAGATTTGAATTTTCTTATTCGTTGTAATGACCGTGTATCTTATTTAGACCCAAAAAGTATAAAAAAGATAAAAAAAAAAAAAGTTAGAACTATTTTATACGGAGTACTCCCTCTATTTCATGAGAGCGTATCCTCTGTCTCATTTTATATCTTATGTCCAATTATTTATTATAATAGTAAATCCAATTTTTATATAATTAAATTTTCATTAACTTTTTACAATTAATGAGATTTGTTACCATACAAATTAATGGAACGTCAAATGAGACATGAAAATGGAACATGTGACCAGCTCTGTTATTTCCATTTGATTGTATAGGTTGACCTGAGTTATTATTTATAAGAAGGAAAAACTCTTAAATACAACTCTTAATATATATTACTCCGTACAGTGTAAAAGAATAATAAAAGATAGTTATGTGAAATCTTGTTTAAAGCTTTATATCGGATACTTTATGGATTTAAATTTTCATAATTTTTAATTATGAGTAAACATAGATATAAATAAAACTAAACATGCATAAAATAAATTTAAAAATGACTGATATTGAGTAGGTCATTTATATGGGCAAATAAATTAGTACTTCATATTTGGTATAACATGGTTGAAATTTTTACAAACTATTAATGTGTAAAATTAAGAAAAACTCTGGATTATCATGTAGAAAATTCTTTTGTTTTTTAATGTAGTTTAGCCCTTATTCTTTTGGACTTAATGTAGTTGAATTGAAATATTTTTAAAGTATTAAGATAATATAATATATTATAATTTAATATTAGAAATATAGGTTAATATAATAATAATAATAATAATAATAATAATAATAATAATAATAATAATAATAATAATAATAATAATAATAATAATAATAATAATAATAATAATAATAATAATAAGTTAAGCTAAAATGAGCTGAATTATATAATTGAGCTGAGCTTAATCGAACTAAATTAAATACAAAATTATTACGGAGTAACCATTTTGACTTGAAGGTGTATGCATGCCACTTTTGAAAGTTCATGTAAAATACTCCCTCCATTCAACTCCAAATCGACATTATACCATTTTGGTCCATTCAAAACCAAACTACCACTTTCTATTTTTGGCAAGTTGGCCCACATCAAAACACCCTCAAAACTTGGTCCATTAATATTTTATTAATATTTTGGTCCATTAATACCCTTTTGGTCCATTAATACCCTTGTAAAGTTGTCCTTTTATTAATATTTTATTTTTCTCTTAAAACTTGTGCAAATATGATAATGTCGATTTGGAGTTGAATGGAGGGAGTATTTGTAAGTTGTAACCATTGTATGTTAACTATTACTTCCTCCATTCCGTTTGATTCTATACGTTTGACCAAAACACGGTAATTAAGGTAGAAGAAAATCAAGTGGGGTAGATAATGGAATTACTTAAATACCCCTACTTTATTGTTTGCAAGTGGGTTGAGTGGGTATTAGTGAAGGGTATATTGGTCTTTTAGTTTAATAAAGTAGAGACTAAAATAGAAATGTATAGAATTGATTGGAATTTCCGAAAAAGAAATATGTATAGAATCAAATGGAATGGAGGAAGTAAGACCCAAAAATAAATATATTATTCTCTCTGTTTCAATGAATTATTTATATATTTTTTTTTTATTTTATGAGAAAATATAAAATAAATGTAAATAAATGACTAAAAAATAAGAATAAAGAATAAAATAGGCAATAAACACGCCGTACATGTTGCATGTAATTTAAAATTCATGATATAAGCAGCCAAAGAACTAGAAACACTTATAATTTTAAACGAGGACGTACGAGGATTTTGGAATAGTGAAAATGAAATATAGGCCGACGTAAATGAAAGATTGAGATGAGTTGTGGGAAAATGAAGTGGAGGATACAAAAAAGAAGGTCAACGTATGAGCAGTTGCCAATGTTAATGGCCTATATTAATTATTAACCCAATAACTCTAACGTACCTCAAATCGTCTTAAAATCGTTAGACTAACCGTAATCCAGTGCATTTAATTAAAAATAAAAAATTTAACTTCAATTTTACAAGAGATTCGAAAATAAGTTAATTATAAAGATTATTTCTTCCTCAATATTTTTCTTTTTTATTTATTTTATAACGTGGGGGATTCCTTAGCCGCTAATTTATTAGGCATAGAGCATAGTCTCATGTCTAACATTTTTCACAAGATTACTCTTGGAGAGAATTGAACTTTAAATCTATGGGAATTTTACCCGTATTTTAATTATTAGGGTACTAGTAGATTTTTAGGTTTCAACTTAATACGGAGTAATAGTTACCATAATTTTTAAAACGTAATTGATTTTTCATATACGGATTTTAATCAAGTTATATACTTTTTGTCATTATTTTTCCCACCCTACCCTTTTTTACTCCAAAAATATACAAAATCCTCTCTTTTCAATTTTCTATCAAATCTTAAATTAATTTTACTCAAATTTCTAAATTTTCAATCATGAACTCCAATAATAAATTCAATGAAATAATATTTGTCTTTTAATTTCAATTTTGTGTTTAAATTATTAAATTTTATTAGTTTTAAATAAATTTAATTATAATTTTTAATTAGGGTTTGTTGGATAGAAGGTGGAGGGAGGGTGGGTGGGTAAAGAGATGGTGTAGGCGGTGGTGGTAAGAGGTGGTCCGGCGATGGAAAGCGGTGGCCGGTGGCAAGGGTGGCTACCAGCCTACCACTAAATTTTTTATTTTTTTTTCTTTGAAGACTTGCTGAGTTGCTGCTGCAGTGCTACGTTCTTGCTACCCTTTTTCTTTTCTTTTATTTATTTTTTTAATTTTTTTTCTTAGTGGTAGCTTGTTACGTTGCTAGCCTTCCACCGGCCACCGCCTTTCACCAGCCATCGCCGGACCACCTCTTCCCACCCACCCTCCACCTTCTACCCCAACAAACCCTAATTAAAAGTTATAATTAAATTTATTTAAAACTAATGAAATTCAATAATTTAAATATAAAATTGAAATTAAAAGCCAAATATTACTTCATTGAATTTATTATTGGAGTTCATGATTGGAAATTTAGAAATTTGAGTGAAATTGATTTAAGATTTGGTAGAAAATTAAAAGAGAGAATTTTGTATATTCTTGGAGTAAAAAAGGGTAGTGTGCAGTGGGAAAAAATAATGACAAAAAGTATATAACTTGAGTAAAATCCGTATATGAAAAATTAATACCCTTTTTAAAATGGCCACAGTCTATTTATGCAACAAAACTTACAAAAGGCTTTGACATATGTTCTTTCCATTTTTAGTGTTCATCCCAACTGAATACAATATTTTGTCCATATATTAAACAAGTGGGAATAATATATAAAAAATGGAAGGAGGTAATGCCAATGATTTTTATATCCCATGTTGATTAAAAATTTATATTTTCAATAATTTTTCTGGACTGCAGAAAAAAAAAAATTGTTCATTTTTGAAAAGTTGTAGTTAACATTTTAGTAATGAGAGGAAAAAGGTGGAATATTATTTTTGGCTAAATAAGAGAAAAAAGATTAAATAAATAAAGTACAAATGTATAACCATAATAAAAATGCGAAAGGTAAATGATTTCTTCCAAAATGAATAACTAAAAGAATCTGATAAATAAAAGGGATTGTTAATACTTCGTATGAAGTGAACCTCAGCTCCATTCATATCCAGATTTTACATTTCACTTTTTAACACTATTTATGAACTTAAAAAATCTTCAAAATTCTGTCAAATATATACAGTAAATGATAATATAATTATGAGTTATTGTGTTTGCTTCGTCTTTTTAAATACAATTTTAATATTCAATTTATATAATTTTTTATTTTGTAGTATACTCCGTATCTATGTAATTGTTAAAATACACATTGACAAAGATATTATGACATCGTGCTAGGGTTTAAATTAAATATGAATATGAATGGAACTATTGAAGGGTAGGAGTACTATTTTGCATATTTTGGCACCATTCTTTTTATGGTTGTACTTGTACGACTACCGTTTGTTGGTCACCAGATTCCTTGTGCATTCTTGTTCACTAATTTTCTGTCCAAAATGCTCTTACTCTCTTTAGTATCTTCTGGTGTTGTATAGCAAAGTGGTGGGTAGTTTTTAGGACTGAAAATCTTCTTCGTTTCTTCCCTTTCATTATTGTACTTATATCAATAATTGAAAATATATAGTATTGCAAAAAACAAAAATAAAAAAAAAATCAATAAACCAATAATTCAAAATAGCATTTGAAAACATGTTTTTCAATTGAAATACTACATTTAAAATTTGCATACATGTTATGTCGAGAAATTTTAAAATGAGAGAGGTGAATGTCACCGAGTATATTTTCAATTTTGAATGCGTACAAAATTAAATGGGTAGACATTTAAACCAAATCCTAAATATTTAAATTTACTTTATACAAATTTATCGATGCGAGAAAATAGTTAAAGTAAAAAACTAAAAATATAAGTACAAATAAGGTCTCACTTGCTTTAAAGTAGGTAAATTTAAAAATATAATTGGTTAAAAAAGTTAGGTCCACTCCACACATGGGTCATCAAAGACATTTATGAAAAATATAAACAAATGACTCGTACACCCATAAATGAAAAGTGTAAACAAATGACCGGATGGAGGAAATACATATTTCCAAATGGATCATAAGCTCATTGATTGAGGTAATTTAACGTTCTTACTTTTAGATCATTAAAGTCATAATTATTAGGTAAAATTACAAAAAACTATCTTATAAAACCAACATTTTGCAAACAACTACCTTATATAATTTTTTTTGCAAATAACTACCTTATAACGCCATTTGTATTCAGATCACTACCTAAATGTTACAAATTTTTTTCATTTCACTACCAAACGGTCTAAAAATTCAAAATTTTAGACAAATATGAACATTTTTCTCTCATTTTATTCGAAAATACCTAGTTTAAGCTTACGAAATATCTCTGTTATGTTTGATAAGTCAAACAACGAGTGGCAAAAAGGTACAAAAACATGTATTTTTTGGGTTAAATAGGTGTTTTAGGCAAAGAGGTACCATTATGAAAAAAAAGGTGTTATAAGGTAGTTATTTGCAAAAAAAATTATATAAGGTAGTTATTTGTAAAAAGTTGGTTTTATAAGATAGTTTTTTGTAATTTTGCCTAGTTATTATTCATCTAATTCAATCATTTATTTACCTTTATACAATTAACTTTTCTTCATATACAATTAACTTTTAATACTTTATAAAATTAAATATAGGGGAAGTGAATAGTTGTACTAACTCAATATTGAATTAGCTTTTAATTTTTGATTTAAAAGATTAGATATAGGGGAAGTGAATAGTTGTAACTCAATATTGAATTAGCTTTTAATATTTGATTCGAAAGTACAAAACCTTAGCCACATTTTAGTTCTATTTAGAGGTGGCCAAAGGCCAGGCACCACCGGGCCGGGGCCGGCCCGCCAAGGAGGCCCTTGCACGACCCTTGGGTGGGGGAGGGCTGGGCTTCCGAAATGGGGTCCTTGCACGACCTTTGGCGGGCCCTCTAATTTTTTATTTTTAATTTTTTTAGCAGGCCTAAGAAGACTGGGCTCCAAAAATTAGGCCCGGGCACGACCCTTAAAAAGGGCAAAAAAAATGGCCCTCGATGTGCCCCGGGCCGAGCTGGGCCGGCCCATGAAAATGGTCAGCTCTAGTTCTATTATATTGACTTTTGTCATATTGAATTAAGTCCAATTCACTCTTTTCTCTCTAAAAAAAAACCCTAGTCTCTCTTCCTCTTTCACTTTAAAAAAAACTTCAACTTCCTCATTTTATGGGGATATTACGCCTGCTCTTTTCTACTTTATATGAAATTTGAACTTATATGAAATTCTAACTTATATGAATTTAATTTATAGGAAATTAAACTTATTGGAGTTAAATTTATTAGAATTTAAAACTTATTGAATAATAATAATAATAATAATAATAATAATAATAATAATAATAATAATAATAATAATAATAATAATAATAATAATAATAATAATAATAATAATAATAATAATAATATAATAATAATAATAACAATAATAATAATAATAATTTAAATATTAATATTAATATAATATGAAAAAAATTATTAAATTAATAACAATAATAACAATGATATTTATAGTAATGATGATGATGATTACAATAATTAAAATCTTTTAATTTATTCAAAATGATTAATTTTACTAATAATAAACAATAGTGTTCAAAATCGATTTTATGTCTAGTATAGTTAAATATCTCAATATATAGTTGATTATAAATAAGTTGGCTCGGTTAAATATTTTAATATACTATATTTATTTTCTCGAGAATTTTAGTATTGCATTTTGTAGAAATGTTTTATAGGTGTCAATTTAAAGATAACTCAAACGAGTGGGAAAAAGGGTAAAAAGAGATTCGAGATGAAAGAAAAATAAAACGAATAAACCAAAATAACCTACAAAAAATTATACTCTATATAATGTGGAAAAATAAAAAATAAAAAATATAAAACAAACAAAGTAAAGCACTCAAAAGTGAAGACATGGAAAGGTGACACATAAAAAAGAAATAAGCAAAGGGAGTGTGCACTCCAGCATCACACCAAAAAAAAAAAAAGCAAGGGAAGCACCGATCAAAATGAACAAGTTGAATTCCAACAATTTATTTCATTTTTGACCCTTAATTTTTTTATTCCACAAAAAAAAATATGAGAAACATATTATTATTATTATTATTATTATTATTATTATTATTATTATTATTATTATTATTATTATTATTATTATTATTATTATTATTATTATTATTATTATTATTATTATTATGCAATAATAATAGTTATATAAAAATAAAACATAATAGAATTTATAAATTTGAACTTATAAGAAATTTAACTTATAGGAGCTTGAAATTAACTTATGTGTTCTGAAATTGAACTTATAGGAAATTGAAATGAACTTATAAGAATGAAATTAAATTGAAAAAATGGCCTAATTAAGCCCCAAGTTTGTTCTTATAAGTTTGTTCTTTCGATCATAAAGAGAGTTTCGTTCCCATTAATTGGTGGGCTTATTCACTATTTATTAGAGTTTTCTTTTATGTTTTGGCAATGACAAAGATTAATGTGATGTTACGAAGAACATCGAGTTCAGGGGCGGATCCAGGATTTATATATACCTTGGGCTAAATTTTTTTTGTAATACACGGTATTTTTTGAAGTTAAATCATACTAATATTTGATATCATTACTAATATAATAAAAGTGTCATAAATTAATCCATATAAATTTTGAGATACAGACCAAAATATATTGCATGAAAATCTTGAAAGAAGTTTTTTTTATAAAACAAATAATTTGGAAATGTTTTTTTATTAAAAAAAAAAGATATGTGTAAATTTGTATGATGTTAAGTTATAATGATAAGTTTTTTTTTTAATTGAACTTGTACGAATTGTACTTCTAAGAAAAAGGAGACGTTAATAGCTAAAACTAATTTATAGCAAAAATTGATTAAATGAGCTTTTTCGTAGAAGCCGTGAAATAAAGTCAAAAAAATTAATAAAACAAAAAGAAAAATTTGACAGCAAAGGGAATTGAACTCGGGTAAGTGCTAAAACAAAAGTGCCAAACTCCCACTAGACTACTGCTTATTGAATGTTAACCAACTAAAGTATAAAATCTTTATTTTTTTTTAATTCAAAACAACATGGGCTAAAGCCCATATAGCCTTGGGCTGGATCCGCCCCTGATCGAGTTTCCGACTAGAATCTACGAAATCCGATGAAATTATCTCTGTACAAAACCATATCACATCCACAAAGCCTCTCATGGAAGGCTGTATCATGAAACAACAATGTAATAGAGGCGAGTTTTCTTATGATCCACATGCCATTAATTAAGCATCGATGTAATAGCATATGACCCACATGCCATTAATTAAGCTAGCTAAAATATTATACAATCGAACATGCTTACCATGTCGTTAATAGCATATTAAAAAAAAACATATTAATAAAAAAACATATTGATGGCAATTTATAAACATATGCTTACTATCCCGTGATGAACTTAGAAGACAGCACGTACAAAAATTAAAACATAATGGCCTATACAGGTCTCGAACCTGTGACCTTCGCGTTATTAGCACGACGCTCTAACCAACTGAGCTAATAGGCCAATTGATATTTGTTTTTCTCTGTTATTTTATTTATTACTCCGTAATGGTTTTCTTAGAGTATGTTGAACAATAATTGTGTTGTTTAATTTCATAACGCAATCTAAAATGCCATTGTGTTACTAAAAGAAAGTTGTCTAATTATACATTCCACAATAATATTTTACAATTCATTAATTATTCATCCCACAATAGTATTTTACAGTTCATTAAAAAAATTGTTATGGACATTTTGTGAGTGTTGGACCCTATTTACTACTACCCACATTCTTATTTAAGATGGTTATATCCGTCTTAAATTAAGACGGATCAAGTATTACAAATAGGACAAAAGACAAGTGGATAAAAAAAATATAATAGATTTGTCTTTTAGAGGATTTTACATAGTACTTTTGATCGAAAATAAATCAATCTGATTTATTTTGTACCCTTCGCTCAATGAGAAAGTGGGCCATATTCTACAGGATCAAACCTATGGGACTTAAAGAATTATGGAAGGGATCCAATTGCTTCGAAAGAATTGAACGAGGAGCCGTATGAGGTGAAAATCTCATGTACGGCTCAGAGTGGCAAGTAAGGGTGACTTATCTGTCAACTTTTCCACTATCACCCCAAAAACCAAACTCGCCTTTACATAAAGCTGCCAGAAAGACGATTAACCTCCTGATTCAAATCACCGCTATATACTGTATTGGCCATAATGTACAAGAACATTCTGTAGTCTTAGTAAGAGGGGGAAGGGTTAAGGATTTACCCGGTATAAGTGGAAGAGTACTTGACCCGTCTTAAGCCTAATAAGCCTTAAGTAAGACTTATTGCTACTAAGTACTAACTATGACAAAATAATACTTCAAAAAAATTGGTGGTTTGGGCTAACAAAAAGTCTCTTCTCAGTTCTCACAAACAAGTGATATAAACACCACACATATGTTATCAATCACTAAACTCAAGCCTACATTATTACCCACCACATAACTAAAAACTTCACAACAACATCACTCACTTTCCATGGCGTACTCAGCCTCTTCCCTTTCAATCCCGCTCCTCAACACCGTCTCGACCGCTCCAAGACGCGCCACATTATGTCCCATATCGGCTGGCAGGAGAGAATTCCTCCTCCTGACGACACTGACGACAACAACACTCAGAATACCGTCGGCCAATGCGAAGGATATCCCTCTGTTTGGACTAAGGAAAAAACTCGAGAAGGCGGAGAAGCAAGCCGAGGAATTCGTCAAAGAAGGCCTGGAAACTGCTGAGAAGGAGGTTGTCGAGGCCGAGAAGGAGATTGAAGGCGTTGCAGAGGGCGGCACTTTGGGCGGGCTTGCTCAAGCTGGTGTTGTGGGCGCGGCTGAAGTCTTTGGCGTTGTCGTCGCTACGTCTGTCGTAAATGCCATTCTTGGGCCTGAACCTAAAAGTTCGTAACCAATTTTGTACGAATTACGGAGTATTATGTAGTGAATTGGCTAGAACATTGTTTGTAACGTAGATTGTATTTGATCAATTGTTCGTTACATCTATCAAATTAAATGTATTTAACGATCGATTGGATCATTCAATTCAGCGCCCACGGTGTAATTGCCGGCGTATTTCATTCGTCGAACCTATAATGTCAGCTTATACATTACTAATCTCTAGTTATTTAGGAGTTGTTATTAATTGCGAGTGAAAATAGAAATGAATAAAATCAAACAAATACCGTTACAAAAAGCCCACTTCCCATTGACTGATTGGCGGGCCTGGCAGGCACGAGCAGTGGAAGACCAGCCCGTCGCCCCTCGGGCTGGGCCTGGTCTAATTAAGTGTAGTTGGGACATAATCAAAGTGACATAATATCGATTCATTACTATGGGTCCGGAGGTGCGGAGACCACGCCAAGTAAATGTTACGAGTTTATGGCAAAAAATCGTGTTTTTTGGGTTAGCCACTCAGAGTGGCGAGCCTCCGCAGTGAGGCAAAATCGAATATAGTAATATGAATTAGCCACACGTACAGTGTAGCGCCATTGGCTGGTGAATTAGAATGTTAATTTCTAGTGGAATAGTCGCACGGAGCGACTGGAGCCTCATGAGCGACTTATGCCTACGACGAATTTGGTCGATTTTTTGGAGCTGTTTTGGTCGGTTATTGTTATAACTAATGCATTGTCCTTTCAAAGAGGCGTGACTGTGTGACTCTAGTTTAGAGTTTACATACATGCAAATGTATTGTCATTAAATATTATAATAGAAAATATTATAATCATGATAGAATATATTATAATTATGATCAGTGGCGGATCTTCAACGAAATTCGACGGGGGGCCAGAACGTAGGTGGTACTCTTAATTGACTTATGTATCAGAATTTAACCATTGTAGTATAGTGCAAAAAACGGTATGGTATTCCTAATATAACGTTTTTGTCACTGGTTAAAGTTTTCATATATAATATCAATATATTAACACTTTTGTAAGATATTATCTTATTAAAATAATTAAAAAGCGATAACATACTAAGGAATAGTAATATCTATATATATATATATTTAAAAGAAAATCTCACCCCATATGCTTAAAAAAAACTTGAAAAAAACCACACAAAATTGCTCTACATTAAGCCACGTCAGAAAGATGTGCCACGTAAGAACTTAAATGAGCACTTCCTCCCAACATCGCCCATTTATCTTCCTTCCCACATCGCTCATTCATCTTCCTCCTAACCCTTCGTCCTCACCTCGCTCAATCATCTCTGAAATTGAAACGCCTTCTCGGTTGGTATCCTTGCACAATGAATGGCTTCACGACTGTCGTCGATGGAATAACTAGTGATTAATTCTGTTTATATTTTCAGTTTAATGAATCAATAAATCAATGGATGTTCTGCAAACAAATCTTATCAGTTTTGTGCATTTGTTCTGGAAATTCTTCTTTATCAATTTTGTTCATCTTTTTCTACATGTACTATTTTGTGACGTGAGTGTTGTTGAACTTTCTTAATTGATGCATTAAGAAAATTGAATTTACAAATTCAAAATTATTAATTTATCGCTAATCGAAAAATATTTTTCAAAGTGTAATCTGTCATATTCCTATATTCATGTGGTAAAAGATGCCTCATAATTTTATTTCGTGTAGTACTTCATAATCAATTGTCAATTAGTTGATTATGTTAATGCTTATTCTATAACGAGTTTGATCATGTTTCTTAGTAAATATTAATTTTTCACAGTTTAGCATGACATTGTAATTTTGTTCATGTTTATCAATAAAAGTTTGAGCACAACCTGTTAACTTTGCAAACCATTATGGACTACAATATGTTGCATGTTGTATTTGATGCTCTGGATTATTTGGTCTTTTCAGCTTTGGATTAAGTGGCAAACTACTGTCACTTTTTGTTGTGTGCTTTCATTTGCATTCGTAGTAACAGGGATAACAACAGGTTTTAGGAATTGATTAATGGATAATTTCTCTTGCTGTTGAACAGTTTTCTGATGATGAGAAAGATGGAACTATGTTTTTATCCTCATTCTAATCAATGAAATGAATGAAGAGGGCTTTCAGAAAATTATTTTTATACAAGAGTAATCCTCAAATATGCAGTTAATCGGCCACCACTATGATCACCACTTTGAGTTAATTTATCTCACACTGAATTGGCCACCACTTTCAGCCCATGCTCCGTTGCTCGCGATGTTAAATCGAAATTGAATCCTCCATCGTTGTTGCGTGCTAACTGCTAAGGTATGATTTGTTTTGTTCGTTTCTAAAGTTAATTCTGTATAAAACAGAATTCGTTGAACTGTACATGTTTGGGTTTGTGTCGTTATTAGTCTACGTTGCAATTTATCGAATTGAAACAAATCATAATTTGCCTCCAAAGTCCTACGGCTAATAATGATCGCGTGATTCATGGGGATGATATGTGCTAACTTACAATACTTCTAGATTTTCGCGGATTACTTGATATTTGTAAAACCCCTACCAAGTACCAACTCAATTTGATGGCTTTCATGTATGGTTGATAAAAACTACTCCTCGAATGTATTTTTTCCAAAGGTGGGAATCATATTTGTTTGGTTTTAGTCTTTGTTCCTCTATGTTGGAATTTATTGAATTGCGTTCATCTTGCTATACTTCCCCGTTGTACTAAATGTTAACATCACGCAAAACTAAACCTAAAATTATTTATGCTCCTACCACCTCATCCAAATTTCAACTTAGTCTGCCACGCCACTTCCAAAACCAACGCCTCATTTACATTTGCTACTCTGTTACTGTTCATTTTCGATGAAAGCGAAAAGTCGATCATGTAAGGGTTTTACACTCAAAGAGAAACTCACAAACTCCACCAGCAATATGGAGATTTGTTCCAGTCTATTTAGAGCGAAACCCGTTGATTTTGGATGATAAAGATGGTGATGTTGATGATTATGCCGAAGCATCTGCTACTATAAGTCAATATTTGGCGATTTAGAGGTAGAATTTTAAATTAATTTCATGTTAATTAATTTTTTAATTGGATTTTCGAGGTTTCCCGTGGCGCTAATTGTGGAATTATTGCTTGGGATTAATGAGGTTGATGAAAGATTGTTGGACGCGTTATCGTGATGACGCCGAGTTTGATTCATAGATGTTATTGTCAGCTTTAATAGGTAATATTCTAGCAACTTCATCTTTTTTTTTTTTTTTTTTTTACGTAATAGGCGAGTCCAACCAAGTGTAAGACCGACAAGATCAGCTCATATAAGTGATCATTGATTACATGGTAGTCCTTAACTCCTTACTGGTATACAGGTTAAAACTGATTTGAATAAGCGTAAAAAAAAAAAAAAAGATGTTAGCAAGTAGTTTAAAAGAATTTTCAAGTAACCATGAGTTCGTTATGTGTGTAATGTCAAAAATATATTTTCACACATGTGACTACATGTAATCATCATTTCCAATTACTAGAAGTAGGAGACATTTTTTTAACTCAATAAGCATGTTGTATTTTTTTTACCGGTGCATCTTTTGTAATGGTCCATTCAAGATTACGTTTGAATCCTTTGATTAATCGCAACTACAATGTCACACCTAAGTTATTTTGTATTGTTGCGGTTTCAGTTTCAGTTTCTACAATACGGAGTATGATAAATATGTCGTTGTTGCTTAGACGAAGCCTCAAGTCATTGAATTTATTACGTGTTACAAAGTTGTTGCGGGCGTGCTTGACATGTTAACTTGCTTTCTTCTTAGGTAGTATGTAGTTGGTGTATAAGTTAATATAATTCTTGATAACAAAATGGCAGAATTTGTACCATCCAAATTCTATATTGAATTGTGAAATGAATATAACCGTCAATTGAGACACCGAAACATCGAAACATACTCCATCGTTGGCTCCTGTTCGGCGTCTTCGATCAAACTGCAGCCCGTCGTAGTCCTAAAAAAGGCCGAATCAAATAGCCTTTATGGATCAAAACGACGTAAAAGGTAAAGTCTAAATCAATTGGTTGTTTTATAAATATGTTTGATTTTTTTGCTTCTAAAGTTCAGATCTTGCTGAAATTATTTATATTAATAATCAAAATTGTGAGTTTAATTTTTTAGGGTACAGTGATCTCTTCTGAAATATACTTGATTTTCTTCTTCTAAGATCTAATATTGCGGAAGTGTAAAATAATGAAAATTGTGGGTTTACTTTTCTGTTCTTCAATTATCTGTTAAATTTGAGATCTGATATGTAAAATTTGCATAATTCGCTGAAAAAATTAGGAAATTATTAAATTGGGGTTGTAATATTTAAGATTCTTGGCTTGTAATTTAAGGTTTTCTTTGTAATAGTTTGATGTTGTTGATGATTGTGGTAAAAACAACCGAGCCTTGAAAAACACAAATCAGTACAACCACCAATTTTTTGAAGCCAATTTGTCAATGCTTAGTGTTATAGTAATTGCGACTATTTTAATCAGTATTATATATATGATATGTTGCTCAAGCAACGTAATCGCGCAATGTAATCATTGTAACGCAACTATCTTATGGAAATAGTAGGAGTAATGACAATTAACTTGGGTTAAATTAAATAATTAACTTGGGTTAAATTAAATAATTAACTTGGGTTATTATATTTAGAGTAATAAACTTAAATCGATAACAAATGTGCTTACCAATGAATTATTTTCATAAATGATGTTTCAAATATGTTTTGTCAATTGTTGATCTCAGTGAAATGGTCTCATCCTAATTCATTGTGAAACATTTAGGTTAACTGCACTCCGCAATTGATTGTTTACACCCATTTTGAAACTGAAAAATATCTACTATAGTAATGTTTGAGAATTTATTTGATGATTTCAAGTTTTCTCATGAGTTTGTATGCAACGAATAAACTAAAATATTTTGTACCTCGACTACGAGTTTTGGTAGCTATTTTAGATCAAAATGCTACTCTAAAATCTGCATTAAAACCTCTTTTCTAGAAGGCTGTAATTTTGAGAATCTTTTTATTAAATAAAAGTATTTATAATGGTTATTGATATGAATTTATGATTTTTTGGAACATTGGGAAGTTTTTCTCGCCTACACAATTGCGAAAGATGGAGCACCAAAATTAGAAACAGTTATCGGTATTGATCTTGTTACAACCTACTTGTGTACGAGTAATCCTACTATACTGGAATTAGGAACATTAATCGTTCTATCCCTCGACTTCATGATTTTACCAAAATTAGGAGACGGTATGTGCCCGGTAATTCGCTGACACGATTACATGTTTGTTTGTTTTTTTTTTCTTATGGGTTGGTGTGTAGTGTCTTTTACATTTGTCGTGCGTAAATCTGCATCATACTTTAGTGACGCATAGAGGCAAGCTACGAAGAATGCAGAAGTAATTGCCGGTTTGAATGTCGCTAGGATCATTAATGAGCCTACGATAGTAAACATTGATTTACGGTTTGGCCAAAAAGGGTGGTGAGAAGAAAATCCTTGTGTTTGACCTTGGTGGTGGTACTTTTGATGTTAGAATTCTGACAATTGATAATGGTGTTTTTAAAGTTCTTTCAACCAATGGTGACACTCATTTGGGAGGTAAAACTCTAATAGGACAACACATTGGCCTGAATTTCGTAGAATGATTTTGTTGCTTTGTTGATGTAATGTTAAATTCAATTGCATTATTTATGGTTTTGATTTGGTTAGGTGAGGTCTTTAACCAAAGGCTAATGGAGTAATTCATCATATTGAGGAGAGAGTGTGAGCGTGCACAAAGGGCGTTGAGTAGCCCGCAATAATTTCGTGTTCAGATAATGTCTGCTTTTGAGGGTATCAACGTCTCTAAGCCACTCATGTCTCCTAGATGTACTTCCAGATATTCATTAAAGTGTTTTGCAGTTCTTGAAATGCAATGAATTAATATTTGTGTTATTAGATGCTAACTACGACTGTTTTTTTGGTTTTAAATGGAAAAAGTGCAGAGACACTATAAGAGCAAGAGCCAATCGTGGTACAAGCACAAAAGCGAGTAACAATAATGGATGGTGTTTCGAAACTGTTTGACATGATTCATGTATCGTTGCAGTCTATCATGCACTCCGCACTCGGTGATGACAAAAGATTAGCTCATTCAAAAATAAAATTACCGGGCATATAGACATTGTCGATAAAGGTACTGACTTGCTAGCTTTACCTATGTTAGTCTGCAAATAATCAAGAATTTTTTTTGAATTGTCTACATATATACAGCAGGGAAATAATTTACAAGACAAGGATTACTGTCCTTAGTAATCAATTAGTTTTCTTCTAATTTTGTGAGATTGTTTTACTCGGATTAGATATGAAATGGCGAAAGAATTCGGTGATGATGATGACACCAAATTTGCAATTACAGAGCTGCCAAGAAGTAGGTGAGACGAATTGAGAGTGCAAAAATTATTTTGCAAAGGCTCGATCAATGTATTGTCGATCTAAGAACTTGGAGCATTTTATTCGATTTCGTTTCGACTTATGCACTAATCATTACAACTTGTGTTAAGATGCGTCTAAACAATAAGTGTTACTCTTTACTCTATCTGTTACAATGACAAACTTGGTCCTTTTTTTGGGCCTAATTTCACAATACTAGGACTTTTTCCAATTGTATTTCGTAAATTTCACTATTTGCAGATGGATTTAGATTGGAAATTTTTATGTAATTGGGTTTTGACAAAATTATAGTAATACTGCCTGTTAACATTAAAGGATTTCCATCAATATCTTTATTCATATCATATATGTAAACAACGCCAGATTTCGAATTTACGTTAAAACTTGGCTTCTAGACGCCCCGTGAGTCTCACGGGTCGCACCACTAGTTATCTTTTTAAACTAAAGCAATAGTCACAAGAGATTGAGAAATAAAATTTAAGAAGCACAAATTTGAGGAGTAAAAAAATTAAAATATTTGTAATGATATTAATTACCTCGCTAAAAGAATGAGGAATAATATGACCAAAAAAGAATGATGAAGAAAATGAGCAGAAAAGACCAAAATAATAATAATAATAATAATAATAATAATAATAATAATAATAATAATAATAATAAAAAGATAGGAAGAAAATGAGCAAAAAAGACCAAAAAAAAGGGGATTGTTATACGATGGAACGAATTACTTAAAGATGGAAAGCTCAAATGACTAATTTGCCCTCCCCCCTAATTAATCTTTTAGTTAACTAAACTAACTTTATTTTCATTTTTCCTTTTCCTATTTCCTATTCCTCACATTTAAAAAAAAAAAAAAAACCATAACCCCTTTTAAATTCACCCAAATTAATTTCTAGAAATTTAAATCTGTTAAGCTTGCTCTTGATTCAACCCGAACACAAAATCTAGAAATCGTAAGTTTTTATTTTGTCAATTTTATTTATTTTATGTTTATATTTAGTTTTCCCTTATTTGTTTATAATATGTTGTTGAATTTGTTTAATTTTTTGTTGTTGTTGTTGCTGTTGTTTTTTTTTGATTTGATCGAAATTTGTATGTTGAATTTTATGTTGTTGTTGGTTGTTTGTTGTGATTTGTCCGAAAAAAAGCAAAAAAAAAAAAAAAACTGGGTTTTAAGGGGTCATGGATAATCCACAGTGGAAGTGAGTTCATTAGGTAGTGAGTAATCCCACGCAGGTGGTAGTATGGGCCGTGGATTACCCACGGTTGGGTCAGTACTGCTAGTTTTTCTCACGGCTTTTTTTTTTTTTTTTTTTTTTTTTAATTTTCGGTTTATTTTAAAAAAAAAGTTAATTATTTTATTTTCTTTTGTTTAATTTTTTTTATTTTCGGTTTATTAAAAAAAAAAATATTTAATATTTTTTTTTGTTTTAATTTATTTAATTCGGTTTGTTAAAATAAAAAGTTATTTATTTGTTTGTATTTTTTGATTTAGTAATATATAAAAAAAAAAAAAGTTATTTATTTGTTTGTATTTTTTGATTTAGTAATATTTAAAAATCATTATTTTGGTTGTATTTTTTTTTTGTAGTAGAAATTGTTAATATTTTTTTTAATTTATTGAAAATTTGTTATTTTCGTTGTAGATGACTGATAAAGGGAAGGGGAAAGCGAAGATGACGGGTTCAGAGTATCGTGCGTTCATGGAATTTCGAAAAAGATGTAATGTTGATGAATCGGCTTATGTTGGTCGAATAGATCCCTCAATTCCTTCAGTAAATGCGGAGGAGGAAATGGAGGAGGAGACGGATGAGGAGTTTGAGGAGGCTAGTGATGAGGAGTTAGGCGTCGGGTTCCAAGCAAAGCTTAACGAAGGCGGTCGATTACAGGTATTCTGGGAGTTCTAGTAGTTCTAGGAGTAAAGGGAAGGTTGATCGTAGTTGGATTATCACGGGGGAATGCCCTGGTGGACCTTTTCTTCCTGATGTTATTCCTAGTTTTGGCGGACACATTGCTCGGCAACTTTGGGACGATGTTGGGTGTCGAGGCGTTTTGACCGGATATCATAGGTTTAATAAGTTGTCTACCTTGACGCGATTGCCTTTAGCAGTTGAGGCTGTCCGTTTGGTGCAGAGGTCCGGTTTGGGCCATTTATATGAGTGCGTTCCAACGCATTTGAACTTGCCATTAATATCGGCATTTATTGAGCGTTGGCAGCCAGACACGAACACTTTCCATTTGCCGTTTGGGGAGATGTCGATTTTGTTGCACGATGTTGCATTTATCCTAGGCGTACCTATAGATGGCTTAGTGTGTGGTTTTGGTGGTGACAGTGAGGGCTCGTCTGCGACATTGATTGCTGAGTTTTTTTGGTAAGGGGTTACCGGCACTGAAGATGCCCTATAGACCTGGTGTTTCGGCGCCAATATATAAAGGTGGTGCGGTGTTAGTGGAGGCAGTCATGGATGCTATTCCTACTGCGAGTGTTGAGGAGCAGGCAAGGGGTTATATTTTTCTGTTGTTGGGTATGACTGTTTTCGTCGACAAGTCTAGTGATAGGGTGAAAAGTTTGGTTTTCCCGATGGTTCGTCATTTGTCTAAGGTATCGAAGTACGCTTGGGGAGCAGGTATTTTAGCGTACTTGTATCGGGAGTTAGGTGTTGCTACTCGCACTTCCTCACGTGGGGTTGCCGGTTGTTTGGGACTACTACAGGTGTGGATATACGAGTATTTCCCTATTTTCAGGCCGTGCATGCCCGTGCGATTGACGAAAGGTCGTCCTCGAGCCCATTGCGTGGGTGAATGCAACCGAGGTTCGAGGCTCTGGCGGTGAAGTTGGCGGAGTATCGTAGGCAGTTAGATCACCTAACTAGTGGTGTAGTTCAGTGGTTGCCTTTTAGTACGAGGCCAGATCGTTTGCATGAGCGATCGTTGTATCATGGTTTTATCAGATATATGGACATTGTCGAGCCATATCACCGATCGTTGCTTGCGTCGGTCGGACATGTGCAGATCCGTCGGCTCCAATGCCGCGTAGCGGCAATTGTCATCGTCCTGGTTCGGAAAAGGATACCGAAGTTGACTTCGGTGGGCACACAGATCATCTTTGGGAGACTTGGCGATGCATCGATACTCGCTATCGTCGTTGTCGAAAGTCGCTCTAACACCGCATTTACGACTCAGATCCGCTGTACATGGTTTGGTACATGAAATATTCGCACCCTTTTATCATAGACCCTTCTACTGAAGAGGGGAGAGTGGCTGCAAATGCGACTGGGGATTATCGAGAGGTAGTTAAGTCATTAAATATTTTTTAAATTAAGTCAATTAATTTGTTTAAATATTTTTGTACTGTTGACTAATTTAGTAATTTTGATTTGGACAGCTGAATAAGAATTTGATGATGCGGTTGTATAGAGGGCTTGAAGTCCCTGAAGGGCCTGAAAGGGAACAATACTTGGTCCGCATGTTTACCGACTTCACACCATTTCTGAAGCGTTGGGGAGCGGAAAACGTATCTGACAAAGTCCGCGGAAGACCAAAGTCACCGAGTAGTACGCGTGATCGAAGGGTTTAGAATTGAATTTCTTGAATTTAACTCTTTAACGTTTTATTTTATTTGTTTTTTATGTAACGCGTTTATTATTTATTTCGTTCAACGGTCTTGTATCGTACAATAGTTTCCTTTGAATTTGTATCCGTTACTTTCGGTTCCATTTCTGTCCGTTGTTTTTACTTTAATTTTTATCCAATCGATTTGCTTTAGTTTAGTGTGAAGCACGTTTTTTTTAATTACGCACGCCTTTTTATGTAAGGCACTCCTTTTTACATAACGCACGACTTTTCATATAAGGCACGACTTTTTATATAAGGCACGTTTTTTTATGTAAGTCACGTCTTTTAATGTTAGGCACGTTTTTTAATGTAAACCACGTCTTTTAATGTTAGGCACTTCTTTTTATGTAAGTCACGTTTTCTTATGTAAGGCACGTCGTTCTATGTGAGGCACGTTTTTTTATAGAAGGCGCGTTTTTTTATGTAAGGCACGTATTTCTATATAACATGTCTTTATCATTTGTTAACTTCATTTTAAATTTTGAAAATTTTTTTTTTAAAAAAAAAAAAATTTCATATCCCCTATAAATTTGATTTCAACCACTTTCATTCCACTATCACAACAACAACTACAACATTATTACTATGAATGCTTTCTACGAAACTAATAAGCGAGATGTTCTCAAAATACAAAAAACCATAGATGACATTTTGTTAGAACTGTTACAGTTCAAAACTCGTATTGAGGAAGTCATTAATCCTAATTTTTTCTTCAATGAAATTTTAAAAGAACCTCGAACTGAATGGATCGAAGAGTTATATCGTGATGAACGTACTCCATGCCTTCTTAAGGATCCTGGTTTCCTTTTATGGAAAGTAGTTGAACGTGAAGAAATCGACGCAAGGAAAGTGTTGTACCGTGCTCTAAAGAAACAAGCTGTTGACCACCTTTGCAAATGCAGTGAAATTTTTACTGAACTTGCTTTCAGTGAGTTGCTGAGTGGCGGTTTCCGAAGGCATCCTCTTTCAAAGTTAACTAATTTCTACAATCAGTACGTTCAACAAAGTTTTTTTAGGGAGCGTTAGGAAGAATTTACCTTCCGAACAACAATGTACGCTTTAGTAGAACTTTAATTTTTATTTTAATTATTGTCGTTTTGCAATGTAATGTTATGTGTACTTTTCATAAATAAAAAGTTTTCAATGGTTAACGTTTTTTTTTATTTAAAATTTAAAAAGTGCCAAACGGTCATATTTTTTTTGTTTTCCTATAAATATAACACCCTCTAACCATACAAAACACAACCTACAAATTCAACTTCTACTTTAAATTTTTGTTTCTAAAAAAAAACCAAATAATGTCTAGACCAGTTACCGTTGCTGACCATGTTAGGCACGTCCAAACTACTATCGACAGAAATATCTCCGACATTCGAACATTATTCGATCGTTTGGCCACTGTCCTTGTCCCTAGACCAAGGGCAAAGTTGTATAACAAACGCCCAACGCTCCGTAAGATATCTGAAATTGTACGTTATAGGAGCGCTCAAATATCCACACCAATTGTTGGTCGTCGACTTACTCAAGGTATGTATTCTACCTTACTTAATTGTGTACTACAAATTTTGTTCTAGTTGACGAAAATAAAATCATGCACGCGTTTCAGGTGATCTTTTGGCAAAAAATGAGGAGCTGCAAGAAATCAATAACGAGGTAATTGAATTATTTGTACGCCTACAATCAGTTCTTCAATGGTCATTCATAACCGAGCTATGTGGTCTTCCTACTGATCAAATGACGATGGTTCCTCAAGAGGAGCTGAGTTTGATTCACATATACATAAGCCAGTTTGAAGTAGTGGGCCCTGCGTCATCGTCATCTGATGACAGTTGTAACCGTGGAGCTGGACGGTAGTAATGTATTTTATATCTGTCCGTTTATCGTATAGTAATTTGTATCCGTTAGTTTGTATTTGATTTCTGTCCGTTGTTTGTACTTTAATTTGTATCCGTTAGTTTCGTTTTGATTTCTGTCCGTTGTTTGTACTTTAATTTGTATCCGTTAGTTTCGTTTTGATTTCTGTCCGTTGTTTTTACTTTAATTTTTATCCATTTGTTTTCCTTTAAATTCAGTCCTCTGGTTTTCCTTTTATTTCTGTCCATTGGTCTTGTATTTAAATTTGGTCCACTCATTTTTTTTAAATTTGTTAATTGGTTTTCCTTAAATAAGGACACTTAATTCAGCAAAATCTTCACACTTCAACATCAAATTTTCTTTTATTAAAAAAACTAAATATTCAAATTTCTCCAACAATGGATGCCAATAAACAAGAGATAATTAAAATTCAAAATCTCATTAACACAATTGTCGAAGAAGTCTATGAATTCAAGGATCGAATTGAGAAAGTCATCCGACCTTCGTTTTTCCTCAATGAAATGTACAAGGAACCGCGAACACCCTTTTTCGAGGAGTTATTCAACAACGGTTTTCCCCCAGACGCTTTGAGGGACCCCGGATATGCTGAAATGCAGTTTGTAAGCAGGGGGGATGTTATTGCAAGGAAAGTCTTGTTTCGTGGTTTGAAGAATCAAGTTGTTGACTACCTTCGCAAGTTTAGTCAAATTCTTTCTGACCACACGTTTGGTGAGTTGTTGAATGGCGACAATCGGTTCTACAATCTTCCTGAAAGGCGTCCTCGTTTGAAGATTGGCGCTTTGTACTATCAGTACTTGACTGATGATTTCAACGAGCAACGTCAACGTGACTTCTTCGCACAATACCTTCCACGTTATGACAACAACCCTGGCACCAGCAGTGAGGAAGAAAGTGACTGAAGGCCTAAGTCGGATTACCATCATGTTCCGGGTAGTAGTAATGAATAAATTAATTGTTGTGCTTATCGTGTTTAGTGTCATGTTACTGTCATGTTAGCTTCTTGTTATTTTCAATTTGCAATCGTTTTTAAGTGTAATGTTTAGTAATGCTTAGTAATAATGTAATGTTATGCGTAATCTGATGTGCAATGTTTAGTAATAATAAAGTTTGAAATTTGAAATTTGAATTTTCATTTTTGAAATCTGAATTTTTAAATTTGAATTTGTTTTTTTAACTTTTTTTAAAAAAATTTAAAATAATGTTTTTTCCTTTTAATTGACTACCCCACCTCTATTACATCATGGTTAAACACTAGTACATGCAAATTCATTACTTCAAATTTACTACCCCAAGTCTATTACATCATGGTTAAACTCTACTGGAAATGCCGCTCGCCAAGCTGCGAAACGTTCTTGGTGCGATTCTGTCAATAAATTCGCAACACTGGGATCTCTGGTTTGCAACCACAAATTATTCATCGGAGGCATTGGACAATTGTCAGTAACTCCAATTCGTACAAAGTGAATTCCAGCGTGGACGATCCATAACTCACCAAATACAGAACTTACCCCGTCTCGCCACCGAAGCGGAGCATAAGTACAACTTCCTGCCCAACTTCAACGATCATCGTAGTACTGTGCAGTTACTACGACAATCAACCAGTTGAACTTAGTAGCAAATGCGTGCAAGTCACAAGTCGTCATCCAATTAAGCTCACCACAACCCGTTGTTATGTCACAATTAATACGGGTGTAATTAGTGAAATTGTACTCACGTTCACTGTAAGCAACTGCGTAGCGATAGTCACTAATCTCTTCAAGCAAAATAATACGTAGCATACCAAAATCATCTTCGGAGCCTCTCAGTGCATGACTAAGAACTCGAAAACCGCAATGTCCATCTGCACGAGGATCAAACCATCGAATGACGGAGTCCTCAATTACTCCTGGTATGTACTCCTGGTAAGGAAATTGCGAGTAATACTCACTATGCCAATTCAACTCCATGGGCGCACATACACCTACATAGCATATACAATTTGATCCATACAGTTAAACTAAACCGTGACAAATAAATACCTGAAAACGAATAATTGAATACTTACGATGAGCAAAGTTATATGAACCAATGTCTGTGGACGGAGCGGTGGACGGAGCGGTGGAATGAACAATAGACGGAGCGGTGGACGGGGGGTCGTACTCACAGCTCGTATCTGGAAATAGTCTTCTAGCATGTTCAAACGACGAAGGGTCTCGTCGAGTAGATAATCGAGGACGACCTCTAGGGCGTGCCACAACTTGAGGCTCCAAAACATCTTCGTACTCTGGGTGAAGTTATGCATGAATGGACTCAATGAACAATCGTCTAACAGCTGGATCACGCCTTTGAATCTCAGCGAATAATTCTTGTAGGTGTCCATCCTCATCAACTGCTGTAGCTGAGTTCATGTCCAGCACCAAAGTACGCCAATATGCATCAATAACGTTCAAATGAACAACGTCCTCCCCAATGCTCAACCGAATAAGCTGGCAAGCACAAGTTAACCCATGAGTAGTGGCCAACACACAACCACATCTCTCTGCATATTGTCTACCAAGTTTAACACCCCGTATAATCTCATCTTTCATTATCGATATTTCTTCGTGTGAGACTTTCCCGTTAATCACTGAAAATAATCGTCCATGTTCAGAATGTAGAACAGAACTTCGAGATCTTTCTAACAATCTTCTTATCTCGACATGTTGGCCTTGTAGCATATTATCGACCCGATGCCAAATCGAATCCAAGGCCAGAGTAGAACTTGCTAACCAACTTTTCAACAATGCATGGGCAGATTCAACTCTCGAAGTTGCAGTGTTTCCAAAATGTCTAACTGAATTAGTGTAACACTTGGCCCACTTTGTCGAATACCTCATCCAAGTATCATTAACATATGCTGCTACCCCAACCCATTTCTGTTGAAATTTAATCCAAGCCGCTTCAAAGCTATCAACTGTAGGCGCTTCAACGACAAGCCTAAAGTACAAAGAGGAGATTTTATTCCCAAACTTCTTATCTTTGTGTATATAAACAGCTTTTGCCTCAACTGCACGATAAATGTGCCACAAGCAAAGAAAATGGGGGACGTCGTCGAAACCCTCTCAACAGCTGCCACCAACGCCAATTCACGATCAGTTACAATAACGTTTGGTTTTAGATCACCCATAATCGTCTGTAACTTCTCCAACATCCACACGTAACTCTTAATTGACTCATTAGCCATCATACAATAACCAATGCAAAACGTCTTACCGACAGGAGTTACTCCAATTATTTCCACAAATGGCATGTGGTATAAATTGGTTTTGTACGTTGAGTCTATCTCCACCACATCTGGGTACGCACGAAGTAGACTTAAGCTAACTGGATGGGCCATGAAAATGTGCGTCACTCTGTTCGTTTCCTCTTCAACAAGATAGTCAGTGTAATAACCTTTTTGTTGAACGAAATTAAACATTTGCTGCGCCGGATTACGCCATTTCACGCTCAGCCAGACCTAAACTTTGGCCCAAGTCAGATATCCGCCGCATGGAAGGTCGTGGCTTATCTGGGAGATCGGTAGTGCAAAGACAAACTTATGTTCTTAGGTGGTACATGAGCCTGTACCTGCTTCATTATCGACGTCTTCTCGCGTGCAGTTAACGCGGCGCTACATCGATCTCCAACATGATACACTCGTAACTCGTGGTTGTGAAATCAGATTCGCACATACATTTATTTCGGGTAAACGTGC